>JAWHQI010000023.1:11820000-12420000 GCA_033032865.1 Dactylorhiza incarnata | reverse complement strand
TTGGATCCTTTGCCTCGAACTCCCCCTCTGATCTGGCATGCCACCACCATGGAGTCCGTCGAGACCTCCATGTCTTGCATACCTAACTCCCGAGCTAGCCGCAGGCCTGCTATCACCGCCTCGTACTCAGCCTGGTTGTTGGTGATTGGGAAGTGAATGTTGATAGCCTGTTCAATCCTTGTCCATTGGGGCTCACCAAGATAACTCCTCCTCCAAAGGAGTGCTTCCCTGATGCCCTATCCACTAACATCTTCCAAGCCACTGACTGGGGTCCATCCTGCTCCTCCACCTTGGTCACTTAGTCCGCAAGGAAATCTGCCACTGCGTGTGCCTTTATGGATAGTCTGGGTACAAACGAGATATCAAATTCGCTCAGTTCCATGGACCACTTGGCCAACCTTACCGAGTGCTCTACCCCTTCCATGATGTTACGAAGGGGGTGGTCGGTCACCACCTTAATTGAATGCGCTTGGAAATAAGGCCAGAGCTTCCGGGCCGAGATCACCAAGGCGAAGGCCAACTTCTCTAGGATGGGGTACCGGATCTCCGCCTTCCTCAGCACTCGACTGACGTAATAGATTGGAAGTTTCCTTCTGCCTTCTTCCCGGATCAACACTGAACTTACTGCCTCGGATCCTACCCCAGGTACAAGGATAGATCTTCCCCTTCCTTGGCCCTTGGAGCAAAGGAACCTGTGTGTGTTGTCCCTTCAACGCTTAGAAAGCCTCCTCACACTCCGAGGTCCATTCAAATTTTGGATTCCCTCTCAGCACCTTGAGGAAGGGTGCACATCTTTCTCCCGCCCGGGAGAGGAATCTACTGAGCCCGGCCAACTTCCTCGTGAGGCGCTAAACCTCCTTGACATTGATTGGCGATCCCAGCTCCATGATGGCCTTGACTTTATTTGGATTAGGCTCCACCCCAGCTGGGGTGAGCAAGTGACCTAGGAACTTCCCCCGGTTAGCCACGAAGACACACTTCTGGGGATTGAGTTTCATTTTGTACGTCCGCAAAGTCCCAAAAGTCTCTCCGAGGTCCCGGAGGTGGGATTCGAGGTCTCAGCTTTTGATCATGAGGTCATCGACATAGACCTCCAGGTTCCTTCCTTTCTGTTCTCGGAAGACCCTATCCATCATGCGTTGATACGTTGCCCCTGCATTTTTTAGCTCAAATGGCATCATTTTATAACAATAGCACCCATCCCCTGCGATGAAGGAGACATCCTTGATGTCGGGGGGGGGGGGGGCATGCGGATTTGATGATAACCTGAAAAAGCATCTAAAAAGACATCATAGAGAAAGAGACGACTGAATCAACCAGCGCATCGATTCTAGGCAAGGGGTAGCAATCCTTGGGCCACGATTTGTTAAGCAAAGAAAAGTCAACGCACATTATCCACTTACCTCCTACCTTCTTTACCATTACTGTTGAAACCGATTTCTCGGCCTCTTGTGGAGCTCGGGGCCCTCACCAAAATGAGGGGCAGCTAGCCCTTACTGATCCCTCGGAGAAGGTAGACCGAAGACTGGGAAAACGACTAAGACCTTAGTCACAGCGAGGAGGTCCCTCCACTAACCCGGAAGATCGTTGAGTGCTTCCCCTCCCAAGGCAAAGCTGAGACTCGGGCACCTTGGAGAGCTCTGGAAATGCTATCCAAGGAGAGCCTAAGGAGAGAGAAGATGAAGTGAAGTCCTCTCCAAAGGTGCCCTTTAGGTCCTATTTATAGGTTTTCTGATCTGGCCTGCAAATAGCAGGATCCCGCCTTTTGATTTTACTATCTGCACCCCAAATGAGTCTTCTAACAGCCAAACTCTGCTGTTTGGAGAGGCTAGGGACATACCACCAAGGGTAAAAGAGTAACTTGGCCCTATCAGTCTATGGACAAGGAAACTGCGAGAGCCTTACTGCCACAGCTCTCGCGGGCCTTCTCGCGAGTCCTGCTCCTGGCTTCGTCGAGCTCCGATCTCGCGAGCCTTCCTGCGAGACCGCATCCTGGCTTCGTCGAGCTCAACACTCATTTTGTTGAACGCTTCGCCGATCGTAGACGAGATCGACGAACGCAGAACGTCGACCGCTGCTTCCCTGCTATAATTTGCCGGGCGCTGCTATAGAATATATTTTGTTCGTCGTGCGTCGTACGACGAATGCTGAACTCCGTTCGACATTCGTCGAGCGCAGGATTGAGCTCGCTGGACGCTGAGGCTTTAAACTCGCGAGCCTTCCTGCGAGGTCGCCTGTTGACTTTGCCGTGCGCCGAATACATTTCGCTGAACATCTATTTACCGAACATAGGTCTCTTTTGCCAGCGGCCTGCGAGGTATTGGTTTGTCAGCCCTCGCTTGGTCCAGTCTTCTGAAGATATCTGTCGAGGTCTGGATCTCGCAACTCCTATTGCGAGACCGTCCCTTTGGCTCTAATGAGCATAGAACACTTCGTCGACTTCTGATGATTTCGCCGAACAGGGGTGTGCTTCGACGAATACGGGAGAGTTCGTCGAACGCAGTACTCCTTTCATCGAACTCAGAAATCTTCCTCAAACTGCCTGTGAGCGCTTATCTCGCCGGCCGACCCTTCTCGCTCGCCTCTCGGCGAGCCCTCCGAGAGAGAAAAAGTCTTCGGCCCTAAGGCCTCCCTTCCTTATTACCTCCATCCTATTGCCTTCTTAGACCGTGTCTCCTCGCCTGACGAATATCGGGGTTGTACACAATCCCCGCTCTTCGCGAGGATACTTATGCTCGCGAAGAAACATCCAACCCCTGGTATTCGCCAGCCCCTTGATGATCTGTCAGGAATCTTTGGTAGGGCCCACCCTGAGGGCTATAAATATCGTCTCGAGTCCTCAGTGGCGTGCGCCGCCACTTCCTTTCCTTTTTCCCTGTATTGTAGCTGCCAGGAGATGCATCTCTCTGAAGAAGTTGAGGCTCGCCTGAGGGCTGTGAGAGCCAGCGGGCTACCCTCCACGACCAGGGTCCCCGCCTGGATGAATCGGCCGCCTCCCGCTCAGTCGCCGAAAACTAAGAAGGCGAAGGCGGCTTGCCGAACCGGGTATGGCTTCGTGCTGCTGGACTCCTCCCCGGATGACCGTCCCCACGAGAAGGTATGAGCTACCCCTCTAGTTTACGTCGATAAGTTTGCCTGTGATTCATACCTACTCGCAGGATGCTTTGCCGAACGAGGACGTTGGAGAACCCGTTGGTGGGTCTCGCAAAAGTCCGCCGGCGGATACAAATCTTGCTGGGAAAAACGTCGCTGGTATGCCCTTGATCTTGCATGTCAGCCCTCCCTTTGTCAACTATCTGACATTCGTTCCTTGCTACTTACAGCCTCGCCCCGGAAGTCCTCGGCCCGCCAGGCATTGAGGCCTCCATCTCCGCCTCCTCCTGACAAAACTATAGATAAGCCCGGGTTCCAACTCCTGACGAGCGAGGAGACCGGCCGCTTTGTACCGCCAAAGATCCCTCCGACCAACAGCGCAGCCTACCCTTCTGGTCTGGGCAAATCTCTGTATCCCCATTATGGCAACGTGTTCCAGGGCCGCCCCTCGACTTCTCGCCCCCCTCTGGGTAAGCATTCCGAGGACCCCCTGCCCTTCGCGAACTCAAGCGCGCTATCTAACCTTTTCGTAATATTTCGCCGAGAATCCTGAAAATCCGCCTACTGATTCCGAGTTGGGCGATGACGAGATGTCCCCCCTTCCTGACCAGGTGGAAGACTTCTTAGGGGATCCGCGAGATCCTGAGATGATGAAACAACGAGACGAGGAGTTGCTGAGAAAACATGGTCGGATGCTGATGGACCTCAACATGCAGGCGAGACGGGACAGAGAAGCCGCCGAGGATAGGCACGCTGTCTTGATGGAAGAGTGTGCGAGGCTCCGGCAGGCGAGACAGCGTGATCATGATGAGAACGTCGCGACGCCGGAGGTGCATTTAGCTAGGATGAGGGATTACGCCTACCTCATGGACCGGGAGGGCCGCGCGGCCGAGGATTATTATAATTCTAGGGTACCGCCGCGGTCTGGGTCGCGGGGTGGGGGTAGGTGGAAGTGGTTGCACCATGATTCTCGCTAACTTCTTCGCTGTCGCGAACTCTTATTTCTTGTTAATGAGTGCCGCTATTCTAGGCGATCTCGCGACGGCTTGCAACTCGTATATTTGCCACTCATATATTTGCTTTATTTTATCTGATAATAAGTATTGCTAGTTTTTTATTAGTCTTCGTTTGCTGCTAATAAGTCTGTTTTCTTCTCATGTTATGTTGTGCTCGCGAGGATCCCCTGTTCTCGCTAAATGTATCTCGCGAAAATGTTGCTTGTACTAACCCCGCAGGCCTTTCTCGCCCACGGCCATGATGTGATGTTTTGGCTAACCGCGCCCACCGGCGCTTGGGCTTCTTCCCACCCTTTTACTTTTACTATAAATAGGCGATCGTTACTGAGTCAACCACCACATTTACTGTCAACCTTCTTCCTCCTCCGCTTCAGAGCTCTCGCTCCTTCCCGTCCTCGTTCTACTTCCTTTCTCGCAGGTTATTGAAATGGGCGGCGACGCTAATGAGTCGGAGGGTCGGCGAAAGATTGCTAAGGCTTTCGTCGAGCACGGCTTCTTCCATTGCAACCTGACGAACGAGGAATATTTCAGCGCGGTCGCCGACTACGTCACCCCTCCATTCGAAGCGCGCCGTCCTAGCGAGAACGACGTGATCAACGCACCACTTGTCGACGAGCTGGCCATCCCCACCGCTCATTTCGCGGTCGGCTTGCGTCTCCCCTTGTGGCCGGAAGTTCGCCAGGTAATGATTGCTCTCGCTCATTTCTTATTTTCTGCTGGTCAATTCTCGCTCATTATATAAACTAATCTTCGTTTTCTTGCTGCTCGCCAGGTGCTTAAGCATTACGGCGTTGTTCTGGGCCAGCTTACCCCCAACGCCATGGCGGTGATCACAGCCTTCGCCTGCTACCTGCGCGAGGAGCGCGTCGAGTTCGGCCTTCCGATTTTTCGGAAGCTGTTCTCCTTCCGCGCCTATAAGGATGGGACTGCCTACTTCGTGGGCTCGGGTCCTAAGGTCGTCGAGACCGTCAACAAGGCTCACTTATGGGCCCAAAAGTTCCTCTTTGTTAAGGGGAACTTCGACAATATCCCAATCTCGCCAGTCCAGCACGGCGAGGCCACCTACCGGCCCACTGCCCTCGGAGGACATGATGCCCTCCTTTATCAGTTATTCTGTAAGAAGAACTTTGAGGTTGTTCATCTTCGCCGCAACCTCGACTCGCTGCCTCCAGTGCTCGCTAGGGAAGGTAAAGATCTCGCTCAATAACTACAACTTTATTCCCAGTAACTCCGTATTTATTGAAATTTCAACACTTTTTTAGGCGAGCGGGATCTCCCCATCTATCCCCCCTACGCGAGCAGTCGGAAGACCGACGCTACCCTTGCTCTTGCAACCATGGGGGCGGAGGCTTGCCGAGGCGCCGTCACACCAGGTGAGCCCTCCTCTCGCAAGAGACCGGGGGCTTCTAGTAGCCATGTCCTTCCCCCGCAATCCCCGCCGAAGAAAAAGAGTAAGAAAAGCCGGGTCTCGCTCGCCTCCTCGAAGGGGAAGGAGCCTAGCGAGGACGCATTTGATGAGTTCGACCTCACTGGCCTCTCCGCGGGAGGTGAGGACGACGAGCCCTGCCAGGAGGCTTCCAGAACCTCTGTCCCGCCCATCCCCGTCAACCACTATAACTTCGGCCTCGGCCAGAGGCGCCGGGATGAGACCGGCGAGCTCTTGGTGAACTGGAAGCCGGAGACAAACCGGGCGGACATTTCCACCATCCTCCCTACCTAGGTGGAGAATGAGTCCGTCAGCGGCCACGCATTCGATTTCTCGTTCGTCCTCTATGGACGCGAAGACGCTGGGGCTTATAAATACGAGACTGCGAGGACTCTCGCTTTCGAGAACGCGAGGTCCCAGTTGCGCTCTACCGAGCTTGCCCACATGACGGGGAGGCGCAGCTTGCAACTGGAGCTTCTTGCCGAGAACGCGCAACTGAAGGAGAAGCTGCTCGCCGCAGAGGGCAGTGTGGTGAGTTACCTTGACCTCGTCACCTTCCTCTCCTTCGGCCATTTCGCTCCCCTAATTTATCTTACTTGCAGGATGTCGAGGCCACCGGAAGAGCCGAAGCTCGCATCCAGGACCTGAAGGGCGAGGTGGCCGGGCTACAAGCTATAAATTGTGAGCTCGCCCGTGCCGTCATTCCCCCTTCTCCCCGCCGTCTGAAGGAAGAGCGGCGAGCGCGAGACGAGGAAATCTGCTTGGAGTCTACCGAGTCAGCTCGCTACATCTTCCAGACGATGAAGGCGGCCGGCCTCCTAGCCGCTGACGCGGCCGACATGATTCTGGAGGACATCGTCCCGGAGATCTTTATTCCGCTTCCGCCAGTGAAGAGCAGCGATGACGAGGAAGGGTTCGCGAGCGATCCATGATGCTTGTAGTTTTTTATTTTATTTCCCATTTTGTTTTGGGCTGGCGAGATCGCCGCCTTATGTAAATCGAACTTTGAAATGCATAGATGCATGTTTTTGGCCTTGTACTGTGTTCGCCTTTTCCGCTATATTGTTTTTCGTGCTGATGTCTCGTTCTCGCTTGCCTCGATATTCATCTTTGCGAAGGTTATTCTCGTGATGATCGTTCTCTCACCTTACGTTATCGAATAGATAGGCATAGGACGTTTTTGCCTTCTCTGGCCTTTCGCCATTTGCCTTAGGATTGTCACCCTTTAGGTATGCATTTATCTGCAGTTTTGCGAGGTACTTTCCTTCTCGGCGAGAGCTCGCCTCCCGCCCTGTGTCGGCGACTTCCCTGCCGAGCACCGAATACCCTGGAGTGCTAGGGTTGATTCTCGCCGCTCAAATACTATCGTGCGAAATCTTTCTTCTCCCCGAGCGAGAAGGCCCGGGTCAGTGCCGAAGGCTCGCCAACCTGAGGATTATAAACCTGACCCTATGAAGAGCTCATCTCCTTGACAACTTCCCGCGGAATCGATCTGAGGCATTCCGGCGCCGATAGTGGTCACTTTGCCAGCCTCTCCAGAGATCAACCTGAAACCCATCGTCTAGTGAGAGCCTGGGAGCGGAATCGATCTAGGGCATTCCAGCATCGATACTTGTCACCTTGCCAGCCTCTCCAGAGATCAACCTGAAACCCCCCGTCTAGTGAGAGCCCGAGTGCGGAATCGATCTGGGGCATTCCAGCATCAATACTTGTCACCTTGCCAGCCTCTCGAGAGATCAACCTGAAACCCCCCGTCTAGTGAGAGCCCAGGAGCGGAATCGATCTGGGGCATTCCAGCATCAATACTTGTCACCTTGCCAGCCTCTCTAGAGATCAACCTGAAACCCCCTGTCTAGTCAGAGCCCGGGAGCGGAATCGATCTGGGGCATTCCAACATCAATACTTGTCACCTTGCCAGCCACTCCAGAGATCAACCTAAAACCCCCCGTCTAGTGAGAGCCCGGGAGCGGAATCGATCCGGGGCATTCCAGCATCAATACTTGTCACCTTGCCAGCCTCTCTAGAGATCAACCTGAAACCCCCCGTCTAGTGAGAGCCCAAGAGCGGAATCGATCTGGGGCATTCCAGCATCAATACTTGTCATCTTGCCAGCCTCTCCAGAGATCAACCTGAAACCCCCCGTCTAGTGAGAGCCCGGGAGCGGAATCGATCTGGGGCATTCCAGCATCAATACTTGTCACCCTGCCAGCCTCTCCAGAGATCAACCTGAAACTCCCCGTCTAGTGAGAGCCCGGGAAAGGAATCGATCTGGGGCATTCCAGCATCAATACTTGTCACCCTGTTTGCCTTCGCATAACAATTATAACTATCGAGTGAAGAAGTAAAATATTCAACTAACATCATAATAAAACTTTCAAGGGTAGAATCACTTCAAATCGTCTCCACTTTTGGCCCGGCCGAGAGGTACCCCTTCCACATCTCGGAGGTGATACCCCCCTGACTTGAGCACTTCGCTTACAATGTATGGACCCTCCCAATTGGGGTCAAGCTTACCTACCGCAGCCCCTCTTCCGGCCGCGTCGACCTTCTTCAAGACCAGATCCCCTTTCTGAAAGTGCTTTATTCGGATATGCTTGTCAAAATATCGGTCCATTCGTCGCTTGATTTCCTCCTGTCTGATGGTGGCTTGGTCCTGGAGTTCCTCCACCAGGTCCAAGGATAGCCTTTGTTCCTCATCATTGGCCACTAGCCACTCTTCATCCCCTTCACCTGCGGCGATCACCCTGGGGGTCCTTACTTCGAACTCTATGGGAAGGACTGCTTCGGACCCATGAGAAAGTTTGAACGGGGTCTCTCCGGTGGCGGTGTTTGGGGTAGTCCTTAGGGCCCAGAGAACAGATGGTAGCTGCTCTACCCAGTTCCCCCGGAGGTTTTCCACCTTCTTCTTTAGGAGGTTGACAATTACTTTGTTTTCAGCCTCCACCCGGTCGTTGCCTCTTGGGTGGTGAACCGATGCGAACCTGAGGTCGATGCCAAGTTGGGTGCAGAAGCTAACAAATTCTTCGCTAGCAAATTGTGACCCATTGTCCGTCACTATGGCCAGGGGGAGGCCGTGCCTGCAAATTATTTCTGCCCACACAAAATTCCTCACAACTTGAGATGTTACCTTGGCGAGCGCCTTCACTTCTACCCATTTGGAGAAGTAATCGATCATGACCAGTAAGAACCTTCTTTGGCCACTAGCTTGAGGTAAAGGGCCAACTAGGTCCAACCCCCATATGGCAAAAGGCCAGGGAGCCGTGATGGTCCGGAGCCTCTGGGCTGGGATGAGTAGGAGTGGAGCGTAGAGCTGTCACTTTGGACACCTTCTTGCGAACTCCGCCGCATCTTTGCTGAGGGTGGGCCAGAAATAGCCTTGTCTTAACACCCTCCCCTCCAGGGTTCGGCTCCCGAAATGACTGCCACACTCCCCTGAGTGAATTTCTCCCAGGACTTTCGGGACCTCCTCCTCGGAAACACAACGGGCCAGGAGTCCCGAGAGAGTCTTCCTATATAGCCTTCCTGCATGCAAGGAATAATAAGCTGTCTTATACCTGAAGCGCCGCCTGTCTGTGTCTCCTTCAGGGAACTTCCCTGATGATAGGAAAGTGATGAAGGGATCCATCCACGAGACCCGCTGATCCACCTCCATCAATTCTCCCTCCTCGATGGTGGGTCGGAAGAGTTCCGAAACTATTCCCCCTGCTTGGGGACCGAACTTGGCCAAGAGGTCCGCGGGGGTGCTCTCTTCTCTTGGCACGTGCTTGACGGAGAAAGTGCGGAAATGCCCGATGACCCCCTTAACCTTCTCCAAGTACCGCAGGAGGGTCGGGTCCTTTGCCTCAAACTCTCCCCTGACTTGGCATGCTACCACCATGGAGTGCGTCGAGACCTCCACATCATGTACTCCCAATTCCCGAACTAACCGCAAGCCCGCTATCACCACCTCGTACTCCGCTTGGTTGTTGGTAATCGGGAAATGGATGTTCAAAGCTTGCTCGATCTTGGTCCCTTGAGGGCTTACCAAGATGATTCCCCCTCCATAGGAGTGCTTTCCTGACGCACCGTCCACCAACAACTTCCATGCCACTGAGGGGGGGGGGGATTCATGCTCCCCTACTTCGGTTGTGTAGTCAGCCATGAAGTCCGCCACCGCTTGGGCCTTGATCGACGCTCTGGGCACGAACGTAACATTGAACTCACTCAGCTCCACGGACCACTTTGCCAACCTTCCCGAGTGCTCCACCCCTTCCAAGACTTTGCGAAGCGGGTGATCAGTCACTACCTTGATCGAATGTGCCTGAAAGGAAGGCCGGAGCCTCCGGGCCGCCACCACCAATGCGAAGGCCATCTTTTCCAGAATCGGGTATCGGAGCTCCGCCTTCCTCATTACTCGGCTAACGTAGTAGATGGGGAACTGTTTTCTCCCTTCTTCCCGGATCAGTACTGAGCTTACTGCCTCCGACCCTACCCCTAGGTACAGGGATAGGTCCTCTCCCGGTCTCGGCCCTTGGAGTAGAGGAGTTTGAGTGAGTTGTTCTTTCAAGGCTTGGAAAGCCTCCTCACACTCCGAGGTCCATTCGAATTTTTTGTTTCCCCTTAACACTTTGAAAAAGGGTGCACACTTGTCTCCCGCCTTGGAGAGGAACCTACTGAGTCCGGCCAGCTTTCTAGTGAGGCTCTGAACCTCCTTAGAGTTCCTGGGCGATCCCAACTCCATTATTTCTTTGACCTTGTACGGGTTTGGCTCCACTCCCGCGGGGGTGAGGAGGTGGCCTAGGAATTTCCCTCGGCTAGCCCTGAAGACACACTTCAAGGGGTTGAGTTTCATCTTATACTTCCGCAATGTCTTAAAAGTCTCTTCAAGGTCTCGGAGGTGGGATTCAAGGTCCCAACTCTTTACTATGAGGTCATCGACGTAGACCTCCAAGTTTCTCCCCTTTTGTTCTCGGAAGACCTTGTCCATCATTCTCTGGTATGTGGCACCTGCATTCTTAAGCCCGAAGGGCATCATCTTATAACAGTAACAATCATCCCCCGTGATGAAGGAGACATCCTTGATATCCGGGGGATGCATGCGAATCTGATGATAACCTGAAAAAGCATCTAGAAAAGACATTACAGAGAAACCGATGGCTGAATCAACCAGCGCGTCGATTCTAGGCAAAGGGTAGCAATCCTTGGGGCATGATTTATTAAGCAAGGAAAAGTCGATACACATTCTCCACTTACCTCCCCCCTTCTTTACCATGACCACGTTTGAGACCCAGCCTGGATACTGGATCTATGATACAAACCCTGCCTGAATGAGCTTACCCACCTCCTCTCGGATGGGCCCTTCCAGCTTGTCTGCTATGGCCCTCCTCTTTTGACAGATGGGACGGGTGCCGGGGTCGAGATTGAGACGGTGGCAAGCCACGCCCGCATCAATCCCGGGCATCTCCGCGGCGCTCCAAGCGAAGACATCCACGATCTCCTGAACGCATGCTAGGATATGCTTCTGCTCCTCCGGGCCGAGCTCCCCGCTGACCCTGACCTTCTCCACCACACCGGCTCGAGTGGTGACTTCGAGCTCCACGACCTCCTCCACGACCTCCAACCGGGACTGTTCTCCCCAATCTCCTTCCCTCTCTTCGCCACTAGCGAGTGCTTCAACGTCACCCTCCTTTCCTTCTTCTCCGACCACCATCAACTCTTCTGCCCCCCCCCCCTCTCTGGGCCTGAC
Source organism: Dactylorhiza incarnata (assembly GCA_033032865.1). Lineage (NCBI taxonomy): Eukaryota > Viridiplantae > Streptophyta > Magnoliopsida > Asparagales > Orchidaceae > Dactylorhiza > Dactylorhiza incarnata. Next base: position 12,408,740 of record JAWHQI010000023.1, on the reverse strand, counting down.
CCTCTGCCTCTTCCTCTTCCATTGGCCCCTCTGGCCTCTGCTCAATCTCCTCCTTCTGGCCTTCTCCTCCAAGCCCTGCCGACTCACCCACCTCCTGGTCCCATTTTTCTGCCTCCCCCATCCAAGAGATAGTGTTGACTGTCGTCACGTAGCATTACCTTGCTACCTTCGGGTCTCCTCGGATTCGGACTTGGACTCCTCCGTCGTTGAACTTAAGGCACTGGTGGAATGTGGAGAGGACACAACGGAACGCGCTGATGAGCGGCCGTTCGAAGATGGCGCTATAGCTGCTGGGAGCATCCACTATGACAAAGCGGCAGTTCCTGGACTGCCCCCCCCCCCCCCCCCCCCCCAAGACCACATGGAGTCCCACTCCCCCTTCTACTTCTTTTCTCTCCCCGGAGAACCCGAACAACGTACCATCCGAGGCCAACACCCTTCGCGGCTCCACCTCCATCCCGTCAAATGCCTTTTTGAAAATGACATTGACCGAACTCCCGTTATCCACCAGGATTCTGGAAACAGTGAAGTTCTTGATCGCTGTCTGAATGACTAACGCATCGCAGAATGGGTCCTCATAACCTGGCATGTCCTTCTGGGTGAAGGAGATCTTCTCTGTCGGGGGCGGGGCAAGGGATGTCGAAGCCACGCTACGACGGTAGATAGTATGAAGGCTTGCCTTCCGGGTTTCCTCAATCCCTACCCCCCATGGATCACTCTGATCCCCCCTCGGGACCCCAAATCGGCTCGGTCCTCACATCTTTCCTCCTCTTCCTGAGGCTCAACCTCCTTGATCCTTACTGGTTGCTGCTATCGCGGCATGGGCACTCGGGCCCTTTTTGTCTCTAGGAACTCTGGGCAGGTGGCCGTCGCGTGACCTTCCTCATCATGGAAGTCACAATATGGCAGCGTCACCTCTCCCGCTTCGGCCTCCGCCATCCTATTCCTTCTTCTCCTTCCTGCTCCTGCTTCTTCTCTCGCCTCTTCTCTCCTTCCTCTTCCTCCTCTTCCCCGCCTGATTGCCATAGCTTGCTGGGGTGGAGGAGGCATCGGCCTCGGACCCTGCCTCCATCCCAGCTGATGAGGTCTTCCTTGACCCCCATTGAAGTTACCCCTCCCCGGGGCGTAACCCCTTCCCTAGCCTTGCATTCCTCCGCCATGGTGCCTCCACTCCCCCTCCAGGGCCCTGGTCTCTTCTCTTCTCTTCACCTCTTGCTGCCTGACCTCCGGCTCACTGAGCTTTGCTAGCCTCTTGGTGAGTTCCAGGTTAGCCTCTTCACTCTCAATTTCCTCTACCACCCTCTCCATTAACTCCTCGTAGGAGACAGGGGCCTTCCTCTTCAGAGCCATCTTGAAGAAGCTTTCCCTCAGCCCGACCATGAAGGCGAGCTGGAGTGCAAACCCAAGAATCTCCTGAGTGAGCAGCACTTCTTCTTGGAACTGGTCTGCATAGCGAGCCAACGACTCCTTCGGCTCCTGCTTCACTTTGAAGAGAGACTCGACGTCTTTCTTCCTCTTCTTTGAAGTTGAGAATCGCAAAAGAAAACTTCGGCGCAAATCTTCAAAGGCGTAGATCGACCCTGTAGGGAGCTGATGGAACCAGTCCCTGGCCTTTTCTGTAAGGGTGACGACGAAGAGCTGACACTTGAAAGCATCTGACATCGGCCTGATAGAGACCGAGTCCTCAAAAGACTGGAGATGTTGGACAGGGTCATCCCTGCCATTGTAGAACATCGTGTCCCATTCTCCGAACCCTGCCGGGACAGGTGCAGAAAGTACCAACTCGCAGAAGGGACTTCCCCCTTCTGCCACCCTTTCTCGCTCCACACGCCCCCCCGAGCTCTCTCGCCAGACTCGGGCTCGCGGGGACTGCGCTTGCGAGAACGGCATTCGCCTGTACCACCCCCACAGTCGCTACATCCTCCAGGCGCGCGCTTCCCTGCGCCGCGCTCGCCGACACAGAGCTCGTCGGCACAGAGCTCGCCGACACAGAGCTTGCCGAGCTGGCGAACAGCACTCGCCCCTCCAAGTCTTAAACTGAACTTCCGATGATTTCCTTTTCGGCCCCCCCCGGGGCATTCTCGCCAACTGCTGCTGGGGGAAGGGTCGCCTGAGGTGCTGGGGTCGCGAACTCACTCCGCAACGCCGCGATCGTGAGCCTGAAAGTGTCAAGCACCTCCCTCCTGAAATCCGCGAACATACTCGGCGTCACCACCTGCGGTGACTCGCTGAACTCCTCGCCTTGATCCTCCCCTCCTATCATATCTGCTCCTTGGATTTTTCTTGGACCAGCCAAGCTCCACGCTCATCGGACCAAAATGTTGAAAACCAATTTCTCGGCCTCTTGTGGAGCTCGGGGCCCTCACTGAAATGAGGGGCAACTAGCCCTTACTGATCCCTCAGAGAAGGTAGATCGAAGACTAGGAAAACGACTAAGACCTTAGTCACAGCGAGTAGGCCCCTCCACTAACCCGGAAGATCGTTGAGCGCTTCCCCTCCCAAGCCAAAGCTGAGACTCGAGCACCAAGGAGAGCTCTGGAAATGCTAGCCAAGGAGAGCCTAAGGAGAGAGAAGCTGAAGTGAAGTCCTCTCCAAAGGTGCCCTTTATGTCCTATTTATAGATTTTCTGATCTGTCCTGCAAATAGCAGGATCCCACCTTTTGATTTTACTATCTGCACCCCAAATGGGTCTGCTAACAGCCAAACTCCGCTGTTTGGAGAGGCTAGGGACAGACCACCAAGGGTAAAATAGTAACTTGGCCCTATCAGCCTATGGACAAGGAAACTGTGAGAGCCTTACTGCCACAGCTCTCACGGGCCTTCTCGCGAGTCCTGCTCGCGATGCGTCTCCTAGGTGATCGCCCTGCGAGGACCTCGCTGACACCCTCCCCCTGGCGGTATCTGCCGAGGTCCGGTCTCGCGAGCCTTCCTGCGAGACCGCCTCCTGGCTTCGTCGAGCTCAACACTCATTTTGTCGAACGCTTCGCCGATTGTAGACGAGCTCGACGAACGCAGAACATCGACCGTTGCTTCCCTGCTATAATTTGTCGGACGCTACTATAGAATATATTTTGTTCGTTGTGCGTCGTATGACGAATGCTGAACTCTGTTCGACATTCGTCGAGCGCAGGATTGAGCTCGCTGGACGCTGAGGCTCTAAACTCGCGAGCCTTCCTGCGAGGTCGCTTGTTGACTTTGCCGCGCGCCGAACACATTTCGCTGAACATCTATTTACCGAACATAGGTCTCTTCTGCCAGCGGCCTGCGAGGTATTGGTTTGTTAGCCCTCTCTTGGTCCAGCCTTTTGAAGATATCTGCCGAGGTCTGGATCTCGCAACTCCTATTGCGAGACCGTCCCTTTGGATCTAATGAGCATAGAACACTTCGTCGACTTCTGATGATTTCGCCGAACATGGGTGAGCTTCGACGAATACGGGAGAGTTCTCGAATGCAGTACTCTTTTCGTCGAACTCAGAAATCTTCCTCAAACTTCCTGCGAGCGCTTATCTCGCCGGTCGACCCTTCTCGCTCTCCTCTCAGTGAGCCCTCCGAGAGAGAAAAAGTCTTCGACCCTAAGGCCTCCCTTCCTTATTACCTCCATCCTATTGCCTTCTTAGACCCTCTCCTCGCCTGGCGAATATCGGGGTTGTACAATTGCAACATTAGAGACCCAGCTGGGATACTGGATCTCTGATACAAACCCTGCTCGGAGGAGCTTGCCACTTCCTCTCGGATGGGCCCTTCCATCATGTCGACTATGGCCCTCTTCTTTTGACGGATGGGGTGAGTGCCAGGGTCGAGGTTGAGGCGATGGCACGGCACATCCGCATCGATCCCGGGCATCTCCGAGGCGCTCCATGCGAAGACGTCCACATTCTCTTGGACGCAGGCCAGGATTCGCTTATGCTCCTCCGGGCTGAGCTCTCCATTAATTTTTATTTTTTCTACCACCACCGCTCGGGTGGTAACTTCGAGCTCCACAACCTCGTCCAGTGACTCCAGCCGGGACTGCAGCCCCCAGCCACCCTCCTTCTCCTCGTCGCAAGCTAGCGCTTCGACCTCCTCCTTTCTCCCTTCTCAAACTTTCGTCAGCTTTTCCGCCCCTTCCTCCTGGGCCTCCACCTCTTCTTTTCTTTTCTCCTCTCCTCCCTCCTCGAGCCTCGCTGGCTCCCCCATCTCTTGATCCCATTCCTCCGCTTCGGCCATCCAGGAGATGGTGTTCATGGCAGTCATATAGCACTGTTGGGCCACCTTCGAATCTCCCCTTATCCGGACTTGGAATCCTCCCGCATTGATCTTAAGGCACTGGTGGAAAGTGGAGGGGACGCATTGGAACGCATTGATGAGCGGCCGTCCAAAGATGGCATTGTAGCTGCTGGGAGCATCCACTATGATGAAATGACAATTCCTAGACTGCCCCCAAGACTACATGGAGCCGAACTCCTCCTTCTACCTCCTTCCTTTCCCTGGAGAACCCGAACAACGGGCCATCTAAGGCCAACACTCTCCATGCCTCCACCTTCATCTCGTCAAACGCCATTTTGAAGATGACGTTGACTGAGCTCCCGTTATCCACCATGATCCGGGAGATGGTGAAGTTCTCGATCGCTGTCTGAATGACCAGTGCATCGCAAAATGGGTCCTCATGACCCGGCATGTCCTTCTGAGTGAACGAGATCTTCTCTGCTGGGGGCGGGGCTAGGGACGTCGAAGCCACGCTATGACGATATATGGTATGGAGGCTGGCCTTCTGGGTCGCCTCAATCCCTACCCCCCCCCCCCCCCCCCCCCCCCCCCCCCCACATAGATCACCCCGATCCCTCCTCGGGTCCGACCCGGTCCACACACCTATCATCCTCCTCATCCTGAGGCAGGACCTCCTCAATCCTCACCGCCCACTACTCTCGCGGCATCGATGCCCTGGACTCTCTCACCTCTAGGAACTCTGGGCAGGTGGTTGTTGCGTGCCCTTCCTCCCGATGGAAGTCATAATACGGCAACGCTACCCCCCCCCCCCCCCCCTCTCTCAGCCTTTGCCCCTTATTCCTCCTTCTTGCTCCCGCTCCTTCTCCAGCTCGTGCTCCCACTCTCCTTCCTCTTCCTCCTCGTCTGATTGCCATGGCTTACTGGGGCGGGGGGGGGGGGGGGGGGGGGGGGGGGGGGGGGGGGCAACTGCCTTGGACCCTGCGTCCACCCTAACTGATGGGGCCTTCACTGACCCCCTTGGAAGTTACCCCCTCCCGGGACGTAATCTCTCCCTTGAACCTATGCTCCTCCGCCTTGCTGCCTCCACCCCACCTCCGGGGCCCTGGGCTCTTCTCTTCTCCGCACCTCCTGCTGCTTGGCTTCCGGCTCACAGAGCTTGGCTAGCCTCCTAGTGAGCTCCGGATTAGCCTCCTCTCCCTCAATCTCCTCTGACACCCTCTCCATCAACTCCCCGTAGGAGACAGGGGCCTTCCTCTTCAGGCTCATCTTGAAGAAACTCTCCCTCAACTCTACTGTGAAGGCGAGCTGGAGGGCAAACCCGGGCATCTCTTGGGTAAGCAGAACCTCCCCCTGGAATCGGTCCACGTAGTGGGCCAGCGACTCCCCCGGTTCCTGATTGACCTTGAAAAGTGACTCGGTATCCCTCTTCCTCTTCTTCGAAGTCGAGAAGCGCAACAAGAAGCCTTGATGCAAGTCTTCGAATTGGTAGATCGACCCAGCCGGGAGTTGATGGAACCAGTCCCTGACCTTCTCCTTTAGAGTCACGGCGAAGAGCCGACACTTGAAAGCATCTGACATCGGCCGGATGGAGACTGAGTCTTCGAATGACTGTAGGTGTTGGACAGGGTCATCCTTATCATAGTAGTTGATCCTGTCCCACTTCCTGAATCCTTCCGGGACCGGCGCGGAAAGCACCATCTCGCAAAAAGGGCTGTTCCCACTCGCTGTCCTCTCCTGCTCGACTCGCCCTACATGTTCTCTTACAGGACCCGAGCTTGCCAGAGCCGCGCTCGCCAGGATTGTGCTCACCGGAGCAGCGCTCGCCGGAATCGGACCTGTCAGGGCCGCGCTCGCTGGGCTGGAAAAAAGCTCCCGCCCGACGAGATCTCGCCCTGCCCCTGCCACCTCCTTCCCCACCCTCCCTCCCGGGGCACACTCGCCATCCCACGGAGGGGGGAGCATTTGAGGTGCTGGGGTCGCAAACTCACTTCGCATCGCGGCGAAGGCGAGACCGATGCTCTCGAGGACCTCTCTCCTGAGATCCGCAAACATCCCCAGCGTCACCACCGGCTGCAAGTCGCCAAACTCATCGCCCTGCTCTTTGTCTCCCGCCATGCTGCTTCCTTGAAACTTTCTTGCACTAGCCGCTATCCACGCTCACCGCACCAAAAATGTTGGAATCGGGATTCGGCCCAACGAGGAGTTCAGACCCCAAAGATTGGTGCAGCTCGCGCTTAATGATCCCTCAAATCAACTTGACCGAAGCCTTAGAACCTAGATCCTTGGCGACAGTGTGGAGGTCCCGCCACACACCCGGAAGATCTTAGAGCGCTTCCCCTCCCAAGCCAAAAACTGAAGCTGGGCACCTTGGAGAGCTCTGAGAATGCTAACCAAAGATGACATGAGGAGAGAGAAGCCCGAAAGAAGAAGTCCTCTCCAAAGGTGCCCTTAGGGTCTTATTTATAGCTTTTCTGAACTGGTCTGCTGATAGCGGGGTTCCGCCTTTTGGTTTTACTAAACGCACTCCATTTGGTCTGCTGACAGCCAAACTCCACTGTTCTGAAGGGCTACTGGCAGCCCACCACTGGCAGAAGGGTAATTTCACCTCCTCACTCCCCCTGGGCGAGTGGCCTGTGAGAACGCCACTCTTGAGTCTTTTCGCGAGTCTTGCTCGCAAAGCTCTCTAGGAGAGCAATCGCGAGTCTTCTCACGGGTCTTGCTCACCAAGATCCTCTGCGTGATTGCCCTGTATCGCCTTGTCTGGCTCTCATAAAAATTCCCTAGGCGAGCAGCCCGTGAAGGCACTACTTGCCTTCCTTCTGACGACAACCACCCAGGTTAAGCCTTGCATTATCCCTTGCGAGGTCGCCCTGGCTCGCCCAGGATAGGCCTCACATTCTCCCCTGCGAGATCGCCCTGGATCGCCTGGCCTGTGGCTCTCGCGATGAGATGGCCACTTCCTGCCTAATTTACTCATCTCCGGTCCTTCCCCCCTTCAGGCGAACACGGGGTTGCACATTACTGTACTTGCGCGCACTGCTTTACTTATTTACTTCTTTTACCGCTCATTACTGCTTACCTGCTTACACTGCTAGAATATATCTTATTTTATATATACATAAACTTGTTAGTATAGATTCCCTTGTCACCTGCTTTTGATTATTCCACTTTTTTGTCCTCCGCTTTCTTCCTCCCGCGCAGTGCCTAGGAGTCGCGGGGGGAGGCAGGGACAAAATTGCCTTAGTCTTTATGACTAACGGTCAGGTGTGACTGTAGGTGCCCGAGGTGATGGAGCTCCAGGTAGAAGAGGAGGCAGGACCTGGGGAGCAGATGTCGCGCATTACTCCTACTACGAGACAGGTGCTGGTTGATATATGTATTTAGCTTCCGCGTAGAGTTGTAGTGAGAGAGAGGGTTTACTTACTGTATTCATTTGGTTATGTATCGGGCATAAGCCCTTCTCTTTATTTTGTACTCATTGTTGGATTATCATGTTTTCCTTTATGAAATTTGTGATGTGGACTTGTTTATTTTTAATTCGCATTCTTTTCTCTATTGGCCTAAAGTTAAATGATCGTAATAGCCGACAGAATTGGCGTCTTGTAGTGGCGACTATCCCGTGTGTTGGTTTCATCTGTAAGGCGGCGGTTCTGGGCATAAGACCCGGGTAACCCTCCTAGTAAGGGGGAGGGGGTCTTTCAAACTGGTATCACTTGAACAAATAATCATAAGAGAAAAAAGAACACAACACTAGGCCACCCCGTTCGAGCTTTAGTTTGCGAACAAACTAAGCAGCGGAAGCTATGGTGTGCCCATGTGTGAAAATCACAAAAAATAGTCCATTTAAGCATTGAGTTAGGCCAATCCTAATACAATCATACTTTTGTGTAGCCCTCGCAGTACGTTGATCCACGGAATGTTGTCCCTCCCCCTCCGATTGCCACCCCTTTTCAGCAGACGGAGCTGGGGAAAACTCTGACGGCTATTCTGGATGCCTTTAGAGCTCAGCAGGTTTCAGCTGCTCAGCCGAACCAAGGATCAAATTGGTTAAATGCCTTCAAGAGTTTGTCCCCTCTAGTATACCATGGAACAGAGAACGCAGTGAAGATAGAGGAGTGTCTCGACTTTATTCATAAGCTGCTAGCAGGAATCAGCTGCCCAGTCAACATAGCTGTCTCCTTAGCGATGTCTGCTTTGAATGCACATGCCAAAAGATGGTGGAAGTCAGTGTTGGACTCCACGTTTGCAGATCGGGATATGTCAGACATATCTTGGGATGAGTTCAGTGACGTCTTCCTAGAGCACTTCATATCTGCCACAGATAGGGACGAGCAAAAAGAGAGGTTCTTGAACCTCCGGCAGGGGACCAGATCAGTGATTGTATACCAGAGGGGGTTCTCCCACCTGGCCAGATTTGCAGGGGTACATGATTTTGATGATATGAAGTACGCTAAGAGGTTCTATCGGAGCCTCACGGAGTCATTGAGGCAGGCTCTAATTATCATATCGCATGGCACGTCAACCCAGATCATCGAGATGGCCAAGAAACTAGAGGCGGACCATTTGATGGTGTAGAGCAGGGGAAAGAGACCGGCCGATGGATTATACCTTGGAGAGAGCAATAGGGGCCCACAGCAGGGCAGAGTGATGAGTCACAAAAGAGGTAGGGGATGTACTTGTCCCAACTTTAGACCAGAGCAGCAGCCTCCTGCAGTGATGGCTCCTCCACCGCTATAGATTCGGGAGCCGGGGAGGAAAGATGATCGGGGCCGCCAGCCGGTGATATGTTATGGGTGCCACCAGCCAGGGCACATCAGAGCTAACTGCCCTCATCAGTTTCTTCCTACTGTCCCTCTAGCAGCCCCTCCAGCATAGCAGGGCCTCGGCCGAGGCCGAGGATGAGGTCGGGGTCGAGGACCTCACAGTAGAGGCCGACGGAAAGAGCAGACATATGCACTATATCTCGCAGAACCCCAGAACCTCGAAGAAGTCATTACAGGTACTTTGTTTTTGTTTTCCATTACATTTACTTAGTACCATTCAAAACTTTAGTCACACTTTAACTTATGACCCAAACAATGAACCGCCCAGGTATATTACTCGTTTGCGGTAAACCCGCACACTCTATTCGATACGGTGCCTCACATTCGATCGTCTTTGACAAATTCTTAGACGATTTAGACCAAGTACAATACTTCGAGGGTATCGAGAGGAAGGTGCGACTTTCGGACGGGTCGGAGATAGCAACACGTGTCAAGTGCATCATGAACGTGAAAATTGAAGGAAAGCTATTTGAAGCGCCGACAATGCTTTTGAAGATGCCAGATTTTGACCTAATTATGGGCATGAACTGGTTGCATTGGAATCATGCTAGGATCGACTTCCCGACAAATAAAATTGTGCTGAGGCATGAATGTTTCGGAGTAGTGATCGAAGGTATTAAACCTATCTCCCATCCTTTATTATCATCTGCACAGGTTATCAAGGCCCATGAGCAGGGAGACGAGGTGTACCTAATCTATTTTGAGATGGCGTAGACGGAGGTATCTATAATGGATATTCCGGTGGTTAGGGACTTCTCTGATGTTTTCCCGAAGAAATTACCTGGACTACCCCCGTCTAGAGATATGGATTTCCAGATCCAGTTGGTACCAGGAGCATGGCCGGTGTCACGAGCACCGTATAGGATGGCATCGAAAGAGCTAGCGGACTTCAGGACCCAACTATAGGAGCTGGTGGACTTTGGTTTTGTCAGGCCGAGTTCATCGCCATGGGGAGCACCAGTATTATTCGTGAAGAAGAAGGATGGGTCGCTGCGACTCTGCATCGATTATCGGGAGTTGAACAAGATGACAGTATGGAACACATACCCGTTACCTAGGATCAACGAGTTATTTGACTAGCTGCAGGGAGCCTTCTGGTTCTCCAAGCTCGATCTGAAATCCAGATATTACCAACTATGGATTCGGGAGGAGGATATCCCGAAGATGGCTTTCAGTTCCCGTTATGGACTATACGAGTTCACGGTGATGCCCTTCGGGCTAACGAATGCTTCTTCCGCATTCATGAGCTTGATGAACCGCATATTCGAGCCCTAACTGGACACATTCGTCATTGTATTCATTGACGACATCTTAATCTACTCCAAGACGAAAGAGGAGCACACCCAACATTTGGCTCAAGTCTTGGGCAAGTTACGGCAGCACTAGATGTACGCAAAGTTCTCGAAATGCCAATTTTGGTTGCAGGAAGTGGCATTCCTAGGACACGTCATCAGCGGGGCTGGGTTGGCAGTAGACTCGGCTAAGGTGAAAGCGGTGAGGGATTGGCCACAACCGAAGTCAGCCTCAGATGTTCGTAGTTTCCTGGGACTAGCAGGGGTATTATCGCATGTTCGTGCAGGGATTTTCAAGGATTGCACTTCCCCTCACGTCCTTGACAAAGAAGGATGTTGCTTTCACGTGGACGGAAAAGTGCGAGGCAGCCTTCCAGGAATTTACGGACCGACTCACCTCGTCCCCTATCCTTGCCCTTCCATCTGGGAAGGAGGGATTCCAAATCTACACTGACGCATCATATCAGGGGATGAGTGCAGCTCTCATGCAGCACGGTCATGTGATTGCATAGGCTTCAAGACAGCTAAAGAAGCCGAACAAAATTATCCGATACACAACCTATAGCTCGGAGTGGTGGTCTTCACCTTGAAGATTTGGAGGCATTACCTGTATGGGTTCATTGTGAGATTTTCTCTGACCACAAGAATCTCAAGTACATCGACACCCAGAAAGATTTGAACCTACGCTAGTGGATGTGGCTAGAGTTCTTGTGCGACTATGACTATACCATGCACTATCATCTTGGGAAGGCAAACACCGTAGCGGATGCCTTGAGCAGGAGGGCCGACACTTCTAGACCGGAGCCCCAGATGATGGCCATGGAGCTGGTGAAGATGTTAGAGGATATGCACATTACCTTAGTTTCTAAGGCGAAACTTGAAGCCCACAAAGAATACCTGGCATCCCTAAGCATCACTTGTGATGTACGAGACCGCATCAGGGCACATCAAAGGTAGGATGTAGCTCTGGATCCTATATTCAGAGCCTTAGAAGAGGGCAAGTCAGAGGATTATTCATTGCGCGACGATATCATTCACTTCCGAGGTCATGTTTACATACCCGTAGGAGGCGGGATCCAGGAAGAGTTACTCAGGGAGGCACACTGTACTCGGTACTCAGTGCACCCCATGATCTTCAAGATGACGGCGGATCTGCAGAGGGACATGTATTGGCCCAGAATGAAGCAGGATATCGTATCTTTTGTCTCTCACTTTGAGACTTGCCATCTAGTACAGGCAGAATGCAAGAGCCCAGCAGGACTTCTATAGCCATTGTCAGTGCCATAATGGAAGTTCGAGGATATAGCCATGGATTTCGTACACGGATTAACTTATTCGTACTCCGAGCACGATTCTATTTGGGTAATAATAGATAGGCTGACCAAGGTGGCACAGTGCATACCGGTCCAGAAGGACAATTCGGTTGCGATTCTGGTAAGGTCATTTGTGGAATAGTTCGTCAGGTACCACGACGTGCCCAGGATGATTGTCTCAGATCGCGACGGTCGGTTCACCTCTAGGGAATGGAGAGCAATGCAGGCATACTTGGGGTCTCAGCTTAGGTTCAGCACCGCTTTCCATCCCCAAACTGACGGACAGACAGAGTGGACCATCTGAACCTTGGATGACATGCTACGCTTATGCATTTTGGATACGGGAAATCCCTGGGAGAGGTTGTAGCCCATGATCGAGTTTTCATACAACAACAGCCACCAGGAAAGCATCAGGATGGCACCATATGAGGCTTTATACGGTAGGAAGTGTCGGACACCACTTTCCTGGGTCCAGGATGCAGACCAGGAGGCACTCAGATTAGAATTCATTGAGGACACGACCGCTACAGTTCGGATGATCAGGAAAAGGATGCTAAAGGCTCAGAGTAAGCAGGCCAAATATTATGATGCGAGGCATCGGAAGGTGGAGTTCCAAGTAGGAGACAAGGTTTATTTGAAGATACATCTGATGCATGGTGTCTCGTGGGTGCAAGGACACAAGAAGCCCAGCCCTCGATTTATGGGGCCTTACAGGATCCTGGAGCGGATCGGCCCCTTAGCTTACAGGCAGGAGCTGCCATTTGAGTTGGCAAACTTGCACGACATCTTTCATGTCTCTTCACTACGGAGAACTCTACTCAGGCCAGAGCAGCACATCACTTTCCCCTCGGGCCCGGTGGAGTATGATAGATCAGTCCGTCTGGAGCCAGTCTGGATTGACGATACAGTAGTCTGAGTCCTGCGGAAGAAGAAAGTTCCTTTAGTCAAGGTATTGTGGTCTAACCATGGACAGGAAGAACACACATGGGAACCCAGGGATCTCATGCTACAACAGTACACGAAACTCTTCACTTCAGGTACATCCTAACCTTAGTCAAGATTTACTTATCTTACGTTGTGTAAAGAACCTCGTAGACCCGAACTTAAATTTCGAGGATGAAATTATTCTTTTATTTATTGGGATTTGTAACATCTCATTTCCTACTAGACCCCTTGACTTTAATTAGGTTAAGTCATGTGGTGATAAAGGTGAGTTTGAGCTAAGTAGTGACCTTAGGTCACCTTGAATTGAGAGAACTCAAGTGTGAGCCACTATAGGAGGCAAGTCATTTTAGACCAATTTAGCTCAAATTGAACCAACATATGTGAATAAAAACCACCACCATGTCCCTAACCCTAAGGAAGCATAGTTGACCAAAAGCCCCATCACCTGGTCCACCAATAGAGCTAAATTGACCAAGGTCAAACCTAGGTCAATATAGCCCAATGCAACTTAATATGGTTCAATTCATGGCCAAATTGACCCCACCACTAGTTGGTAAACCTCTAAAGGAGTGCTTTTTACCCAAAATCCCCATCATGGGGTCTTCAATTAGTCCAATTTGACCAAAGTCAAACTTAGGTCAACATAAGCCAATCCTTCCACAATAGATTCAATTGACCCCCAAAACATGAAATAGACTTCACCACTAGTCTTAGAACATCATGGGGGACCCAATTGACTCAAATGACCCATCATGTGATCATCAATTTGACCAAATTGACCAAAGTCAACTTTTCCCCAATTTTGGTCAAAATCACACGTATTTGTTAAATTGGCCCAATTGGGGCATCACCATGGCCCAACTAACATTTGGGGATGTTAGGGGACCCAAGGTCAACATTTTGGACCAGTAAACCCACCAAATTGATCAAGTCAACATCAAGGTCAACCATGGTCAACCTTAGGCCTAAATGAAGAAATTAAAAGCCCGAACCAAATGCAATTGGGCCTAGGCCTCAATCCAAGCCCATCCATCAGCCCAAGATACAATTACCAATCATTCCCTCTGAAAATAGGAGAGAGAGTACATGCAAAGGGGTAGAATAGGTTTTTCCCCCAAACCACCATTAAGGCCAAGAGAAAATTTAGGAATTGAGGCCATTTGGCACCCCATTTCCCTGCCTAAGGCCTCAGCTGAACTCCCCAGAAAATTTCCAGCAAGATTCCATAGGTGGACACTTGGAGCCAAGGAGGAGCATCCAATGCCATGGCCGACCACCCCAAATTCAAATCTCCTTATACAACCCTCCCCAGCTCAGTTTGACCCTTCCACGAGCTTCATAAGGAGGAGAGAAGTCGGGATTGCCACCTGGATCAAGTCCCTAGCTGCCGGAACAAGAAATTGAGCAAGCTCTCTGGAGAGAGTCGCCACCATGCCACCCCGACGAATCACTCGCTCTCAAGCCCCCATTCAGGTCGGGTTTTTCCCCCTCTCACTTTGTGCTAGCATCTAGGTCTAATTAGGAGAGAAATTGGGCTCAATTGAGCCCGATCCCATGTGAAATTGAGGGAGTTTTCTTGAGCTTTTGCTATAGCTTGGGATCGCCGAAGAAGTCATCTCCAGCGGCCGTGTCGCCGCCTGGCGGTAGCCACCACCTCAAGGAAGGTGGTGGATGTGGTGGCCGGTAGTGGTGGGCCGTGGATGGCCGGGAAATGGGAGATCAAGGTGGCCCAGCGCAGGATGATCTGAGTCAGTGGCTCAAGGAGGAAGACGATCTCCTGGTCGTTGGATTTGGTAGATCTGTTAAGCGTAGACCACTTCATTCATTTAAATATCCTGTCACATTTATTTAGTACTTTCATTAGCTATTTTAAGGCCCTTAGAGACATAATTAGGAAAATATTTGAATATCAAAGTTGTAGATCTTTGTCTCAACATTAATTTGGCTTAAATTTCATGTGATTTGGTGCAGCAGAGCCCCTTCGGCACCAGTTTTAGTGAGGGGTGTACAACGTGTGTGTGCATGTGTATTTTGTGCATATATCTGTCAAAATATCTTGCATGCATGTGAAATTTGGAACTTAGATGAGATATGAGGGAACACATCACCCTTCCAAAAATTAGAATTTTTGGAGATAATTTCCCTAAAGTTTTGTTCAAAATATGATAAATCAAATAAATGAAATTCATGGAGTTGTGTAACTCCAAATGACCCCAAATTTGGGTGTCATGCTTATTAGGTCATTATTAGACCATGGTTAAAATTTGAGAGCAATTGGACATCTGAATGTGGGGTAATTCCACTTGCATGTCTTTACCTAAAATGTGTTATGGTGGCCAATAGCCAAAAGGGATATTTTGTGTATTTGGCACATATGGCTTAGTGTTAACTTCTGAAATTTTGGTCACACCCACTTTATGACATAATACATTACCTCGGGAAAATTGGGAATTTTGGGATCAAAAATCCTAAATATATGATGAATATGATTTATGTCTCATTTATGTATTTGTGAAATGTTCATGACTAATACCTTGTGGAAAATTTTGAAACTCTGGAGAATCACTTGTTATACCATTTACAATCTCTGCAAATTTTTGTATAAATTTTCAGAGATTATTTCTTTAGAAATTATCCAATTTATCATAGATCACATTTCTGAATAACTGAAATTTCACTGAGCAAAATATTTGGGAAATTTTTGATACTCTAGAAAATCATTAGGATTTGAATTATGAACCTTTGGAATTTTTGGTATAATTTTTGGATATATTATGCATGGTAAAATTCCATATATTTAGTTTGTCACACTTCTTATTTTATGAAATATCTATGGTGAAATATTCCTGGAAAATTATGAAACTCTAGATAGGATGTTTTTAGGTCATTATAGAGCTATTGAAATTTTCTCAAAAAATTTTGAATACACAAACTAGTACTTGATGTGTACAATTATATTTTCATCCCTCTTATTTTAAATGGAAATTATGATTATAAATCCTCTGAAAAATTATAGAATTTTGGAAACCATATTATTATGTCATCTATCAACTCTGAAAATTTTATTAGCAAGATTTAAATTACTGATATGGTACTTCCTTTGTAATTTAGAAGATGTCAATTGATTAATGAATTTTAAATAGAGGTCAAATTTATATGAAATATGTCAAAACTCCGGCCAAACATTAGTTTATCCATTATGAACCTATGTTAAAAATTAGAGCTCATTTGGACATGATATGGTCAATATTGCATCATAGGAATCAAATCTAGTTCAATCTCATTTTGGTCTGCGAATAGTAAAAACTTAATGTGATGATTTAACCAGCAAGATCACTTAGAAAATCAGTGAGATTTGGATTATAACAGTAACATATCATTTATATTATCCCCTAGAAGTTTTGGAATTTTTGGAGTACATTAGTACTATAGTTTATGGAGTAATTTAGATTCATGTCGCACTATACATAAAGGGGCAAGGATTACGTTATGAGATCATAGTAATCACACAGCATGGTAAAGTATTCATGTCATATCTTTAGAGTGTGATTAGGGATATTGAGAAATACATACACCACTTAGAGGATGAGAGATCTTAGGTGTTGAGCATCGTTCAAGAGAACGTTTGCTTAAGAATAGGGTGAAGGATAAGTCATAAAGCATCTAAGTCGTAAAGATTAATAAGGAGAGTGGGACATTAAAAGGGGTAGCCACCAATAAAAGTAAATATCCTGGAAAGGGGGATTTGGGCTTCAGCCACCATTGTATTCCCTAGTACCGTTGCGAGCCCTTCGCCAGGTAGTCCCCGGGAAGTCCAGGATTCACCCTAATCTTCTAGGTATATCATTAATTAGACAAGAGCAGTCTAACTAAATGAACAAAGATATGGTGAACTTCATCCCTAGTTGATGGATGGGAGGTAGTATATCAGGACGGGTTAGTCCTGCGAGATGGAGGCTCGGGTTGTGACACTTGCATATGCATAGAAACAAATTAGTGTCGAGTCTTTGTTATTAGACCAGTCATCACACTGACAGCATTACATTGACTTAGGTGGGTGTAAAGGTATGAGGGGCCAGTAGGTTGTTTATACTATGGTCTGGAGGCCAATCCCTAGGACGCACACCCGACCTTAAAGACTGGTAGGTTCCAGCAAAGAGTACGCAAGACTCTAGAGTGTACCTAGGACGTGTACAAAGGCGTAATAAGGGTCTAGGCCTAGTAGTGTGTATACCCGCCTAGGAATTGGAGGTGCCCACTCCACTGCTGCCGTAGCCACAACGGTGGTACCAGAGAGTGAAGCTAGTTCCAAAAATTGGGAACTAAAGGTCTGTGATCACAGAGTCGTGTGGGTGAGTTGCACTTGTATGAATCA
Organism: Dactylorhiza incarnata; assembly: GCA_033032865.1. Classification (NCBI taxonomy): domain Eukaryota; kingdom Viridiplantae; phylum Streptophyta; class Magnoliopsida; order Asparagales; family Orchidaceae; genus Dactylorhiza; species Dactylorhiza incarnata. The sequence continues at coordinate 12,391,786 of JAWHQI010000023.1, read as the reverse complement.
TATCATATCATGCATATCATAACATACATAACCATAGAACTTTAAATGTAGACCCTTATCATATAATTTAGTATGGGCTATTTTATATGATAAGTTATATTTCTGGATATCTTAACTTATAAGTCTGTATGGGCATTCAAATAAGTTAAGGTACTTATGTAATGGTAGAATACTTTACTTGTTACTGTACTTGTGCGCACTGCTTTACTTACTTCTTTTATCGCTCATTACTGCTTACCTACTTACACTGCTAGAATAGTATCTTGTTTTATATATACATATACTTGTTAGCATAGATTCCCTTGTCGCCTGCTTTTGATTATTCCACGTTGTTGTCCTTCGCTTTCTTCCTCCCGCACAGTGCCTAGGAGTCGCGGGGGAGGCAGGGACAAAATCGGCTTAGTCTTTATGACTAATGGTCGGTTGTGATCGTAGGTGCCCGAGGTGATGGAGCCCCATCTAGAAGAGGAGGCAGGACCTGAGGAGCAGATGTCGCGCATTACTCCTACTACGAGACAGGTGCTGGTTGATATATGTATTTAGCTTCCACGTAGAGTTGTAGTGAGAGAGAGGGTTTACTTACTGTATTCATTTGGTTATGTATCGGGCATAAGCCCTTCTCTCTATTTTGTACTCATTGCTAGACTATCATGTTTTCCTTTATGAAATTTGTGATGTGGACTTGTTTATTTCTAATTCGCATTCTTTTCTCTATTGGACTAAAGTTAAATGATCGCAATAGCCGGTAGAATTGACGTCTTGCGGTGGCGACTAACCCGTGTGTTGGTGTCACCCGTAAGGCGGCGGTTCTGGGCATAAGACCCGGGTAACCCTCCTAGTAAGGGGGAGGGGGGTCTTACATCAGGAACTTGCTCTAACGTCAGAGGGACTTACTTGTCGGCGATGCCGGGCCATTGGGGTTAGGATAGGTGCAACGATGGGCACTCCCCCTCGTGAATTTGCAGGGAGAGAGGAACTACACGTGTCTGAAGTTGCCTGGTGAATATCCATCACTATCGGTCTCTCAGGGAGATTGCTTTCAGGTTTAGTCAGGAGGCGAGTTCCCATAGACGGCGGCAAACTGTTGCGGTAGTAGAGAGAATTTTTGAGGGTGGCAGACCACCACTCGAAAACTAAGTCCTTTTTGCCAGGAATGAAAGTGAGATGCTCTAGTCTCCTTTCGGTGCTCAGAGGATTCCCAAATCGCATAGGAAGAATGTCTTCCAAAGCGAAGGAGATCTTCAAAGGCTCGAAGGAGATCTTCAAGCGCTGAAGGAGAATTCTGAGGAATCTTCAACGGAGGTCTCTCGGGTGTCGAAGGCAAGGTCCCTTAAAATGAAGACTCTGGGCTCCTTTTATAGGGTTGGGTTGGGGTAGCCCGGTAATTTTTTCATTGTAACTACCGTAATCATCTGACGGGTGAATCACGTTTGCGGATTTGGAGCACATGGATCGCTATTTTTGGATATTCCCGTCTTGCCCCCCGCGTAATTCGGTCAGTTTGGGCAACTTCGTTGATGATGTTGAGCGCAGTGAACAAGACCTGAAATCTAGGAAATTAAGAAAGGTTAACTACCGCGCGCACTGGGAACGTGAAGGTGTTCTGAGCGCATGGTGAACAAGACCTGAATGCGGAAGTGTTCTGAGCGAGCGGTGAATGCGGAAACGTTCTGAGCGAGCGGTGAATGCGGAAGCGTTCTGAGCGAGCGGTGAACGCAGAAGCGTTCTGAGCGAGCGGTGAACGCGGAAGCGTTCTGAGCGAGCGGTGAACGCGGAAGCGTTCTGAGCGAGCGGTGAGCGTGGAAGCGTTCTGAGCGAGCGGTGAGCGCGGAAGCGTTCTGAGCGAGCGGTGAGCGCGGAAGCGTTCTGAGCGAGCGGTGAGCGCGAAAGCGTTCTGAGCGAGCGGTGAGCGCGGAAGCATTCTGAGCGAGCGGTGAGCGCGAAAGCTTTCTGAGCGTGCGGTGAACGCGAAAGCGTTCGGAGCATGAATGCGGGGGTGCCTGGCTCGCATTGTGGGAGGAAAGTCGAGAAGGTGATCGGGCGCCGCTTGAGGTGTGTGCTCGCGAGAGGGAGGGCGTGCCTTCCAAAGACTGCGCCCCCCAAAATGAAAAGTCGCACCCCTAAAAAGGAGGGGTGTTGCACCCCCTAAGGGGGTGCGGTTTCGGTCGCACCCCAAAAAGGGGTGCGGTTTCTGCTTTCATGTCATTGATCCCTACGATCTCATTGATGGATATATGTGTGCTATCATTGGGGTTGGTGATATTGACACCAACATGTCATTGATCTCTATTCTTTGCGCTCTTAAGTTTTTCTTGACTCTTGCCTTTGTTAAACAATTAACAAAATATTTATATAATAGGATAACCTTTTGTCCTTACTCATGCTCATGCAGGATATCAGAAGAGGAAGATGATTGTTTGGGGGATATGAAGGCGAAAATGGTCTTTACTATTTACAAAGAATTGAAAAATCTCATATTGCAGCCTTGCATTCATCCTTAAGCCTCTTTACTAATGGCACCTTCGTCTCGGTCATATGCCCCTCTTAAAACTCCAGATCTTGCTTCTGTCTACTACATGCAAGCAATTTCAATGCGAAAGCTGCTAACTTAGGAAACATCATAGATATGTTTTTTCTCCACATACTAGTCGCAGTCAATATCCTTTTTACTTAATTCATTCAGATGTTTGGGTGGCTTGTAAAATTTCTTTATGTTTAGGGATAAAATTGTATCTTTTATCGGTGATTGGTCGAAAGTTGCATGTATTTATCTCTTAAAGATTGCACCAAAGGCTTGCCTATTTTCCTTTTATAATAAATATAAAACTCAATTCTTTTGCTCTCTTCGTGTGACACTAATAATAATGCTCTTGAATACATGCACCATGAATTTCAAAAAAATTTGCTCTACACATGAGATTGTTCATCGAGTCTGTTGGAACAACCCTATTACTGATTTGGTCTAGGATCACTATCTGCTGTTTAGGACAAAGTTGACCCTAATGTATAGTCTTAAGGGTCAAGGTTTTAGGCTGATAGAACTAAGGAAAAGATAAGTTTTCTGCGTTTGACGAACTCCATACTGCGCTCGATGAACTCCATACTGCGTTCGACGAACTCAATCCTGCGTTCGACGAACGACATGCTCCTATGTTCGAAGAACTTGCCAAGGTTTTGCGTTCGACGAACTCCTCTCTGCGTTCGACGAAATGCTCTCTGCGGTCGACGAAAGCTCGTCTCAGTGGTTGATGAACCTCAGTCTCAGCGGGTGACCAAGTCTCAGCGGCTAACCAAGTCTCAGCGGTTGATCAAGTCTCAGCGGTCGACGAATTAGTTCAGATCGACGAAAGATCTTCTCAGCTCAACGAATTACATATTCCAGCTAGCTTATCAGATATTATTCTTCAGTTCGACGACCTCCAGCTTGAGATCGACGAACTCCAGATTGTGTTCGACGAATCAGCAACAAAAGTTCAGTTCGACGAATTAAACATTCAGGTCGACGAAAAATATTCAGATCGACGAAATTCTTATTTCAGTTCAGAATTTCAGAAGGATTATTTTTATCTATTCTCTGAACTCAGATCTTTTAGCAATGACTCTATTTCTCTAGATAAGTCAAAGATATTATATTTCCTTTTATTATTCTCCTATTTCAAAAATAGTCGTTGACATTGTTGGAAAAGGACACTTTCGTGGAAAAGGAAAAGTAATAAAGCGTATCAGATTTGTAGTTCTGAGATATCTCTTCTGAATATTTTATTCCTTAAATTAAGGGATTCGAATTTCAAATCAGTTAAAGATATATTATCAAAAAATAAGGAAGAAGATTTACAGTATTATTACATAACAACAGAAAGAAAGAAAAAAAAAACAGTCGAAAGAAAATATACAGCAAGCAGAAAGAAAAAAGGAGAAGGCTGTCGAGAGAAATACAGAAGGAAGAAAGAAAAAAGCTTAACAGATCTTCATCTTCCTCAAGCAGCACCATTTCATTCTCTGAGAACAACATCAACACCTTATCTCAGATCTCCGCTGCAAGTTCAGATCTTCAAAGAGCAACAACAAATCAGAGAAACATTGTCTCTCAGATTAATCAGCTACAGGAAGATCAGTTCATTCAAGAGAAAGCTCCATCCTCAACTGTCAAACATTTTATACCAGACAGGGGGAGCTTTACAACATCAACAATCCACTAGAGTCTTCTCTCAGATTATTGACAGAGAAGAACTTCATATCCCTTCTTTACCTCATCTTGTACAGGGTTATAACTCCCTTCAAAAGTTAACCCATTGGTGGCAGGGCACCTGATCAAAAACATGTAGTTTGGTTTGAGCACCTGATCAAAAGCTCAAGGTGATAGGGCACCTGATCAAAAACCTACTGGTGGCAGGGCACCTGAACAAAAACTTGTGATTGGTGATAGGGCACCTGAACAAAAACCTAGTGGATTCCTACCAAGGGTGGTAGAAGAGTGGACTACCCAGTTTGATTGGGGAACCACTATAGATCCTTGTGTCCTCTATGTTTGTGTTTATTTTTTTGTACTGTGTTGTGTGATCTCATTGTTTTTATTTTGTTTTATAACTCACTCTGCAATACACATATAAGTATGACTTTTAATTCCGCTATAAAATTAAGTGAAAAACTATTTAATACTCTATTCACCCCCCCCCCACCTGTAGAGTAAATCTAAGATCTAACCTCACTTTCAATTGGTATCAGAGGTTGGTTGATTGTATACAGGCTAACACCTGAATCAAAAGATCAATTAGATCTTAAATTTATTTTTGAGTTTTCTTTTGCTTAAAAATCCATGGTACAGAACAAAGAATACTTAAGCACAAGACCTCCAATGTGCAATCTAAATAAGTTTGCACTATGGAAGGCAAGGATCAGGTTATATATGAACTGTATTGATGAAGACATTTTCAATGTGATTTTGACAGGACCTCATGCACCTACAACAACAACAAGTGCTGAAACAACAACAACAAATAATGATGTCCCACCTCCTGAATGGACAGATGCACAGAAGAAGCAGAGAAGTGATGATGCCAAAGCTATGAACATATTGGCACAGACAATGTCTGATGACATTTTTCAAAAAGTGGTGGAATGCACTTCAGCAAGAGAAATCTGGATGTCACTCAACAATATGGTTGAAGGATCAGCAGATGAAAGAAAAGACAGAAGATCTCACCTAATCTCCCAGTATGAAAATTTCAAGAAAGGAGAATCTGAGACAATTGTTGATATATACAACAGGCTTAGCCTCATAATCAATGAGCTGAAGACCTTGAACAAAGTGATCTCCATCACTGAGGTCAATGATAAGATCCTTATGTGCATCCCCAGGACATGGGACTCTAGGATCTGGCCAATTAAGGAAGCCAGAAGCCTTAATGAGATCTCCACTGAGAGCTTGTTAGGCAAAATCAAATTTTATGAGCACCTTATCAAATCCAGATAAGCTGAACAATCCACTTCATCTCCAGCATCCAAGAAGGAGAGAAGTATAGCTTTCCAAGCTACTGAAGAAGAAGAAAAAGCTCTAGGAGAAGTGGAGTTCATGAGCCTTATAGCCAAAAGGTTCTACAAAATGGCTAGAAAGGACTTCAGAAAGAAGGATTCCAGATCCAGAGAAAAGACAAGGTATGATAAATCAAATTCTAAGGAAATTATCTATTTTGGCTGCAGGAAACCTGGACACACCAGACTGTCCAGAGAATCAAAAGAAAGAAAAGAGAAAAGAGAAAGAATAAAAGAGGCACTCCAGCAAGCCTTCCTCCCACAAACACAAGCACAAGGGAAGAGGCTTTGTAGCAGAATCTTGGAGTGATACAGACTCAGAGTCTTCATCCAGCTCATCTGAAGATGAAGAAAAATCAAATGAGAATGACCAATGATTGATGGTTGTCTATGACTCAAGCAGTGAGCCAGAAAATGCATCTTCATCCAGCTCCAGTGATGATGAAGAAGAAAAGAATTTCTGCATGATGGCTATCAATGCCTCAGCAAACAACTCAGATGAAGAAGAATAGAGTATGATAATGATGCTGATCAGGTAATCTCAAACTTTGATTTCAATTGAATTGAATTCAAAGATGAATTCAAAGTTCTTTGCTTTGACTTAATCAAATCTGAGAAGGAAATAATCACTCTCAGAAATCTGTTGGCTGAAATGAACCAACTGAGTGAAGAAAATGCTAATCTTAAGAAAGATTTGGTTGCCTCCAGAGAACATATTGTTCTTATTGAGAATAAGTTGTCTGAAGCTAAGAAATTTGAAGAATCCCTAAATGGGAGAAGCATCAAACTGATGGACATCACAAGCACAGTGAATGTCAGATTAAGTGGCAAGATGGGCTTAGGTGCATCATCAAGTGAGCCACCTCTTATTAAGAAAAAAACATACTATCAACACCAGTAAAATTCATCTCTGTCAAGAGCAAAGAGGTTGTAGAAGTAGATGAAAACATTTTAAGCAAGGCTGTTAAGAATAAAAGAATTCAGCAGAATTCGTCGAACGGAGCTCGACGAAATCAATTCATTTCGTCGAACGGAGATCGTTGAACTCTGAAGATAGATTTTCCGTATAGTTATTATTTGAACGGCGCTCGAGGAAAGCACTTCACTTCGTCGAACGACGATCGATGTACTCAGCCCAGTTCATCGAACGGAAAACATACAGAAAATCTAAAGAATTCTTATTCTTCACATACTAAGAATTATTTCACTGAGTGGATAATTCCTCCAAGGAGATATCATCCACAAGGTTATAAGGACCAGCCTGAAATGCCTTTCATTTCAGAATTTTGTGGAAAAACAAAAGGACCCAAGGTAGTCTAGGTCAAGAACAACTAGTTTATTTTTTCAGTTTTGCAGGTACAGGGCTATCCAAAATTAAAAGAACAATGGTATTTGGATAGTGGATGTTCAAAGCACATGACAGGAAACAAGGCCAACCTGAGCAACTACAAGGCAAAGCTTGGACCCAAGGTGATCTTTGGAGATTCCAATTGTGGACAAACCAAAGGATATGGGAAGATCAAAGTTGGAGCAGTGACCTTCAAAGAGGTAGCTTATGTCAAGGGTCTCAAGCACAACCTCATCAGCATAAGCCAATTATGTGATGAAGGTTATCAGGTAACTTTTAACCATTCCTTATGTCTTATTACCAATAAAAAACATAAATGTGTTATCTGGTATTAGACATGGAAATATTTATTTAGTCAATTTGACTCTGCCAATTATGATATTTGCTTATTTAATTCTATAAGTAAAACAAATGAATTATGACATAAAAGGCTTGGACACATTAACCTTAGAACTATCTCTAAGCTCTCTAAAGACAATCTTGTTAGAGGACTGCCTTCTGGTTCATACAAGAAGGAAGGACTTTGCAAGGCTTGTCAGTTAGGTAAGCAGACTAGAAGTAGTTTTAAATCTTTATCCAATAGTGATTCACCTAGGATTTTGTACTTACTGCATTTGGACCTTTTTGTACCTACTGCGATACAAAGTCTAGGAGGGAAGCATTACTCTCTAGTTATTGTAGATGACTTCTCAAGATTCACTTGGGTGTTCTTTTTTAGGAACAAGTCTGGCACCTTTAGTGTTCTGACAGACTTTCTCAGGTCCATCAAGATTGAGTACTCTACTCCAGTTGCATTGATCAGAAGTGATCATGGCACTGAGTTTGAATCTCTTCTGATGAGAGAATTCTGTGGAAAAGAAGGGATCAGGCAGTGTTTCTCTGCTCCTAGAACTCCTCAACAAAATGGGGTAGCTGAAAGGAAAAATAGAACCCTAATTGAATCAGCAACTACATTGCTTGCTGATGCAAACTTGTCACTCTCCTTTTGGGCAGAGGCAGTGAACACAGCTAATTATGTGTTGAACAGAAGCCTTATACATAAGCTTAAGGGTAAAACTCCCTATGAATTACTCATGAATAAAAGCCTAAGGTTAACTATTTTAATATATTTGGCTGTAAATGTTATGTGCATAACAATGACAAGAAGTATCTAAGGAAGTTTGAAGCAAAAATCTATTGAAGGCATATTCCTTGGATATTCTCTTTCTAGTAAAGCTTATAGAGTTTACAACAAATCTACTCTTAAGATAGAAGAGTCCATGCATGTTTCTTTTGATGAAACTAACATGTTAATTGAGGAGAGGAACACCACCTCTACCAAAAATATTTTGCAGGTACCAGTTATATGTGAAGAACTCAATGGATTGGATCTACAGAAAGAAGATTCTCCACTTCCATCAAATGAAATAATTGGAGACAGTGAAGAAGAGGATAATCCAGATCTTGCTGACAAATCAAATCAAGTGACAGCTGAACAAATTCCTCAAGAAGAAACCACTGCTGAACCAACTCCAACTGTTGACCACATCACAGTTAGAGATCATCCAATATCTCAAGTGATTGGAGATATTTCAGCAGGTGTTCAAACAAGGCATCAACTACACCAAAATCAGATGCACACTTGTTTCTTATCCCAGGTTGAACCTTAGTCCATAAAAGATGCAGAACAAGATCCAAATTGGATTCTTGCAATGCAAGAGGAGCTCAATCAATTTGAAAGGAACAAGGTATGGGATTTGGTTCCAAGACCAAAAGGCCATCCAGTCATTATCACCAAGTGGGTCTTCAGGAATAAGCTAGATGATCAAGGCAACATAATCAGAAATAAATCAAGATTGGTAGCCCAAGGATATTCACAGGAAGAAGGAATTGACTATGATCAGACCTTTGCTCCTATTGCAAGACTTGAAGCTATAAGAATTTTTCTTGCCTTTGCTGCATTCAAGAAATTCAAAGTATACCAAATGGATGTGAAGAGTGCATTCTTGAATGGAGACATCAAAGAAGAAGTCTATGTGGAACAACCACCAGGTTTCATCTCTCCAACTCCCTCCTCCTATGTATTTAAGCTTAATAAAGCTCTATATGGTCTCAAACAAGCTCCCATAGCATATTATGAGACTTTAGCTAATTTTCTTTTGGAGAACAATTTCTGTAGGGGCATAGTTGATAAAACCTTATTTTTCAGGATACATAAAAATAAAATATTACTAGTTCAAATTTATGTAGATGATATTATTTTTGGCTCTACTGATTCAAATTTGTGCAAAAGGTTTTCTGACCTAATGCAATCTAAATTTGAAATGAGTAGTATGGGTGAGTTATCATACTTCCTTGGTCTTCAAGTGAATCAAACTCCCAATGGCATATTCATATCACAATCCAAGTATGCCTAAGAATTAGTGAAAAGGTTTGGTATGTCTGATGCTTCCACCATGAAAACACCCATGCCCTCCAATGATGTTGTAGATAATGATGAATCAGGGAAACCTGTTGATCAGAAAGTATATAGATCAATTATTGGCTCTTTACTTTATTTAACAACAAGTAGCCTGATATAATGTTTGCTACATGCATTTGTGCTAGGTTCCAAGTTAACCCCAAAGAATCTCACCTAATTTTATTAAAAAGAATTTTGAGATATATAAAGGGTTGTCCAAATCTAGGACTCTGGTGTCCAACTGCATCAGAATTTGAATTAACTGGATTCTCAGATTCTGATTATGCTGAATGCAGAGTTGACAGGAAAAGCACATCAGGAACTTGTCAATTTCTTGGTGATAGGCTTGTGTCTTGGTTTTGTAAGAAACAAACATCTGTATCTACATCAACAGTTGAAGCTGAATACATAGCCGCAGGCAGTTGCTGCTCACAGATATTGTGGATAAAAAATCAGCTCCTAGACTATGGTATCAACTTAAATAATTCAATTATATTTTGTGACAATACTAGTACAATATCTATAGCACAAAATCCAGTTCTCCATAGTAGGACTAAACGTATAGAAATTAGGCACCACTTTATCAGAGATAATGTGGATAAAAATAAAATTTGCCTTCAATTCATTTCTACTGATTTGCAAAGACCTGATATTTTCACCAAACCCTTGTATGAAAAGAAACATGTTTTCTTTATAAATCAGCTAGGTATGATAGATGGAGATTCAATCTGCTAAAAATTAAATTTTCTACTTATCCCATCTCTTCATCAAACTGAGATCGACGAAATTTAGTCGTTCGTCGATCGGAGATCGATGAAGTCATTTAGTTCGTCGAACTGAGATCGACGAAAATTTATTTTTCGTCGAACCCAATTTTGATGAAGCTTTAATTTCTGATCTGTCATTATAATCAAATCTTTTTAACTGAATGCCTACAGAAACTGCTTCTCTTTCCAGTTCCTTTGCACTAGATCTCTATTTATTTTGCAGGAACAATAGAAATATAAAGATTGCATCTTTCCCTACCTCCTCAAATGTCCCTTCTTCTAGGGGCCTAGCTTCAGGTCTTCCTGAAACTAGGCAGGGGGAGATGTATTGAAGAAGCTCCTTTTTGTTAGTGGGAGATACTTTCCTTTTGACAGGGGGAGTTGTTTTGAAGAAACTCCTTATGATAGGGGGAGTTGTTTTCTGAAGATGCTCCAGTTTCAAGGTTAAATGCTGCATGAAGAAGGATGTTAATCAGATCTTGATGAAGAAGCTCACAGCAGTTTGCAGATTTAGGGGAAGATGTTACAGATTCAGTTATGACAGATTCAAATCTAAGATTGGTAGCAAAGCATATTCAGATTATAAAGCTACAGTTCAGATCAACAAATTCATAAAGCTGAAATATGACAGATTCAGTTCAGATCAACAAATTCAGAAAGCTGAAATATGATAGATTCAGTTCAGATCAACAATTCAGAAAGCTGAAGGAAAAATGTCAGAATTCAGAGAAAGTAAAAGGTTTTATTTATTTGTATTTATTTCTGTTTTCAATGTAAATTTTAAAAACTCAGAGTATCATATTTTATATCTGATGAAATATTTAAAATCTATCAGATATATATGCTATGTTGTTTTGTTGTTTATTTTATTTGATTTTTTGTCAAATAGTGTCCTGACCCAAATAGGGGGAGATTGTTGGAACAACCCTATTACTGATTTGGGCTAGGATCACTATCTGCTGTTTAGGACAAAGTTGACCCCAATGTATAGTCTTAAGGGTCAAGGTTTTAGGCTGATAGAACTAAGGAAAAGATACATTTTCTGCATTCGACGAACTCCATACTGCATTCGACGAACTCTATACTGTGTTCGACGAACTCAATCATGCATTCTACGAACGACATACTCCTGTGTTCGAAGAACTTGCCAAGGTTCTGCGTTCGACATACTCATTCTGCGTTCGGCGAACTCCTCTCTGTGTTCGACGAAATGCTCTCTGCGGTCGACAAAAGATCGTCTCAGCGGTTGATGAACCTCAGTCTCAGCGGGTGACCAAGTCTCAGTGGCTGACCAAGTCTCAGCGGTTGATCAAGTCTCGGCGGTCGACGAATTAGTTCAGATCGATGAAAGATCTTCTCAGCTCAACGAATTACATATTCCAGCTAGCTTATCAGATATTATTCTTCAGTTCGACGACCTCCAGCTTGAGATCGACGAACTCCAGATTGTGTTCGACGAATCATCAACAAAAGTTCAGTTCGACGAATTAAACATTTAGGTCGACGAAAAATATTCAGATCGACGAAATTCTTATTTCAGTTCAGAATTTCAGAAGGATTATTTTTATCTCATTCACTAAACTCAGATCTTTCAGCAACGGCTCAATTTTTCCAGATAAGTCAAGGATATTATATTTCCTTTTATTATTCTCCTATTTCAAAAATAGTCGTTGACATTTGTTGGAAAAGGACACTTTCGTGGAAAAGGAAAAGTAATAAAGCATATCAGATTTGCAGTTCCAAGATATCTCTTCTGAATATTTTATTCCTTAAATTAAGGGATTTGGATTTCAAATCAGTCAGAGATATATTATCAAAAAAAGGAAGAAGATTTACAGTATTATTACATAACAGCAGAAAGAAAGAAAAAAATAGTCGAGAGAAAATATACAGTAAGCAGAAAGAAAAAGGAGAAGGTTGTCAAGAGAAATACAGAAGGAAGAAAGAAAAAAGCTTAACAGATCTTCATCTTCCTCAAGCAGCACCATTTCATTCTCTGAGAACAATATCAACACCTTATCTCAGATCTCTGCTGCAAGTTCAGATCTTCAAAGAGCAACAACAAATCAGAGAAACATTGTCTCTCAGATTAATCAACTACAGGAAGATCAGTTCATTCAAGAGAAAGCTCCATCCTCAACTGTCAAATATTTTATACCAGACAGGTGGAGCTTTACAACATCAACAATCCACTAGAGTCTTCTCTCAGATTATTGACAGAGAAGAACTTCATATCCCTTCTTTACCTCATCTTGTACATGGTTATAACTCCCTTCAAAAGTTAACCCATTGGTGGCAGGGCACCTGATCAAAAACATGTAGTTTGGTTTGAGCACCTGATCAAAAGCTCAAGGTGATAGGGCACCTGATCAAAAACCTACTGGTGGCAGGGCACCTGAACAAAAACCTGTGATTGGTGATAGGGCACCTGAACAAAAACCTAGTGGATTCCTACCAAGGGTGGTAGAAGAGTGGACTACCCAGTTTGATTGGGGAACCACTATAGATCCTTGTGTCCTCTATGTTTGTGTTTATTTTTTTGTATTGTGTTGTGTGATCTCATTGTTTTTATTTTGTTTTATAACTCACTCTGCAATACACATATAAGTATCACTATTTTAATTCCGCTATAAAATTAAGTGAAAAACTTTTTAACATTCTATTCACCCCCCCCCCCCCCCCCCCCTCTAGAGTAAATCTAAGATCTAACCTCAAATTCAATTGGTATCAGAGGTTGGTTGATTGTATACATGCTAACTAAAAGATGAGTAAATAAATTACTCATCAAACACCCCCATACTTGCTCGTTGCTCGTCCCGAGCAAACCATTCCTCATAAGGGTAAGAAAAATTAATGCAAGACAGAATTATGAAAACTAGAGAGTAAAATGTGATGTATTATGCTGGCATACGTAGATATTTTAGTAAAAAGATGTTCTTGGCATAAATACTAATTTATGAAATACTTCAAAAATGCGTTATAATTATTTATCATTACTTTAAAAACGAGTCGACGGTCAATCAAAAAGTTATGTGAAGGGAGAAAATAGCTTGATTGCTGAGATTTAAATTACTAGACGTAGACGCTCGGGGTGGCCTCCAAAGAAATCCATCAATATCGACGGCCATAGGCTTGCCCGTTTGCACTTTCTCCACTACACTTCAAACTAAATCAACTCTATGGATGTTTAGGACTTAAATAGGGTATATTTTAAGGCTTGAGTTTAAGGGTGAGGAAAACAATGATAAACATGAAGGCACATTCCACTTAAACAAAAAAAATTTTGAGCTAAAATAATGACTACCACAAAATAAAGAAGCTTTACCCCCATACTCATATTTTTCTATGGGAAACACTCTCATTCTTTTTTTTTTATATATATATATTTTTTATATCACGAATCTTCATAATTGGGATCATTCCAGGTATGCATGTGCATACCTAGGCCGCATATCATTATGAGATTATTGCATTTTGATATAACCTTCATTTCTTTTGAATTGATACCCATAATTTGTCTTCATTCAATCATACCCAAATAAATTTTTTCAAAAATTTAGCTCAAAATTTCAAGTGTTCATTTGGGTTTTGGGCTTTTTAGCTTTGGTGCCGAAATGATGAGGGTGGTTCAAATAAAGGTGTAAGGCTCAAATTTGTGTGAACAATGGTAGTAAATCTAGGTTGGGTGCAAAGACTCAAACTATCCAAAGAAAGGCCTAAATCACTTCCGTAAGGTTAATTTGTCTAAAGTGCACATGTTTCGAAAATAGCTTGGGGCAAGTTCTAGACATCGAGAAAGGACACCCTTCTGTTTAAATCGAGTAATAGCTTTTTAACAATCTTCTACACACTCACCTAAACTACTTTTGGATAAGACCGGATTCAAATTAAAAGTAAAATAAATTATTACTACGCAAATTAATAAAACATAATTTTAGATCTATGCCAATAATTTAATTTTACACCAACACTACTCAAGGACATGCATATGACTAGGAGCACTACACGAGTCAACAATTTTACTTAAAAGTTTCAAAAACTATTCTAACACAAAATTATTTTTAGTCCATATGAAAAAAAAGTCTACTTATAAGTTATAATTTAGCAAGTGGGCGTTTTGATGAATAAAAAAAACATTTCCTAATAGATTTTTTTTAGTTCTTGGACTTCCCAAGGTCAACCCGGTGAAGAGCTCGCAAGGTACTAGAGGCTATGATGAGAATTCAAGCCCAAAGCGTCCTTTCCAAGCAAAAAAAATTAAATTTTTTTTGTTTTTTTTTGTTTTCAAGTACAACTACAAAGAAAACTATGCTACACCCCCATACTTAAAATTAAACATTGTCCCCAATGTTTAAAACTTAGTATGAAAGATAAAACTAAAAAAATGACAATAAAGAAAAATCAAGATAAATTACTAAAGTGTAAAGAGGGCTTCCCTGGATGGTAGTCGGGGTTGCCGGTCAAACACCTGCAGAGTTAAATTAGAAAAACAAACAAGAAAAGAAAGAGAAAAATAAAGAGGTTAACATTGGGTTGCCTCCCAAGAGCGCTTTGTTTACCGTCACGTAGCTTGACTAAGTGGCGTTTTCTTAAATATTCGTTAAGTGCATTGTTTCGATATTTCCGGTCGCTGGGTCGCCGGGGTGGTATAATTTCAAACGTTGTCCGTTAACCTTAAAAGATCCTTTTTCCGGGTGCTCTATAAGCACGGTCCCATATGGCCAAACTTCTTTTACTCTGAAGGGACCGGACCATCGGGTTTTTAATTTCCCCGGAAAAAGCCTAAGTCTAGAATTAAAAAGTAGGACAAAATCTCCCATTGAAAATGTTTTTGGATGTTTAATTTTTTTATCATGATAGAATTTAGTTCGCTCCTTATCAAATTTATTATTTTCATAGGCGTTCGCGCGTCATTCGTCTAGTTCATTAAGTTGTAGTTTTCTTTGTTCGGAGGCTAAATCTAAATTCAAATTTAAAAATTTTAGCGCCCAAAAAGCGCGATGTTCTAATTCTACCGGCAAAGGACAAGCTTTACCATAGACTAACCGGTACGGCGTACATCCAATGGCGGTTTTGTACGCTGTCTGATAGGCCCGGAGTGCGTCGTCTAATTTTAAAGCCCAATCTTTTCTATTAACGGACACGATTTTTTCTAAAATTCTTTTAATTTCACGATTCACCACCTCCACTTGGTCATTTGCTTGTGGGTGGTAGGCGGTAGATAGCTTGTGTGTAACTCCATATTTTGCTAAAATTTTAGCAAGTTGGTTGTTACAGAAATGTGTGCCCCGATCACTAATTCGTGCTCGGGGTGTGCCAAATCATGAAAATATTTTTTTTTTAAATTGTACGACGACTCTCGCGTCGTTGGTGGGAAAAGCTTGTGCTTCCGCCCACCTAGACACGTAATCGATCGCAACAAGAATATATTTGTTATTGCAGGAAGAGGGTAAATGACCTACAAAATCAATTCCCCACAAATCAAAAATTTCGCATTCTAAAAAAATATTTTGGGGCATTTCATCCCGGTAAGAAATGTTACCTGTCTGTTGGCACCGATCGCAATTTCTCACAAAATTGTGAGCGTCTTTGAATAAGGAGGGCCCGCCTCTAGCACCTTCCTTGCGGTCCGGTTCGCTTGATAGTGACCACCGGTTGGTCCTTCGTGGCAGTGCCGCAAAATTTTGATGCCTTCCTCGCTCGCAATACACCTTCTTACCACTTGGTCCGCGCAGACACGAAATAAAAAGAGGTACTCCCAAAAATAATTTTTCATGTCCGAAAAGAATTTCTTCTTGAAAAATCTTTTGGTAGGACCCGGGCCACCAAATAGTTGGCCAAATCCGCGTACCAATGGGTGGAAGAAGTCATTACCTTTACGATGGCGAGGAGGCGCTCTTCAGGGAATTTGTCGTCAATTTCGGCCTCCACTAGCGCACCTACCGCCGGATTCTCCAACCGTGAGAGGTGGTCGGCCGCAACATTCTCCGCTCCTCTTTTGTCTTGGATCTCCAAATCGAATTCTTGTAGTAGGAGGATCCACCTTAGCAGTAGAGGCTTTGCATCTCCTTTTTGTAGTAAATACCAGAGAGCGGAGTGATCTGTAAAAACAATGACTTTTGAAAGCGTTAAATATGATCGAAATTTATCAAACACAAAAATTATTGCCAAAAATTCTTTTTCCGTTGTTGTATAATTTGCTTGTGCGGATGTTAGCGTTTTGCTTGTGTAATAAATTGGGTGAAAATGTTTATTCACCCGTTGGCCTAAAACTGCACCTACAGCAAAATCGCTCGCATCGCACATGATTTCAAACGGAAGAGACCAATTTGGCGCGATTAAAATAGGGGAATTGATAAGTTCGTTTTTAATTTTATTAAACGCTCTTAAACATTCATCATCAAAATGAAATGCAGATTCTTTTTCTAAAAGATGAGTTAGCGGCTTTGTAATTTTTGAAAATCTTTAATAAATCGTCTATAAAAGCCCGCATATCCTAGAAAACTTCTAATAGATTTTATATTATTAGGAGGGGGAAGTTTTTCTATGACCTCGATCTTGGCCCTATCGACCTCGATCCCCTTATTTGAGATTTTATGCCCAAGGACTAATCCCTCTTGGACCATAAAGTGACACTTCTCCCAGTTGAGTGCCAAATTCGTGTCTTCGCAACGTTGAAGAACATGATCAAAATTATTTAAACAATTTTTAAATGAATCGCCAAAAATAGAAAAATCGTTCATGAAAATTTCCATGACGTCTTCTACAAGTTCATTAAAAATTGTCAACATACATCGTTGAAATGTAGCCGGCGCGTTGCAAAGACCAAACGGCATTCTTCGATATGCGAAGGTGTCGAACGGACAGGTGAATGTGGTTTTCTCTTGGTCTTCGGGCGCAATTGGAATTTGAAAATATCCCGAAAGACCATCGAGAAAACAGTAGTGTGAGTGACCGGATAAGCGTTCTAAAATTTGGTCAATAAAGGGTAACAGAAAGTGATCCTTGCGGGTAGCATCATTTAATTTCCTGTAATCGATGCATACTCGCCAACCCGTAACAGTACGGGTCAGGATCAACTCATTATTTTCATTTGTGATTACCGTTATTCCACCCTTTTTAGGCACGACTTGCACTGGGCTAACCCAAGTGCTATCCGAAATTGGGTAAATAATTCCCGCATCTAATAATTTTATTATTTCGGCTTTAACGACGTCCTTCATATTTGGATTAAGCCGTCGTTGAGGCTGAATAGTACTGCGAGAATTATTTTCTAAATTAATTTTGTGCGTGCAAATGAGGGGTTAATCCCCTTGATGTTAGAAATTTGCCATGCAATTGCATGGCGGTGATTATTTAATATTCTAATTAATTCGGAAATTTCCGAATCGTTTAGCGCGGAGGATATAATCATAGACAATTTTGAATCTTTTTCTAAAAATATATATTTTAAATGTTCCGGCAATTGTTTTAATTCCAAACTCGGTGGCTCCTCGTATGATGTTTTTATTTTAGAAATATTTATTTTTACTTCTTCAAATTTGAGCGGCCGAGTTATTTCTTTTAGACAAAATAAATTTTCAATTTCCGGATTTTCAAATAACGGTGAAATTAATTCAGAAAATGACGTTATTTCCTCTTCAAAATTTGATTCTAAAGTAAAGCAAGAGTCGTCCTTAGAAAAAGAATTTCTCATAGAGTTGTTAATACTAAAAGTTACTTCTTCATCCCCAACTCGTAGGAGAAATTTGCCATTACTAACATCAATAATTGCCCGAGAGGTGGCGAGGAAGGGACGTCCGAGTATAATGGGGACTTCGGCATCTTCCTCAATGTCTAGGATGAAAAAAATCTACCGGGAAGATAAATTTGTCAACCTTGACAAGCACATCCTCAATGACCCCTATCGGGTATTTAATTGATCTGTCCGCTAGTTGGATGCTTATATTGGTTGGGCTTGGGGTGCCCAAACCAAGCTTTTTAAATAAAGAAAATGGCATCAAATTTATGCTAGCGCCCAAATATGCCAAGGCGTGTTTTATTAAGAAATTACCGAACAAGCACGGGATGGAAACCATCCCGGATCGTTTAATTTTTGCGGCAATTTATTTAGAACTATCGCCGAACATTCTGCGTTGAGAGAAACACGCGAAATATCTTCAAGTTTCTTTTTATTTGATAATAACTCCTTGAGATATTTTGCGTATTTAGGCATTTGAGAGAGTGCCTCGCAAAATGGTACGTTGATTTATATTTGTTTTAAAATATTTATAAATTTTTTATACTGCTCCTCGTTGCGCTCATTTTGTAATTTAGAAGGATACGGAATAGAAGGCGTTTGAATAATGCGCGGAGCTAAATCAGAAGAATTTAAATGCGAAGTTGGAGTTGAAACGTTTACCTCAGGCTCGGCCAAATTTGAACTTTTTACCTCCTTTCCGCTGCGGAGGGTTATAGCGTTGTCGCTCTCCCGTGGATTGGGCTCAGTATTCTCGGGTAGAGCTCCCTGCTGGCGTTCGGAGAACATCTTGGCGAGTTGTCCAACCTGATTTTCTAGACTTTTAATAGATCCGGAAAGGTTCCGGATATTGGCATCAGTAGAGGCGACATATTTGGTGAAGACCTCTTCAAGTGAAGGGGCCTTAGGTGGTTGTGGTGGAGCGAATCCGGGAGAATTCGCTTGTGGGGGGGCGTTGAGCATTATTGGGGTTGCTTCATAAAAAATTCGGGTGGTTCCTTAAACCGGATTATAACTATTAGGAAGATTATTATTTGGGTTATAAGGAGGACGATAGGAGTTCCCCATATAATCAACTTGTCTTGATTATAATTATTATTATTTTATAATTATTAGCCCCGTTAATGGCGGAGGAAGCCGACATCTCCGCCATTTGCTTAGTGAGTCATTCTACTTGATCTGCTAAATTCGGGGTGGCCTCGACTTCAAAGAGTCCGGTCGGTTTGTTAGGACGCGACAGTGGCGCATTCCACTGATAAGCATTCATGGCCATCTCTTCAAAAAGCTCTTGAGCAGCTTCGGGGGTTTTGTTATTAAGCGTCCCCCCCCTGCGGCTGCATCAATCATCTGCCTTGTTTGGAGATTCAAACCATTGTAAAAAATCTGAACTTGTTGCCATACGGGAAGGGCATGGTGAGGACATCTCCGCAAAAGTTCCTTGAAGCGCTCTCATGTGTCGTAGAGAGACTCCGATTCTATTTGCATGAAGGAGAGAATGTCCGTACGCAATTTAGTGGACTTTGCCGGAGGAAAATATTTCGTTAAGAATTTCTCCGTCATCTCGGCCCATGTAGTGATGAAACCTCTAGGAAGAGATCCCAACCATTGCTTGGCCTTAGTCCGCAAAGAAAATGGAAATAAACAAAAACGAATGACGTCATCCGTGACGCAATTAATTTTAAACGTATCGCAAATTTCCAAAAAAATTAATAAATGTAAATTTGGATCTTCATCTGGTAACCCGTCAAAGATGACGGTTTGATGTACCATTTGAATGATACTCGTTTTAATTTCAAAATTATTATTCGCCACCGCCGCGCGAATAATACTAGATTGTGTTCCCTCCCAATTTGATCTCGCATAATAGGACATAGTCCGTAGCGGGGCCTCATTATGGTCGGGGTTATCCATTAAGCCTTCGTTAGTTTCTCTGATTGACTCTTCTTGAATTATTGGTAGATCACTAAATCGGAGACGACGCCGCAAGGTGCGCTCGATTTTCGGATCAAAACAAAATTCAAGATTGACTGAAGAGTCTCCTCGGGTCATAAACCAAAAATAAAAGAGGAAAAGATGCGAAAAAGATAAAGAAAATCAAATAATTTTTTAGATAAATAATTTTATTATATTTTTTTATAATAATTTTTTTATAAAAATATTTTTTTATGAAGATTATTATTTTTATTTAATTAGGTGAATTAAAATTAGTCCTGGACTTCCCAAGATCTACCCGATGAAGGGCTTGCAAAGTACTAGAGGCTATGATGGGAATTCAAGCCCAAAGCGTCCTTTCCAGGAATTTAGTTGCAACTTAAAAATAAGAAAAGAAAAGATAAAATTAATAGATATTTCATTTTTCAAAATATCAACCGTAGTCCCCGGCAACGGCGCCAAAAACTTGATGCGAGCAAAACTATATCCGCAAACGATAACGGCAAGTGTACCGTATCGAATGTAGTATAGGTTATAAAAACCAAGGTCGTATTCGACTCGGGGCGGTTGAGTACTCTTACTTCGGAAAATTTCTATTATTTTATCGAATAAAACTTGTGGTTGGTTGGTTGCGAGAAAGAGAAATAGGTTATTTAAGTTGATGGGTTAAAGGTTAGTACTCAACCTTGAATCACCTTGGGAAAATAAAATATGCAAAGAACAACTTCTAAATCTCTTAAGAAAATACTTGACCGTGGAGGTTCCCGATTTATGATCACACCTCTCTCGAGGATATGCTCAACTGAGTTTAGTTGATCAAACGAACTTTCATTCTAGAATCAAAATCTAAAACTCGCCTTATCGTAGTGAACCCCTCTATTGGATTTGACTCCAATCCGGGAAAATTATGTTTTCCTCGCTTGAGGAGTGCATTCAACTCTCTTTATTCTTGAAATGATCGATTCGAAATCAAAACCTCTCGGTTATTAGATTGCGAAATCAAAGATGAAAACTATATATCGATAATATTATCTCAATCCAATAAAAGTTCAAGAATAAATCTAAAGTGTTCTAAGGAAGAGAAAGAGAAGCTAGAATTTAAATCAAGAATTATATTTCCCTTGGATCATCTCGGCCGAGCACTAATAGAATTTAGCTACTCATAGAGACGGAGGAAACGATGAAATGAAAGAAGTGCATAATGCAAATAAGAGGAAAAGTAAGAGAAAAAGAACTATTTTATTACTTAGCAAAAGAAATTACAACTATAAAATTTAGAGTTACAAGCCTTGGAAATAAAAGTGCAAGAAGAAAAGGACATACAAGATTAAAACTAGTGCAAGAAAATAGGCTAGAACTCCAAAACTTCGTCCTCAAACATCTGGAAAAGCTCCCTTTAAATAGGCAGAATTTTGGTGTTACACGCC
The DNA here is from genome assembly GCA_033032865.1 of Dactylorhiza incarnata. NCBI lineage: Eukaryota > Viridiplantae > Streptophyta > Magnoliopsida > Asparagales > Orchidaceae > Dactylorhiza > Dactylorhiza incarnata. The sequence continues at coordinate 12,370,602 of JAWHQI010000023.1, read as the reverse complement.
CTTGGTCACGCCCGTGACCAAGGGCGTGTAAGGGGCGTGATTTGCTGTGAGCGGAGAAGGAGTCGTCTGGCTTCAATACAGGCGTTACGGATGTGTCACGCCCTAGGTCACGCCCGTGACCTGGGGCGTGTAATCTTTAAAACTCGTTGCTGGCAGGAAGCTTCAGCGGGAAATTGGCGCGGGAAGAGTCACGCCCGTGTGCTGGATGTCACGCCTCAAATGTCACGCCCGTGACATGATGTCACGCCCGTGACCGGGGGGGGGGGGGCGTGTAATTTTAATTGACATGGCAGCTGGCTCTGGATGCTTGTGGCGGGTCGCGACCGTGATATTGGGTCACGCCCTTGGTCACGCCCGTGACCTGGGGCGTGTACTTGGCGAACTTTTCACGGATCGTCCCCGGAGTGGTAGAAACAGGTCTGGAACACTGCGCAGGTTACACGCTCATGGTCACGCCCGTGACCTGGGGCGTGTAAATACATTTTCCGCTCCAAATGTCCAGAAAACCTGAAAATATAAAATTAACATAAGTTAGCTTATGAAATTAACATAGGAAAGATTTATATGATATAATTTATAAAAATAATATAATTTCATAATAAAATTATAATAAAACTATACTAAAAGATGAGTAAATAAATTACTCATCAGTTTCTATGTTGAGCACAAAGTAAAGGGGCTAACAATGCATCATGAATGCAACCCGGGTTTCACCCAAAACACACTATCGTGCGTATGAGACTAACACATCATTATCACATAAGCACATCACAACAACACCGTGGTACTCAAACCTCTAAAGCACACCAACCAACTTTAAGAACCCTAGCTGGGACCAAATCCATGCATCGATACTCACACCATCGGGCTAGTGACCTCCACAACAAATCCGTTCTCGTCAATAGCAAGTAATTCCATAATAACTAATTCTAAGAACCCTAGTTGGGACCAAATCCACGCATGGATGCTCACACCATTGGGCTAGTTACCTCCACAACATAGTGTTGGAACCGTGAATTCGATTCACGGAGTTCGGACCCCAAGAATGGTGTCGCTCTCCCTTACTTCTAACGAGTGAGAACTAATGATTGGGCACTCGGAACCGAGGGCACTCGCAAGGCAACCTTATCCCCCAAAATAACCCATAAGCCGCATCGAGGAAGTCCCGCCACAAACCCGAAAGATCTAAGGATCTTCCCCTCCCAAACCAAGACTGAGCTCGACACCTCAGAAAACCAGAGAGTAGGAAAGAAGAAGTTCTCTCTAGAAATCAGAAATCGAATCCTCTTTTAAGGTGCATATGGGGGTCTATTTATAGGATTCTGAAAATGGCATGCGGATAATAGCCCCAGCTTTTTGGTTTCTCCTAACCGCAGCCCAAAATGGTCCGCGGATAGCAAAAATCTGCCATTTGAAATTGCTAGAGGCAGATCACAAAAAATGCTTGGCAAGTGATTCCCCTTGGTGCACTCGCCCAGGGTGTCGAATGCTCTTACCGAGCTGGGCACACCGCCAGGGGCTAAATATTCCCACAATGGTGCATGGTCCCTGCCTCCTTTCCTAGGATCGACAAACCCCTTATGAGCCACGGGACTCACCCCTCAGTCCAAGCACCCAAGTGAGTGTTGTATTTCTCAGGGAGCTACACTCGCTCCAACTCGGGTGCACTCGCCGATACCTGTGGGTCGACTCGCCAAATACATGGTTGTACTCATAGCCATTCTCATCAGTTTCACCAAGGTACTTATCTCATAGGGACCACCTCTACCGTGAAGTCTCCTCACGGGCAAGTCCACCAAAACTGAGGTAAACCATGCCTTGGCACACAAGTGCATAACACGAATCATTCAAGGATTTTCCACGCGCATTTATCGTCCTAAATCCACCATCTATTAACCACACGGAACTTGGGCATTCCAACAGCGTCTTCGCCACATTCGCACGTCTAACAAGTCCTATATGCATTGTCAACCAAACATCACTGATTCGGGCCACCAACCACGATTTCGGCTTCACACATCATGCCTAATCCGTGCACGAAATGGATCTCTAAGGCAGTCATTTCATGGGCCGTCTCAATCAACCTGGTGGTTCTTATTGAACCAAGGCGACCCCGATCCCTCTCACTCGAGGAACCCGGTGCCAAAATGTGGAAATAAAGCATGGAAAAGCAAGATGCCAAGCACGCATCCTAAAACCGGGAGGATAAATGTCGTTACCCTATGAGATTTTCGTCTCCCCATCAAAAGCTTGAAAAGAAAACATAGAAACGAGTGCCTTCAATTCCCCTACGTACTACCGATCTCGGATTGCGAATCGGAGCTCCGAAGCTCCATTAATGGACCTCCTCCTCTCTAACCTAAGATAGAAAAATGATAAGATGAAATGAAGAGGAAATCACCCCCATTCCGACCTAATACCCATGAGGATGAAGGTCCACAGTCCGATCATCAAAGATCGGATCAGGCGGCTAATAAAATGAGCCTTAAAATAAACTCATCTCAGAACGCACAGTCGTGCGATTAAAACGCACGATCGTGCGATTAAAACGCACGGTCGTGCACGAACAAAATTCTGGGAGTATTTCAGTCATTGCGTGTACCTGTGCATTTTCTTCTCGCACAGACTACTTTAACCGTGCGAGTTCAAAACACACGAGCACCTCTGAGAAGACAGATTTAAGAGTTATGTCCCTGACTGTGCGGTTTGATCGAGCGTTGGGCGCACAAATGTGCGTTTTGCCCAGAAAATAAGAGATAGTCCCCCAAAAAGTCCCCCAATTGCATGGGACAACGCTAGGCTCCAAGGACCTCAACTCCTTTCTAACAATTGAAGATTTGGGGATGTTTACACACGCACTCTTTTATTCATAAGAATGTGTCAAAAGCCTTTTGGGTTGGATGTGATTTTGATAGCTAACTATTTAATTAATTTCATGTCATCTTCTTTTCTTAAGGATACGTGTCATATCATCTTCTCTTTCTCATGAAACATATTTCTCTATTTCACTCAAAGTTATCGGATGTCCCCATTTTGTTCACAACTTACGCACTGGTAACAATAAACTGTCTCATTGGGCCATTCACTATATTTTTCTTGGTTACGCTTGCAGTTAAAGAGGGTATGATGTTGCCCATTTTGAGGACACACATTTGTTCACCCCAAAAAACTTTTTTAGAACTATCCGACTAATTTACCTATTCATGTCTTTCATGTGTATTCTACTACTACTAAGCCACCTCTACAAGTATATGTGTGATGACATCAGCCACCGTCTCCAGCTGACTGGCCACCATCACTATCCCTTCTTCTCCTGAAGATTCCAAACATGACAATCCCTCTTCTTTACCAGCGTCCTTCTCTGACCATGATTTACCAATTGTGCCATACAGAAACTACGACACTATTGTCCTAAATACTCTATTGCATATTATGTTTCTACTGATCATCTTACTCTTATCATGAATTCTTTTACTATAAGTTTATCTTTAATCACTGCACCCTAGACTGTTGATGAGGCTATGATGCATCCTACCTAGAAGGCACTGATGCAAGAGGAGATGAATATCTTGCAAGCTCGCCATTCTTGGGATATTACACTTATACCTCCAAACTTGGAGACAGTTTGTATCGATGAGTCTTTTATGTGAAACATCTACCTGATGGCTTTGTGGAAATGTTCAAGCCCGTCCGGCAAGCAAAGAATGCGATTATCGCTCTACAGAGCATTCCAATGGGCATGATTGCTCCCTGGTCTGCACCGTTGCACTCCACTCTCTAGTGCACTCTCTCGTGCTCTCCCTGATGCTCTTCTCTCTAGTGTGCACCCTGTCCTCTGCTTTCCGATGCACTGTGCTCTCCAGCGCACGCTCCATGCTCCGCTCTTTGGCGCATGCCCCATGCTCCACTCTCTGATGCGCTCCCCTTGATCCTCTCTTCAGTGTGCACTCCATTCTCAAGTGTGTGCCCTGCGCTATGTCCTTTAGTGTGGGCTCCACCATTCAACGCACTATCTGCATCCTAATACTTGCCTCCATGCTCCACTCTATGCTCTTTGGGTAGTTCCCAGTGCTCTGCCCTTCTGTGTGTGCTCCACCCTCAAGACACGCCCCCACGCTACGCCCTTCCGTCGGGCCCCATGCTTTGCCCTCTATCGCGCGCTCAACTCTTCAATGCGGCTCCACTCTCCATTATGCGCCCCAAGCTCCGCCCTCTAATGGGCTCTCTACTCTTCAGTGCACACTCTGCTCTCCAATGCGCTTCCCCGCGCTCCATTCTCTAGTGGATCCCCTATGCTCAACTCTTTAGTGAGCGCCCCACGCTCCGCTCTTTAGTGCGCATTCCTGCACTCCATCATCCAGCGTGCATTTCACTCTCTAGTGCATGCTTCGCTCTTCAGTGCATGCCCCCGCACTCCACTCTCCAGTTCGTTCCATGTGCTTCACTCTCTAGAACACGCTTCGCGATCCAGAATGTATTCCGCTCTACAGACCATGCTCTGCTCTACAAGAACACACCTTGTGAGGCTCTCCATTGTGTACCTTGTGCCACTCTCTAGAATGCATTACCGCGGGTTAACCTTCGGGACGCGTCCTTGCAAGTAACTCTTATAAAGTGTGTCTCTGACATGCATAACAACCAGAAGACTTTTTGCTAACATTATAAAATGAAAGGTAGACTGTCAACATCGCTAAAACAGATCTGTACTCTGACAATATTGCTAGTGGATTTCCCGAACAGGGCCAAGCCCCTAGTTTTTTCACCTTCCAGGTTTTCCGTTAATAACTCTATTGTAAGTTTTAATTTGATTGTATGCACATTCGTTAGACTGATTTCTATTAGTCATTACTATTTGTTTGATTTCTAAAGAACATTCTTAGGATTGATTCTAAAAAATACTAAAAAACTAGGGAATGATTTTTTTAGTCTAAAAATAACACTCGAGAAATACACGCTCTTAGTATTCCTTCTGATGGGGTCCTACCTAAATCCACAAGGGTCAATTCATATAAAAAAATAACAACCTTGACAAGACCATCGAGACGGTTCCAATGAGCCCAATTTCATGCAATTCTGAGTCGGTTTGACTCCCCCCGAACGAGCTTCAAAAGGGTGCACATGGTTCCCATCCCAAACCGAACATGGTTAGTCACTTGCTCCATAGCGCTGGGGATGGCGGGCTCCGCCTACGCCTCTTATTCCAGTGACCTTCCAGCCACAGATGCCCGTGGGCACCCCCTTTCTACCTCATTCTTCCCCTAAATACCTCCAAATCACTGTAAATGATGATTTGAATTTGAAATTTTTGGAGCACATTTCTTTCTCTGCTTGTCGAAACTTCAATCCGAAAGTTGGCTTGAATTGCTCTTGAATAATGCTATAAGATATGCTATTCAGTCGAAGGTGTTGGTGGAGTTTGGGAGAGACAGTCTGTCCCAAACAAACCTTCAGTCAACAATTGCTGGAGTTCTGGGCCTCCAATCGAGAAATCATCACAACAACAGACTTGTGGTGACGAGATGAAGATTCCCTGAAATTTTTACTAAATCATGAGACCTTTCTGTTTTCCGGCGAGTCGGGCACCGCCCTCCCCCACCCCGGTGAACTTAACCAGCTGCCCAGAACCGCCGGGAGGGAGGGGGGGGGGGGGGGGGGGGGGGGGGATTGTCCGACCATAAAAGTTGGTGATCCGAGGTACATAAATAGAGTGTTTCTTTTATCAAATAATTAAAAAAATGAAATTCAATAAGTGCTAACTTTGAAATCTATAAAAAGGGTCTATTCCTTCATTTGAAGGGGCCAGTGATTGGAGGGTGAGTACGAATTCGGGGTCTTGTGCGTTTCAACATCGAAAAACCTCAATGTTCCCTCTTGCACCTTTGTGATGAATGCGGTACGACTACACCGAGTGGCACACGACGAGAGCGTATACGATTGCGAAGAGAGGCCACATGCGTAGAATCGAAGAGTGTGCGCGTTGTTTTCCAGAGCATGGCTTTCCACACAGAAGACCCATATAATCATTATATAATGAACGGTGACCTAACACCCTCGCGAAAGCAATTGTGTACTCAAATATGATTTAGTGGATCATCTTGAACTTGGTAGGCTCCGCGATTTTTATCCTTTGGATTTTTCACGTATAAATCTAGTTGTCCTCTCTCTTTAACTGTTTGCGTATTCAGCTAAAGCTAAGACGATCCGACTAGACTTGTCAGTTACCCTTTTATTTTAGCTTTAAAATGTAATACTTATTATCTTCAACATCAGTTTAACCACGTGTAATTTGTAAAGATATCGTAAATTAAAAAAAAATTTAAAATTTGAACCTTCGGCATCATTTAAAATTTGTAATCTGTAAAGACATCAGTTTAACTTAAAATTTGAATCTAACGGCGACTAGCTAGGTAGGCAAGTAAGATGAGGACATCTTTGACTTTGACCCACGAGAATCTTGTGCTAAATCCAGCGGAAAATTAGGCTGACAATTATGATGATGCGTCGGCATTGAATTTGAATCTATCGGAAGGAAAATATTAAATAAATTGCCTACATATGCATCACACGAAACGATGATTGTATTCGATGGGAAATCATGTGCACTACCATTGTGTTAAACAATTTATACAAATTAATTTGTTCCTAAATTATTTAATAGTAATATGATCAATAATTTTTCATGATGGGATTGACTACCCAAGTGATAATCACATATTATGTTGATGAGTTTAATGACAACACATATATAAATTTTTATGGAGCGTACTCAGCCTCTAAGTGATAACCACCCATGTACGCCCTAAAAATTGTCAGTCACATTCGGATCCCAGTGCACGACTCATATCAATAAGTGGTTGCACGACTACAATACTTCTTGTTCAGTCTCTTCAAAAATGTCATTATAAATGTTTTTTGTGATGAATCTGAAATCGAAGCAGTCGATGGATCAAGTTGAATGGAGGAAAATATCAAAGTCTTTTGAATGATAGCAACAGTAAAGAGTAGAGGGGAAGTGGACGAGTGAGAGATCGTGGTTGTGCAAAACTTAGGTTGATGGTGATCGTGAGAGAGGCGGGTTTGATATCGGGACTTATGGGGTGATAGAATTAGCAAATTGATGGAATCTTTCTTATAAAGAGGGAAATAAAATTTTTTGGCTCTCGGCGAGCGCTAGGGATCGTGCCTAGTACTCGGTCTAGATAGTGGTGGCATGCTCCGCCTCCGCGCCCCTCGTTTTGTGACTTTTCATTTACCAGCTAGCCGTTGACTCCCCTTTTCACCTCCATTTTCCCAGAATAACTCCAAATCGCCATTAATTGCAATTTGGATCATGAATTTTTGGAGCTCATATCACTCTCATCGCTTGCTGACAAAAGCTTCGATCTGAAAGCTACGCCAAACTGCTCTCAACGAATGCTACAAGATGAGCTATTCAATTGAAGATTTTGGCAAAAGGAGGTCATTCCGTCCAAACGAACATTCTGTCGGCGATTACTTGAGCTCTGAACCTCCGATCGAGAAACTGTCATCATCACCGGCTCGTCAAAACGGACGAAACTTCCTTAAAATTTTCATTAAGTTCATAGAACTTTCACTTTTCTGGCAAGGCGGCCGTCGGCACCCATCCCACTCTGACAAACCCGACCAGGCTGCCAGGATCCACTTGGGGTGCAAACTTGTCTGACCATCAAAGTTGATGATCAGAGGGACATAAACATGGTGTTTAGATTTGTCTCTCAAATAATTAAATATGCGAAATTCCATAAACCACTTTGAAATCTATTCCTGCATTTGAAGGGGTCGATCATTGGTGAAAGAGTATGAATTTCGTGGCTTGTGTGCTGCAACTGTAATAAATATTTAGGTGCACGTCACCACAAAATTGTGTTATAAAAAAATTTAGGATTACTAAAACTGAATGCGGTGACGACTAATAAAATGTAGGGTCGTCTTATTCAAAATCTATCTCTCTCAATTGGAGTGATTATGCATGATTGATTCTCTAAGCAACCAATAAAATTAAGAACACGCAGTAATGTATAACAAGTGTAAATGGTATACTACTATGTTGGAACATGCTTTCCACATCTCTTGGTTAGAGAATAACAAATCTCATTGTATTTGATCATACTTGTCATGTGTTTATAGTGTACAGGAACTTCATCTCTCAAGCAGCCATGAATACAAAAAAAGAAAGACGACGATTCTCTATCATTATGATGCTCTACTGCTAACGCGGCGCGTTAACGCTAACACTGGCGGTAGCGATGGCTTAATTGGAAATATCGTTGAGATGACAATATCGTCGAGAATGGAATATCGACTTGAATCATATATAGTAAGTCCTGCCGCGGCGCGTTAACTATACCGATGGAGATAGCATCAACATATTTGGAAATAAAGCCGAGATAGCAATATTGTCGAGAAAGGAATGTCAATGGGACTCGGATATAGAAAGTTCTGCTGCGACGCATTAAGGCTTACGCTCGACGATAACTTATGGAAGTCCCCCGCCATCATGCTGCTGATGGAGGAGCAAAAGAGGAAGGTGATCCGACGGCTATGAAAGATATAAAGCTAGTGTGGCACATTAGTGTTACCGCGGTGCGGTAGGAGGGGCTGTCAATTTTGGAGCAAGAATGTTGTCAAAGATGACTCAATCAGTGTGCCTGCCTATTGCCTAAAGAGGCTACCGCCCTGCGGTAGCACTACCGATGGCGCTAGGATCCGAGTCTATTTAAAGAGCGGTCCTCCTCCGTTTAGCGGTGCTGAACGAGGCAGAAAGGCTACAACTCCTAGTCTTTTGTGAAAGCCTCCTTGCAGCTAAGAAAACTCCATCAACGTTCGTAAACGCAAAGAACTCGAAGAAAGATCGATCACACTTATTCTACACAAAGGCCGTACGCATCAACTCCAACCTTTACTTCAGCGCTCCTTGACATCATCTTCATGTTCAACCTTTGAGGGAGTTTTGATGTTTTAGTTTTTATTGTTGATTGTAACTTTTTATCTTTTGTCGGTAGAGAGAATTGCCCATGGTTGGCGACTAGGGCCTTACGAGGACTAGGGAGAATTCGTTGCGTGGGTGTGGCGACTAGGTCTAGGTTAGATCTACAGGGCGGCTCGAGGCCTCATCTGGGGAGAGATAGGGCTTGGGAGAAGGGTCGACATAGAAAACAAAAAAGGTTTTTACATTCACCAAAATTCCAAGCGTAATTGGGATTTAAGTTTTGCAATCATGTTTAAAGCAATAATACTATCTTTTTTCTCTACTATTGACTTGTTATCTATGATCTTTAAAATCTAAATGAAAATGGAGTTTTCTGTCACTAACGCCGAGCGGTAACTTCTACCGCTGGCGGTAGCAACAGAGTCTCCATCTCTCTTGCTTTGTGCAACACATTTTCATAAAAAACTTACATCATTGTCTTGACTGAAATATTTTCATAAAATATATTCAACTTATTTGTATAATTTCACGTAAGCTTTAAAAAGTTTTAAAACCCATATTCACCCCCCCCCCCCCACCCGCTCTAAGGGCGCCTACCGATCCAGCAAGTGATATCAGGGCTAGGTTATTCCAAAACGGCTTCACTGGCGCTTCACGATCTCGCATCTTCTAGAGGGGATAATTTTTGTACAAATGAAAAATCATTATCACCACCTATATTTATGGGTGAAAATAAAATAAGATGGAAAATTTTAATGGAGAAATTTCTAAATTTTTTGGAAATTGAAGTTTGAAAATATTACTTCTAAAAATCCCCCAAGTATTCTAAATAGAAATGAGATGGTTTTAAATGCTAAATCAATAAATAGTTTATTTTGTGCACCAGATCAAAATATTTTTAAACTCATTTATTTATTTCCTACCGCTTATGAAATTTGGAATTGTCTTGAAAATACTTATGATTCTCTTTCTCTAGGTATAGAGTGCACATCAAAGGGAATGGAAGAAGTCAACACATCAATGAGAATGGAAGATGGAAACTCATCTATGGAAGAGGAACGCAATGACGATGTCAAAGGAACTTCATGTTCAAATCTTGCCTCATCCGAAAGCATTGTAAGTATATTAAATTCATTTCTTGTTTCTAATTTCATTGCTACATTACTTGTGCTAAAAATTGCTAAACGTAAAATAAAAAACTTAAAAAATGTTAGTTCAAAATTACATTTATAAAACAAAAGATTAAAAGCTAAATCTAATGTAGAAACAAAAAATGATATGCTTGATGATTCTCACTCTTGCTCTTTATTTAAAACTGCTTCACATTGTATAGAATATAATGAATTAAAAAAATTACAAGGAACTTGAAAATGAGTTTATTTTTGTAAGAGAACAAACTGAAAGATTATGTTTAGAAAATTCATCTTTGAAAAATAATTGTGATATGTGCAAAAATTATAAAATTGAAATTAAAAAGATGGATGAAACATTTGAAGAATTGAGAAATAATTATCAAACTCATATGAATTCTATAACCTCAATTCTTAAAAATAGTACACTTGCTTACAATAAAGCTATACATAATCTCAAAATTAAGAATAATGAATTGGAAACTAAAGTTAACTTGTTTACAGAAATTATAAAGAAAAATTCTTAAAACAAAAATTCACAATATCAAGCAAAATCCAAAAGCAAGTTGAATATGAATTTTCATAATTTGACTAAGACAAACAAAGGGAATGAAAAACATCAAAAACTTGTAAATAAAATTCCAAAATACTATCATCATTATCATTTACAATATCAATCTTCTCCCAACATAAAGTTGAATGAAAACAAATTTTCTTTAAATAATGAATTCAAAAGTCATTTTTATCCAAGGATTCAAGTAACTTGACAATGGAAATTTGAAAATAAAAATAGTGTGCTTCCAAGATATGAATGGAGACACATACTTAATAATGATGCATTAATGACAATTGAAATGGTCCACTCATCCTTGTCTCCCCAAAAGCCAACACGATGTATTTGGGTACCAAAAGGAACATCCCACTTGGTCCTCTTTGGATACCTAAATCCCTTATTCATTAGTATCCAAAATTTGCATGAAGTAGAAATAAATTGAAAATGAAATACCAATACTCTACTTCATGATATGCTTAATTTCCTTTTTGTTTGTTTTTGTCTTTTTCTTGAGCCAACATGCTATGTTCACTTTATATAGCTTGGGATATGACTTTCACACTTTAAGCCTAAATTCTTTAATAAATAAATTTGAATAAAATTGAGTAAAAAGGCATATCATTTTCAAGTGGACTATCTATTCCTTAGTTTCTACGCATTTTAAATCCATTACCCAAAATTGTTGTATATTATCATTATTTATTGAATACTAAATTTCATAAGTGATATTTTCAAAGATAATGAAATCTTCTTGGATTTAAAATAGGCTCTTTAGGGGTCTTTGGCTAAAATATAAAATGCGCAACATTTTGTTTATTTATTTGATTTCATTGCTGCATTTGATAGCTCTATCATATAAAATAATATTCAAGAGAAACCAGAATTGAAAAATCTCAAAAACCATGTTTGTAGATGAAACATCGAACCTCTGCTTGATACCGCCTGGCGCTAACTCTATCGTCGACGATATCTATATTTTTTGAATTTTTTTGATTTTCTTAAAAATTACTTCTTTCTGAAAATTATATTACTACTTTAATTATCATTCTCTTCTACTTAAGAAAACCTTGTATATATTTTGGTCTGTTCAAAAAAAATCAAAAACAAAGAAAAATTGTAAAAATCATTCTAAATGACCAATAACATCTTCACAATTAATCATTCACTATAAAAATTAAAATAAATATGAATAATTTATCATATAATGAAGTTAAAGATAATTTATTTATCTATGTTTAAAATTTTCAAATCATCATAAGAATTAATGATCATATTAAAATTCTCATAATAAATACAATTAGAATAGATTCCATTATTTTCATAACTTGCTTTACGTATGAATTATATCTTGTGTTTGCATGTATCTCATTCTTGTCTAGACCTTAGAATCAACCTTATACTTATTGAAAATAACTCACAAAGTTCAATTACGTCACTCTAGGTCTATGAACATTTAGATTGAAACTCCAGGTTGAATACAAGCAAATCAATTATATGTTTGTAATCTTAACATAACATTGCGCATTGTTACCATAACTTTTCATTCTACCATCATCTTTTACTATAAGTAGAAATCAATGTCTATACTAGTTATACTATGTCATGTTATGTTAAAGTAAAATAGAATAATTAAATTTGAAAGTCATGAAAATTTATTTTGGCTTTAAATCAACTATCATCATTTCAAATATTCCTAAAAATAAAGTCATAGTCTATAAATTTGCATTTAAAACTAAACACTTAAGATGTCCATGATTATTTAGCCATGACATGTGTCTCTCAATAGCGAGGGCCTAGAATTATGTGCATTAGAGACCTAACCTCTAAGTCATATCTTGTCCTTAACCGGAAAGGTTTCCAGTGGGGCCTTGCGAGGCACTTGGGGGAAAGTGTGCTAGGTTGAGCATCATATTTTGTATGCATATGAGATTAACACCCCAACCTACGACATGTGTGCAGCTTCTCATGCACATCCGTCACTTAGTATGGAGCTAGAGTGTAGACATGTTGTTAGGGTATCTTGATCTTAGATATTCTCATATTATATACATTGCATGAATACTATTTCACTCTTTATAATCATTTCACTCGTGTATATTTTGTTCAAACATGCTATATTATGTTTTTCATATTATATACTCTTTGGACTTCCATGATTTTGAAAAACTTACGTATTTTGAAAGAGTATTTTGACATCTTAAGCCAAAAAACTTGTATTCGCATCTTTCACACTATTATTCAAAATTCTTTGTGGTACTTAATGTCTCTTATCTTAGAAAACAAGAATCAAGAAAAATCAGAACGAAAATTATCAAAAATAATGTTTTCTAAGCAAAATACCAAATTTCAGTTGTTAGCGCCACATGATAGTACTAGCACTGGCGGTAGCATAAAATTGATTTTTTTTTTCTTTTTGCATTTTTTCTGGCATAGAAAACCATTATACTGATATGCCCTTAATATGCTTCTATGTTTTCTAGAAACCTTTTATTTTAAAATATTTAAAAATCCTATATAAAATTACAAAACAATTTCAAAGAACAAAAATATGCTTCTTATTGTTTCTTTATGTGTGTTTATTATTGTGTATTTTTTTATAAAAAATCAAAAAAATTATAAAAAACTGGTTACTATTCATTGAAATGTTTCAATGATGATTATGTTTATCTTTTCAAGATTAAAATACAATGTTAATTATAATTTCAAGTATCTTAAAATATTGTTTGGTGTCATGCCTTGAATATTATCTTGTAATGAGCAATGAAATTGATTATAGAAATCATGTGTATGATTTTTTAGCCTGCCTCTAAGTATGAGTAATATTTTATATTTGATAATGACTTACTCACTCACATCTTTGATAATTTACATATGATTTTAATCTTACTCTTACATGATTGTGTAGTTTAACAACTTAACATTGTTGGATATATGATTAGTTTACCTACATCACAATAAAATCTCTTTCATGCTGTAACATCCCCAATCCTTCTAGACCCCTAGATGGTGTTAGGGCATGGGTGGTGTGCAGAATGGCCACTAAGGCCCTTGGGCCAAGTGGAGTGTGCTAAGTGCACACCAAGGGCACAAAATCAACATAGCCCAATACCACTCCCTTAGGCCAATTGACCCTCAATTCACCAAATTGACCTCCCCCATACCACCCTAACCACTAAGGAAGACCATAACCATGGAAATTGCACTTGGGTGGGACCCAATTGCATGAGATTGACCAAAGTCAACATTAGGTCAACATTAACCAAACCAAGTCAATTAGGGTTCAATTGACCCTCAAATGTTCAAATTGACCTTACCACCACACTCTAAAAACCTTAAGGAACCCAATGGACCAAAAAGCCCCATCATGGTGGGACCAATTGACCCCAATTGACCAAAGTCAAACTTTACCCAATTTTGGTCAAATCTACACCCTTTGATTAAATTGAACCAATTGGAGCCCCACCATGGACCAACCTATGTTGGGTGATGTTAAAGGACCCATGACCCCCAAGTGGGGTCAACCCACTCACCTTGGTTGACCAAAGTCAACCATGGTCAACATAGCCATTAAAGGTGAATTTCAAGCCTAAAGTGAAATGAACCCCAACACCATCATCAAACCATTAATCATGGACCTTAGGCCTTGCATTCAGCCCTTAGACTGAACCCTAAACAATGGTAGGATTGATAAATGGAGGGGGGGGGACCAAAAGCTTGATCTAAAAGCAAAAGCAAAAGCAAAAAGGAAAAAGCCATCATCCCCTCCTCCACACTCAATCTCCAATCAACCTAGGGCACTTCCCTGATTGCTGGGGGTCTGGCCTTGACCCAGGTGGAAGCTGGGAGGCTGGCAGCTGCAGGAGGGTGGCAGCCATGGGAGAACCGAGGAGGCCCAAGCTCAATACCAACCAAGGAGCCCTCCTCACGAGAATCTACCCATTCCATTAGCTTCAGAGCTCTGAGAGCAGACGGAAACGATACCTGGAGCTAAGCTTTTGGTGGAGAATCGGGATCGGGAGCAGGATCGCCGGAGCTGCACACTTCCATGGCCAGCCACCGCCGGAGCCGCCGCCACGCGCCAACAAGGGTCTGTTTCTCCTCCCCTCCCCTCATGTTAGCTTCCCATCTCTTAATGCTGAAGGATCGGGCTCAATTGAGCCTGGATCCATTGCCGAAATCCATGGATTTCGGCTCAATTCGTGACACCCAAAACCATCGGGAAATGCCTCCTTCGGCCGCCATGTCGCCGGGAGTCGTAGCCCCGACCACCACGAAGGTGGTAGAGGTGGTGGCCGGCCGTGGTGCCCACCAGGTGGCCGGGAAAGGAGGAAGGAAGATGGCCCAGGTCGGTTTGATCCCAGCCATCGGCTGAAGGAATAAGATGAAGGAGGGGGGTTGGATGTGCTTTAAGATTCGTGTTGATCTCCTTTTCTTGCATTTAATTAATTCCCTTTATTTGATATTCTGGCTCAAATATTCAGTCATCTTCAAACAGAAATTAGGGCTTCTTAAGGGCTGAAATAGAAAACGTGCCCAACATGAAAGTTGTAGGCCTTGGTCTTATCTTTCATTTGGCATTGAGTTTAGGTCATTTGGTGACCTACAGCTCCCTAGGGAGCTATTTTACTAGGACTGGTCCTACACTAGGTCAGTCCATTAGAAAAATTACCTAGGTCAAACCCTTCATCATTAGGATCTGTGCTTTTAATCATGACTAGGTATACCATGGGGGCACCCCCTGCCAAAAGGGCAGCCCTTGGTGGACACTTTTACCTAAGGTTTTTATGGTAACTTGAATATTTAAATTAAGTTGATTTTTGCAGCATATGATGTCCAAATGACACCAAACTTTGGTGGATGGCTCTTTGGTATATGTGTAGTGCCTGCCTAAAATTTCACTCCATTTGGAGTTGATTTGCTATGGTAACTTTGAAACCCTAATGAGGGCCTTTAAGGGTCAAGGTAGGGTTTGCATCAATTTGAGGAGTGGAGTGTGTTAGCCTCCTCCTATCTGTTGGATATGTTGGTATGGACATGAAAATGCTTGAGGCTCACATTAATGGTCCATTTGGAGCCATTAGGGTGGTGTGAACTAAAACCCTAAGGGTGAACCCTTAAGGGTGCAAGGTGGGGTTTGAGAGGAACCTAGGATCAAATGTTCTTGCCATGTCTTAAGACTTTGTGGATATGTTTGTGGGGGCATAAAATGTCTTAGGAAATTTAAATGGGAATTTTAGATGCATTTAAGTATTTTCTACCTAATAAATGAAATAGCCACCCCTTCCCTTAATAAATTGAAATGCATGGTCATAAGACCTTGTATGGTGTGGAAACTCCATCAGTGGCTGATTAGGGATGAAATTGTACTATAGTAATTTTGTTATAATTTATTGAGGTGTTATTCCTTGTGTAGGAAATTTTAAGTACTTGCTAGCTTAGGTGAATTTAATTTTGAAAAATATCAAATCCTGGGGCAAAATGTGATATTTGGTTAACTGTCATTAAATGATATTATATAGCCATGATAATTGTTTGGAAGCTATTGGAATTGTATTTCACATACTTCATGTAGAAATTGAGACTTACATCACTTGAGTATTTAATCTTTTTAAAATATCAAATCATAGGGCTTTGTCATGATACTTGGTTATCTGTGATTTTAGGTTAACCTATACCTATGATAATTGTTTGGAAGCTATTGGAATTGTATTTCACATACTTCATGTAGAAATTGAGACTTACATCACTTGAGTATTTAATCTTTTTAAAATATCAAATCATAGGTCTTCGTCATGATACTTGGTTATCTGTGATTTTAGGTTAACCTATACCCATGATAATTGTTTGGAAGCTATTGGAATTGTATTTTACATACTTCATGTAGAAATTGAGACTTACATCACTTGAGTATTTAATATTTTTAAAATATCAAATCATAGGTCTTTGTCATGATACTTGGTTATATGTGATTTTAGGTTAACTTATAACCATGATAATTGTTTGGAAGCTATTGGAATTGTATTTCATATACTTCATGTAGAAATTGAGATTTACAACACTTGAGTATTTAATCTTTTTAAAATGTCAAATCACTTGGTAACAACACATTCTTTTGGCAGAGGACTCTAGGTCCCAATATGAACATTGGATAATTTCTGTAGAATTTTTAGAAGTGAAATTACTATTTTTCCTAATTATAGTGGCAATTTGGTAATTATACAATTATGATGTTATGGTAGGCCAAATGACATCCTAGGGTCATGATACTCAGTGAACCACCTTTATTTGGGATATTACCTTACTACTAATTTTCATGTAACATGAGGAATCATTTTGAGGGTTGTTCATGTGTAATTTGGCTTAAGTCCTTAACTATTTTGAATTAAAATAAATACCAAATTAATATGGAAAATTATAGAAAATGGACAATACCTTATTAAGGTCAGTAGTAGCCTAGGATAATTATACCAGACCCTGGAGGTGAGTTTTTAGAGGGTTTCCCTTATGGGGTTGAGTGAGTTCAAATTGGTGGACTGCGTTTAGTAAAAACTGAATTTGGTGGACTGCGTTTAGTAAAAACAGAATTTGGAGTTTTTGACAATTTAGATCCCTAAGTAGTGGGTAGGAGTTATACCCAATCAGTAAATGAGATATAGCCCGCCCGGTTTCAAGGAAGGTCAATTTTAGGGTTAGTTGTGAGGTTGTGCTAAGGTCATTGTAGAAGGAAAGGAGGTACGTCCAACCCAATTGAGTGGGATGGGGGATGAGCTAAATCACTTTACTATATGAAATGATTAAGGGTGAACCAAGTGTTATCCACCAACTAAAATAATTATCTTGAAGAGGATTGTGGGGTTTGTCCATTGATCTGTAGTACCGTTAGGGGCCCCTTACGGAGTACACCGCGGGAAGTCCAAGATTCACTCTAAATATAATACGAACTAAATTATAGGCAAGAGTAGCCTAAGTGGATATGCAGACTGGTATGGATCTCCTCAGTGAAGGAGGTGGGTTGGATCAGCTGGTGTGTTAGTCCCTGAGCTGGAAGCTCGGGTGGACAGGTTAACACCTATTACTTATTCAAATAGTGGCGAGTCTTCGGTACTAGGCTAGTCGTGTCACCGACGGTAGTACGTTGACTCAGGTGAGGGTGAGGTTTAGAGGGCCGGTAAGTTTGAGTACCGCGGTCTGGAGGACAATCCCTAATAACCCACCCCGACCTTAAAGTCTGGTGGATTCCAGCAAGAGTACGCAGGAGCTCCGCTGTTGTGTTATTAGCGTTGAGGCGTACATGAGGTCTAGGCTTGGTAGTGACCATACCCGCCTAGGATGTGGAGTGCCCGATCCACTGCCACCGTGAGCCACGACGGTCGGTACCCGAAAGGTTGGCTTCCTTTCAAACAAATTGGGAACTATAAAGGTCTGTGCGCATAGAGTCGTGTGGGTGAGTCACATTGCATAATTTCATTTAAACATCATAATCATAGCATAACATAACATACACATAGCATACCCCCATCATATAAATTAGTATGGGCTCTTTTATATGATGGGTTACCTGGACATCTTAACTTATATGTCGTATGGGCGTTCATATAAGTTAAGCTACGAATCTGTGATGATAGTTTAGATTTACTTACTGCACTGCGTTTCCTTTCTACATACTGCTTACTTCATTACTCTACTTTACTGCCTTATGCCTGCAATATACTGCTAGCTAGATTTTACTGCTTTACTTATACCTGCTAGAGTAGTGTCATGTCACCACCTTCTTGTTTACCCCTTGTTTGTCCTCCGCTTCTTCTTCCCGCTCGGTGCCTAGGAGTCGTGGAGGGAGGCGAGGACAAAACGGCTTAGTCTTTATGACTAACGGTCGGTGTGACCGCAGGAGTCCGAGGAGGCAGAGTTGTCCCGCGCGCAGCAGGACGAGATGGCAGGACCTGAGCAGCAGATGCAGCGCACTACCACGACACCACAGGTTGATGATTAGATAGTTAGATTTCCGCTTTTTTAGAGCTTTTGTTGTAGACTTCCGCATGTTGTAGAGAGAGAGAGAGATAGTACATTACCTTGCATATGTATCGGGTTTAAGCCCCTTTAATTGTACTTCTCTTATGGACTTTCTGTTTTCATTATATATGATGCTGTGATTGTGGACATGCCTTCTTTTATGTACTTACTTTTTGGCATAATTTACTTATGATCGTATAGCCGGCAGGGTTGGTGCTGAGCAGTGTTAGTCAACCCGAGTGTTGGTGACACCGCAAGGCAGCGATTCTGGGCGAAGGTCCACCTCAACCGTGCGATGCGGGAGAGGTTCGAGTTTTCAAGTACCCGAGCGGGTTTTGGAAAAAGAGACCTTACAAATGGTATCACTGAATGAACGATCATAAGAGAACAGTCCACAACATACTGGGTCACCCCGCTCGAGTGTAGTTTGAGGACAAACTATGCAGCGGAAGCTGTGGTGTGCCCAGATATGAAATCACATAAAACAGTCCATTAAGCAGCAAGTTAGGTCAAATTTTGACTTACTTAGACAATTTGGTGACGCACCCTAGTCTAAAGAACGACCTCGGGTCTAGATTTGGGTTGAGAGATAAAGTTACCCAACGTAGCTAAGGGAAGAAGTTAGTATAAGTCTTGACGCTGAAACTTTCACGCTGAGGGTTACGCTTTACTATCAAGTGGTAGGACCATCTCGAGGAGATCGGGTGTCTGTAGTCTTCTTTAGAGTAATAGAAGATCCATAAGCATAACCCCATTACCATAACTTGATACTTCTCATTTTAGTACGTTGAGACAACCACCATAAATCACCAGAGGTCGAATTGGATTTTGAATATTTTGTTTGGAAAAGGCCCCTTTCCTAGTTAATCATATAGGGAACTCGGAAAAGTTAGCATAATTTATAGCATTGGGAGCCTAAGTTTTGTCATAACATTATGTCTCAGGGTGGAATACCAAGTCAGAAATTTGTTTTATGCCCTAAAGTTTTTGTGCGTATGTAAGATGAATACACCGTAGAGGTATTGAAGAGACTTAGCCCAAATCGGTAGGGGCTTATCCTTTTGTTTATTGGGCCAATAAAATACCGACTTGGATTGCCCCTAGACTTTGTTTAGAAAAGGTTTTGACTTTTTCGTAGTAATCTCGAGGTTTGGAGTATTCAATGATACTCAGGTGATGACGAGATCTTATTCATACATTTTTGAGTTATGGACCAACCCTCCTTTGAGGTTTGAGACCCTTGGAGAATTACTTCACCTTAAATAGCAGGGAGTGTTTATACCAAGTTGTTATCGCTTTACTTATGCGAGCAAGTTAAGTGAATGGTACACTTCAAGAGTGAGCGTGCACTCATCTTATTGCTCAAAGGATGATTCTAAGGCGACAAAAGTAATCAACTCGTTAATCATTTGATTATACGTAAAGGGTTGTCCAGTGTATGGGCATAAGACTCTCGGAATCAAGAAAGTCAGGTTAAGAATTTAGGGAATTTCACTAACTTCCTGACCCAAGCAATGCGGTCTTGTCTTTTATAAGAACATTTGGTCATCAAGCTCTTACCGGTCACAAGGGAAGAACGTCATAAACGGCGAATTCAGTGCGAGACCAAGTAAAATGTAGAGTGGATAGAAGTAAGACTGGGCTCTAAATCCACATGACCATAAGAAATAATGAGTTTATCGTAACAAACTTGCAAGTGTATTATTTTAGATACACCTTCTTAACCTCGAGACATCGATTTGTAGAGTTATCCAAACAATTAATAATCTTTGGCGTCCGAACAAATGTCTCGTTTTAGTCAAGTATTGAAAACAAGAAAGAATGCCAGGTTTAGTAGCTTGGGATAAAAGTGTCACATCATGGAATTTTGAAATTTGGAGTCAAGTCTTCGCAAGTAAGGATTACAACTAGAGTTTCTTGCACTCCAGGGCTTTCAAGGGCAATTTTCGGATAGTTTTTTTTTTAATTAAAATTCAAGCCCTCTCCTTGGTGAAAATTTGGTTAAGAGTTGGTTTTTGCACCACCAGAGAGCTAGGGAAGGTGACTCTTTGGATCTTGTAATACGATGGTTTAATCTATTTAGGGCTAAGATGGAGAATCTTACTGTGTTCGGATCTTGGGAAAAATGACAACGACCGTCATGTGCTGAAATATTGAGGAATGGGGAGTTAAAACGATTGATTAGTGGTCATTGCTATCAACTCCCGCTTAAGACTGTTAGCTTTACTTGATGATACGTAGCGACGTAATTTTTGGATGACATAACTATGAGAAGGGTCATTATGATGAAACCTTTAATTCACAATTTATAGCTTAAGTGAGAGGAGACCTCTTGTCTTTGAATTTTTAACCCACTCTTTAGTGGAAATCTAAGGTGAAATTTGATAAATGATACATTGAAGATATATAATCTACAAGAATCCTCCGATCTTAAGAACCAGAGCTTGCAATTTCTCCAAGAATTGTAATCCCAGTTAGGGAGATTCAAGAATAAAGGAGACATGTGTGTTTTCCAGATATAGTTGATGAAACTTCTCATGGAGTAATGGGTTTTTATGAGACACCCTTCATGTTGAAATCAAATTGTGCCAAAAACATGTCATGATAAAAAGGGTTTTTACCCTCGTGGGTTACGAAACAAAGGGTTATAGAAAGTAGTTGGGAGTCATTTCGGGAACATCTTTTTAAACTACAGACGTATGTTCCTCAAGAAAAGCTTGGAAGATATCTACATTTATTTAACGTGTAGAAGCGTTAACCTCGTGTAACGTTCGTAGGACATAAGAGACTCTGGTCCAAGTGTAATCAGGGTTTTTGTTATTGTTTTGTAACTGATAAACCTTACCTTGTCTCCGCGGAATCGGAAATGGTTTATCAGCCGAGACCTCATATGTTAAGGGATAAGGTCTCTTGGTGTAGGTGTGTTGAACTCCTACGTGTAAGAGAGTCGTATAGTGAAGAATCAGAATAGGCAATGACGGTTGGCTAAATGATCACGTCCTGGCTAATCGATTTATGAGCAGCGTGTTAAGTAAGCATGGTTCGTGATTGTAACCTTTTGAAGTTAAGTTGAACTCGAAGGTTTTGATGCCATCTAGCGCGGCATGATATTATGAATTAACCCAGTAAGTTCTATGTATTTCAGGTAGATCCTCCTTCGGGAGTGTAGTGATTTGATAACGCCCGCGCCTGGTTAGCTTGTTTTGATTTCTCTGAAATGTCTATTTCCTATTTATTACCGGGATAGAGCAAGTAGAACCCGCATTGTGATTAATGGCACGATGATCTGAGCGGCGGGTTAAGACTTCATTTGAACCCTGTGGAATTATTGCCGACAATCTTAGCAAGTAATAGTAGAAGTGCAACGAAAAATTTTTGGTAAAGAATGTTGCTCCGGTTTGAGTTCTCTTATTGTAGAGGTCCGAGTTCTTCCGTGGAAGGAGATTCTGATGCCCGATTATTATAGTTCAATCATTGGCAAGAGGAGCAGAGTTGGGTGCCCTTGGACTTCATGCAACAATGTTTCCCGGAACTCCTCACCTCAGGTGCAAAGTAATCGTCTTTGAAACCCTTTACACTTATAAGTACTTGCAACCCGTAGACCCAAACCTAAATTTCGAGGACGAAATATTTCTTTTGTTTATTGTGATTTGTAACATCCCCAATCCTTCTAGACCCCTAGATGGTGTTAGGGCATGGGTGGTGTGCAGAATGGCCACTAAGGCCCTTGGGCCAAGTGGAGTGTGCTAAGTGCACACCAAGGGCACAAAATCAACATAGCCCAATACCACTCCCTTAGGCCAATTGACCCTCAATTCACCAAATTGACCTCCCCCATACCACCCTAACCACTAAGGAAGACCATAACCATGGAAATTGCACTTGGGTGGGACCCAATTGCATGAGATTGACCAAAGTCAACATTAGGTCAACATTAACCAAACCAAGTCAATTAGGGTTCAATTGACCCTCAAATGTTAAAATTGACCTTAACACCACACTCTAAACACCTTAAGGAACCCAATGGACCAAAAAGCCCCATCATGGTGGGACCAATTGACCCCAATTGACCAAAGTCAAACTTTACACAATTTTGGTCAAATCTACACCCTTTGATTAAATTGAACCAATTGGAGCCCCACCATGGACCAACCTATGTTGGCTGATGTTAAGGGACCCATGACCCCCAAGTGGGGTCAACCCACTCACCTTGGTTGACCAAAGTCAACCATGGTCAACATAGCCATTAAAGGTGAATTTCAAGCCTAAAGTGAAATGAACCCCAACACCATCATCAAACCATTAATCATGGACCTTAAGCCTTGCATTCAGCCCTTAGACTGAACCCTAAACTATGGTAGGATTGATCAATGGAGGGGGGACCAAAAGCTTGATCTAAAAGCAAAAGCAAAAGCAAAAAGGAAAAAGCCATCATCCCCTCCTCCACACTCAATCTCCAATCAACCTAGGGCCCTTCCATGATTGCTGGGGGTCTGGCCTTGACCCAGGTGGAAGCATGGAGGCTGGCAGCTGCAGGAGGGTGGCAGCCATGGGATAACCGAGGAGGCCCAAGCTCAAAACCAACCAAGGAGCCCTCCTCACGAGAATCTACCCATTCCATTAGCTTCAGAGCTCTGAGAGCAGACGGAAATGATACCTGGAGCTAAGCTTTTGGTGTAGAATCGGGATCGAGAGCAGGATCGTCGGAGCTACACACTTCCATGGCCAGCCACCGCCGGAGCCGCCGCCACGCGCCAACAAGGGTCCGTTTCTCCTCCCCTCCCCTCTTGCTAGCTTCCCATCTCTTAATGCTGAAGGATCGGGCTCAATTGAGCCCGGATCCATTGCCGAAATCCATGGATTTCGGCTCGATTCGTGACACCCAGAACCGCCAGGAAATGCCTCCTCCGGCCGCCATGTCGCCGGGAGTCGTAGCCCCGACCACCACGAAGGTGGTAGAGGTGGTGGCCGGCCGTGGTGCCCACCAGGTGGCCGGGAAAGGAGGAAGGAAGATGGCCCAGGTCGGTTCGATCCCAGCCGTCGGCTGAAGGAAGAAGATGAAGGAAGGGGGTTGGATGTGCTTTAAGATTCGTGCTGATCTCCTTTTCTTGCATTTAATTAATCCCTTTATTTGATATTCTGCCTCAAATATTCAGTCATTTTCAAACAGAAATTAGGTCCTCTTATGGGCTGAACTAGAAAAAGTGCCCAACATGAAAGTTGTAGGCCTTGGTCTTATCTTTCATTTGGCCTTAAGTTTAGGTCATTTGGTGACCTACAGCTCCCTAGGGAGCTGTTTTACTAGGACTGGTCCTACACTAGGTCAGTCCATTAGAAAAATTACCTTGGTCAAACCCTTCATCATTAGGAGCTGTGCTTTTAACCATGGCTAGGTATACCATGGGGGCACCCCCTGCCAAAAGGGCAGCCCTTGGTGGACACTTTTACCTAAGGTTTTTATGGTGACTTGAATATTTAAATTAAGTTGATTTTTGGAGCATATGATGTCCAAATGACACCAAACTTTGGTGGATGGCTCTTTGGTATATGTGTAGTGCCTGCCTAAAATTTCACTCCATTTGGAGTTGATTTGCTATGGTAAATTTGAAACCCTAATGAGGACCTTTAAGGGTCAAGGTAGGGTTTGCATCAATTTGAGGAGTGGAGTGTGTTAGCCTCCTCCTATCTGTTGGATATGTTGGTATGGACATGAAAATGCTTGAGGCTCACCCTAATGGTCCATTTGGATCCATTAGAGTGGTGTGACCTAAAACCCTAAGGGTGAACTCTTAAGGGTGCCAGGTGGGGTTTGAGAGGAACCTAGGATCAAATGTTCTTGCCATGTCTTAAGACTTTGTGGATATGTTTGTGGGGGCATACAATGTCTTAGGAAATTTAAATGGGAATTTTAGAGGCATTTAAGTATTTTCTACCTAATAAATGAAATAGCCACCCCTTCCCTTAATAAATTGAAATGCATGGTCATAAGACCTTGTATGGTGTGGAAACTCCATCAGTGGCTGATTAGGGATGAAATTGTACTATAGTAATTTGCTTATAATTTATTGAGGTGTTATTCCTTGTGTAGGAAATTTTAAGTACTTGCTAGCTTAGGTGAATTTAATTTTGAAAAATATCAAATCCTGGGGCAAAAATGTGATATTTGGTTAACTGTCATTAAATGATATTATATACCCATGATAATTGTTTGGAAGCTATTGGAATTGTATTTCACATACTTCATGTAGAAATTGAGACTTACATCACTTGAGTATTTAATCTTTTTAAAATATCAGATCATAGGGCTTTGTCATGATACTTGGTTATCTGTGATTTTAGGTTAATCTATACCCATGATAATTGTTTGAAAGCTATTGGAATTATATTTCACATACTTCATGTAGAAATTGAGACTTACATCACTTGAGTATTTAATCTTTTTAAAATATCAAATCATAGGGCTTTGTCATGATACTTGGTTATCTGTGATTTTAGGTTAACCTATACCCATGATAATTGTTTGGAAGCTATTGGAATTGTATTTCACATACTTCATGTAGAAATTGAGACTTACATCACTTGAGTATTTAATCTTTTTAAAATATCAAATCATAGGGCTTTGTCATGATACTTGGTTATCTGTGATTTTAGGTTAATCTATACCCATGATAATTGTTTGAAAGCTATTGGAATTGTATTTCATATACATCATGTAGAAATTGAGATTTACAACACTTGAGTATTTAATCTTTTTAAAATGTCAAATCACTTGGTAACAACACATTCTTTTGGAAGAGGACTCTATGTGCCCATATGAACATTGGATAATTTCTGTAGAATTTTTAGAAGTGAAATTACTATTTTTCCTAATTATAGTGGCAATTTGGTAATTATACAATTATGATGTTATGGTAGGCCAAATGACATCCTAGGGTCATGATACTTAGTGAACCACCTTTATTTGGGATATTAACTTACTAATAATTTTCATGTAACATGAGGAATCATTTTGAGGGTTGTTCATGTGTAATTTGGCTTTAGTCCTTAACTATTTTGAATTAAAATAAATACCAAATTAATATGGAAAATTATAGAAATTGGACAATACCTTATTAAGGTCAGTAGTAGCCTAGTATAATTATACCAGACCCTGTAGGTGAGATTTTAGAGGGATTCCCTTATGGGGTTGAGGGATAGTTCAAATTGGTGGACTGCGTTTAGTAAAAACTGAATTTGGTGGACTGCGTTTAGTAAAAACAAAATTTGGAGTTTTTGACAATTTAGATCCATAAGTAGTGGGTAGGAGTTATACCCAATCAGTAAATGAGATATAGCCCGCAAGTTTCAAGGAGGGTCAATTTTAGGTTTAGTTTTGAGGTTGTGCTAAGGTCATTGTAGAAGGAAAGGAGGTACGTCCAACCCAATTGAGTGGGACGGGGGATGAGCTAAATCACTTTACTATATGAAATGATTAAGGGTGAACCAAGTGTTATTCACCAACTAAAATAATTATCTTAAAGAGGATTGTGGGGTTGAGCCCATTGATCTGTAGTACCGTTAGGGGCCCCTTACGGAGTACACCGCGGGAAGTCCAAGATTCACTCTAAATATAACACGAACTAAATTGTAGGCAAGAGTAGCCTAAGTGGATATGCAGACTGCTATGGATCTCCTCAGTGAAGGAGGTGGGTTGGATCAGCTGGTGTGTTAGTCCCTGAGCTGGAAGCTCGGGTGGACAGGTTAACACATATTACTTATTCAAATAGTGGCGAGTCTTCGGTACTAGGCTAGTCGTGTCACCGACGGTAGTACGTTGACTCAGGTGAGGGTGAGGTTTAGAGGGCCGGTAAGTTTGAGTACCGCGGTCTGGAGGACAATCCCTAATAACTCACCCCGACCTTAAAGTCTGGTGGATTCCAGCAAGAGTACGCAGGAGCTCCGCTGTTATGTTATTAGCGTTGAGGCGTACATGAGGTTTAGGCTTGGTAGTGACCATACCCGCCTAGGATGTGGAGTGCCCGATCCACTGCCACCGTGAGCCACGACGGTCGGTACCCGAAAGGTTGGCTTCCTTTCAAACAAATTGGGAACTATAAAGGTCTGTGCGCATAGAGTCGTGTGGGTGAGTCACATTGCATAATTTCATTTAAACATCATAATCATAGCATAACATAACATACACATAGCATACCCCCATCATATAAATTAGTATGGGCTCTTTTATATGATGGGTTACCTGGACATCTTAACTTATATGTCGTATGGGCGTTCATATAAGTTAAGGTACACATCTGTGATGATAGTTTAGATTTACTTACTGCACTGCGTTTCCTTTCTACATACTGCTTACTTCATTACTCTACTTTACTGCCTTATACCTGCACTATACTGCTAGCTAGATTTTACTGCTTTACTTATACCTGCTAGAGTAGTGTCATGTCACCACCTTCTTGTTTACCCCTTATTTGTCCTCCGATTCTTCTTCCCGCTCGGTGCCTAGGAGTCGTGGAGGGAGGCGAGGACAAAACGGTTTAGTCTTTATGACTAACGGTCGGTGTGACCGCAGGAGTCTGAGGAGGCAGAGTTGTCCCGCGCGCAGCAGGACGAGATGGCAGGACCTGAGCAGCAGATGCAGCACACTACCACGATGCCACAGGTTGATGATTAGATAGTTAGATTTCCGCTTTTTGAGAGCTTTTGTTGTAGATTTCCGCATGTTGTAGAGAGAGAGAGAGAGATAGTACATTACCTTGCATATGTATCGGGTTTAAGCCCCTTTAATTGTACTTCTCTTATGAACTTTCTGTTTTCATTATATATGATGCTGTGATTGTGGACATGCCTTCTTTTATGTACTTACTTTTTGGCATATTTTACTTATGATCGTATAGCCGGTAGGGTTGGTGCTGAGCGGTGTTAGTCAACCCGAGTGTTGGTGACACCGCAAGGCAGCGATTCTGGGCGAAGGTCCACCTCAACCATGCGATGCGGGAGAGGTTCGAGTTTTCAAGTACCCGAGCGGGTTTTGGAAAAAGAGACCTTACACATGCACCCATATTTGAAGAAGTGTGTTCTTTCAAAAACTCTAGGTTTGCAAAAATATGTGAATTCAGAGACCTTTGTTATTTAGCTAAAATTCAAATGAATAGTTAACAAAGATAACTCCACCAACACTACTCACCCTCCTGATAAGTCTTAATTAGCATTGTAAGGTTGAGCACCTTGGAGAGAATTGTAGTGTCTTGTGCAAACTCTTTTACACATTACTTCCTCTTGTACACCAGATCACAAATAAATTAAAAAAACATAATATATGTGATCCCCCAAGCATTACCGTGCACCATAATAACGCTTAATGAGCAGTGCGTGTGCAGAGCACTTGGTAGTTGTACTATTTCAATGTGCATTGAAAACAATTTAGCTTTGTGGGTAGAAGTAATTCTAAAAATGCATTTTCAATAATGTTGTGTTTATTCCATTATACATGTGTCAAGTGTTTTGATTAAATCATTTGTATACTTTTATCAAAAATACTATTTGTACACAATATTATCTCTTATAAAACTTCTACTCATGAGTATTGGACTTTAATGCATATCTACATTTTTTCTACAATCTTTAGTAGATGCACTAGATAATATTGCATGATCTCTACAATGTATAAATTTACTTGTTTTATGAATTTCAAACACTGTATCCTTCTATCTTGTCTTGATAAAGTAGATCATGCTAACTTTTTTTACTTACTTTCCGCTACTAAACTAATGATACTTCACTCTTTCAACTAAATTTTTTTTTACTCACTCACCATGTGGTATCACTAACTCATAAACTTTGTTATGCTCATTCCCTTCTCTATAAAAATATTAAACGTTAAAATGATATAGTTTCTCTCCACCCTCTTTTGATAATACTAAAAGAGGGAGAATAACTTTGAAAGAAATTCACACTTGAGGGGAGTAAAATACAAAGGATGCTTTGATGTAGGGGCACTCATATAGGTGGAGCATCTATATAGGGGAAGCATATGCATTCTATCACGCTTATCCTTTACTATAAACACTAATCTTATATTTGAATGATTTCTTTCTATGATGATTTGTTATTATCAAATGAGTGAGTTTGTTGAACATGCTTTTCACATCTCTTGGTTTGAGAATAACAAATTCCATTATATTTGATCACATTTGTCATGTGTTTATAGTGTGCATGAACTTCATCTCTCAATCTCCTATGAGTACAAAAAAAAAGACGGCGATTCTCTATCATTACGATGCTCCGCTGCTAACGGCGCGTTACAGCTAACGTTGGCGGTAGCGATGACTTAATTGGAAATATCATCGAGATGGCAATATCGGCGAGAATGGAATATCGACGTGGCTCAAATATAGAAAGTCCTACCATGACGCGTTAACGATACCGTTGGCGATAGCATCGACATATTTGGAAACAACGTCAAGATATCAATATTCTCGAGAAAGGAATGTCGACGGGACTCAGATATCACAAGTTCTACAACAACGAGTTAAGGCTAACGCGCGACGGTAACTTATGGAAGTCCCGCCATCATGATGCTGATTGAGGAGCAAAAGAGGAAGGAGATCCGACGGCTAGGAAATATAGAATGCTAGCGCAGAGCGTTAGTGTTACCGCGGGGAGGTAGGAGGGGCTGCCAATTTTGGAGCAAGAATGTTCCCAAAGATGACTCAATTCATGTGCCAGCCTATTGCCTAATGAGGCTACCGCCTGACGGTAACGCTACCGCTGGCGCTAGGATCTGAGTCTATTTAAAGAGCGGTCCCCCTTCATTTAGCAGTGCTGAACGAGGCAGAAAAGCCACAACGCCTGAACTTTCGTGAAATATAATGGTATTTGTGTAATTACATTATATCCCTATAATTAAAATAATGATGGAAATTCATAAAATCCAAAAGCTTTTTAGTAGACCTCCTACACCTACTATAGTAGGTTATCATTAGACCTCCTAGACTTACTTTAAAATGATTTTTTGTTAAATATAAATGTTTTTGAAAAAAATATTTATAAAATATTAATTAAAATTTTTGTGCGGTCATTTTGAGTACTCATATGTATATGTTGTGGGCGCAACCGGCTTGATGCGGGCGCAGCCCGGAGCATCATGGGCATAGCCCGCCGGGGGCGGGCTTCGCCGTCGTCGCCGGCCGGGTACTGTCGCGCATGGCAGTAGGGGCGGAGCCCCGTGCCTGTCACTCGTGTGTGTATATATATATATAGCGTATATAATCCGCCACTCTCTCTCTCTCTCCCTCTCTCTTGTCCTTCACCTTGAGTAGCTTTAGGAGGGCTACTAATTTTCATTGTTTAATCCGAAAACAATGGACGTTAGAGATGAAAAGTTTGGGCTTTTGGGCTCTTTTGAACGGCGTAGATTTAATCAAATTTACATCGTTATAATAGATAAATACACACACACACACACAGAGTGACAGGGCCACGGGGGACCCCCGTGCGGGCGGCGACATTCTGCGGGGGCGGCGATATTCGGCGGGGACGACGACATTCAGCGGGGGAGACATTCGGCAGGGGGCGATATTCTGCAGGGGCGGCGACATTCGGCGGGGACGACATTCGACAAGGGAGGCGACTTTCGGCGGGGGTAATCTATATTTATATACGTATATATAAAACTTAATTCAATTTTGTTCAACAAAAATCTGGTTGTCATCTTTGTGTCACATAGTAGATACCTAGGTTCAATTCTCATCATTGACAAGTTTTGCGAGATTAAAAAACGGGTCATATTACCCACTTTTTTCAATAAATTTAGGTGTAAAATCGTAATTTCATGTTGTAGGGTACTCTACACCTTCATAGTTTTAGGTCACCCCCAAGTAGGTTTAGGAGACCTATGAAAAAGTGGAGAGAGAGGGAGCGGTTTTGATCCGATGGCTGATGAAATATCATGCTAGATTCGACGGCCGTAATCATTTCGACTTTAAAATTCATGGGTTTGATATTTCTTTACACACAAACAAACACACATACACACACACACACACACACACACACACACAGGCGGGGCCGATGTATATTTATATACGTTTATATAAAACTTAATTTAATTTTGGTCAACAAAAACCATATGGTGTGATGGTTGTCATCTTTGCTTGACATAGTGGAAACCTGGGTTCAAAACTCACCATTGACAATTTTTGTGAGACTAAAAAACAGGTCATATGACACTCATTTTTCAATAAATTTAGGGGTAAAATGGTAATTTCAAGTTGTAGAGTACTCTGCACTTTCATAGTTTTAGGTCACCCCCTAGTAGGTTTAGGAGACCTATGAAAAAGTGGTGAGAGAGAGAGAGAGTGGTTTGATCCGACGGCTGATGAAATATTCGACGGCTGTAATCATTTCAATGACTTTAAAATTCATGGGTTTGATATTTCTTTATATATGGCGCGCGCG
The DNA here is from genome assembly GCA_033032865.1 of Dactylorhiza incarnata. NCBI lineage: Eukaryota > Viridiplantae > Streptophyta > Magnoliopsida > Asparagales > Orchidaceae > Dactylorhiza > Dactylorhiza incarnata. Next base: position 12,339,506 of record JAWHQI010000023.1, on the reverse strand, counting down.
CGCACACACACACACACACATGCGAGTTGAACGGCACGGGCCTCCAACCCTACGTGAGTGCAATCGGCGGGCTTCGCCCGCCCCCCATTCAATTAATATATTATATATTACACACACACAAACACACACACACACACACACACACACACACACACACACACACACACACACACACACACACACACACACACGAGTTGAACGGCACAGGCCTCCAACCCTACGTGAGTGCAATCGGCGGGCTTCGCCGCTCGTTTATTAGAATAAAAAAACATGAAAAAACATTTTTTATTTAAAAAGTTAAAAAAATGAACATCTGCCGCCCGTTTAGGGTCGCCACAGCCGGCTAGCCGGCAGGTTCGAGACCTCACGGGCACGGCCACCGCTGGCAGGATCACGATCTAGGCCTCACAAGCAGGTTTCATACGCGCCTTTTTGATATATATATATATATATATATCGGATTAATGTATATACACTTAACGCGTATATAAGTATATACGCGCCTTTTTGAAATACGGCTTATACGTGAATTTTCATGAAAAGTGTTCAACATGAAAGTTGTAGATCTCGTCGATATCTACAAGTTTCATGTTGAACACTTTTCCTGAAAATGCACGCACTTGTAGATATCGACGAGATCTACAACTTTCATGTTGAACACTTTTCATGAAAATTCACGTATAAGCCGTATTTCAAAAAGACGCGTATATAGAGAATATACACTTAACTCGTATTTACAGCAAACCCTATATCTATATTAATAAGGATATTCTGCACTGTTGAGTCGCACGTCGTCGGTCACGGGGTGGTTTTCCGATTTCGCCCTTCCGCCGCTTCGTCCTGCTGATCCCCCTCCGTCACGCCGCGACGCGCTGTCAGCGAGGCAGAGCGTGTAACATCCCCGGTCTGCAAATATAATATAACATGGGTCTGGCCGGGACCCCACGACATATAATATCCACAAAGCCTAAAATGTTAGTCATTGATACAAGAAAACATGCTAATAAAACTCAGAGTAAACAGAAACGGAAGCTAACCACAAGTCCAAAACAAAGGGGCCAGAATGTCCACATCAACGAGGAAAACAGTACTGAAGTGACACGGCCTTAAGGCCTTACATGGCTTTCAGAAAAGGTACAGAAAAAACAAAGGGGCTACATGAAAAACCCCAAAACAGAGAGAGGACCCTAGCCAGCTCCTCAGCAACCCATGGGCTCCGGCCCACTACACACCACTGCGAGCTCCGCCACCTGAAACCAAGAACAAACAGGCGGTGCAACGAAGGTCAGCATGGGGCTGACCAACACAACGTAACGACTCCTCCCCCCGGCTATCCTAGCGGACTCCGGGGCGAGTATATCGCTCTCCTGCAAGTACGCACGCACACCAAAATATGCAAACAAGGGACAAAGGACCAAGAGTCAGGGGACACACTAAGCGCCACCCTTCAAACTACCACGCACGTGCTATGAACACACTGAAAGCGTACGATCTAAACTTCAACGCCCAGTAAAACAGTACGACCGCGACTCGGTCAATCGTAGTGACAGAAGGGACCAAACCTACAACTGCCATTTCAAAGTGGCAGAGGGCTGGATAGAAAACATACGACCTACAACTGCCTTTTCAAAGTGGCAGAGGACTGGTCTACGGAAGCGCAATCTACGCAGGGACGGGGATCCGCCAGTCCAACAAAAGCCCACAAAACGTCGTTCTACCGGGCCCAACACAGGCCCGCCTAGGAACGGGGAATTCACAAATTAAGCCCACGAATTCCTACAAATCTACGACGAATAGCACGGGACATTCTCGTTCGCATATCTAGGACTAATCGCAATGCACATCACAAAAACAACACCGATCCGGGCTTGCCGCCACGGGTAGGCTTCAAACATGATGCCTAAATCCAGACTCGTGCGTCGGATCACTAATGCACATTTATGCCGGGGACGGACACAATCGACCCGGGGGTTCGCAATGAACCAAGGGAAACACACCGCGTCCAATTGGAGGCGGGTGGCCCTCCTAAGCAAAGTAAAAGCAGAAAAACTATACCGGGGTCGCAATCCCACGCCCTGGCGGAGTCCCCGCTCTTCACCGCGTAGCGGGAGAGGGACTCTACGTGCAGCTCACACCAACATACGCCAGGGTCGCAATCCCACGCCCTGGCGGAGTCCCCGTCCTCAACCGAAGTGGCGTGAGGGGACTCTCATTGCACGAAAATCATAACAAGCACACAAAAATACCGAAAGTACGGTCCTAAGACCGGGGAAAGAAATCGTTACCCTTGCAGAGCGTCGTGGAGGCATCGGGGCGGTCGTAACAGCTGCCCTACCACGGATCTAGCCTCGACTCGGCTGCGCACACGGTTCTCAGCAAGAGATCTCCTCTAGAGCCACGATCAAGCGCCAAAAATAGCAAGCCGTAGACGAAGAAGGGTAAAAACAACCTCCTACTCCTCAGAGTTGCAGGTGGCGGAAAGGAGTTCCGGCGTCTTGCAGCTTCCTGCGACGGAAACCCTCGGCGGCCCTCCAATAGGCGCGAGCAGGACACCAGGTAGCATGCAACTCTCAGCAAAAGGGGGAGAGAGAGATCGAGAGAGAGAGGGGGGTCCTCCTCCTTCCAGTCGCACCCGAGAGAAATAGGGGCTCGGTCGACTCTTCCTCCAGGCGACGACGGGCTGGCGCACGGGATCTACCCTTTCCAATCGCACCCGAGAGAGCGAGAGGGTGATCGGGAGAGGAAGGGGGAAGTTCTACGGCAGCCCTAGATGGAAGAGCGAGAGGGAGATCGGGAGAGGAAGGGGGTTCCTGAGCGGCGGCCTGCGCGAAAACGAGGGAGAGAGGGAGGGATCGGGTAAAAGGGAGTGGGGAGGTTAGGGGTTTATACTAAAACCCTAATATGAAGTTGCTATGAGCACCCCACTCTCAGCTATTCGCAGCCCAACAAGGCTTCTAAATAAAATTAAGGCGTTACAATTCTCTCCTCCTTAACAAAATTTCGTCCCGAAATTTATAGCACGAACACGAAATAAAATTTTTCATACCTGAGTGAAAAGGTCGGGGTACTCCTTGCGCATGACCTCTTCTGGATCCCAAGAGAGCTCCTCACGGCCACAGTTGTCCCAACGGACTCTCACCATCTTGATGGACTTCCTCTGCAACTGCCGAATATCAGAATCGATGATGCAAATCGGCATCACCCTGGTAGTTAGGCCACTATCCACCGGCACACTGCCGGCCTCCAACACAGACTCGGGCTCCCGCACCGCCTTCCTTAACACAGAAATATGGAAGACGTCGTGCAACCCACTCAGCTCCGTCGACAACGCAAGTCGATAAGCTGCCTCGCCAATGCGCTCGGTGATCTCGAATGGCCCTAAGTACCTCGGTCTCAGCTTCTTCAAGCGTCGAATCCTCGACACTCCTTTGAAAGGCTTTATTTTCAAATACACCCAATCGCCTACTGCGAACTCCAATTTCCGATGTTTGGCGTTGTAATATTTTGCCTGTCGGTCTTGGGCAGTCAACAACCGTTCTCGAATGGTCTGTATCGACTCATTCGCATCATCAACCTCTTTACGCTTCAAAAGCTTGGTATCACCGGTCTCCGCCCATGCTAAAGGAGTGCGACACCTCCTCCCATATAATGCCTCAAACGGAGCCATCTGAATACTCGTCTGATAACTGTTGTTATAGGCGAATTCTACCATGTAAAGGTGATCTTCCCAATGCTGTCTGAAATCCATGACGCACATGCGAAGCATGTCCTCCATCGTCCGATTTGTCCTCTCGGTCTGCCCATCTGTTTGCGGATGGAAGGCTGTGCTAAACTTGAGTTTTGTGCCCAACAAACTATGGACATGCTTCCAATCTCCGGATGTAAACCGCCCATCACGATCACTAACAATGCTGCGAGGGACGTCGAACAATATTTTCCACATAAAGCTTTGCCAGCTTCTCAACTGAATCGCTCTTCTGATTTGGAATGAAATGCACCACCTTAGTCAACAGATCTACAATCACCCAAATCGAATCATTTTTCTGCAGCGACTTTGGCAACCCGTGCACAAAGTCCATGGAAATATCATCGAAGTTCCACTCTGGAATTGGTAAGGACTTCAAAAATCCTCCTGGCAGTTGACACTCGGCCTTCACCAACGCGCACGTTTGGCATTTTGCCACGAAAAGAGCTATATCCTTCTTCATACATGGCCACCAGAATAGTGTTTTCATGTCTTGATATATTTTGGTACTCCCCGGATGAACCGAGTACTTGGTGAAATGGGCCTCGTACATCAATTCATCACGCAGTTTCCCATAATTTGGAACACAAAGTCTGTCATTCTTCTGTAGCAACCCATCCTCAAAGAGAAACTCGGCGTTCGGCCCCTCAGCGGACTCCGCCATATAACGCTGCATGCTCGGATCAAACTCCAAGGCCTGTCTCACACGATCACCAATGTCGTATTGTACCTCCATCCAGCTCAGAACGGCGGTGGAAGACGATCCTCGATCTACACAAGAGATCTCCAAAGCCTCCAACTCACGTATAAACCGCTCATCGTGAGCCAGAATCCAACTCGCCTGCGCCGGTGCCCGGCGACTCAGAGCGTCAACTACCACATTCCCCTTCCCAGGGGTATAAAGTATCTCGAATGTGTAGTCTCCCAAGAACTCCATCCACCTCCTTTGGCGCATATTTAGATCTTTCTGATCCAGCAGGTACTTCAGGCTCTTGTGGTCTGTGAAGATTTCGATCTTCACGCCATAAAGATAATTTCTCCACAACTTCAGAGCAAACACCACGGCCGCCAATTCTAGATCGTGGACCGGGTAGTTTCTCTCGTGTACCTTCAGCTGACGCGAACCGTAAGAGATAACTTTTCCAAACTGACAAAGAACGCAGCCCAGACCACTACCTGAGGCGTCACTGTACAGCTGGTAACCTGCAGTCCCACAAGGCGAACACAGAATCGGGGCAGAAATCAGTCGGCTCTTTAGCTCCTCAAAAGCACGAGCGCACTCCGGCGTCCAGACGAACCTCTGATCCTTCCTCGTCAACGTAGTGAGGGGAAGTGCAATTCGCGAAAAATTCTCCACAAAGCGCCTGTAATAACCGGCAAGCCCCAAAAAGCTCCAGACCTCTGCTACACTCCTCAGCTCAGGCCACTCTCGGATCGCTGCAACTTTCGTCGGATCTACTGCAATACCCTCTCCAACGATATGCCTCAGAAATGCTACAGTCGGTAGCCAGAACTCGCACTTGGAAAATTTTGCATATAACTGATGTCTCCTTAGGACGGTCAACACTGTACGAAGGTGGCCAACATGCTCTTCCTCGGACTGCGAGTACACCACAATATCGTCAATGAAGACAATAACAAACAGATCTAGGTACTCCCGAAAAGCTCTATTCATCAAGTCCATAAAGACAGGCGGCGCATTCGTGAGCCCAAAAGGCATCACCGTGAACTCATAATGCCCGTAACGTGTGCTGAACACAGTCTTTGGGATGTCAGACTCCCGTATCCTGAGCTGATAATATCCCGATTTCAAATCCAACTTTGAATACACCGTGGATCCTACCAGATGATCAAACAGATCGTCAATGCAGGGAATCAGATACTTGTTCTTTTCCGTTAACTTGTTCAACTCCCTGTAATCTATGCACAGACGCAAGCTACCGTCCTTCTTCTTCACTGATACACAAAACTATGCTTGCAAACGATAACGGCAAGTGTACCGTATCGAATGTAGTATAGGTTATAAAAACCAAGGTTGTATTAGACTCGGGGCGGTTGAGTACTCTTACTTCAAGAAAATCTCTATTATCTTATCAATTAAAACTTAGAGTTGGGTTGCAAAAAGAAAATAAAACAATGAAGAAGGAGAAGAATGAGAAATAAGTGAATAAGAAAAAAAACTATTTTATTGATAGGAGAAATTACAAACTATGAAAAGGGAAGCTACAAACTATTTAATTGAAAATGTGAATTGCATAAAGAAAGATGATTGCAAGAACTACTTAAAACATAAAAATAATACAAGAAATGAAAGTTATAAACCTAAGAATTCGTCTCCAAAACTTCCTCTCGAACATCTGCTGGAGCTGGCTTTTTATAGCTGATAATTCTGGGTACACGCCCTCGGTCACGCCCGTGACTAAGGGCGTGTAAGGCGCGCGATCATCTCGGAGCGGAAAGGGCGCAGTCTGGAATTAATGCAGGCGATTCGGGCGCGTCACGCCCTAGGTCACGCCCGTGACCTAGGGCGTGTAACCTTCAAAACGTGCTGCTGGCGGGAATCTTCGGCGGGAAGAAGCGCGGAGTGGCGCGGGATGAGTCACGCCCGTGACATTGAGTCACGCCCCTGGTCACGCCCGTGACCTGGGGCGTGTAAATTTAATTGACGTGGCAGGCTGATTCTGGATGCTTGCGGCGAGTCACGGCCGTGACATTGGGTCACGCCCTTGGTCACGCCCGTGACCTGGGGCGTGTACTTGGCGAATTCTTCACGGAACGCACCCGTTGTGGCGGAAACAGGTCTGGAACACCGCGCAGGTTACACGCCCATGGTCACGCCCGTGACCTTGGGCGTGTACTTGAAGTTTTTGTCCAATGCGTCCAAAAAAACCTGAAATATACAGAAAAAGCTTAAGTTAGTTTATAAAATTGAAAAGATAATAATTTTAATAAGAAAAGCATAAAAACTATATAATTTCATATTAAAATTATATTAAACTTATATTAAAAGATGAGTACAAAGAGTACTCATCAAACGCCCTCATACTTACTCGTTTGCTAGTCCCGAGCAAACAACTTTTCATAGGAGTAGAAAAATTTAAATACTAGAAAAGAATTTTGAACTCAAGGAATAAAAACGCGAAGTCTTACGCCTACGTGTAGAGATCCTAGTTGAAAGATCTATTCAGCATAATGATTAGCATATAATTTTCAATAATGCGAATTAACAAATTGCTTTTACTTTTAAATTGAAAGTTCGGCAAATTCTAGAATGTTATTCAGGGAGAGGATAGCGTGTTTTCTAAGATCAATATTACCCAAAATTGAGTTTCGGGATAGCCTCCAGAGAAATCAAAAAGATAGAATATGACGGCTAAGAATCACACTAAACCAAGGTGAGAGTTACCCAAAATTATCCAAAATTTAAACCTCGCATAAAAGTTGTTATGAAGCAAAACTCTCATATTTTTCAAAAATGAGGCCATGAATACTTTTTTTATATTTTTTTTTTCACAGTTGGCCAATAATTTTTCATATATATTTTTTATATCCCCTTTTTTTCATAATAGCTCCGAATAAGAAGTTGTAATTTCCTTATTTTCACAATTGAACCCATTGCAGAATTTTAATAAATCTCAATTATTTAGTGTGATCATGGGATGGATGTTTTGGCTTTGGTGAAAATGAAAGGTGGAGGTAGCAAAGGAAATAAGGTAAGGCCCAAAGTGTTTAAGCAATGAAAAATTTAAAAAGGTGGGCAAACAGGCACAAACGATCAAAAGGTGACCTAAATCACTTCTAAAAACTATGTAAATGCTTCGAGAATCGCTAGAGGCAAGTTCTAGACATCGAGAAAGGACACCCTTCCGTTCAAAATGTGTAATATTTCTCTAGTAAGCTTCTACATACTCACTTGAATTATTCTCAAATTCTACCGGATTCAAGGTAAAAGTAAAACAAGAATTGTTTTTTTTCGCAGTTAGAAAAACATAAATCTAATTTTATGCTGAATAGTTAATTTGACATAGAATTCTACAAACGCGTGCGTTTAACTAGGAACACTGCGTGAGTCAACAATTTTATTCCAAAATTCAAAATCTAATGAAGTATAAAAAAATTCCCTACTACACTAAACAAAAGCAAATCTAACTTTTTTTTATTAGATTAAAAATATTTATATATATATATATATATTTTCAACTATAAAGTAGAAATATACAGAAAGCAATGCTACACACTCATACTTAAAATTAAACATTTTCCCCAATGTTTAAAACTAAGTATGAAGAATACTTGAAAGAAAACAAACTTAAAAAAAAATACATTAAATTAAAGATAAGCAAGGGGTGCCTCCCAAGAGCGCTTTCTTTTTCCCGTCTTTAAGCTAGACGGTTAGTGTTAAGAAAACGGAAATCTAAAAGAGAAGTGGACAGGTAACTCCCTTAATTCACGCGTAGGTGAATGTGCCGGCATCAGTCGCCCGGCTACTCCTCCGCTTAACATGTGATTCTTCGTTTGTCTTTGATCTTGAAAATGCAAATCCAAATCACCTATACATACCTGAGGTGATTTGGATTTATAAAGATGAGCGGCATATGGATCATCAATTATTTGGGGTAGCAACGGCTCATCTTCTACCTGAAAATTATTGGTATCTAAAGAATCACAAATAAACGATTCAGAAAAATTATCGCAAGGAGGAGGCGCTTGCGAAATTGTAAAATTAAGCTTTGGTTGTTTCTTTTCTAAAATAAAATTTTCATTCGAAAAATCTAGTGCATTACCAAGCGGAATAAGATTTTCGGACACTAAAGTTTCATGAATTTCTGGTTGAATTAAAATAGAAGACATTTGCGAAAATTCATGAAAAAAAAAGAAGATCCGGGTGAAGTAGTGGAAGAAACTTGTTCTTCTTCTAGTTCATCTGGGGTGCCCAAAACATTAAGAATTTCTTGGTAAGAGATTTTTTCTTCATCTTTGGTAAAAGAAGTTATGGGATTACATGAAAGCACATGGTCCTCCATAACTAAATTTTCCAAAGACAAGGAAAAAGCACTAGAAGGAAGAAAATTCTCATCTAAATTCTGGGGCGGAGCATCAAATTGAAAAAGCGGACATTCCCCAAAATTAGAGTACGAAAATTGCGGCGCAAAAGAAGAAGAACAAGAATTCGGATCTAAAGATTTATCTTCATCGCCCCGAAAACTATCCGGGTGACCTTGCCACCAAGAATAATCTACTTCGGGGGTAGAAGAAAAATCATTAGAAGCCGAAAAATTATTCTCGTGAAAATTAGAGAAAACACTAGACCGAAAAAAATTTTCCTCTAAATTTTGGGGGGAAGTATCTATTTGGATCTGCGGAATTTCCCCAAAATTAGAGAAAGAAAATTGTGGCACAAAAGAAGAAGAACAAAAATTCGGATCTGAAGATTTATCTTCATCGCCCCGAAAATTATCCGGGTGACCTTGCCACCAAGAAGAATCTACTTCGGAGCTAGAAGAAAAATTATTAGAATTCGAAAAATTATTCTCATTAAAATTAGAAAAATTATTTTCGTCAAAGTTTGAAAAATTATTTTCATTAAAAGAGGAAAAATTATGATCATAATTATTGTCAAAATTATTTGCATAATATTGAGAAAAATTATTTTCATAATAATTATTTTGAGCATATGAATGTAAATAAAATTCCTCACTTTGATGAGGCGCATTACAATAAGAACAGCAATTTTGGCGTTTTTGTGCCGCCTCCAAAAGATATACTTGGTTTTGAAGCTCGGCAACTTTTACGGCCAATTCAAGTGATTGCATAATAAAAATAAAAATGAAACAACCTTTACTCAAATGAATGGAATTTTAAAAGCAATTTAAATGATAGTAATTAAAGCATAAATGTACCTGTCACGACGTCATTCTGCCGAATGGCGTCCTGCTGACCGAGAGCGAAGACCCTTGGCTGAGGCGGGGGGTACTGGGAGGCTGATGACTCTGCAACCTTCCCTTTTTCTTGATAGCTGGACCCTGCCGCTTTGGGAGCTTCCAATGCTAAGCGATCAGTCCTCGGGGGGCCTGGCGACAGAAACGAGCAATGTGTCACCCCGCATTTGTAGCAAGTGAAGGGACCTCGACCAGTAGTGACTCCCGAAGCGGTAGACTGTACTGGTGCGTAGTCTGCCTGCCTCTGCTTCTTATTATACCGCTTAAATTCGGGTTTCCCCTGGGACTTTGACGCCTTGAACTCAGTGCTCTTTGACTGAAATCCCCTGCGGCGCTGGACTCTCTCCAAGTCCATCTCTAACGCACTTGCCTCCTCCATCAGGGCGCTAAAACCAAGGGCCTTAGGCCCTGACAAGTTCAACCTCAGATTATCACGTAATCCATCAAAGAACCTGTGAGTTTTGGTCTTCTCCTTGGCTAATTAATAATCCCCCAGAGAAGCGACCAAGACGGGTAAACTCGTGGAGATACTCATTGTGAAATTTTTTGAATCTTTATGAAGCGAGAAGGAGTTAGCCAACTTAGAGTTCACAAGCCAAACAACCAAAAGCAAATGGAGGCAAACAAGTGATCTTTATTGATAGCAACTTCAAATTACAAGGCAAGGTATGCATGGCATGATTTCGCCAGCACAAACACCAAAGGGAAAAAAAAACAATGTTGAAGAAAACTTGAGACCGCGCGGTCTCCCTTGCGACCTCAGCAACCCGCCAGACCACAACCTGCTGCCAATCTCAGAACAACACCAGACCGCTGATCAGACCGCACCCTTCCTTCCGAATTCCTGATTCTCCCGAACTCCAGCAACACAACTCCAAGCCGCAGACCGCCCGAACACTTTCAGAGGAAGAGGTGATCGCTGCTGCCCGCACTATCCGCAGAAGCTGCACAATAAGAATTCAATCAGCAGACCGCCCGGTCAGACAAAAAGAGACCGCAGGAAAGAAGCGAACTCAGCTTACACTTGGTGTGTCTTAATTTGCTGCTACAGTGGCTCCTATTTATAGGCGTGGAACCTGATCCAGTCACCACCCTATGAGATAGGATCACCACCCTCCAGACCGCGCGACCTGACTGGTCACACCGCGCGATCAGCAACATTACTCCTGCTTCATTTTTGGTGAACTCGCCAGCTTCAACATCAACTATGAGAGACCGCCACTCTCACAGCAGATCGCGACTCCAAGGAAGATCGCCAGACCGCCCGAAGCTGTTCACCCCCTGTGTTCGTCCGAGATCGCGAACACAGCCAGTTCGCCATCAACCCGCGAACTCAAGTCCGCATGCCGGTCTCCACCTGAGACCGCGAACACCGTCCAGCTCGCATACCAGTCTCCTCCTGAGACCGCGACCTGAGACCGCGCGACTAAGACCCTTAGTCCGCAAATACCACCAGAAGGCCCGGTCAGCCACCAGACCGTATTCTGGAAAACCTGGATCAAACTGTGCAGTCACACCAGACCGCCACAGCCTTGAAGAAGACAACCTGCCATGCGATCACGAACAGACCGCACACACCAGAATACGAACAACCCGCCGCGCGGTTAGAGATAGACCGCGCGGCCTTCACCTTCAGCCGCCTTGAACCCAACCAGCGATCAAGCCAGGATACCGCAGCTAGGCTTAGACAAGCCAGACCGCAGAGGCAGACCGCCAGGCCATGCGGTCACGCCAGACGCCCCGACCTCCTCCCAGACCGCCCAGGTCCAAAAAGCCTCCTAACTTCCACTTCAACAATTTCAACACTCCCCCTTGAAGTGGGAAGTTGAAACCAGCCCCAGTAGGCTCCTTAGCCGTGTGAACGTCCCCTTTGCTAGCGCCTTTGTGAAGATGTCCGCCACATTGTCCGCACTCCGCACATGCTCGACCGAAAGAGATCCCTCCAGCACCTTCTCCCGTATGAAGTGATGCTCGATCTCGATATGCTTGGTCCTCGCGTGACAAACTGGATTGGTAACCAGTTTGAGAGCACTCTCATTGTCACCGCGTAGCAGAGACGGCTCCCGAACCTCCTTATGGACGTCTCCCACCAACCTCCTAAGCCAGATGGCTTCCTGAGCTGCCAAGGCCGAAGCCTTGTATTCCGCTTCCGTGGTGGAGACCGATACGGAATCCTGCTTCTTGCTGCACCATGATATAGCTGTAGGGCCCGCCATGAAGACGAATCCAGATGTCGACTTCCGATCATCCGAATCTCCCCCGTAATCAGCATCCATGTACCTGTGCACCTCGAAGCCCGCATCTCTCCTGTATAGGAGACCCATGTCCGAGGTCGCCTTGACATACTTCAGAATGTTCTTGGCTGCTAGCAGATGAGGTACCAGTGGCTCCGCCATATATCGACTCACTCTGCCAACTGCATATGCAATATCCGGCCTCGTGATCGTCAGATAAATCAAGCTCCCAACCAGAGCTCGGAATACCAACGGATCTTGCATAATCCTCCCCTCATCCTTGCGAAGTTTTGTGGCCTTCTCCAGAGGTGTGGAAGTGCAGTTCCCTTCCTTCATGCCGAATCGCTCCACGACCCGCTCCGCATATCCGGCCTGGGTCACCAGTACTCCACCTTCCTTCCTATGCACCTCGAGTCCAAGGAAATGGTGAAGCTCACCTAAGTCCTTCATCTCGAACCTGATAGACAGCTCGGCTCGAAGCTGCGCTACCTCCTCCTTCGAGTTCCCCGCCACGGTCATATCGTCGACGTATAGCAGCACGATGAATTGAAGCTCCCTGCTCTTCTTGACGAACAAGCTTGAGTCTGAGTCTGAAGCACCAAATCCATAGAATAGGAGATATTCTGCGATCTTCCCGTACCACGCCCTCGGCGCTTGCTTCAACCCATACAGGGCCTTCTTCAACTTGCAGACATGCTCCGGAAAATCTTCAGACACAAAGCCTGGTGGCTGGACCATGAAGATATCCTTGTCAATCTCGCCGTACAAGAAAGCGTTCTTGACGTCGAGCTGCCAAATCTCTCATCCACTGAACGCTGCCAAGGCAATGATGAAACGAACTGAAGTCATTTTTTCCAGCGGACTGAATGTCTCCTCGTAGTCTTCACCGTATTGCTGCGAGAACCCCCGAGCTACAAGGCGAGCCTTGTACCGCTCGATGCTGCCGTCAGCTTTCTTCTTGAGCTTGTAGACCCACTTGCATGTAACAGGAGTAGTGCCCTTGGGCTTGGGCACAAGAGACCAGGTCTCATTCTTCTCGAGAGCTGCCATCTCTTCTTGCATTGCAATGTCCCACTCATTCACACCTCTGGCCTTCTCAAAGCTCGACGGCTCCCTCTCATCCAAGGGACCAGCGAAGAAACATGAGACAGAGCTCACTGCGTTTCCTCCTGTATAGCAATCAGGGGCGACGATCGCTCGCTTCGACCTCCTCAGCTCCTTCCCCTGAACCGCATTGTCTTCAGCTGCTTCTTCCCTAGCTCCTCTTCCAGACGTGCTAGGAGCATCGCTCCCCCTGCTCCCTGAACCAGAAGCCCCCGTCTCGGAACTAGAAGGAGATGGACCACCTGGTGACACAGGTAGCTCCACCAGAAGATCCTCCACAGCTTTCTCCGGCACCTCCACCCTGCTCTCTGGTAGCTCCACATCAGAAGACCCCTTGTAAGATGTCACCTCATTGAACACGACGTCGCGAGATACCACAAATCTCCGCGTCTCCGGGTCCATGCACTTCCATCCTTTCTTCCGCTCATCGTATCCCACGAAGACTAGCTTCCTTGCTTTCGCATCTAGCTTCGTCCGAAGAGCATCTGGAACTTGCACATAGCAGGTGGATCCAAACATCCTAAGGTGTGCCACGCTTGGCTTCTCCTTGAACATCATCTCATGCGGAGTCAACATGTTGATGAGACTCAAAGGCATCCTGTTGATGACGTAGGCAGCACAAGACATTCCCTCCGCCCAGAAGGACTTTGGGATACTCTTGGCATGCAGCCAACACTTGCAGGTCTCCGTCAGATGACGGATCTTCCGCTCTGCAACTCCGTTCTGCTGTGGAGTATGTGCACAAGTGAGCTCTCTCCGGATGCCTGCCTTCCTGCAAAAGGTAGAGAACTCAGTGGAGGTGAACTCCCCTCCGTTGTCAGTCCTCACCTTCTTCACCCGCAGTCCTAGCCGACCCTCCACGAGCTCCTTGAACTCCACAAACTTGGCAAACGCCTCCGCCTTCTCCTTCAGGAAATATACCCAGACATATCTGGTGTAATCATCGATCAATACCAACATATATCTGCTGCCTCCGAGGCTTGGGGTAGCAGTAGGTCCCATTAAGTCACCGTGGATGCACTCCAATGACACACTACTCCTTGTCTGCGACTTGTCAAACGGTAGTCGATGAGACTTGCCGAACTGACATCCCGCGCAAACATGACCTTCACTGTAGGAAGATAGACTTGGCAGGCCCTTGACCAGACCTCTCACCGCCATAGCTTTCAGCTTGTCCATCCCTACGTGCCCCAACCTCTCATGCCATATAACAGCTCCATCATTCGTCTTCATCTTGTCGACGTAGGAACTTGTTGATAAAACAAACAAGTCCTTTGCCCGTCTCCCGACATGGACGACCTCGGCCTTTACGGCCTCAAAATTGCGTAGAAACATCACTTCTGTTGGGCCAAACAGAACGTGATACCCAACGTCTACAGCGTTGGTCACGGAGAAGAGGTTTTTCCTCATACCAGGCACGTGATAGACACTCTTCAAAGTAAGTGGCCCTCTATCACTGCCCAAGGAAACAACCCACACCTTCTCTACTGGATGCACAGTATTATCAGCAGTAATGATTGCATTGTTACCTGTATAGGGCTGTGCAGAAGAAAGCTTGGTCTCGTCTCCGGTGAGGTGATGACCACACCCCGAGTCCACGATCCAGTCTTCCAGATAGTTGATAGGAGAGGAAGCTCCAACAGAAGATGAGAAGGCTCCTCCCCAACCTCCTTCAAAGTGCCTGGCCTCAGCTTCCTCCTCCGCAGCATGCCCAGCTTGGGTGACCACCTTGCAATCCTTCCTGATGTGGCCATACTTGCCACACTTGAAGCACTTCAGACCTTCACCATTCTTCTTCCCGCCAGCCTTGGGAGCATACCCCCTTTCCTGCTGCCCAGAAGTTGAAGGCCCATAGCCTCCTCCAGCGGTCTTCTTCTTCTTATCCCACTTCTTCTTCTTCCCCGAGAAGAGCACTTCGCCATCTCCCCCAGCCACCGACACCCCCGCCATCTGCCTTGCCAAACTTTCTTGCAATGCAAGCAAGTTCTCCAGCTCCAACAGAGACGACTGATTTGCCCACCCCTGCACCGACATCACAAAGGCAACATATTCCTTCCGCAAGCCGCGGATGATGTGCCTCTTCAGCTTCGCCTCAGAAATAGGCTCATCAGGATCCAATGCTGAGATTTCAGCGCACAAGTTCTTCATCTTCAGAAAGAAAGTGGTGATAGAAAGATCACCCTGAGCCGACCTTGCCAGCTCATTCTCCAAGAACTGTAGCCTTGCTACATTCTTCTTGTTAAACAGCCCATCCAGGGCTCTCCAGATCTCCGCAGCCGATCCACATCCCAGAATGTGATCAAACAGATCAGGTGAAATTTCCCTCTTCAGAGTGAAATCTGCCTTCGCATTCGTTCTCCTCCAAGTTCTCACCTCAGCCCCATTATCCCCTTCCGGGACAACTTCCTGCGTCTGATCTCCTCCAACTACCTCCCAGAGGTCCTCACCTAGAAGATAGCTTTGCATACATGACTTCCACTTCTTGAAGTTAGTCGATGTAAGCATCTCAATTCCAAGACCCCTCGCTTCCATTGCTCTACCACTGGTTCCTTCTTCACAAAGGCGATGGCTACTCTAAGTCACTCACTGCTCTATCCACTCCAACCTCCCTTTGATACCATGTGAAATTTTTCGAATCTTTATGAAGCGAGCAGGAGTTAGCCAACTTAGAGTTCACAAGCCAAACAACCAGAAGCAAATGGAGGCAAACAAGTGATCTTTATTGATAGCAACTTCAAATTACAAGGCAAGGTATGCATGGCGAGACATGATTTCGCCAGCACAAACACCAAAGGGAAAAAAACAATGTTGAAGAAAACTTGAGACCGCGCGGTCTCCCTTGCGACCTCAGCAACCCGTCAGACCGCAACCCGCTGCCAATCTCAGAACAACACCAGACCGCTGATCAGACCGCACCCTTCCTTCCGAACTCCTGATTCTCCCGAACTCCAGCAACACAACTCCAAGCCGCAGACCGCCCGAACACTTTCAGAGGAAGAGGTGATCGCTGCTGCCCGCACTATCCGCAGAAGCTGCACAATAAGAATTCAATCAGCAGACCGCCCGGTCAGACAAAAAGAGACCGCAGGATAGAAGCGAACTCAGCTTACACTTGGTGTGTCTTAATTTGCTACTACAGTGGCTCCTATTTATAGGCGTGGAACCTGATCCAGTCACCACCCTATGAGATAGGATCACCACCCTCCAGACCGCGCGACCTGACCGGTCACCCCGCGCGATCAGCAACAGTACTCCTGCTTCATTTTTGGTGAACTCGCCAGCTTCAACATCAACTATGAGAGACCGCCACTCTCACAGCAGATCGCGACTCCAAGGAAGATCGCCAGACCGCCCGAAGCTGTTCACCCCCTGTGTTCGTCCGAGATTGCGAACACAGCCAGTTCGCCATCAACCCGCGAACTCAAGTCCGCATGCCGGTCTCCACCTGAGACCGCGAACACCGTCCAGCTCGCATACCAGTCTCCTCCTGAGACCGCGACCTGAGACCACGCGACTAAGACCCTTAGTCCGCAAATACCACCAGAAGGCCCGGTCAGCCACCAGACCGCATTCTGGAAAACCTGGATCAAACTGTGCGGTCACACCAGACCGCCACAGCCTTGAAGAAGACAACCCGCCATGCGATCACGAACAAACCGCACACACCAGAAGACGAACAACCCGCCGCGCGGTTAGAGACAGACCGCGCGGCCTTCACCTTCAGCCGCCTTGAACCCAACCAGCGATCAAGCCAGGAGACCGCAGCTAGGCTTAGACAAGCCAGACCGCAGAGGAAGACCGCCAGGCCGTGCGGTCACGCCAGACCGCCCGACCTCCTCCCAGACTGCCCAGGTCCAAAAAGCCTCCTAACTTCCACTTCAACAATTTCAACACTCATCCACCTTCATATCCCTCTGTAGCAACCGAAAGAACTGGTTCTGCAACTGTAGGCGAGTCGCCTCGGGAATGAAGCACCCCAAGAAGGACTCGGAGAATTCCTCCATAGCTATCTCTGTCAGCTCTCTACCGTGAAACCTCATCTCTGCCTCCTCTTCCCACCAAAGCCTCGCCTCCCCATTGAGTAGGAAGGTGGCTAGGGTCACCATCTGCTCCTTGACAGTCTGAGTGGCAGCCAGAGTTCTCTTAATTCTGGACTACCAATCCTCGGCTTCAATAGCTGTCTGACTCCCTGAGATAGATGGTGGGTTGAATCTCAAGAAATGCTTCAATGGGTCATCCCGGGCTCGAGGATTAACCAACGGCACCGCAACAGCAACAGCAGGTATAGTAGCAATGACTGGTACCGCAACATCAATGGGTACCGCGGCAGCAGTAGGTGCAACCGGAACTGGTATCGCAGCAGGATCAGGCATCGGGGCCACTTCGGGAGTGGCAGGTATGGCGGGTGCGGCATTTGGTATCAATCTGCCCTGTCTCGCATCTAAAGCAGCAAATACTGCCTCCGTGATTATTCTAACCGTTTCCGCAGACGGTGGACTGGCAGCAGTAGACCCAGAAGTACTGTTGTCGGCAGCATTGCGGGAAGGGCCCGCGCCACTTCTAGTTGCCTATAAACGCAAAACAATACTACATTTAGCGGCCTAAATTAGGCAAAATAGAGAATTTGGAACGTTCAAGTTCCCCAAAACAGCGTAAACACACGCTTTCCGGCAATCCTAAGTGGACATTCTGCCTAAAGCTACTTATTTAGGCTCTTGCACTGCATGTGCTCACCACCCGTTAAAAGGGTTCGTCCCGAAACCGAAAGACTAGCGGATCACGAAACCTAAAGTTTGATACCAATTGTAACATCCCTGGTCTGCAAATAGAATATAACATGGGTCCGGCCGGGACCCCACGACATATAATATCCACAAAGCCTAAAATGTTAGTCATTGATACAAGAAAACATGCTAATAAAACTCAGAGTAAACAGAAACGAAAGCTAACCACAAGCCCAAAACAAAGGGGCCAGAATGTCCACATCAACAAGGAAAACAGTACTGAAGTGAAACGGCGTTAAGGCCTTACATGGCTTTCAGAAAAGGTACAGCCAAACCGAAGGGGCTACATGAAAAACCCCAAATCAGAGAGAGGACCCTAGCCAGCTCCTCAGCAACCCATGGGCTCCGGCCCACTACACACCACTGCGAGCTCCGCCACCTGAAACCAAGAACAAACAGGCGGTGCAACGAAGGTCAGCATGGGGCTGACCAACACAACGTAACGACTCCTCCCACCGGCCATCCTAGCGGACTCCGGGGCGAGTATATAGCTCTCCTGCAAGTACGCACGCACACCAAAATATGCAAACAAGGGACAAAGGACCAAGAGTTAGGGGACACACTAAGCGCCACCCTTCAAACTACCACGCACGTGCTATGAACACACTGAAAGCGTACGATCTAAACTTCAACGCCCAGTAAAACAGTACGACCGCGACTTGGTCAATCGTAGTGACAGAAGGGACCAAACCTACAACTGTCATTTCAAAGTGGCAGAGGGCTGGTCAAAAAACATACGACCTACAACTGCCTTTTCAAAGTGGCAGAGGACTGGTCAGAAAACATACGACCTACAACTGCCTTTTCAAAGTGGCAGAGGACTGGTCTACGGAAGCGCAATCTACGCAGGGACGGGGATCCGCCCGTCCAACAAAAGCCCACAAAACGTCGTTCTATCGGGCCCAACACAGGCCCTCCTAGGAACGGGGTATTCACAAATTAAGCCCACGAATTCCTACAAATCTACGACGAATAGCACGGGACATTCCCGTTCGCATATCTACGGCTAATCGCAATGCACATCACAAAAACATCACCGATCCGGGCTTGCCGCCACGGGTAGGCTTCACACAGGATGCCTAAATCCAGACTCGCGCGTCGGATCACTAATGCACATTTATGTCGGGGACAGACACAATCGACCCGGGGGTTCGCAATGAACCGAGGGAAACACACCGCGTCCAATTGGAGGCGGGTGGCCCTCCTAAGCAAAGTAAAAGCAGAAAAACTACACCGGAGTCGCAATCCCACGCCCTGGCGGAGTCCCCGCTCTCGAGAGGGACTCTACGTGCAGCTCACACCAACATACGCCTGGGTCACAATCCCACGCCCTGGCGGAGTCCCCGTCCTCAACCGAAGTGGCGTGAGGGGACTCTCATTGCACGAAAATCATCACAAGCACACAAAAATACCGAAAGTACGGTCCTAAGACCGGGGAAAGAAATCGTTACCCTTGCAGAGCGTCGTGGAGGCATCGGGGCGGTCGTAATGGCTGCCCTACCACGGATCTAGCCTCGACTCGGCTCCGCACACGGTTCTCGGCAAGAGATCTCCTCTAGAGCCACGATCAAGCGCCAAAAATAGCAAGCCGTAGACGAAGAAGGGTAAAAACAACCTCCTACTCAGAAGTTGCAGGTGGCGGAAAGGAGTTCCGGCGTCTTGCAGCTTCCTGCGACGGAAACCCTCGGCGGCGCTCCAATCGACGCGAGTAGGACACCAGGTAGCCTGCAGCTCTCAGCAAAAGGGAGAGAGAGAGAGAGAGATCGCGCGAGAGAGAGAGAGGGGGAGGGGGTCCTCCTCCTTCCAGTCGCACCCGAGAGAAATAGGGGCTCGGTCGACTCTTCCTCCAGGCGACGACGGGCTGGCGCACGGGATCTCCTCTTTCCAATCGCACCCGAGAGAGCGAGAGGGTGATCGGGAGAGGAAGGGGGAAGTTCTGCGGCAGCCCTAGATGGAAGAGCGAGAGGGAGATCGGGAGAGGAAGGGGGTTCCTGAGCGGCGGCCTGCGCGAAAACGAGGGAGAGAGGGAGGGATCGGGTAAAAGGGAGTGGGGAGGTTAGGGGTTTATACTAAAACCCTAATATGAAGTTGCTATAAGCACCCCACTCTCAGCTATTCGCAGCCCAACAAGGCTTCTAAATAAAATTAAGGCGTTACAGAGCGGCTGCGTCCGACTCGGCGTCTCCTCTCGCCGCGTGTGTTCGCACCGCCTTTGTCGTCGCTGCCCACTTAGTAATGGAGCCCCTTCCTCGCTTCTCCTCCTTATTTCCGCAAGACCCGCCGCCGTCTCCTCCTTATTTCCGCAAGACCCGCCGCCGATACCTCACTTCTCAGCCGCTTCCTGCTCCACCGGTACTCCTCTTTCGTTTTTTATTTTATTTTACCCTTCTTCCTCATTTCCTTTCTTCTAAGCTCCGATTGTTTGTTTTCTCTGATTTCTAGGTCGCCTGTTTCTTCCTCTCCGGCGTCGACTCAGCATTCCACATCGCCTGCAACAGCTTACTCCGCTTCTCACCGCCCTACGAGCGCATCCTCCACTCTGCAACCACCGTAAAATAATCGGTGAGCTTCCATGGACATTTGTTTAATTTTGGGCACTCTTCTTTGCCTCGCTCATGAGTTCTTTACTGTTTACCTGCAATTAAATTTCTCTGCATTATTATAATCGGTGCTGCTGATCTCTGTGTGCTGCTGCCGTGAGGTGCATACAGGAAAACAGAGGTTCACGGCAAGTATTTTTTTTTCATGGGTTATGAAAAAAGAGGAACGATGAAGCTATAAATGATATTCTAATGTGATGTGTGCCTTATGAAAAAAGAGGAACGATGAAGCTATAAATGATATTCTAATGTGATGTGTGTCATATGAATAAATATTAAAATTGCTTTGCTCATATCAAAGGTAATTATTCTCCTAAATTTTTTGCCCCTGCATCTTCAGATCCAACATTTACTATTTAATGGTGACTGCCCCCGAAACAATGAGTCGAAGAATTCAAACTCCGAAGGACTCCGTTCCATCAATTTTACCGCAAAAGAAACCCCCTGAATAAAATAAACAACCA
This sequence comes from Dactylorhiza incarnata, assembly GCA_033032865.1. Classification (NCBI taxonomy): domain Eukaryota; kingdom Viridiplantae; phylum Streptophyta; class Magnoliopsida; order Asparagales; family Orchidaceae; genus Dactylorhiza; species Dactylorhiza incarnata. Next base: position 12,318,636 of record JAWHQI010000023.1, on the reverse strand, counting down.
ATATCTCAATTAGGGTGTAACACGGCAGAAAAATTAGGCAAGATATCCAAAATAAAACATTATCAGGCCATAACTTTATCCTCTTCACCAAAACCACATCGCTACAACATCCAAATTGTAAAATTATATGCAGTGAGCACTTGAAAAAGAACTGAAAACAGAATTTCAGCAAGCTTTACCCTTTTTGCTCTCCAGTTACCTCACAAACTCACAAAGGGGGAGAAGAGGGATGAACATAGGAGGCGTACTTTAAGTGTAGATACATAGCCCCTTTGAAATCTCAATCGACAACATCAGCCCTCAACCCATCCAGCAGCAGAGCCGAGCCCATGTATCCATTTCCTCCGAGCTTCGCCTCTCTTCCGCCCGAGTTGCGACTCCTCCCGAGCTCTGCTCCTTTTATAGCTTCATAAACTGCAAGATGGCAGATTATGATTCCAATTATCTTCTTGGTAAGTTACCATGCGTAGATTCCATTTGTGATTCATTCCATTTATGGATTTTTCTGTTTCAACATGTCTACTGAGAAAGATGTTTACTAAATCAATTGCGAAGTTAGCTTGCCAGAATACCGCTGTCGGCGGCAGGGTACTGTCACGGTCGGATACTGTCGGCGGCAGGGTGCTTCGAGGATCTTTAATATAGCTGTATTGAATCTATTCCAGAATTTATAGTTAGGTTCAATACAGCTGTATTGAATTCACTCCAGAATTTATAGTTAGGTTCAATACAGCTGTATAACATATGACCAATGGTTTATAACCTAACTATAAATTCAATTCATCTATTTACTGGATTTATTGAATCTATAACCAATGCTATAAATTTCACTGTTTTTATGCATTGCGGGTTCTATAACCTTGCATAAATAGTTGTTTTGCATTTATCCACGATCTATTGAAATCTATTGCACTCACTGTATTTATCCAGAATTTCAATAGATTTTGGATAAATAGGACTACAATAGAATTTATCCAGAATAAAGAGTTGCTTTATTGCTACGTCATTTCAATAACATGTTTACAGCGTAACATGTACCTAACATATAGATTCCAGAATGTATAAATAGTTAGGTGATTTTATGATTTTGTGCTGGTGAACTCCAAGCTCTTAAACTTTGTTTCTACTCTTCCTTCATTTTGATGTTTTATTGTTCTTTCCTGTATGCTCAAGTTATGACATTTAGGTTTGAAAAATGTTATTTTCCAGCTTAGGCTCAGATTTTATGGCTATGTATCATATGAACACCTCACAAAGTTAGATTCTGATTTACACTCATATTATGTTGTCAACTTTAAAGTAATTATTAGTTTCACCTTCTGCATGTTACATGTATGACTGCAAGATCGCAACCGTATATTTCACCATCGAGATTGTAAATACATGACATCGGAATGTGAGCGAATTTATTGATAACCAATCATTTATCCTTAATTTTCTTCAGATGCCCAAAAGTCTGCAACGGGAGTTACTGTGGCGGCACATTATGTGCAGAAGGCTCAACATTTAAGCCCAGTGCTCTCCCCTGTCCCGATTTGTTTGTTTATAGTCATATTCCTACTATCAACATGTAATATTCTTTCATTTTCAATTTGTGCTTTAATGAACAAAAACTTGATTTTATATGGCATTATGGTCCTGCTTCGATATGGTCATGCCCCACGAGTAAGTGATTGCGGCCGAACTCAGACATACGAGGTAATACTACCGTGGCTCTCTTTTGCTGATGTAATCAGCTGACATGATGTTGTAAATCCCTTCTTTTAATGATGAACTGGACTGTGTTTTGTATGAATATTTAATAAAGATGTTCCTCTTTTGCTACAAGACATTTGTCCATCGCAGCTCAACCTCATCCAGTGTTAAAACACAAGTCTTGCTGTCGCCCAACAATCCAGTTTTCCATCCCTCTTTCTCTGCAACGGCGCCGCATCCGCTCTCCATTTATCACATCTCCCACTTTCTATCCCTGCCATTTCCTTTTTTGACTGAGGATTATATAAAAAGATCGCAAGCTGCACTGTCGGTGAGTCGGTAAATTTTCTTTTTGATCTTCGTTAATTTTGATTTACTTTTAGATTTTTGTGCCCCTTTTTGATTTCGCTTGATTCTCGATATCATTTTGCTCTTCCTTATTTTCAGGTTCCTACGACATCCACCAAAATCCATCTTGGTTCTCTATTTCAGTTTTACCCGAATTTCCTCTTTCGACTAAGCATTAGAAATAAATGTGGAATAACTGCTAAGGTTAACCAAGTCAGCTTTTGATTCTGCTTCATTTTTTCCTTCCATTTTATCTGGATTTCCTGTTTGGGCTGAGGGTTACAATAGTTATTTGTTTTGGATTTTTATATTGGAAATTAATGTGAATTTACTGCAATTTATATGGTATATAATGTGATAGTTATAATGTCATGTTTATAATGTGATGGTTATACGATATCATCTACCTGGATATATATGGTGCGTTTGGTTCGGCTTATTTGCTCCGGTGAGTTTGGATAAAAACGTCATTGTCATACCAAACATTTTATGCTTATAATTAGTTTCTTTTCTTGATAATGGTAGTAACATTTGTCATACCAAACATACATTCTATGACAATGACAATTTTGTCCAAACTCACCGGAGCAAATAAGCCGAGCCAAACGAAGCCATAGATATTGTAATGGTTATAATGTGATCGTTATATGATATCATTTACGTGGATATATAGATATTGTCATAGTTAATGTGATGATTATAATTGTCCATTATTCTAATTTAGCATTGTTTAAAATCTGTTTTTACAACTTCTCCGGTTCTCCCAACTGCGTCCAAGCCTTGGCCAGCCTTGAATATAGCATCTTATATCATGTATAAGTTTATTGTTTTCCTGGATTCCCCGTTTATCTGAGGATTAGAATAGATATTTCATGGTATCATCAATTTATTTTTTATTGGTTCATGCAATGTTGAGGTTAATTTATACTACTGTGTAGTTTTTTTATTGGTTCATGCAATGTTGAGGTTAATTTATGCTAATGTGTAGTTTAATCAAAGGTTAGGTTATGCTTTGTTCCCTGGAAGTGATTGCTACAATGCCTGTCCGTCGCAAAGCTCGGTGCCTGTCCGTCGCAACTCAAGCTTCTTCGGCGGTGTTAAAATCCCGTCCCTCGCTTCTCTTCCTCATATCTGCGCGATGCCGCAACTTCGGCTTTAGAGTTCGTTCAGGATCGCCGGCAAGCTCTATGTAGCTTCGATCTTTTCTCCTCCCTGCGCCTCCCTGCTGCTCGCTGATTTTGCGGTGCTGCTCGCTTTGCTCTGGTGATCGCTGCCTCCCGTCTCCTAGGATTTCCTCTCGCTACTCCGCCGGTAAGCCGTTTCCAATTTGTTATCGCTGTTTCCTTGCCGTGAATCCTGTTCTTCCCTCACGTTTCTTTTCTCTCCCAGGTACCTCTACGCATCCTCTCCTTCTGGCGGCCGGAATAATCTCCCAGTTAGATTTACAGGACTGATGCATCTCCTTATTTTCGTTGTTTGCTAAGCTCTGAATTTACTTTTGTTTGATACCTTGCATCTTCTCTCAATTTGTTGTTCGATTGGCTTCAATAGGTAGGATGTTGTTTGAATTTATTGTTCTACTGCATCTTCTCCGAACTTACCTCTTCTCTGAATTTAATTTGGGTGTTAATTTTGGATTCTAAGATAAGGTATTCTAAAGAATCTTTAGGGTTGACTGCTTCAAACCTTGGTTATCTCATCCTGCATCTTCTCTGTGTTGTGAAGAATGAAAAAGATGAGGGGGGAAGGTAGTCGATACTACCAGGATTTCATTTCACTAGAAAAAGATACAATATGCAACTTAAGGCTCTTACAACAACTCCTCTACTTCCTTGCCTTAAGAAGAACAAAAGGCCTTTATATTTATAGGCACAAAAAGGTTACAGCAAACAAAAAGAGACAAAGGGATAAAAGGAAGTGATAGGCACACTCCTCAAAAATACGGCTGGAATCAGATTTTCGGTGATCTGATATCTACTTCCTTCTTGCAGGGATAGATGGCGGCAGTTCCAGGCTTAATCAGAGATCAACAGCAAAGATTAGGGAAATTTCAACACCCTCCCTTAATCGAGGCTGTTGATCACGCTCATTTGCTTTCGTAAGTCTTCGAAGCGATCCACGGTGAGGCCTTTGGTAAGGGCATCTGCGATCTGAACTTTGGTATTGCAATGTTCTAGGGTAAGATCTCCATTACTTACCAGATCTCTTGTGAAGTGCCATTTCATTTCCAAATGCTTAGTTTTGTTGTGGAAGACTGGATTACGTGCAAGAGCTATGGCTGAGGTATTATCTATTTTGATCTGAGTTTTTATTTCTGCTTCTCCAACTATTTCTTCCAAGACGCGTTTGATCCAGACTCCTTCTCGCGCTGCTTCACTTAGGGCAACATATTCTGCTTCTGTTGAGGATAACGCAACAGTTTTTTGTTTGCGGGAGCTCCAGGAGATGGGCATGTTGTCAAGGAAGAAGATATATCCAGATGTACTTTTTCTGTCATCTGAGCAACCTCCCCAATCGTTGTCGGTGTAACCTTGAAGGGAAAAATTCTTCAAGTTACTGCTTCTAAAGACTTCTTCTTCATTCTTCTTTTCTTCTATCTTCAAGTTTCCTGGGTGATTGGGACCTTTTCTTGTCTCTTCCTGCTCCTTCTTTTCAGAGGCACTGAAGTTTTCTCTAACTTTGGAACAAAACTGTATTCCATAGTCTCTTGTTCCTTTGGCATAATGTAATATACGTTTTGCGGCTGCCAAGTGTTTTACACTCGGTGAGTTCATGTACCTGGACACCATACTTACGGCAAATTCAATGTCAGGACGGGCGTTTGTAAGATAAATTAAGGAGCCAACAAGACTCCTATATTCTTCCACACAAGTTTTTTCTTCTCCATCTTCCTTTTGAAATTTCTCTCCAGCTGTAATGGGGCTTTTTACAGATTTGGCTAAAACCATATCAAAACGTAGGACCAAGTCATCTATATACTTGGTTTGTGTAATGAGAATGGAAGAGGAATTCCCGGCAATTTGCATTCCGAGGAAATATTTTACCTGTCCCAGATCTGTCATTTCAAATTCCTTTTTGAGCTTGTCTTTGATCTCATCTAGACCTTCTTGGCTTGTCCCTGTGATTAAGAGATCATCAACATATATGCACAAAATTATATAGCTGTTATCTGCATACTTTCTTATGTAGAGGGCCGGCTCATAGTTATTTTTGGTGAATCCATGGGATAGAAGGCTGGAATCTATTTTTGAGTTCCAGGCTCTAGGGGCCTGCTTAAGTCCATACAAGGCCTTTTTTAATTTCAATACCTTATCTTTGTTTTCAGAATCCTCAAATCCTTCTGGTTGTGAGACGTAGATCTCTTCCTCTATATTCCTATTTAGGAATGCAGACTTTACGTCTAATTGGAAAACAGGATAATTATTTTTAACAGCTAGAGCAAGAAGGAGTCAAATTGATTCAAACCTGGCCACGGGAGCAAAAGTCTCATAGTAGTCTATGCCGGGCTTTTGTGCATACCCTTTTGCTACCAATCTTGCCTTGTATTTTTGAACTGAACCATCTTCTTTCAACTTGGTTTTGAATAACCATTTCAAGCCAATAGCAGCTTTGTGGTTGGGTAGCTCTGCTAGCTCCCAGGTATGATTCTTTTTAATCATATGAAGTTCTTCTTCCATGGCTTCTTTCCAGTGAGAAATCTTGGCTGCTTCTTTATAAGAAGTGGGCTCAATAGCAATTAGAGCAAAATTGCAATCTTGATAAATTTCTCTTAAAAATCTGTATTTAATTGGAGATGATGAATCAGCAATATCATTTGAAGTGTTACCTGAGGATGCCGAGCTGTTTTCTCTCCCAGGTGAGGATGGCTGTACTGTTTCTTCAATGCTGGAATCTAGTTGAGGTGTTCTTTCCAAGACATGGCTGGATTCCCCGGTGAAGAAATGATCAGCAACCCTTTGGGAGTTGTGATTCTGATCCAACTTTTCTTCCCACTGCCATTCTCCTTCTTCATCAAAGATAACATCTCTAGCAATGATAAGCCTTTTTCTGATGGGATTATATAATATATATGCCTTTGATTCATCACAATAGCCTAGAAGAATAGTTTTTTCTCCTTTGCTATCTAACTTATTTCTTTGTGATGAAGGAATTAGACTATATGCAATGCACCCAAAAGTTTTTAAATGATGTACAAAAGCTTTCTTGCCATGCCATTTCTCATAAGGAGTGGTTTCTACCAGAGCTCTAGTTGGTGCTCTATTTAGTAGGTAAAGTGCTGTGTGAGCAGCTTCTGCCCAATACACTTTTGGTAACTTCTTCCTACTGAGCATACTTCTAGTCATCTCGATTATAGTTCTGTTTCTTCTCTCTACCACCCCATTTTGTTGAGGTGAATTTCTTACTGTTAGATCTCTTCTTATCCCATGATCTATGCAGTAGGAGATAAATTCTTTGCTTAAGAATTCTCCTCCCCTATCTGATCTTACAGCTTTAATTTTACTTTCTTTGAGGTTTTCAACTTCATTTTTGAATTTTTTGAAGTGGGAAAAAGCTTCAGCTTTTGAGGTTAGGAAGTATATCCACATCATTCGACTAAAGTCATCAACAAGGAGTAAGTAATAAGAGTTACCTGATAAGGATTTTCCAAGGGTTGTGTTGCTCTGTTGGTTGATGATTTTGGAAATGGTGCTCTATGGATTTTGTTGGTAGCACAATCTTGACATCTTGGGTTATCTTCTTTTATACTTGGCAGTCCTGTTACCAGTTTTCCTTCACTTAACTTTTTCAAATCACCATAGTTCAAGTGGCCATATCTATCATGCCATTTTTTTGAAATAGAGGAGGTGTTTTGACTTATCAGAGCTTTCTCACACATATGTGACAAGTTTATAGGGAATATTTTGTTGCTTGTCATTTTAATTAGGGCTATCTGAGCTAAGTTTTTGTCAAGTATTTGGCATGATTCATTTTTGAAGATAAGTTGATAACCTCTTTTCACAAGCTGACCCACACTCAAGAGATTCTGGGCAAGTTCCGGCACATAATGTACATCATGTATATTTTTGAGTTGACCAGAAGTACATGTTATAGTTATGATACCTTTTCCTTCTATTGTTTTGCTTTTACCATCTCCTAACACCACTTTTGATTTCTCTTCTTCATTCAACCAAGAGAAAGCAAGCTTATTACTAGTCATGTGATTTGAACAACCACTATCTAGGTACCAAATATTGTTGGTAACTTCTCCATCTTCTGAATTGATGAAGAATGCTCTATCAAGTTCTTGTTCTTCATCTTTTGTTTCCTCCCTCGTGTTTCTTTCTTGTTTTTGTTGAAACCAACAATCTTTGTTGAGATGGGTTGGTTTTTTGCATCTCCTACACTTGTAGTAACACCTTGCAGGTTCATGGCCTGGCCTCTTACACAAGTCACAAAATAGAGGTTTTTTTTCTTCCTTTTTAACTTCAGTTTCAGCAATATTTATTTTGCTTTGAAAAGCTAACTCAAGGGAAGGTTCATCAAATTCTTTTAATCTTTCTTCATGGGTTTGAAGAGAGCCTACTAGCTCTATTAAGGAAAGATTATTTAAGTCCTTTGCCTCTTCTATTACCACAGCAACATAGGCATATTTCTTAATCAGTGTTCTAAGGATTTTAATCACTATCTTTTTCTCCTCAACCCTATCTCCATAACACCTTATTTGATTAACTAAGGAGGTTACTCTTGAGATATAAGCATTAATGTCTTCACTTTCCTTCATCTTGACTGTGTCAAATTCTTGCCACACATTTTGGAGTTTAATAGAGATTACCTTTGGAGAAACTTGAAAATCAGCTTTTAGAATGTCCCATGCTTCTTTGGATAAAGTGGCTGCAATAATCCTTGGAAAGATGCTCCTACTAATCCCTTGTTGAATAAAGAGGAGGGCTTTAGCATCCTTCTTTTCAGCTTCATTGTACAATGCCACTGTTGCTGCTTCCCATGTTTCTATAGGAGTTGCTTCAGTTGGTTTGGTATAACCATTCTGAACTATGTTCCAGAGACCTTGAGATATGAACAATGTTCTCATTTGAACGTGCCAATAATCAAAAGCCTCTCCTTCAAATATAGGAACTCCACTTGGAGAGTATAGGAAATTTTGTGGAGGGTTACTTGATGATGCCATGTGATGAAGATAATGGGAGAAGATTTACAAGAACAGATATGAAAGATAGAGCACACTCAATGAAGGACTCCCTTACACTGATGGCAGAAAGAACCTTTTACAGGATTCCAAAAACCGCGAGCTCTGATACCATGTTGTGAAGAATGAAAAAGATGAGGGGGGAAGGTAGCCGGTACTACCAGGATTTCATTTCACTAGAAAAAGATACAATATGCAACTTAAGGCTCTTACAACAACTCCTCTACTTCCTTGCCTTAAGAAGAACAAAAGGCCTTTATATTTATAGGCACAAAAAGGTTACAGCAAACAAAAAGAGACAAAGGGATAAAAGGAAGTGATAGGCACACTCCTCAAAAATACGGCTGGAATCAGATTTTCGGTGATCTGAGATCTACTTCCTTCTTGCAGGGATAGATGGCGGCAGTTCCAGGCTTAATCAGAGATCAACAACAAAGATTAGGGAAATTTCAACACTCTGAACTTAGTTCTCTGAATTTAATTTGGGTGTTAATTTTGGATTGTAAATTCATGTTCTGGATTGTTAAATTCTTTGCACATCTTTTTGGTTCAACTTTTTTGGTTTTGCTTCAACTTTTTTTGTTCTACAATATTTGTTATAACATAAATTTGCTACTATCAACTTCATTGCAGGTCAATATTACAATTTACTTCTGCTGTTATCAATTTATAGAACAAAATTTGCTTATTTCCCTGCAATCAATCTTCAATGTATCCATAGTGCAGTTTCTGTTTGTTGATACGAGCAAGGTTTGTTAAGCAATCATTCTACCTGTTATTGTGATATTATTTCCCATCATGCATCTCTAACTTTTCGTACAGACTTCCTGTATGATTGATGATCATTAAAAGGGTTGTTATTTAGTGGAAGAAATGTATTAAGAAATGTGGTTAGAGTTTGATGATCTCTTGCGCATTATGCATCGATTACAACGTAATTATTTTGTGTTCAGAGTTAAACAGACATCATGCAGAGAACTGATGTGGTTCTTAGTTATAATTACGTCTTTATTATTTTATCCGATATACGAGCATCTTTGCACGGGCTACCGCCCGTGCTCGATGCTCTCCGCTTCGACAGTACCCTAGCAGCGACGGTACCTCCGCACAAACTCGCCCGCTCTCGAACGCTCGATCAATTGACAGTTCATGGGTAGCCCCGTGCCCCGCGCGGCAGTACCCCCGCCTCGATAGTGTCCCGGCGCGACGCCGCTCCCGCCGCTAGCTAACCCACGCGCGCACGACAAAATCGGCCCGGGGGAGAGCGAACGCATCCACTTTAAGGGAAGGAAGGTGAACGACATAGTTTGGAGTGAATTCGTAAATTGATTCCACATGTGGACAACAAATGATGAGTAAGCAACTTTCTCAATTAACTCAGGGTACCATTTCTGTTTCGGAGTATGAATCTAAATTTTCTTCAATGCCTAAGCATGTCCCCGATTTTGTCGTGCGCGCGTGGGTTCGCGAGCGGCGGGAGCGGCGTCGCGCCGGCACATAGTCGAGGCGGGGGTACTGCCGCGCGGGGCACGGGGCTACCCATGAACTGTCAATTGATCGAGCGTTCGAGAGCGGGCGAGTTTGTGCGGAGGTACCGTCGCTGCTAGGGTACTGTCGAAGCGGAGGGCATCGAGCACAGGCGGTAGCCCGTGCGAAGATGGGCGTGTGTGTGTGTGTGTGTATATATATATATATATACGAGCATCTTCGCACGGGCTACGCCCGTGCTCGATGCTCTCGGGCGGCCTTCGGCCGCATTAAGGCGGGCTTTGCCCGCCCCTTGGCATTCAATGCGGGCTTTGCCCGCCCCTCGGCGTCGGCGGGCTTCGCCCGCCCGTGCTCGATGCTCTCGGGCGGCCTTCGACTGCATCAATGCGGGCTTCGCCCGCAACCAAGCGGGCTTCGCCTGCTTGGCATTCAAGGCGGGCTTTGCCCGCCCCTCGGCGTCGGCGGGCTTCGCCCGCCCCCTCGGCTTCGCCCGCCCCTCGCCGGTATTTGCTTGGCCCTCGCCGGTCTTCGCAATATTTTATTTCAAAAGCCCACATTTGTTTTTGATTAAAAAAACATTGAAAAAAAAGTAGCCCGTGCTCGATGCTCTCGGGCGGCCTTCGGCCGCATCAATGCGGGCTTCGCCCGCAACCAAGCGGGATTCGCCCGCTTGGCATTTAAGGCGGGCTTTGCCCGCCCCCTCGGTGTCGGCGGGCTTCGCCCGCCCCCTCGGCATCGGCGGGCATCGCCCGCCCCTCGCCGGTATTCGCCCGCCCCTCGTCGGTCTTCGCAATAATTTTTTTAAAAAGCCCACATTTTTTTTATTAAAAAAACATTGAAAAAAAACTTTAAAAAAAAGTAGGTTTAAAAAAAGTTATATATTTTATTTAAAGAAACTAAAAAAAAAGTGACAAAATTTTTTAAAAAAACTGACAAAAATTTATGACAAATTAAGTTTGTAAATGTTAAAAACATTTGCGGAAATGTTAAAAACATTTGCGGAAATGTTAAAAATATTTGCGGAAATGTTAAAAAAAATTGAGGATGAAAAAACAATAGCAGGCGGAATAAGTTTTTAAATCTTAAATTAAGTTTTGCAACGTTAAAAACATTTGCGGTTTAAAAAATTAAGTATTTATGTTTTTAAAAACATTTGCGCAAAACAATAATAAAAATAAATATCATCGCAGGCGGGGCCCAAAGGCGGTCCCCGCCCACTTAAACAAATAGCGGAAAGGGATCGTGTGCGCCCGTGCGGGGGCGGGTTCGATCAACCTGTTCGGCAATGAAGCGGGGCTCCGCTATATGAAGCGCGGATGCCCACTGTATTGCGCGATGTGGGACTAATGAAGTCTCACATCGCGCGGGCGCGATGTGGGACTAATGAAGTCCCACATCGCGCGGGCGCGGCCATTGGATCTAACCAGTGGCCGATCCAACGGCTGCGCCCGCGCGATGTGGGACTTCATTAGTCCCACATCGCGAAACAACGTGGAGCGCCGCTCTTCATATAGCGGAGCCCCGCTGTATATTCGAACAGTAGGTAGTCCCGACCGTCTGCCCCGGCCCCGCGTGAGCCCGTCCCCGCTGCACCGCCCGTCCGCCCCCGCTTGAGCGCGCCCGCCACCCGCGATCCGGCGTGACCGAGCCCGCAGCCGCACCAATTTTTTCGTTCGTACAGGGGCAAAAGGGTCATTTCCTGTGACCGACGACAGGCGACCGTAACTGCAGAATATCCTTATTATATATAGATATATATTAATACTTCTTTTACTAAGAATGAAAAAGAGAAGTATACCACATCTGAAATACAAAGAGAGTCGACTCCTCTTCTAGTAAGAAAAACGTTGCTCCTTTGCTCCAGATCTGACTGCCGATGAGAGGAGGCGCAAGTGGTCGGCAGTTTCTAATGACGTGCAAGAGGAAACCTCCAGATCAGAAAGAGGAGCATGAATCCGAGAACTGAAGGGATATGGAAATCTCCAAAGTCAGCGATCATGCCGTCGATCACCTCCAGGAAAGCAAGGAGAATGATCGTCGGTTCTAAGATGAAGTTCCCCAACAATAAAGAGGAAGGAGGTCGGTGATATCTTCGAGCCTGAAGCTGTGCTCGTGAAGATGGCCAGCTAAATGGATCCTTCTAGCAAATTAACTAGCGATGGAGATGAGGGCTCCTCCCACCGAAAATAGGAGGCCCTAGGTTGGCAGAGACGGGAAAAGAGAGGTGGACCCGGAATTCTCCCTTTTTCACGGCAATTAAGAATGAATGGACATAAATCTTAGAAAAAATTTTAGGTGAGTATCTCGCACCGCGATCAAGGTGAGAGGAGTGCATCTCAGCCATTGAAAGCTCTAAATATTGCAGTATTTATGAATAATAAATAATGTCAGTATTTTCCCTACCGTCGGATCAAAGATCATACGGCTGTATTTCTCCCCCACCTATTTCTAGGTGAGAGTTGCGCACCTAAGTATATCTCTAAATCTTAATATTAGGCCTTAATAGTAGAGACCCTTAGAGTTGCCAAAATTTAATAAATAACATTAATTTCATTAAACTCCAAATATAATGAAATATGAAGCTCCATAAAAATTAATTGAACTCATGATTATGCTAAAATTTGTGTCAAGGGTGAGACCGAGTTCGCATCTTGAATTTACGAGACGATCTGACTCACCTATCACAGTATTCGACCTTTCACGAGACTTAATTAACACACGCTCGTGGGAGTCCGAATAAATTCTAATTTTTGTGTATGACTCTATCGGGGCGTCTCAATGAATCGAGTCCGCTAAATAGAAAAGTTCCAACATTCTCCCACTTGAACTTGCTTTCACCGTAATTTATGACAATCCGATAAAATCTTCACTATACTTAAGGGTACCTTTAGCGAACGCGGTATTAAGAGTCTACTCCCACGTCAATCTGGTCCAACAAAATTCTTCACTCGGAATCATGGCGGCAACCATATAATTGAGCGACATGGGACGTTCCATGGTCACAGTAGCTTACAGATTCAATTGACATGGACAAAGATCTCTAAGTATTTTAGGACAACATAATGAAAAAGTGTACACATTTAGTTATTGTCCTAATTCGATGGTCAACCAATTTTTCTAATGAATGCACTATACCATTGACGGGGTTCCGCAACAACCATGATTCGAGAAATTCTTTAGTGTTCAACCGAAATGTATGTCATCATCTTAAGATTTTAATTAATGTGTCAAATAAACATACCAAGGCTTTACGAAATAAAATTAAGTGACCAAAGCTTTATGCTCAGACTGACACTCGTCTGAGTCTTTCAAATGAAGTGTGATATATCACATAAACTTTATGAATATCGAAACTAAATGATATTCAATTTGTGAATATTCTCTTGGTGTTTAATTTCAAACTATTATTCATGAATTTAAACAAAGTGCAAAATAAATAATAGATGAATGAATTGGAGCTTTATTTAGACTCTCACTAATCTAGTATATCAATTGACTCCATAAACCCCATACTGCAGCCATGCTTTTGAAATACATTGGGGCGAAGTCCTTTAGTAAGCGGATCGGCTATCATATCATTTGTTCCTATATGCTCCACTATAATGTCACATTTCTTAACCAACTTCTTAACAGTCAAAAATTAAATTTGTATGGGTTTTGACCCTATGATACTTTTATTATTCATCGAGAATCTAACTGTAGGAATATTATCACAGTACAACTGAATGAGTCCAACTATAGAATTGATGACCATTAATTCTGTAATAAAATTCTTAAGCCACACAGTGTGAGTAGAAGCTCCAAAAAGAGCGACAAACTCTGCATGCATTGTGGATAAAGTGTTGAGTGTCTGTTTGACACTCTTCCATAAAACAACCCCACCAACTAACTTAAATATATATATATATATCCTGAAGTAGACTTCTCATCATCCTCACATCCGGCAAATCAAAATCTGCATACCCGACCAACTCAAGATTTTGAGCTTTATAGAAGACCAACTTAAAGTCTTTTGTTCCTTTCAAGTACCTTAAGACCTTCTTGGCAGCCACCCAATGAGCTGACCCTAGGTTCGACTTATATTTGCCTAGAAGTTCTACTATGAAGGCAATGTTCGGTATGGTACAGACTTGGGCATACATCAAGCTGCCTACCACACTAGTATAAGGTATATCCTTCATGCACTCTCTCTGTATCGTTCCTGGACATTGTGATTGTTCTCCTGGAAGATCGCCATGTTGATTGTGCAAAGGAGTTCGCGCAGTCTCATCTGTGAGACCGATTTTATCTGGTTGATCGCTCGACCTAAGTGTTAAAATAGCCCAGTGACCTCATCAGTTCAGGTCACCAGCCACCCCCGAGCTCTCACGATCTGAATTTCTTCTTCTACCTTGATAAAGGCATGACAGGTAACCCTTTTTTCCTGCATAACTTCTCCCGAATCTCGGGCAGCCTGCGATTTCAGAAGCTACCCATTTGGGCAGCCTCCTTGTCTATAAATAGAGGGGTGAGGGTCCCCAGAAAGGGACTTTTTTTGGAGGAAGTTTGGAGCTACTTGTGGAGCCAAGCGGTCTCAATTTTCAGCTCGCTCTTTTCTCCCTAGTCTAATTTGTTTCGAACCCCCTCTAGTCTCTAATCTTTTTTTTGTAAGATCTTCTAGCAGCCCAGAATTGTCAGAACAGCGATTTCATCCCGTGGCTTACCGACATCGTTTCGACACTCTCAGTAACCTAGTAACTGGCAGTCCAAAGTTTCTCTTCCGATTTTCAAGAGTAAGTTGTTGAGGTGTAATTTTTGCATCAATAGAATGAACACACGACCATCAGATTTGGATTTGCTGGTGAAGTGCAGTGGTCAGAGATGTCAGATCGAGAGTTGCGGAATCAGTTCGGTGGGGGTCATCCAGCTGCAGGTCGCGCGACCTCTGAAGACCTGGAAACGCGCTTCGAACGAGCACTCAAGCAAACTCATCAAGAGTTCGCTCGAGCACAGTGCGAGACCACCCAGCAGATGGAAGCAATGGGAAAAGCTCTGTAGGTGATTTCACAGCGGTTAGCTCCTCAAGATATTGAGGTCGCTACACCGGCAGCTGCCCAAACTGCCTGTAGACAGATTTCAGACCGCGCCATCCTCGAGCCTGCCGCGCCTCTGCGGTCTCACGGGGTCGAGTTCGCCGCTCGACAGGAGTTTTACCAGGCTGCTGCCTGGGGAAGTCCTGCCCGAGCCCTGAGTTTTCAGGAGGGTGTTACCACTCACCCTATCGACTTGTGGGAGGAGACATCCCCGTTTGTAGATCAAGTTAGGTGGGAACTTGTTCCCATAGGCTTCCGAGAGCCCCGACTTCTAGTGTATACTGGAAGGGATGATCCGATCTCTCATCTACAGGCTTTCAAAGCTGCAGTATCGATGAGCTTGTCTGAGGCTCTCCGTTGCAAACTATTTGTAACCTCCCTTGGAGGTGAAGCCATGGAGTGGTTCAAGTTGAATTCATCAACGCTCTCCGAGAAGGCCCTCTGAAGCTAAAAGTCACCACCAAAGAACCTCATTCTTATCAAGAACTAATTTCAATTGTGAACAGGTTCATCGAGGGTGGGATCTGCAACCCAGAGTACGTCTCATACCTCTCCAGCATGGCTTATCAGGGTGGTAGAAGCTCTTCTTCTTCAAACCCTGAACATCATCAGAAGCCAGCTCGCCAAGAGTACCAACCTCATGCCCCCGGAGGCAGAAATTTTTGTCATCACCGCCCAATCATCAACCATCAACAACTTACTCAATGGCAGCAGCCTACGCAGGCTCAGTCGTTAGCTTGTTTCCCCTCCTACCTCTTCCTACTAATCAACTTAGGCAACCCTTTAACAACTCGCAAGAGTGTTTTGCAGATCTGCCTCTTCCTATTCAGAGATTTTGGAAATTATCGAAAGGCAGCCCTTCTTCAAGAAGCCAGCTCCGATGAAATCTGACATCAAATTTAGAAATCAAAGTCTCTATTGCGAATTCCATAAAGAGAGGTGACATCAAATCGAAAATTGCAGAGCGCTCAGATTCTTGATTGAGAAGCTCCTCAAGGAAGGTAAACTCCAAGATCTAATCAATAAAAAGATTGAAGATCTGGCAAAGAAGGCAAAGATCGTCGCTGAAGTTGGCTGGGAATGTGAGGAGGTGGAAGATGCCAGCCTCTTTGGCAGTCTCCATATTGGTTATGAATGCGTGGAGGCGGACAATGAGGGGGATAATAGTTTGCTATTTTGCATCCATGGAGGTGCTGGACTTGAATCTTCCAAGAAGTCCAGCACGGCTAGAGTCTTCAGGGATGAAGTCTTTGTTGCCTCTGCCTCAGCCCCTGCTCTAGAGGTGGTTTTCTTCAGCAAAGAAGATCTTACACCCCATGGGAATCCCTTTAATGATGCTCTTGTCATTAAGGCTGTGATAAAGAATTTCACAGTCGAAAGGATCCTAGTGGATACTGGAAGCTCGGTGAACTTATTGTTCATGCCTACCTTCGAAGCCCTGAAGACTGGGAAGCCAATGCTTTCCACCGAAGGACCCCTTTATGGCTTCTCAGGGGAAAAAAGGAGGTCGAAGGGAGAGTTTCTCTAACCGTGATGATGGGTGGGATCATCAAGCAAGCCGAATTCGTAGTACTAGATGCTCTTAGCAGCTATTACGTGATTTTTGGTAGACCCATCCTCAATCAATATAGGGCTATAGTCTCTACTTTCCACCTTGCCCTCAAATTCTTAGCCCAAGGGAAGCAGTTTAGGGTTAGGAGCGACCCTAGGCTAGCCCGGGAATGCTATGTCAAGATAGTTAGCTTTGTCGACATAGGTTCCCAGTTGGGAGTCAAAGATGAAGTGATGATACCTTCGAGTTCTGAATAAGGATCTCAATACATAATTTTGAGTTCGTTTTTAGCTAATAATTGTCCTTTTGTTTTTTAGCTATTAAACTGCCCTAAGTCTCTTCAAGACTGTTGTTTGTAAATAAATTTGTTTCAATAAAATGTGTCTTTTCTCCATCTCTTTTCAACTGCTGCTATGTGATTTAATTTGAATTGATTTCTAGATATTTATTTTTTACCTCATTAAACCACCCTTCTAAAAAACACTTGGCTATTCTCTTTTGCTTATTTTTTTTGACGCGCTCAGGTCAAAAATGGAAGCCTATGAAGAATCCATTTTAGAAGATCAGGAGGTTGAGATTAAAAGTAGAGCTGAGGGAACTCATTTAAAATCTGCCCAGGGTATCCAGGTTATTCCAATTAAAGGAGATGAAGGCAAGACGCTTTCAATTAACGCAGAACATTCCTAAATTGAAAAGAAAGAGTTAATAACTTGCCTATTTAGAAATCTAGACGTGTTCGCTTGGTCAGCAAATGACATGCTAGGGATGGATCCTGATATAGCTTGTCATCATTTAAACATAGATCCAGCCTTCAAACCAGTTGTTCAAAAGAAACGAGCAGTAGCAGTTACTTTAGCCGAGCCAATTGGAGAAGAAGTTCAAAAGCTTCTCAAAGCTACTTTTATTCAGGAGGTTCAATACTGTTGGGAATATTGCCCTCAATGTTCCTTTGATTTGAAGAGGCATCACTCTCAATGATAAGTACATATTGTATTTGATGATACATTCTATTTTGTCTCAAGTTTCATACAGGGAGATGATATTCCAAACTTTGGAATATATTCAAGGTTTGTTGCCAAAATCAGCTGACAAGATTTCACTGTCTCAGCTGAACCGCTGAGACAATAGAAGGATCCGCTGAGAAGGCTAATTGGCAAGTTCGTCGAACGCAGAGAGTCTTTCGTCGAACGCAGACAGCCGTTCATCGAACGCAGACAGCCGTTCGTCGACCGCTGAGACGGGATAGAAGCAAGAGCTGAGAGCTAGCGTGTTCGTCGAACGCAGAAGAAAGTTTGTCGAACGCAGAGACAAGATAGAAGCAAGCGCTGAGAGCTAGCGTGTTTGTCGAATGCAGAAGAAAGTTAGTCGAACACAGAGACGGGAAGAAGCAAGCGTGGAGACTTGGCGTGTTCGTCGAACGCAGAAGAAAGTTCGTCGAACGCAGTTACTTCTCCACAAATCGACACGACGAGTTCTGCTTTTAGCACAAGTTGCAGAAAAGAAATCTGGGGACCACAACTCACTCCCATACCGATCAGAAAGATGGCTAAGAGTCGTTGATGATAAAGTGTGGATAAAAGAAAGCTCTAGGGCACTTTTGCGAGAACGGTCGACTGCTAAGAAAATCAATTTCTCCATTGACGGCTGCCGCTCTCGTCTTTCTCCTCCTGCTCACCGAAGAAGAAGAAAACTGTGAGAGAAAGAAAGCTCCTCCACAAGAAGGAGCAGGGTGAAATTCCTTCCTTCAATAGAAGAAGAAGATCAGGTTGTAGCTGGCATCATCATCTTCATCTACAAGAAAGCACAGGCTGTGCAAGATCTACAGGAGAGTGTTTCTGCTGTAGTATGTTCTAAAATCTCTTTTACTGTAGGGCTTTTGCCTGAGTTTGTAGGGCATTTGACTGAGTGTGTAGGGCTGTTAGGCCTGAGCTTGTAGGACTGGTTAGCCTGAGATTGTAGGGCTGTTTAGCCTGAGGAGTAAGGCTTATTGCCTGAGGTAGGAGCTGGTGATAACTCTGAGTTGTAGGGACTATTGTCCTGAGGTAGGATCATCTGTGATCTGAGAAGTTCTGAGGAACTTGTGGTGTAAGCTCTTGGAGCTGAGATTGGAGGGTTGGCCCTGTCTAACACACTATTAGAAGGGTGAAGCCGGAAAGTGGACCACCCATAGACACACTGTCTTGGGGAACCACTATAAAGACTTGTGTGTTTTCTGTGTTGCTTGATTTTTTGCTAGATTAGTTTTAACTGCTTTAGATCTGACAAGTAAAAATCAAAAGACCTATTCACCCCCCCCCCCCCCCCCTCTAGGTGAATTAGACCATATATCTATATTCTTTCAAGTGGTATCAGAGGTAGGTTGGTCAAGAAAGACTTAACAGTCTGACCAGATCCTACATAGGTATAGATTATTCTGAATCAGATGGCCTCTAGTGGACTGCAGAAGGAGATGGGCTCCATGAAGTTGCCCATATGCAACAAAGCCAACTTTGGCATATGGAAGCAGAGGGTGAGGTTGTTCATGGAAGCATCTGACCCTAGGATTTATTTACTGTCAAGGAAGGTCCCTTCACCTTCCAAACTGCCTCCACAATAGATCCAACAAGAAGGGTAGAAAAGGCATTTAATGACTTAACCCCAATAGAACTCACTCTGTACACCATGGACAAGAGAGCCCAGAACATCATAGTGAATGCTATTGATGACTCCACATTTCAAAACTTAGTACACTGCACTACTGCTAAGGAAATGTGGGACACATTAGTAGTTTATATGGAGGGGACTGCAGAAGTGAGAGATGACAGAAAGTCACTCCTGAACCAAGAATATGAAGCCTTTAGGCATCTGAGTCAGGAGAGCATATACATGTGCTATGAGAGGTTCTTCAGAATTATAAATGAGCTGAGAACCTATGAGAGAGTGTTCACAAATTATGAGCTGAATGATAAGTTCCTTAGATCCCTAACTAGGGATTGGGACACAAAAATTTGTGTCATCAGGGAAGTGGCAAGGCTGGGAGAAACCCCTACCCACACACTATTTGGGAAATTGCTCTCATATGAGATGCAGCTGACTGCAAGAAAGGAGGAGGATACTTCCTCCAGGGCTCAGGAAAGGGAGAAATCAGTAGCTCTCAAAGCTGACAGCTCCAAGAAGAGCAAGGGCAGAATGATGTCTCCTCCAAGGAGAGGTGCTGAATCTGAAATCAACACCACAGATAGCTCTTCCCTGATGAAGAGTTTGCTGCCTTCTCAAGGCAGTTCAAGAAGATGATGAGGAGAAAGTAATGGAAGAACAAACCCTCCTCCTCATTGTTCGATTCAAAAGTGCGCCTCCGGAGGAAATCGAGGGTTGCGGATTATCGGTTACTATTTGGTTCGAGAATTTAGACCGCTAGCAGCGGTCGAGGCCAGATTTTGCCCACCGCGGCAAATGCCACTCCTGCGACGGGCTTTCCTTTGATTAAAGAGAAGCGGTTACAGCGGGTTACAAGTGCATGGAAGAAGAAGCCGGCCGGCTAGACTAGTCGCAAGACCGGAAACTCGAGGCCGCAGCCCAAACAAGCGAGCTTTCAGATTCGAGTGTGCGTGTCTTGTGAGCAGTGCCGCCCCCTATTTATAGGCTCGGGGCCCTGCCCGAATGGGCAGAGATAAAATAACCGCCTGCCCGGGTACAAGATAAACGGGCAGGCAGTGACGAGATACACAAAGAAGAAAAGAAAGAAGCCGCGCGGCTTGGCGGCTTGCCCTTCCGACCCGTCTGACCAGAGGCTGAAGATGCCGTGACCAAGGCAATGATGCAAAACGAGCGGCCTTCGGCTTGAGACCGCGGCCTGCCTTCTGGACGTGACTTTGGCTGATCTTCACGATGCAACCCGGGTGGTCTCCGATCTGAGGCCGCGGCTTGTCCCGCGGGCTTGAGCCTTGAATCTCTATGACACAACCCAGGCGGTCTCCTGCTTGAGACCGCGGGTCGCCTTCTTGCCTTGGCAATCTTCAATCTTGGGGATGGTCCGAAATGACATCAGACCACCCGACTTGGTTTACCCTGGACTGAGAATCGCTGACCCTGGAACCCAGCGGCTTGATCTAGCAGTTCGCCCGGTCCGAGAATGATTCAAACCGAGGAGCGGTTTTCCGGGTAAACATAATCCCCGCATATTTTCAAATCTCAAGGGAATTTCGAAAATAGCTGGGAGACCGCATCCGACTTGTCCTGAATTCTATAAGAGAGCCAGAGAATTCATTCTGCAGAATTTTTTCTGAAATCACGGGATATTACTCGCCAGTTGCGGTTAGAGATTTAAGACCGGTAATTCACCTACAATGGACTTCTTAGCAACCGTGTTAGACCGCGTGGTTCCTGCTGGAGATAAGAAGAAGGAGGAAAAAAGACGCGAAACAACGGAGAGATCGAAGAAGGAGAAGGAGAAGCAGCACCGGAGAGACCGGAAGAAGAGGGAGCGATCTGAGAAAATAGATGATTCAAAGTCCGCCGTGGACCTAGCGATCCCCAAGACTCCTGCAGAGCCCGCAGCAGATAGCTCGGGGCTTCCTCCCAGCGACTCGCTGATTCCTTCAGGCGACCTCGGCCTACAGACCGTCAGCCCGCTGAATAAAGGGGAGGCCGCCCCCTCTAGTAAAAAGGATTCTGGCAGCCCTTCAAAGAAAGTCGGCGGGTCCGACTCGTTCGGTATGGAAATCAGCCCATCCGGGAATCCTCACTTACTAGTCAAGGATATGGGGGAGGAGGCGGTTAGCTCTCAGAAGCCGGGCGACCTGATTACCCCTCTATCCGTGGACGACTATCCCAGCCCCTCTAAAGAAATCAGTCCATCTTTGGGTGAGAAAGGAAAGAAAAGAAAGAAGGCCGGGTCAGTGACCGATCGAATAACCAAGAAGGTTAAGAGGCTAGCATCCAAGGAAAGGGCGGCTTTTAAGAAACCGGCCGAGTCCCGCCTCCAGACCAATCCGCGACTAAAAGAGGAGCTTGGCTTAGCGACTCCCCCATCTGCTAAGGTGAATGACTCACCGACTACCCCTGATGTGAAATCGAGCGGACTGCTTCCGGACTCGGCGAGCAGTTTATCATTTGACGGGATCTTTAAGAAAATGGATGAGCTGGCGAGCCGAGACAAGCTTCTCAATAGCCCGGTGACTTCAAAGCGAACTGTCCCTCCTATAGATAACACGGCCCGACCTGAGGAACCCGCTCAGAAGGAGGTTGAAGAGCAGGAAGCTGCTATTCGGGCCGCCCTGGAGGTCGAGCAGAGAGCGAAGGAACTCAAGGAGGTGCTGGAAGCGCGAGAGGAGGTTCCGCCGGCGATGACTGGGAAAGAGATAATGATGGTGAAGAAGGAGGCGAAATGGGCTTTAGACAAGCCGCTGCGGCCTGATCCCTTTACGCCAGGTAAGCGCCCTGCGGGTTATAAAGCTGTTCGTTTCTTCATTCCGCGACCTCGTCAAAATAAATTATTGAACCCGCCGCCGAGCTTTTTCCCTTTAGCGGCCTGGTCCTCTTCCGCTAGGCAGAGTAAAGAGAGACTCTGGCGTGAACAACGACGGAGGATGGACCCGGAACAGTCTAAGCGGCCTGTGCGCCCAGGCATTGATCTTATATTTATGTACATTTATATATATATAGCGCTGCATGCCCTTGCTTTACATAACCGCGCGGCTTCTTGCAGATAACGAAGATCAAACTATGAAGCCGGGCGACCTCGAGCACAAGTCCCCCCGGCGTTGACCTATGCAGCGGCTTCGCAAGAAGGGCATCCGTTGTTTGATCATCTCGAGGAAGACTTAGCAAACTTGAGGGTCCGCTTGAAGGAGGTGGAAGACCGGGAAGCCGCCACTCGGACCGCTCTGGAGGCCGAGCAAAAGGCAAGGAAGAAGGCTGAAGAGGCGCTGAGGGCACAGATAGAGACCGACAGGAGATCCAGGATAGAGAGAGAAGGCTCTGGAGGTGCAGCTTGAGGCCACGCGAGCTGCAGTGGAGACTGAGAAGAAGGCCAAGGTTGCACAAGTCGCTACTCTGACCGCTCAATTCGAGAGGGAGAAGAGAATATCTGCCAAGCTTAAGGATGACTCCAGATATTATCAGGATAAATTTTTGCGGCTAACTAGAGAAGTCGCGGCAGGCCGGCGAAGTACGAATGATGCGATGCTGGTTTCTAGCGGCCGGCTGTTGGGGCGGGCTAGAATCCTCCCCCGGTTAGGGCGGCTGACCCAATGATCGATGAGGCCACCGGAACCCCCCGCATGATTACTGCTTCGCGGGTTGAAAGGGATGTCGGGCGGCTTCATAGCACGATCAACCACATCCATTATCATACCAGCCAGATTTACTCTCTTCTGAACACTACCAGTGATCAGGTCGCGCGGCTTCATAGAGAGGATATCTCCCCCGAACACCGCCAGCCGTGTACGGATTTTTTAGAACAATTTATATTATGAGTGCGGCTTGTTGATTCGTCCTCTGTTGGATAATGCTTCTTTCTGCTTTATGTCTTTTATTTGAATAACCTGTGCGGGTTCTTATTTTAATCGTTGTTCCTTGTGTTTTGTTTAGATCTTCTATGTTTTATCTGAACTGATTACAGGTCGCGCGATCTGTGATGTATGCTTGCACCTGATTTCCTGAATGCCTTTGGTTTTTTTGTTTTTCTGGTAAATCTGATCATGCAGGCTGTTAACCGCGCGATTAGAATGTGTAGCCGCGATATAATTTTGCTATTCGCAGATCGTCAAAATCTATAAGTAGGGACCTTTCGAAGTCATTCTTACGATTTCAAATGGCGCGATCTAAGAACAAGTCGTAGCGGCCTGTTAAGGTTAAAGCCGTTCGAGCAGATGCGGTCTTGGCCTTTCACTCGGCGGACCACCCGGAGTGCCATCTTACCCAGAGCGAACTAGACGAATTCATTGGGAAACACATGGCAGGGAGTAATCTGCTCGCGCGGCTTCCTTTGCGCGACGAGCGGATTAACTCTTCCAACCCGCATCAGATAGCCGTCCCCGTCGACCATTTTGAATATGGCTTCAAATTTCCGCTGCCACTTGAAGTCATCGCCATTTTTGACCACTACGGGGTTGTACCCGGCCAGCTTCCACCGAACTCCATAGCATCCATATACAGTTTTATTTCATATCTGCGGTTCGAGCGAACCAGATTTTCCCTTGATTTGTTTAGGAAATTCTTTTCGGTGCGGGCTGTCTCCGACGTGGGGACTTCAACTTTCAGGGGGCACCTCTACTTTGGCTGCCACGGACTGAAGATCGTCAATTTGGCGAACAAGGTCTCAGACTGGTCGGAGCGGTTTGTAATGTTCGAAGGAGACTTCGGACTGTTGCAAACCAACCCGCAAGTTCGGGGGGAGGAGGCTTTCCAAATCCCTCAAGTCGGAAAGATCGAGCTGGACACCTTCGTGTTTCTTGAGAACGAGCGGTTAGATATCAATCACTACATTCCGCTGTTCTCAGAGCTGGAGGACGTCCTTCCCGAACACAGTAAGTTCCTCTAGACCGCTTGTATATGACCGCGCGGGCTGCTTTATTTAAACTTCCGACTTCACCTTGCAGCTGCCCACATTGTCCCTGCGAACAAGCCGGTCACGCCGGCCGGCCCGATTTTAACCCAGAGGGAAAGGAGGCAGCGGCGAAAAAGGCCGCCATCGTCGGAGGAGGAGATCCCAGCTTCTTCTGATGAATTCGAGCTTCTTCGTTCCTGTGGAAACCCGCCCGACCTGCAGGGCAACCCAACTGTCCTCTGGCACAGGGACAGAAGCCGCATCCGGGTATCCACTGCACTTCCTTCATGGGGAAGCGAAAAGATTAGCCGCCATGCGTTAGCCTCCGGGGCCGCTATGTATGGTCGAAAGACCTTAAAGAAGCTGAGGAAAACTCCTGAAGAAGAGCTCCCCCGGCTAGCGGCACAAGTCGATGCATGGGGTTTGCGGCCAGTCACTTCATGGCCTTGTCGTACAGGCGGCTGGTTTCCGTTCAGAAATGCCTAGAAAAGAAGTACGAGGAGCAGGTCGCGGAGAACGCGCGACTTCAAGAAGTTGTGGCGGTGAGTTTGTCAAATGATGACGCGATTTTATATTGTTCAGCCCGAGCGACCTGATTTATTTTTTCTTTTTGCAGAGACAATATGAGGTGACCAACCCAGCCTTCCAGGATGAGGTGTTGCCTCATGTGGCCCAAGGAATCGATAAAGCTTTGGGCCTTATGGAAGACTGGGGCGGTCTGTGCGAAGGCTTTGAGGGCACTACTTTCTCCGACCTCTTCCCCCCTGAAGGACCAGCTTGATGAGATCAGCCGCAGGCAGAAAGGAAAAGCCAAGGTGGGTGAAGAGGCTGAAGCCGACGCGGGCAGGGAGATTGTAATCCATCAAGGAGTCGATGAAAGTGGTGGAGCCGCCGAGGAGGCCGGTGCGGAGGACGATGCTGACGATGATGATGAGGATGACGAGGACAGTTTGTCCTCTGGAACAACCGGCTCCGCCAGTAAGACCGGGCGGTCTAGTGACAGCGATTCATCGGATTCTTCCTCGTCAAGTGAAGGCTATTCGCCCGAAGTTGACATTGATGGTGCGGACTCGAGTTCCCCTGTCAAGAAGAAGAAGAAGAAGTCGGCAGACTAGTGCCTTTGTTTTAATTTTATTTTTGTGTAATCGCCGGTCTTTTTTTGTTAGCCGGGCGGTTAAATTTTTGTTAACACATATTCTGAAAAATGAATGGAAATTTTACCTGTCTAATTGTCCATCTATTTTTACTTACTTGTGGTTGCTATTTTGTCTTTCTTTTTTCTTCTTTACCTTTCGTTCTCTATGATTGAGCCGTGCGGTTGTCTTGATCCGAGTATAGGTAATAACTGATGATCTCGGACGGCCTATATACAACCCGTGCGATTACTCATTTAAATCTCGGGATGTCCGATTTTTGATAATATAAACGATAAAGGATAGACTTGTGCGATTATAATTCAAACCGGGCGGCCTCTTATCATTCAGAGATATCTCATCCTCGCTGATGCAAGTAATGAATTATAATTTTGCGCGGTTTGAATACAATCCTGGCGAGTAATCCATTGCATCCAGGTATAACTTTTTGCTGAGGAATAGATCAACCCGATCGGTTAGAACATAATTCGAGCAGCAATATATTTAGATCCAGAGATATCCAGACTTGGTTAATATGAGATACAGATAGATCCGCTCGGTTATAATGCAACCCGGGCAATCATATTTTCGAATCCAGAAACATCCAACTCATTAAAAGATGGATAGGTCCGCCCAGTTAGAACGCAACTCAGGCAACCATATAATTAGATCCAGAAATATCCAACTTCATTAATATAAGAGATAGATAAGCCCGCCCGGTTAGAATACAACTCGGGCATCCATATATTTAAATCCAGAAGCATCTAACTCAACAAAAGATGGATAGGTCTGCCCGGTTAGAATGCAACTCGGGCAATCATATGTTTAGGTCCAGAAATATCCAACTTAACTGATATAAAAGATAGATAAGCCCGCCCGGTTAGAATGCAACTTGGGCAATCATATGTTTAGATCCAGAAATATCGAAACTTGCACTCAATCAGACCGTGCGGTTTGAAAATGCAGACCGCCCGGTCTTAATATCACAACCCCTTATTAGGGTAGACGAACACCTGCACCTGTTCTAATAATATCTTTCTCGAACGGTTTATATAAGAAACCACAAGAGATGAATGCCTTCCTGTAGGGAAAAGGAATAATCTATAGGCTCAGATGACCAAGTGGGCAGGTGGGCCTCGGTGGCGAACATTGCTTTCCTCAAGTGGTCATAAGAGCTGTAGAGAGAAAAAAGAAAAAGCATGTACAGACTCAGATGACCAAGTGGGCAGGTGGGCCTCGGCGGCGAACATTGCTTTCCTCAAATGGTCATAAGAGCTGCAAGCGACTCATCTGCTCTCTTGCCTAGGGTTACAAGCCGAGTTGATCAATTGGGCAGGTGGCCTCAGCGGCGAACATTGCTTTCCTCAGAGAGATCAACTCAGTTGTGGACCCAACTAGGCACCGTTTTGAGAGTACCTAAGAGTATTCGATGGTCACAGGCTATGATGTTCAGTTGGGCAGGTGGGCCTCGGCGGCGAACATTGCTTTCCTCAGAAAGATCATCAAAGCTGTAACTATATCCCTTTCGGGGCATGATAGAGCTGACAATCACCTAGACCTCCCTTGATGCAGGGGTGTGTCAGATATCAGCCGGGATCCAAAGTTCTGAAGACCACCGCAGCGGAATTGGCAAGCTACCACTACATGTGTGTGAAAACTCCCCGCATCACACTATCTCGGTGGGTTTTACGCTATGACTACAATCCAAGGGGGTTCGAGCAGAATTTGGTGATATCTCAGAGGTTCAGGGAGTGAGATATGTATATATGCATTCATAATGTAGAGAACCGTCAGACAAGAAGAAGTGTCAGTATAGGGCTTCTCATTTAATACCAAAAAACGTGAAAAATGAAAGAGATAGTTCAAGGATAAAATCGTTTAAGATTGTCACCGCTCCAGGTGCGTGAGATGTCTTCTCCTTCGCAAGTTTGGAGACGATAGGCCCCGTTCTTCAATACCTCTTTGATAATAAAGGGTCCTGCCCAGTTGGGATTGAGCTTTCCAATATTGCCAGACCTGGCCGCAGCATCTACCTTCTTTAGTACCAAATCCCCAACTGTAAACTGTTTCACTCTGACATTTTTGTCAAAGTATTTTACCATTCTCCTTTTAACTTCTTCCTGTCTGATTGTTGCCTCGTCCTGAAGTTCTTCGATCAGATCTAGACTATACTTGATAGCCTCATCATTGTCTTCTATCCATACTCCCCCCCCCTCTTTTGTATACACAACTCTTGGAGTCACTACCTCGAACTCTACAGGAACAACAGCTTCCGAGCCATGAGATAATTTGAACGGTGTCTCCCCAGTGACTAAAGATGGGGTAGTACGAAGAGTCCAAAGGATGGAAGGAAGTTGGTCCACCCAATTTCCTCTTTGATTCAAGACTCTTTTCATCAAGAGTTGCTGGATTCGCCTGTTTGCTGCCTCAACCTGACCATTGGTCCTTGGATGATGTACCGAGGCAAACCGAAGATCAATTCCGACCTGATCACAAAAGCTTATCATCTCCGGATTGTTGAACTGTGGGCCATTATCAGTGACGATTGCCAGCAGAATTCCATGCCGGCAGACTATTTCCCCCCAGATGAAGTTTCTGATAATTTGGGTAGTGTTTTTGCTAATGCTTTTGCCTCAATCCACTTACTGAAATAGTCGATCATCACAATGATAAAACAACGTTGACCGCTGGCTATTGGGAAAGGTCCGATATCTTCCATTCCCCATACGGCAAAAGGCCACGGCGCAGCTATTGATCTGAGTGACTGAGCAGGCAAATGCTGAAGGGGAGCGAACTTTTGACACTGAACACACCGCTTGGCGAATGTTTCAGCATCCTTTCTCATGGTTGGCCAGAAATATCCTTGCCGCAGGATCCTTTTCTCTAAGGTTTTGGCCCCTGAATGGCTACCGCATTCCCCAGAATGAACTTCCTGAAGTATGATCGAGATCTCTTCTTCTGAAACACACCGTGCTGAGGGAGAAATCAAAGTTTTCCTATACAAAACTCCTGCTATTAAGTAGTAGTAGGCCGCCTTTCTTCTGAATCTATTTCTGTCCTTGATTGATTGATGAAACTCTCCTTTTGACAGAAATAATTCATAAGGGTCTTTCCAGGAAGGATTTTGATCGATCTGCATGAGCTCCCCTTTCTCTGTGGCCGGATGAAAAAGTTCCGAGGTCACCCTTACTGATGGAAGACCAAACTTTTGACAACTCGCCTGCCTCTTCATTTTGTGCCCTTGGAATGTGCTCGATGATGAAGGATTTGAATCTCTCGATCTCTTCCTTAGCTAGCAATAGATACTTTCTCAGCATCAGTTCCCTTGTTTCGTAGTTTCCTAGAACTTGTGAAGCCATCACAAGAGAATCAGTTTTCACATGAACATGCTCTATCCCAAGCTCTTTTGCGAGTCTTAGGCCGGCCAAGAGTGCTTCATATTCAGCCTGGTTGTTCGTCACTGGAAAGAAGAATTTGATTGCTTGCTCAAGTTTGATGTCGTTTGGACTGATAAGAACTACTCCGGCTCCCACGGAGTTTCTCCCTGAAGCTCCATCTACATAAATGATCCAGGCAAAAGGAGATTCCTCCACCTGTTCTGGATTAGTCTCCATCGTGTCCACCAAGAAGTCTGCCAATACTTGTGCTTTAATTGCCGTTCTGGGAATGTATAATATTTCAAATTCGCTTAGCTCGATCGCTCATTTGGCCAATCTTCCTGAATGATCTGGCTTTTCCAGGATACTTCTTAGTGGGTGATCCGAAACCACCTGGATAGGATGAGCCTGAAAATAGGGGCGGAGCCTTCGTGATGACATGACCAAAGCCAAGGCCAATTTTTCCAGAATTGAATATCTAGTTTCCGCATCTTTGAGGATATGACTGACATAATATATTGGAAATTTCTTCTTTTTCTCCTCCCGGACAAGGACAGAGCTTATTGCATCTGGACCCACCCCCAAGTATAAGAATAATGTTTCCCCTACGCGAGGGCTTTGAAGAAGAGGGGTTGAGGTTAACTGCTTTTTCAACTGTTCGAAAGCGTTATCGCACTCTTTATTCCATTCAAACATAGATCCTCCCCTGAGAGTTTTGAAGAATGGAGCGCTCTTATCTCCTGACTTTGAAATAAATCTGCTTAGTCCTGCCAACCTCCCCCCAAGTTGTTGCACCTCTTTCTGATTACGAGGAGGGGTCATATCTAGGATGGCCTTCACTTTATCTGGATTTGGCGTGAGGCTATCAGGAGTGAGAAGATGTCCAAGAAATTTCCCTTTGTTCGCCCCAAACACGCATTTCAGTGGATTCAGTTTTAATTTGAACCTCCGCAGAGTAGCGAACGTCTCTACGAGGTCTTTCAAATGAATTGAAAAAGTTTTACTTTTTAGAAGAAGATCATCCACGTATACTTCAAGATTTCTCCCTTTTTGATGTTTGAAAACCGTGTCCATCATTCTTTGATATGTCGCACCCGCATTTTTGAGTCCAAAAGGCATGACAAGGTAACAATAACACCCATCATTGGTGATGAATGATGTATGCGGGATATCAGGCTTATGCATTTTAATCTGGTGGTAACCAGAAAATGCATCTAAAAAGCTCATGAAATTATATCCCACCGCGGAATCTACTAAAACATCTATCCGAGGCAAGGGATAACAATCTTTGGGGCATGCTTTATTGAGTTTTGTGAAATCTACACACATGCGCCATTTTCCCCCAGATTTTTTCACCATTACAACATTTGACATCCAAGTGGGGTATTGGATTTCAGAAATGAAATTGGCTTTAAGAAGTTTTGTAACTTCTTCTTTGATGGGTACCGCCAGCTTGGTTGCTACCTCCCTCTTCTTTTGTTGGATCGGTTTAAATTCAGGGGAGACATTGAGGTGATGGCATGCAACATCCGGATCTACTCCAGGCATATCTTCCGCTGACCAAGCGAAGATGTCCAGGTTCTCCAACAGACAGGAGATCAAGTGAGTCTTCTCCTCTTCGGATAGCTCGGCGTTGATGATCAGCTTCTTTCCTTCCCCTTCAGCAATGAGGATCTCTTGGGTCTCTTGGGCAGGTTTCAGGTGAGTCCCTTCTCGCTCTGCGCTTTCCCCAGTTTCCTCAGGGAGCTTGGAAACTTCGTGGACGTCGCTCTGAGATTTGGGAAATGGTGCCTCGGTGATCACATTAACTGTTTTTACATAGCATTCCCGAGCAACTTTTGGATCGCTTCGGATCCGGTATTGACGTCCCTCGGCAGCGAACTTTAAAGCCAAGTGGAAAGTGGACACTATCGCCTTGTAAGCATTCAGGATTGGCCTTCCAAAGATTGCACAATAGCTGCTTGGGGCTTCCACCACTACGAAGTTTATCAGCTTTGTTATGCCTCCCAATGACACCAAAAGCTTTACGCACCCCTCTACTTCTTTCTTTTCTCCTGAGAAGCCGTAGAGGGGCCCTTCCGTGGAGAGCAGAGGCTTTCCAGTCTTGAGGGCCTCAAATGTTTGACGGAAAATGAGATTAACTGAACT
This sequence comes from Dactylorhiza incarnata, assembly GCA_033032865.1. Taxonomy (NCBI): domain Eukaryota; kingdom Viridiplantae; phylum Streptophyta; class Magnoliopsida; order Asparagales; family Orchidaceae; genus Dactylorhiza; species Dactylorhiza incarnata. Next base: position 12,288,111 of record JAWHQI010000023.1, on the reverse strand, counting down.
ACCGGTATCAATCAGAATCTTGTGTGCAGTGTAGTTCTCGATGATTGCCTTTATAACTACAGCATCATCGAAAGGGTTTGCGTTTGGGGGAAGATCTTCTTGGCCGAAGGTAATGACCGACCTTTCTGGAGCAGAAGTGGAGGCGGCTGCCACTTCCTGCTTGGAGACTCTCCCGATGCTGGATTTCCGAGAGGATTCTGGCCCTGCTCCTCCATGGATACAATAGATGTTGCCAAGGGGGCCAACATCATTTACTTCTATACATTCGGTGGCAGGATGTATATCCCCATAACAACCTGCCTCTTCCACGTCAGCACATTCCCAGGTCACTTCGACCGCTTCCTTCTTCTTCTCGGGTCGTGATTCAACCGGGGTTTCCTGCCGGATCAACCCTCGGAGCTTCCCTTCTTTCAGGAGTTTTTCTATCAACCACCGGAGGGCCCGAAAATCCTCAGTCCGATGCCCCTCCTCTTTGTGATACTCACAATAGAAGTTCGGATTTCGATTGCGAACTTCCGATTTCAAAGGTGGGGGCCTCTTGAAGTCAGGCCTCTCTTGAAGAATTTGAACAAACTCGTTCATGCTGACGTTAAGAGGGGTGAATGACTCCTGTGATTCATCATATCGGATGGACGGAATAGTTGGGGATGGCTGTGCGATGTATTGCGGCAGATATAGCGGAATTGTTTGCGGAACCCCCATGGGTTGAGTGGGTGTGATGGCCAACGACGGTTTCTGATCCTGAAATCGTTGATGGCCAAGAAATGGTTGCTTAGGCTTAAGATTTCTTCCCCTCTGAGCACGAGGTTTGAAGTCAGGCTTAGATGGATGATTGTAACGTTGCTGATGGATCGGTGCAGAATTAAACTGGTCATTGTCGTTGAGCAACTTGGCAACATAACCAGGATTAGTCTTTTCTCCTCTGATAAACTTGTTAGCTAGACAAATCATCTCTTGATAGGTCTTCGGTTCCCTGATTTGAGCTTCAAATTTCAACGGCCCCTCCCTAAGGCCATGCATTAAAGCGACCCTGTATAATTCTGGATCGACGTTTTGCACCTCCATTATCTCTCTTTGGAAACGGTCGACAAAGTGGGCCCACGTTTCATTTTGTTGCTGGCGTATTTCAAATAGGGCTGCCAGACCATTCTTCCTCTTTTTCGAGGTAGAGAATCGGAGCAGGAATTCTCTACGCAACTCCGCAAAACATCTAATGGATCGAGGGTGCAATCCGTAAAATCATTCTCTGGCTTGCCCGTCGAAGGACGTTACCAGAAGCTTACACTTGGTTGCGTCGGTGATGGTCCTCAGAGCAACGGCCGATTCGAATGCTTGGAGATGAATCGCCGGATCGGATTCCTTATTATATGTCAACAGGCGTGGTTCTCGGAAGTTATTCGGGGTCGGCTCTCCTCGGATCTCGTCCGTGAAGGGAGTGTTGGATCGGTCGGCGCCCTTAGAGGGGGGGTGAATAAGGGTTTTCAAAAACTTTAGATTATATTAAAAAAAACTTTGGAATATTGCAAGATTAATAAAGAGACATCAAGTAAAACAATAATAAAGAGATATGCTTTATTAATATCAAATAATGTTTTACAAAACTTGATTTCTATGACGCTAGAAATCGGAGGCGACTAATATAAATTCTTTTTCAATTTCTATACCGACTCGTATCCCCACAAACCGGTTGGCTTTAGACGATCTCTCCCCAGATACGGCCTCAAGCCGCTCTAGCCAATCTATCCCCAGAAAGGCCTCGAGCACCCCCTAGACCTAGCCTAGATCTAGTCACCAACACGAGGCAAATTTCAGCCCTAAGTCCTACCCCAGACCTAGTCACCAACACGAGGCGATTTCACTACCGTTTACAGAAAAAATATGAAATGAAAAGACAATAATATAAAAACTCCCTCTATGTGGATCTCTTGGAGAAGTGGACGAAGGCCCGCAGAGTATGATCGTAGTCGATGCGGCCTTTCGTCACGATGATGATGCGTGTTGAAATCTTCTCCACGGATCTCCTTAAGGCTTTATGTAATTGTGGGAGTATCGCTCTAAATCTTCCTCTCTCTGCTATGGCACGAAGCTATGGAGTTTGGGATTGGAGGAGGATGGAGAATTCGGAGCCAAAACATCCAATTTATAGCCTTTACGCTACCGCCGGTGCTAGCGCTACCGCCGGCGCTAGCCCGGATTAGGAAACGTTTTGCGCGGCAGGATCTTCAATCCGTGGCAACATATTGCTCCATGCCTCTTGTGCGCCATGCTACCGCCAACGCTAGTAGCTAACGCCGGGCGCTAGCTCCTTCTAAAAACGATGCCGGAATCGCGCAGATCAACGCTAGCGCCGGGCGCTAGCGCTACCGCCGGCGCTAGTGAGCCTCTTCGAATTTTGGCCTCAATTTTGGGGGCAGACATCATGAGTACTCCTTGAGTCATGTGGACTATGTTAACCTGCACACTTGAACACACAAGATCAAATACACATAGGATTTGTTATTCTCAAACCTAGGAGATGCGGAAGAACGTGTTCCAACAAACTCCCCCTTTTGATAATAACAAATCCATTAATGATAAATCAAAGCATTAATAAATAAGCATGATGAGACTATACTTGTGTGTGTGTGAGAGTGATGACTTTAGGATGATTATTGATTTTAGCATTTAGAATTGCTCCCCCTAAATATATGCTCCCCCTATGTGAATGCTCCCTTAATATGTATGCTATCAACTGAATTTGTCATGTTGGGTTTATGATAGCGGGTTACATTTATCATTGTTAGTTCTCCCCCTTTTGCATTTTATCATGTTAGTTCTCCCCCTTTGTTATTAGCAAAAGTGGGTAGGGAAACAAAGCACTAAAAATGTGTAAATAAAAGAGGAGGCATGATCGAGCTTTTGAAGTAAATGATAAGGAGTTTTAAATTTGTCTTTCATTGAAAATGATCAGAGTTATGACTTATTTTATCCTTTTTGTTTGTAGTTCTCCCTCTTTTATATATCAGAGTTTTAGCAAAAAAAAAAATGATTTCCCCTTTAAATAAGAGTTTTAAACCTAAAAACAATCATGATTTCCAAGTAACCAATCTACCCAAACAATATGTCAACACCCTAGCCCCGTACTAAGTGACGGATGGGCATGAGGAGCTGCAAACATGCCGTAGGTTAGGGTGTTAATCCCATATGCAAACACTAGACAAAAAACTTAACCTAGCACTCTTTCCCCCCAGTTCCTCGCAAGGCCCCACTGGAACCCTCCCCGGTTAAGGACAAGACATGAATAGAGATAAGGTTATCTAATGTCTACAACCCTACGCCCCCGCTATGGTGAGAAATGAAGTCATGGATAACAATTATTGGAAACATTAAGCATTTAAATCTAATGGGAAATATCATAGCATATGGGTTTATATTTTTATTTGAATTTTTGAAATAAAACTCACATAGCTATATTGAAATTCATGAATGAATCAGAGTTTGAGTATTGCGGAAGATTTCGAAAAAGAAACATCATAATACTAAATAAGAGTTTAAGTTCAAAAAGAGATGTTTTATAAGCAATATTTCACTTGTTGGAGGAGTGTTTAGAATAGAAATAGATCAGAGTTATAAGCAAAAAAATTTCAACCAATATAAAGTTTACCAAGCAAGTCTACCACTTGTTGCAAGAAAGGAATTTGAAGATTTAAGTGATGATGCTTACAAGATGAAAGATTTTAAATAAATATTAAAGTGCAAGGTAAAACAATTATATGGTTATGATGCGGAAGACATATAGAAGTACAAAAACATCTTATAGTAATCAATGATGGTTCATAAAAAGATATATGAGTTCAATTTCCAAAAGAAGATGTTTTTGTAAATCATTTTGCATTTAAAATTTTTGTTTTGACAATACAGTAACCAAACATGAAATAATCTTATCAAAAAGAGATTACTACAATATTACTTTAATTCACAATTTCAAAACATACCAAACATTGTAGAAAGCATGCTAGGTTATCTAGTGCATTTCATAAATAAAGAGTAGTATAGAATTAGCATTAGGATCCAATACTCATGAGAAGAAGTGTTATGGAAGATAATGATGTGCATAAAAGTGTATTTTGAATAGAGTAAACAAATGTTTTAATCAAACAAACAAGTAATATGTAAAGTAACGAGCACAATAAAACACAAATAATTTTACTTCCACTCACTTCAATGCACAACGAAAAATGTACAACTACCAAGGTGCTCTGCACACACAATGCTCATCAAGACTTATCAGGGTGCAAAGTAGTGCTTGGGGGATCACATAGTTTTATTCTTCAAGATTGATTTTTATTGTGATCCGGTGTACTTAAAAATAAGTGGTTTTTATTTTGAAAGAAAGTTATGGTTTGCACAAGATACTTTATTATTCTTTCCAAGGTGCTCAACCTCACAACGCTTATTAAGACTTATCAGGAGGTTCAAGTGGTGCTTGGTGGAGTTATCTTTGTCACTTTATTTTATGATTTTGTTTTGTACAAAGTTCTCCGAATGCACTTGTTTTGCAAACCAATATAATTTATGAAAAAGATAACCACTTTTCTTAACTTTTAAAAGTGCAAATAAAGGTTGTGTAGGTAAGATACTTGTGCAATTTTAATTGATTGTACTATTACAAAACATACACAAACATTCTTAGATTAAACACATAAGTAGACAATGCCAAAATAAGTGAGTGAATTGCGATCATTATCAAACATAAAACATTACTCATACTTAGAGCCATGCTACGCATAGTTCTACACAACTTTTTCAATATAAATTATGCACATATTAATAGATGTATCAAAGCATATTGAAGGCAATGTTCAAAGTAGTTTGAAAAGATAAATTGCAACATTACAGAAGTTCTAAATAATAGATTAAATCATGCTTGATTTTCAATGAAGTTCATACAATATTTTTGATATTTTTAAAGAGTAATTTTTAAAGTTTGAACTCATAAAATTGATCTTGGACTTCCCGAGGACTACCTTGTGAGAGGTTCGCCCAGTACTAGGTGATATGATGGGATGATAGCCCAAATCACCCTTTCGCAAGATACATAGAAAAGTTAAGTTCAGAAGAATAATTTTGATACTTGTTTTTGTTTTGTTTTATATTTTTGTAGTTGATTTTTACAAATAAAAGCATATTTTTTTTATTTTTGCTTTTGTAATTTTTGCATAAAGATGAACTTTAAATAAAGGAAACAACACAAGCGAAAAAACAAAACATATTTTTTGTAATTTGGTTTTTGTAGTTTTGTATTTGATTTTTTAAAAAATAAAGAAACACAGAAGTGCAAAACTAAGTAGAAAATATAGATTTATATATTTTAAGGGATTTTTAGAAATTTAAAAAATATAGAAAAATGAACATGGACGCTAGCGCCTGCGGTAGCGCTAGCGCGGGAGACAGTGAATGATTTTTTAGGATTTTAGAAATTTTGATTGGTGGTCTTGATTAGGTGTCCTAGTAGTAGTTCCATGCTGAAGTTGCAGATTTTTAGGAGATGTTTTGGATGGTCCAAATTGCATGAAACGTAAGCGATTTCTTATATGACTTGACAAAATAATCATTGCATGAGATATATTTACTTATGTTTTCATTTTGACTTTTCTAAAGACTTGTGCTTATAACAAAAAAAAAATAGGAAATGAAAACCCAAGATATCGTGTTTGAACAAATCAAATATGCATGGTTTCGGTGAACAAGGAGTAATGTTCACGCAAATAGTAACATGGATATGCCCTAACATAGATATAAATATTCTTTAGGTGACAATGTCAGTACGATAAATTTGAGATTAATGTTTTACCAAAGTTTGATTGTGTTTCAACTTAGAGACCTAGAATGGAGTGACAATTCTTATTTGATTTGATATCAAAATGATTCAAAGGTCTAAACTAGAAATAAATCACAATACACACATAATATACCAACCATAGTAAGCAATTATAATACCAATTGTCATTATATAAAATGTGATAGATGATTCTTGATATGAATTATGATTTTAGAAAGTTTTAGCAAAAGATATCAATAGATCATGGTGGTGCGTATGGCATCAATATTTATGACAATTAATCTTTCAATATGTCTTATGTGTTTTTCTTTTTAATTTAGATAAATATCTCATAGCAAATTCAGAATTTTATCCACTTGTTGTTGAAGGCTAAAAATCTAGTAACCGGATTTAATTTGAAATATCTTATAGCAAATTTAGAGTTTGATTCATATGGATAATATAAGATATTTAGAAGCAATGAATATAATAATAAAATATAGGTCATCAAAATATGATTTTGAATTTTGATCAATTTGTTTTATAAAACCATATTAAGCTTTTAAGAGATAAAATCATATTTTCAATAATGTATAGGATGACCATGACATGATAGTTTAAAAGAAAACAAAAAGAAAAAGATAGAAAAGACATTAAAGCACATCATGAAGTAGAAATTTGTGTACTTCATGCAAATGATGGGATACTAATGAATAAGAGATTTAGTTATCCAAAGAGGACCGGGAGTGACGGTTCCTTTGGGTACCCAAATACATCGTGTTTTCTTTTGGGGAGACATGTTTGAATGGGCCCTTTCGTTTGACATTAATGTGTCATTCTTAAGTATGGGTTTCCATTCGTACCATGAAAAAATGTAATTTTTGTTTTTCAAATTTCCATAATCATTACTCTTGAATTTATTATATAATGGAAATTTGTTTTCATTTGAATTTAAGTTGGGAAAAGAGTGTGATGAATGAATCCTTGCATTTAAGTTTTCATTTTTGCTTTTTGGTCTCCATTCAAGACTTGGTTTATGATTTCCAAAACCTTTTTGTTTCTTATTCACAATATTAGGTTTAAGTAAGATATTCATATTTGTATTCATCTTGCTTTTGGATATTGTTTGATTTTGTGAATTTGTATTTACAATTTTCATAAGTAAGTTGATTTTTGATTTTAATTCATCATTTTTACTTCTTAAATTATGTCTAGCTTTATTATAAGCGATTGGCTATTTTTAAGAATGGAAACAATTGAATCAATATGATCTCGATAGTTGTTTCTATATTCATCAAATGTTTCATCCATCTCTTTAATTTCAATTTATATTCTTTACACTTAGCACAATCATTTATCAAAGATGAATTTTCTAAATGTAATTTTTCATTTTGTTCTTTCATAAAAATAATTTTTTTTCAAGTTCCTTAAAATTTTATTTAATATTATTGCAATCAAGACAAGGTTTTGTATTTTCAATTGAAGTGACATGAGTAAAGCTAGATAAATCAGATTTTGATACTACTTTAACTTTTGCTTTTAAATTTTTATTTTCTAAGCGCAATAGTTTATTAGCATTCTTTAATTTCTTAATTTTGCGCTTAGTATTTTGTAGCAATTGTAAAGTAGAAATGGAAGTACAAGCGATGAAGTTTGATTTCCTTACATTGCTTTTGGATGAGGGAGGATTTGAACATAATGTTCCTTTGTCTTCTTCTTGACACTCCTCTTCCAAAAGTAAGATTGCTTCATCTCTTTCTTTTGATGTGTGCTCCATTGATTCGTCATAAGGAGGGCATTCTTGAAGAGTTGTGCATGCTTGCGTATTCTCCGGTTCTTGTGATTGTTCCATACCTGTAGAATCATAAATTTCTTCAAGAAAATGCCATACTTTATATGCACTTGAAAAACAATATATTAATTTGAAAATTTCATTTGATAGACCACAAAATAAATAGTGTTTAGTTTTTGCATTTAATTGAAGTTCTTTTTTATTTGATTCATTTGCGGGTCTTGCTATTGCTAAATTCCAAACTTCGATGTCTAAAGTTTTAATAAAATTTTCAATTAAGATTTTCCATCCTTTATAATTTGTCCCTTCAAATAAAGGTGGTGCAAGTGACTTTTCCTCTTCACAAAAATTTTCCCCACTAGTTGAAGCGAGATCATGAGACGTCATTATTCCCGGTTGTTAAGCCGATTGGAATAAAACCCCTCTGATACCACTTGTTGGATCGGTCGGCGCCCTTAGAGGGGGGTGAATAAGGGTTTTCAAAAACTTTAGATTATATTAAAAAAACTTTAGAATATTGCAAGATTAATAAAGAGACATCAAGTAAAACAATAATAAAGAGATATGCTTTATTAATATCAAATAATGTTTTACAAAATTTGATTTCTATGACGCTAGAAATCGGAGGCAACTAATATAAATTCTTTTTCATTTTCTATACCGACTCGTATCCCCACGAATCGGTTGGCTTTAGCCGATCTCTCCCCAGATACGGCCTCAAGCCGCTCTAGCCAATCTATCCACAGAAAGGCCTCGAGCACCACCTAGACCTAGCCTAGATCTAGTCGCCAACACTAGGCGAATTTCAGCCCTAAGTCCTACCCCAGACCTAGTCGCCAACACGAGGCGATTTCACTACCGTTTACAGAAAAGATATGAAATGAAAAGACAATAATATAAAAACTCCCTCTATGTGGATCTCTTGGAGAAGTGGATGAAGGCCCACAGAGTATGATCATAGTCGATGCGGCCTTTCATCACGATGATGACGCGTGTTGAAATCTTCTCCACGGATCTCCTTAAGGCTTTATAGAATTGTGGGAGTATCGCTCTGAATCTTCCTCTCTCTGCTATGGCACGAAGCTCTGGAGTTTGGGATTGGAGGAGGATGGAGAATTCGGAGCCAAAACATCCAATTTATAGCCTTTACGCTACCGCCGGCGCTAGCGCTACCGCCGGCACTAGCCCGGATTAGGAAACGTTTTGCGCGGCAGGATCTTCAATCTGTGGCAACATATTGCTCCATGCCTCTTGTGCGCCATGCTACCGCCAGCGCTAGTAGCTAACGCCGGGCGCTAGCTCCTTCTAAAAATGATGCCGGAATCACGCAGATCAACGCTAGCGCCGGGCGCTAGCGCTACCGCCGACGCTAGTGAGCCTCTTCGAATTTTGGCCTCAATTTTGGGGGCAGACATCATGAGTACTCCTTGAGTCATGTGGACTATGTTAACCTGCACACTTGAACACACAAGATCAAATACACATAGGTTTTATTATTCTCAAACCTAGGAGATGCGGAAGACCGTGTTCCAACAGGGAGAACTTTCCTTAGTATCTTCGTACAGAGGGAAAGCAGAGTGGCAAGCTATCTCAGCTGCGATCATTTGCGGACAGGCCGCCTGATAGGAGCAGACAGGGACTCCAATCGGGTAGGAGTGATAAGCAGCGGCCTTGGGCGGATAGGAAAGGTGGGCAGCCTGAGAAGTCGCCCCTTGGAAGTCGAGAACTCGAGCCGGCATCCAGGGCGCGGCTTCTTGGTAGAAGTTCCGCCGAGCCACAGAACCTTCTTGTGGTGGCTGGGAATGAGCGACTTGTGGTAGTGGGAATGGAGGTGGAGGAGGTAGAACAGGAGTTACTGCCGGGTTAACCGCGGCCTTTTGGGGGGCTAGCCGCTCGGTTAACAGAGTTAAAGCTTGACTGATCGCGTCCAGACGCTGATCGGTTGCTTTTTCGGCCTGGTCGGCTTCTCTCTTTGTGTGCTCCAGAGCTTCCCACAAAGAGTCATCACTGTGGTCGGAGCGGTCTCTTGGAGGGAACTGGCGGTCCGACATTCTGAACCAAATATTTCACTGACAATCCGCGATCTGAAGGTCGCGTGTTTCTGTTCAATTCTAAAGTGCGCCTTCGGAGGAAATCGAGGGTTGCGGATTATCGGTTACTATTTGGTTCGAGAATTTAGACCGCTAGCAGCGGTCGAGGCCAGATTTCGCCCATCGTGGCAAATGCCACTCCTGCGACAGGCTTTCCTTTGATTAAAGAGAAGCGGTTACAGCGGGTTACAAGTGCAGGGAAGAAGAAGCCGGCCGGCTAGACTAGTCGCAAGACCGGAAACTCGAGGCCGCAGCCCAAACAAGCGAGCTTTCGGATTCGAGTGTGCGTGTCTTGTGAACAGTGCCGCCCCCTATTTATAGGCTCGGGGGCCTACCGAATGGGCAGGGATAAAATAACTGCCTGCCCGGGTACAGGAGAAACGGGCAGGCAGTGACGGGATACACAAAGAAGAAAAGAAAGAAGCCGCGCGGCTTGGCGGCTTGCCCTTCCGACCCGTCTGACCAGAGGCTGAAGATGCCGTGACCAAGGCAATGATGCAAAATGAGCGGCCTTCGGCTTGAGACCGCGGCCTGCCTTCTGGACGTGACTTTGGCTGATCTTCACGATGCAACCCGGGTGGTCTCCGATCTGAGACCGCGGCTTGTCCCGCGGGCTTGAGCCTTGAATCTCTATGACACAACCCGGGCGGTCTCCTGCTTAAGACCGCGGGTTGCCTTCTTGCCTTGGCTTTTGGAAATCTTCAACCTTGGGGATGGTCCAAAATGACAACAGACCACCCGGCTTGGTTTACCCTGGACTGAGAACCGCTGACCCTGGAACCCAGCGGCTTGATCTAGCAGTTCGCCCGATCCGAGAATGATTCAAACCGAGGAGCGGTTTTCCGGGTAAACACTCATCACACTCCAAGAGAGATAACAGAAAATCTGAAAGACAACACCCAAAGGGTGACAGGTATGATTCCAAATCTAGTAAACATACTTCAAATAACATCATTTGTTATTGCTGCAGCAAGCCTGGACATGTCATAGCTGACTGTCCTGTCAAAAGAAAGGAGAAGGGTGACAAGAAGACCCATCACCAGAAGGAGAGGAAGGGAGAAAAATCATTTCTAGCCAAGAAAGGAAAGAGCTGGAGTGAATCTGATTCTTCATCTTCAGATTCAGGTTCAGATGGAGAAGAGGAAGCCTACATAGGGCTATTTGCTGCTCAGGAGGAAGAAGACTATCCAGCTGCCAGGATAGGAATCAGGGCCCCTCTATCACAATCAGACAGTGATGTAGAGGAGGATGAAGTTATTCAAGTTGACCATGGGCTGATGGCTCTAACTGAAGATGAGGACAGCCACAAAAATTCAGAACATGAGCAGGTATTAATTCATTCCATTTCCTATACTGAGTATGAGACTGGTCCAGAATCTGAAGCACCTTCATCAATTGATGGAAGTGATTCAGAAGCTGAGGAGGATGTCAACCAATTGATTGACAAGTATGGTGTCCTATTGGAAGCTCTTAAGAAGAGCAAGAAGCTTACCAAGAGGCAAGCCCAGGAAATTGCTTCCCTTAAGATGACTAAAAATGTCTACACTGAACCTTCGACCCTGGTGGCTCAGATGAGTAGACAAATTAGCCATTTAAAGGGATTAACAATTGTGCAATTAAGCATTATTTCCCTGAAGAACAAGGTCATCAAGGACCTTGAGGAGAAACTTGTGAAAGAGAAGAGCCCGGTGGCTCAATTCTCCAAGCCCAAATTTGTACTACCTATTATTGACACCTTCTCCTCTCAAACCAATAGGAGAGGATTAGGATTCAGTAAAATGGAAGTAGGAGAAGGGAGTGGAGAGAAGAGCAAGGTGAAGGCTAAGCCTCAAACCACCTTTCAAAAGGTGTTGCTTCCTTCCAACAGGTATGACCATGAAAGCATTTATGGTCACTGGAAGAATGAAAGTTTCTATAGGAAGGAAAATACTCCTTCCCATAGTGGAAGAAAGGGCATGGGCTTGAGTGTTATGAAGGCTCCCCATGAGGAAATTCAAATGGCCCAACCTGGACCATTTGTATTTGGTACTTCAACCTCTTTATTCAAGAATAAGGAAGCAAGCTCTTCCAAATCCACTTCAACAAAATGCATAACTGATGTCAAATCTGTTGACAAGGCTTGCTGCTCAGTGTCAGATTCCATCAGATCTTGTATGGCTGCCAAGCTAAAGCAAGCTGATGTCATCAGGACAAAGAGCATCAAGACTGTCCACAGATTATCTTTCAGTCAGATTATTGCTGAAAGAAACAGGAAGGATGTTGTTGTCTCTCCTGCTGAAAATGTGCACAGTGCTGCACTTCCTTCAAGAAATGTTCAAAAGAGGAGATATAATATTCATGAATGTTGGTGTTGTGGTAAAGTGAAACACTTTGTCATAGATTGTTGGTACAATCCCAATGTACCAAATGCAAGGAAGAGCCTTCCTGCTATGAGTGCAGCTAGTGTGAGATTCTCTCATCATACTAACAGGCACCTAGGACCCAAAGCTTTTTGGGCTCCTAAGGATAACTAAACTTCTTTTTGCAGGTTAGTTCAAGTACCAGCCTAAACCAAATTTGGTACTTGGACAGTGGGTGCTCAAGGCACATGATAGGAACAAGGAGTTTTCTACAGAACTACAAGCCTGTGAAGAATGGACCCAAAGTCATATTTGGGGGATCTGAAAAAGGAGTCACCAAGGGATATGGTATGATATCTAATGGCATAGTCTCCATCACAAGGGTAGCTTATGTTGAAGGTTTGCAACACAACCTTGTAAGCATAAGTCAACTGTGTGACTTAGGCTATGTCATTGAATTCCACAATGACAAGTGCTTTTTTAAAAAGTCTAAGGACTTAGAGACCATTCTCTCAGGCACTAGGAGTGGGAATGTTTATTGATTAGATTTTATTTGCAGTAATTCCTTTACATCTATTTGTCTTGTAGCTAATGAGAATGAGTCTCTCTGTGTTCAATGGCACAAGAGACTTGCTCATATTAACTACAAGACAATGTATAGACTTTTCTCTAAAAATCTTATTAGGAATAGTCTTAATCTAAAATGTATTAAAGATAGTCCCTGTCATGCTTGCCAAATGGGTAAGCAAACAAGGGCCACCTTTAAAAGTATTGGATCCAAAGACACTGAAAGATGTCTTTATCTCATGCATATGGACTTGTTTGGTCCTATGCCAATTCAGAGCTTAGGTGGGAAATTATATACTTTGGTGATTGTTGATGATCACTCAAAATATACATGGGTATTCTTCCTAAAGAAGAAGTCTAATACTCTTCATATCTTTATAACTCATGTCAAAGCTATTCAGAATGACTTGCAATGTGCTGTGGTCAGAACTAGAACTGACCATGGCACAGAATTTCAATCTGAAGCTATGACAAGGTTTTGTCAAGAATATGGTATCACCCAAGAGTTCTCCTCCCCAAGGACTCCACAACAAAATGGTGTGGCTGGGAGGAGGAATAGGACCTTGATAGAAGCTGGGAGAACAATGCTTAGTGACTCCTCACTCCCAGAATACTTCTGGGCTGAGGCAGTCAATACTGCTTGTCATGTTCTCAACAGAGCTTCCATCAATAAGGTTCATGGAATAACTCCCTATGAGATTCTGAAAGGCAAACAACCTGCAATTTCATATTTTAGAATCTTTGGCTCCAAATGCTACATTTTAAATAATGGAAAATATCAACTAACAAAGTTTGCAGAGAAATGCAATGTAGGCATTCTTATTAGCTATATCTCTCATAGTAGAGCTTATAGAGTATATAACAAGAAAACTAATGTTGTAGAGGAGTCTATGCATGTAGTGTTTGATGAGACCAGCCTAATATATAATGGCTAGTCTAGGTCTTCTGTCTTGACAGGAAATGAACAAGAGCTGGAAAGAATGTCTATACAAGACACACCAAGCTGCAGCAAAGCTGATTCTGATGCTGCCATCCCTGAAGTGGAAGCAGTCAATATAAATGAAGACACTGCTGAACCAGCAGATACAGCACAACAAGCTGAGAACAGACTGACAGCAGCAACAAGACATCTAATGGATCATCCCATGGAGCAGATTATTGGGAATGTTCAGCAAGGTGTGACAACTAGGAGCAGGGCTCACAAAGAGGCCTTGTTCCTCAGTTTTCTGTCACAGGTAGAGCCCAAGAAGTTTGAAGAGGCCAACTTGGATCCATTCTGGATTCAGGCCATGCAGGAAGAACTTCTGCAATTCAAAAGATGCAAAGTATGGAAGTTGGTGCCAAGACCAGAGGGACACAACATCATTGGTACCAAGTGGATCGTCAGAAACAAGATGGATGAAAATGGGACAATCATCAAGAACAAAGCAAGGCTGGTTGCAAAGGGGTATAGGCAAGAGGAAGGAATAGACTTTGACCAAACCTTTGCCCCAGTTGCAAGGTTGGAGGCCATAAGACTATTCCTTGCATATGCAACTCATAAAGGGTTCAAAGTGTACCAGATGGATGTCAAATCAGTATTCCTGAATGGAAATCTGAAAGAGGAAGTATATGTAGAGCAGCCATCAGGTTTTGTTCATCCAACTCTTAAATCTCATGTTTATTTCCTTAAAAAGCCCTTTATGGTCTCAAGCAAGCTCCAAGAGCTTGGTATGAAACATTGTCCAGCTTTCTCATCAAGAACAAGTTCTTGAGGGAAAAGATAGACAGCACATTGTTTCTTAGGGAAACAAGGGACAAGTGTCTCTTAGTCCAAATCTATGTTGATGACATAATTTTTGGTTCTACTGATGACAATCTCTGTAAGAGATTTGCCAATCTAATGCAAGGGGAGTTTGAGATGAGCAGTATGGGTGAACTCAAATTTTTCCTTGGGCTCCAAGTGAAACAATCTGATGATGGAATTTTCATTTCCCAGACTAAGTACACCAAGGAGCTCATCAAGAAGTTTGGGATGGAGTCAGCCTCCACCATGAGAACACCCATGGGATCTAATATATCATTAGACAAGGATGAAAAGGGGAAGGCCTTTGGTGAAACCATGTATAGGTGTATAATTGGATCATTGTTGTATCTGACTGCTAGTAGGCCAGACATTATGTATTCTACATGTGTTTGTGCTAGGTATCAGGCTTGTCCTAAGGAATCTCACTACACCTCTGTCAAGTGGATCTTGAGATACCTCAAGGGCAACCTAAATCTTGGCCTTTGGTACCCTAGGAACAATGACTTTGAACTAATAGGCTATTCAGATGCAGATTTTGCAGGGTGCAAAGAAGACAGGAAAAGCACCAGTGGCACCTGTCAATTCCTAGGAAGGAGGCTGGTCTCTTGGAGCAGAAAAAAGCAAACCAGTGTGGCCATATCCACAGCTGAGTCAGAGTACATTGCTGCAGGCAGCTGTTGTGCTCAAATTCTGTGGATACAACATCAATTGGAGGATTACAACATCAAGGTTAGTAAATCTCCCCTGCTGTGTGACTAATCCAGTGCTATTTCTATTGCCAAAAATCCCGTCTCTCATAGCAGGACCAATCACATAGAAATTAGGTATCATTTTATTAGAGAGCATGTAGAGTGTGAAGATATCAAACTTGAATATGTCCCCACTGACAATCAAGTAGCTGATATCTTCACCAAGCCACTAGATGAGACCAAGTTCAATTCATTCAAAATTGACTTAGGAATGTTGAATTTAGAATGAGTTCAATTGTGCATCAGTATCTGCTGTTAACATGCTTATGTTCTCATATGTTATGATAAAACTGTACTTACAACATGTACTGTTATGATAAACTGAAATCTGAGTTGATCAAATTTACAGTAAGCATAGTCCATATGATAGGGTAGATAATCTCCCTAAGAATGTTAACTGTAGGATAGTACAATGTAGTATGATCTGCTGAATCAGAAAAATCTGGATCAGCTAAGCTTCAGGTTACCCTTAACAGCTGGGAAAAATTCTGGGTTCGACGAAATCCTTCCTGGGTTCGACGAACGTCGAGCTTGGGTTCGACGAACTCAATTCTGAGTTCGACGAACTAAGCTCTATGATGAGTTCAGATGAACTAAGCCTTGAGTTCGTCGAACTCAACTCTGAGTTCCACGAACTCAACTCTGAGTTCGACGAACTCAACTCTGAGTTCGACGAACTCAGGAATATGATGTAATCTCATTTACACTTACAATCACAAGGTCAATACTTATGCTCCCGGTGAGGGGGAGCTAGAAAGGGTTGTTCAAAATGAACAAGTGCAGCTAATAATGTTAAGAGTGCTCCAACTGAGGGGGAGCAAGCTCCTGCTCAAGTTAAGGGGGAGATGGCCAATACTAAAAGTTGAAGGCTGACCTAAGGGGGTTTTGGAAAATGATTTCTGAACCTTCTCTGGGCTTGTAGTTGCTGCCTCCCAATCCCTAGAGGGAAAAATTGTTGAAGAAACCAGAAAGGGGGAGATGGACAATGCTAAGACCAAATCTGAGTTAGTTATCTGAGTTAGTTATCAGGATTAGATAGCTAAAACCAAATTTGAGTTAGCCCTCTAAGTTAGTTTATCAGAGTTAGTTATTATGAACATGCTATATAACCTGAGTTAGAAAGGGGAAGATAACCTATGAGTCAGTCATAGCTTAATATAATCTGTCATGTGGTATTAATGTATGCTTAAATAATCTGAATGCTTAAACTGTAAAATCCCATTTCGCGCTAGACCCCTCGGAGACGTTTTGACTGGCCTTGGGTCGGTTTTGTCAAGGTAGGATTTTGGCAAGAAAACTGTTCACCTTCTTCTTCTTCATCCCCTTCCCTTTTTGCTTAGCTGAGCTTGGCAGATTATGGTATTAGCAAAGCACTCCCTGCTATATATGCTAGAAATCATTTTAGGTCATTATGAAATTCTTTGGCTTATTATAGGTTTGCTCTCCAGGCTTCTTCCAGGTTATATTATTAGAAATGTTTGGGAAATATTAATATCACATTACCTTAAATATAGTCCCAATCTTAAATTGGTGAATTTATTAGTTGATAGTAGGAGGGGAATAAAAGAAAATGATAAAAAGGGGATTTTCAAATTATTTCAGTTCCGTACGAAAGTCGAAGGGGAAGCCGTTCGACGAAAACATAGCAGCGCTCGACGGAAGCATTGTTGTCTGTGTTCGACGAAAATAATGAAGTTTGCAGCGTTCGACGAATATTTCTGCGTTCGTCGATCGCAGAATTTTGCCGCAGATCGACAAATGCTCAACATTCGTCGATCGCAGAATGTTTGCCTCCGTTCGACGAAATTAAATGTGGCAGCGCTCGACGAAATTGAAATTGTAGCGATCGATGAAAATATTGTAGTAGTGACCGACGAAGTGTTTCATTCGACGAAAGAGCTGTGCCAGTTAGACGATTGACTGTTCCCGTTCGACGAATCTGGGCATTTTTCTTTCCGTCGCTCGATAAAGCTTAAGTGATTTTTTCGGCTAAGAAGTGGAATTAATTCCAATAGGAGCTGACACCTAATTTTGGAGTTCCAAGGCTTATTAATGCAATCTCCCTTCTCTCTTAAGCCAAAAAGGGGCTGCTCTCTCCTCGGATTCTTCCTCTTTTTCATCTTCTTCTTCTTCTCACCCTTCTCCTTCTCTTCATCTTCTTCCTCCTACCTTAAGGTTTTAGCTTAGGGTTCTTGAAGGAGCAAGCTTAGAGAGGGATTTGGAGCTTGACCGACCACCACCCGGCTGCCATGAAGATGAGCTCCATCCATGTCGAAAAATAAGGTGACTTCCGCCCCCTCTCCCTTGGTGCTAGTGTCTTAGATCACAGTAGGAGAGATGAAGGCTCAAGAGAGCTTCTCGTGTGAGCTTTAATGGAGTTTCCTTAGGAAGACCAAGTCGGAACCTCAAATTTAGGGCACCGTTCGCCGCGAGGTTCTTGGAATCATTTCTTCTCTTCAAGAGGAAGAGATGGGATTTTATTTGGTGCAAACCCATGGTCGTTGAGGGAGAGTGAGGGGAATGATTATTTAGGGATTTTAAAGGTGTAATGACCAAATTTTATTTGGGGAAGATGATGAATAGTCCCCGATTAAGTAGTGTTTAATTTATATCTTTTGTGATAAAATTGACGAATAACACCCATGTTAAATTATGGTTTTAAACTATATATTATGTAGTAAAGATGATAATAGCCCCTCCCTAAAGAAATTTTTAATTAATAACATTTCACTTGGTAAATAAGTGGTGAATTTGTGCGCAGCTGGGTTCGAGCCAATTTTTAGGCTTGATTCCACTGGAATTAGACCTCGGGCTCAACATGGAAGTTGTAGCCCTCGGGAAGAGCTTTCCAACGATAGGTTACTCGTTTTCTGAAGTGACATGTAGCTTCCTACAAGTCCAGTCGAGTGGACTGTCCAGAAAGCTGGGAGGTGATAAATGCGTGCTGTTTTGCTGTCCAGATTTCTGCAAGTGACTTCAGAGCAGATTTTTGGTAGGACCCACTTGGATCTGGGTTTAGGACCCAACATGAATGTTGTAGCCCTTGATGTTAGATTTCCAAATTGGGGTGGATCATAATGTTTGGACAATTGTAGCACCCAGAAATCCAGTTTTAGTAAACGGTGTCATAACACTTCCGACCTCAGTATTTTGTGGATTTCTCTTAATATATTGGTTGGATGCTCAAGAAAATTGATGGAGACATTGGTGATAACAATATGTAAATCCCTGTTGAATTTCATAAATTTTGATTATGTAGTATTAAAGTAATTGCCGTTTTATTTGATAAATTGAAGGAGATATAAATGCTGAATGTGAAAGCCGCTTGGGCTAAAATTTCGTATGAATCACGTACTTGCTAGCATGGACTTGTGATAATAATTTTCAGATTTATTTATGTTGAGATGACTCCTTAAATGAACCTTTAATTGCTAGTTATATGTGGAATCGTAAAAAGGGCATGTGTGGTTGATGGTGAAGGTAAATAACATCTGATTATGGGTGAGGTCTAAATGTTTAGCATTTGCATGTAAAGGTCATATAAATGTGGAGCACCGTAAATACGTATTGCATAATACAATGAGGTTGAGATTTGGTGGTAATGATTCCAGCATTAATTATGACTTTTGGTAGAAGTTTCTGTGGATTTGGTTTTAGAATGAATCCATAATTAAACATGCCGCTAATAATTATTATGCTGAAAAGAGAGGTTAAGGTGCCCATCTAGACCAGGGTTTTGGAAACGTGACGTTAAACGCACAAGTAGTCCTACAGGATCTAGTAAGGTAATTTCCATGTGATACACACGCTACTGCTTAGAGTCGTGACAACTCGATATGAGTAGCATTGATGGCTTGGTATGGATTATAAGAAATTGTTATATCTTGTGGTGAAATGTTAAGGACACGGTTGTTGGGGGCCTTGGATGCTAGTTAGAATCAGTTGACTTGTTTGATGTAAAAAGGAGAAGACTCCTTCAGCGAGTCTTTGGGTACTTGATAGCACGGGTTATGCATGGAATTACATGAATGTGCATGGTTTACACTTGGAGGTTTGATGACACTGGTTGGAGGATTACTTGTGGTTGGGGGATTACTTGTGGAGGGTCTACGGGCTTGCTAGTCGTGACACCGACAGAAGTCGGCAGTTAGACTCTAGACTGGTTGGGTTGGACTCTTGGTTCTCACCTACCCAAGTCCCCTTCTGTGTCCTTGATGACTCCGTTGTGCGTTCTTAGCTTCGAGTAGTACGCATGGTCTCTGCTATGTGTTCTTAGCATCGAGGCGTACAGAGGCCTAGGACTGGTAGTGTTCATACCCTCCTAGTAGTGGAGGAGCTCGTTCCACTGTCTCAGTCTGGCCACGATGGGAGATGCCTGAGCGGTTAGCTACCCCTCAAAAATCGAGAACTAAAGGTCTATGTCGACATAGCTAAATGCATGGGTGAGTTCATCATATCATAATCATTGCATTGCATTCATCCTTCATAATCATAACAATGCACCGCATCAGGTCCATCATATAAATTAGTATGAGCTCTTTTATATGTGGGTCCCAAATTGGAAACCTTAACTTATAAGTTTTTATGGGCATTCATATAAGTTAAGGTACGACATGAACTGCTTACTTCTATACTTTTCACTACTGCTTACATTCTGTCACTGCTATATTACTTGTTAGTTGTGCTTCTTATACCTGATACTAGTACTTGCATTTATAACCATTGCTACTTATATACTTATGAACAGCTTAGTTAGTGCCATTGCAAGTACTTGGGTACTTATACGACCGACATATATGAACAACCATTCCTGTCACCTGCTTGTATATTATTGCTTATATTGCAGATTTTCTTCCTTTCCTACCACCCAGTGCTTGGAGTCGCCGGGGGAGCGGATGTGAAGCCACTTAGTCTTTATGACTAACGGTTATTGCACCCCTCTTTTTCGGAGCACACTTAGTTGGAGTTGCAGCGTTCAACATAGGAGGCCAGACAGGTCAGGTGTGCAGGGCTGGTGATTATGGTAACTTGGCTGCCGTCAGTGACAGAGGCGAGCGAGTGTTTTGAGATGTAGCCCTTGGGGCATTTAGTTTGATACTCTGATGATTTGCAGGAGCTTGTATAGCTTTCTGTCTTTCTTTGTACTTACTATTTGGACATTATTACTTATTGTGAATCTATGGCTTTTAATGCTTTTTTTATTGATGGGTTGACGTTGTTCAATTGATTTGGCCGGCATGATATGCGTCTTGTGGGGGAGGCTAGCTCGTGTGCTGGCGCTTCCGCAAGGCGGCTGTCCTGGGCATAAGACTTCCCTCGGTCGTGTTTCATGTTCCGGGAGGGGGGTCTTACAAATGGTATCAGCTTGCAACGATCTTGAGATTAAGAAGTCCATTAAACCACTAGGCCACCCCTGCTAGCTAAATCAGTTTGAGGACAAACTGATGCAGCAGAAGCGGTGGTGTGCCCATGCGTGATTCACATTAAGTATGTCCACTTTTTCCTATAGAAAGTGTCAACCTAAGCCAAACTTGTACCCTTACGTATAGATGCTGGCTCATTCCGAGACAGTATTTGGTATTCCCATTCCAACAGTCAGAGTTGGTTTGCCATAGGATTGATGCCAACCTAACTAGGATACCATTTTGGCCGACTTAGCAGGATATGTCGTGACATACCCTAACCTTATACTGATCTTGGGGATGATTGGGTCAAGCAATAAGTGACCTCAAGTGACTAAGGGAAGAGTTTAATGTGACTGTAGATGCTAGAGACTCACACCCTGAGATTTCTATCTCAGATATGGAGTAATATTATCACCTTACCCAAAAATATTAAGGCATTCTCAATGAGATTGGTGCCTGAAGTCTATTGTCAGCTTAGTAAGAGACCACCAAGCATGTCTTTTATACAGTATGTGGATACCTCTCACTTCTATTTATGTAGAAGGTTTCATATGAGAAAGATATGATAAGAATTCGGATCCAGAGAAGGCTCATTTTGGGACGAATGTGTTATATTGATGGTAAAAGAAACTCAGTCGATGAGATACGGGGGCTTATCTCTTCGTTTATTGGGCTAGTTATGTACCATCTTGGACCCCTTGAGGAGTTAAAATCTTTGTAATTTTTGACATTGGAAGTTTTGGTCCTTGAGAAGTTAGTTCACCTTAAGCAAGGCGGGCTGCTAAAGGCCATATTTGGGTTGATAGAAATTTTATTAGCGTTATAAGAGAGGAAAGCATTTTAAAGATGATAATGATCTCTATACGGTTCTAAGATTATGTGGATAAGTAACGAGGAGAGTAGTAAATTTACACTTTGGGGATATGCAGCGATGTTGTGATAACATTATAACTAGGGAGGTAATGAAATTTTGTGCATGCATTGCTGGTATGATGATAAACTACCCCTGAGTTTGGAAATTCTTGGTGAACATTCCCTTAGTGTTGTAATTACTTGACATTAGGTGGTGGAGTCAACAAGATTAATATGACTTGATTGATGATCTAAATCCTAAAAGTTTTTATAAAATAAACATGCATGTCATGGATGATCGTTGGCAGGGATGATAGGACGCTTGTAATGGATTTGATTTAGTTTATTATATTGTGAAGTATGCCATACTTTTGGTAGTCTGCATAACTCGTGTCGAAGGAAAATCATCCCGAGTCGTGCACCTTGGTTCATGTTAAGTTCAAACATATATAAATGTACCGGGTGAGAGCGCCAAGGGTGTTGAAACACGTCATGAATTGAATATTGAGGATAAGTTGCATTTACTTATTTAAGAAGATATGAACATGTATCTATACGTGCACGTAGGTGTACGTGTAATTGTATTGACCCGACAAGGCAGTCCTCTAAAGGCTCTGTACCGAAACCCAACCATTGGATAAGATTTATATTCACGGTTCAGGAGCCCTTAAATGAAATGAATTAAATCACGAGATAAAAGTATCACAGATTTTTGAATCCGGTGCAAATCTAAGTAGAACTGGGAGTAGACAAAAGTAACAATTGACTCGAGGTCATGTGTTATTAGAAGGGAATGATGTGATTATAACCCATGCGAGGTGTAGAGTCATGGATTCACCTTACTTTGAGCCTCGATAGCGATTCATAATATCACCAGAACCAATTGATAAACATTATCGGATGATCGTGTGCGGAATTTGGAAACTATTTGGAAACATAAAAGCTCCAGAAAACTTCGTCTATTAGCAATTTCATTATTGGTTGTTTGGTTTTAGCTCCAGGAAAGTTCTTTCATTAAAATCTTTTCATGTTTTGTTTTATGTTAGGGGCTGCTATGCTGTGATCAGTTGTGAGTTTTAGTTTTTTCGGAGGCACGAGTAGTAACCTCATGTGTATCGGGGTCACCGATCTTAAAGGGGTTTAGACCAAAGGTGCAATGAGAGTTTGGTGAACTTCCTTGGTTGTATATTAGCAGCTATGTGAATCCCCCTTGGTTTCATCCTAAAATAAACTCTTGTTTATGAATTTCTGCATCCCTATACTAGGGATTTACTTGGGTATTGGCTATGTTAAATTTTTGGGGCTATATGTGGTATTTCCTCTTGTTGGTTAGCAAAATTCTAGATTGGTTCGGTTTGGAGTTCTATATATGTAAAATGCTATTAATTGTAAATTAAGATAGATTATGAGAGGCGGTGGAGGAAATTTATTATTTACTGTTAACACGCACTGCTATCATTCCTATTCTTATCTTTATTCCTATTCACTGCCAGTTATAATTTAAGGGGAGGAGTTTTGTGTAGTATTCTTGTTGGTCGGCTGCAATTGGTAAAATCTATTATTTGGGGCTGCTATACTAGGTTCCAGTCTGGTTTTATAGAATTTATTTGGTTGTGGGGAGGGGTTTTACCTCACTTTTGACCGGCTATCTGTTAAGTCTTGTATTGTTTGGTTTGGCCCTCTTTAGAATATGTTAGGCCAGCTGTATAGTATGGAGTTCTGGGAAATTTTTATGAGTTAGGGTTCTTACCTTCAAATATCTGATAACATGGTTGAGGAATACTAAATGATTTTGGGTTATATTTTTCTTCTTCTTCTTCTTGATGAGCTGATATCATGGCTGATAGCTGCTGCTATACAATTGTATTCCTTTTCCCTTCCTCTTTCCTGTTGGTGTGTTGTTGGGAGACTTGAGCTAGGGCTTTTAGTTTGGGTAATGTTGACTGATTACATGTTGGATAATTAAGTGGATCAAGACCCTCGTAACCCCAACTTAAATTTCGGGGACGAAATTGTTTCTTCGTTTATTGGATTTGTAACATCCCATTTCGCTCTAGACCCCTCAGAGACGTTTTGACTCGCCTTGGGTCGGTTTTGGGCAAGGTAGGATTTTGGCAAGAAAACTGTTCACCTTCTTCTTCTTCATCCCCTTCCCTTTTTGCTTAACTGAGCTTGGCAGATTATCGTATTAGCAAAGCACTCCCTGCTATATATGCTAGAAATCATTTTAGGTCATTATGAAATTCTTTGGCCGATTATAGGTTTGCTCTCCAGGCTTCTTCCAGGTTATATTATTAGAAATGTTTGAGAAATATTAATATCACATTACCTTAAATATAGTCCCAATCTTAAATTGGTGAATTTATTAGTTGATAGTAGGAGGGGAATAAAAGAAAATGATGAAAAGGGGATTTTCAAATTATTTCAGTTCCGTTCGACGAAATTCGAAGGGGAAGCCGTTCGACGAAAACATAGCAGCGCTCGACGGAAGCATTGCTGTCTGTGTTCGATGAAAATAATGAAGTTTGCAGCGTTCGACGAATATTTCTGCGTTCGTCGATCGCAGAATTTAGCCGCAGATCGACGAATGCTCAGCATTCGTCGATCGCAGAATGTTTGCCGCCGTTCGACGAAATTAAATTAGGCAGCGCTCGACGAAATTGAAATTGTAGCGATCGACGAAAATGTTGTAGCAGTGACCGACGAAGTGTTTCGTTCGACGAAAGAGCCGTGCCAGTTAGACGATTGACTGTTCCCGTTCGACGAATCTGGGCATTTTTCTTTCCGTCGCCCGATAAAGCTTAAGTGCTTTTTTAGGCTAAGAAGTGGAATTAATTCCAATAAAGAGCTGACACCTAATTTTGGAGTTCCAAGGCATATTAATGCAATCTTCCTTCTCTCTTAAGCCAAAAAGGGGCTGCTCTCTCCTCGGATTCTTCCTCTTTTTCATCATCTTCTTCTTCTCACCCTTCTCCTTCTCTTCATCTTCTTCCTCCCACCTTAAGGTTTTAGCTTAGGGTTCTTGAAGGAGCAAGCTTAGAGAGGGATTTGGAGCTTGGCCGACCACCACCCGGCTGCCATGAAGATGAGCTCCATCCATGCCGAAAAATAAGGTGACTTCCGCCCCTCTCCCTTTGTACTAGTGTCTTAGATCACAATAGGAGAGATGAAGGCTCAAGAGAGCTTCTCGTGTGAGCTTTAATGGAGTTTCCTTAGGAAGACCAAGTCGGAACCTCAAACTTAGGGCACCGTTCGCCGCGAGGTTCTTGGAATCATTTCTTCTCTTCAAAAGGAAGAGATGAGATTTGATTTGGTGCAAACCCATGGTCGTTGAGGGAGAGTGAGTGGAATGATTATTTAGGGATTTTAAAGGTGTAATGACCAAATTTTGTTTGGGGAAGATGATGAATAGTCCCCGGTTAAGTAGTGTTTAATTTATATCTTTTGTGATAAAATTGACGATTAACCCCCATGTTAAATTATGGTTTTAAACTATATATTGTGTAGTAAAGATGATAATAGCCCCTCCCTAAAGAAATTTTTAATTAATAACATTTCACTTGGTAAATAAGGGGTGAATTTGTGCGCAGCTGGGTTTGAGTCAATTTTTAAGCTTGATTCCACTGGAATTAGACCTCTGGCTCAACATGGAAGTTGTAGCCCTCGGAAAGAGCTTTCCAACGATAGGTTACTCGTTTTCTGAAGTGACCTGTAGCTTCCTACAAGTCCAGTCGAGTGGACTATCCAGAAAGCTGGGAGGTGATAAGTGCGTGCTGTTTTGCTGTCCAGATTTCTGCAGTTGACTTCAGAGCAGATTTTTGGTAGGACCCACTTGGATCTGGGTTTAGGACCCAACATGAATGTTGTAGCCCTTGATGTTATCTTTCCAAATTGGGGTGCATCATAATGTTTGGACAATTGTAGCACCCAGAAATCCAGTTTTAGTAAACGATGTCATAACACTTCCGACCTCAGTATTTTGTGGATTTCTCTTAATATATTGGTTAGATGCTCATGAAAATTGATGGAGACATAGGTGATAACAATAGGTAGATCCCTGTTGAATTTCATAAATTTTGACTATGTAGTATTAAAGTTATTGCCGTTTTATTTGATAAATTGAAGGAAATATAAATGTTGTATGTGAAAGCCGCTTGGGCTGAAATTTCGTATGAATCACGAACATGCTAGCATGGACTTGTGATAATAATTTTTAGATTTATTTATGTTGAGATGTCTCATTAAATGAACCTTTAATTGCTAGTTATATTTGGAATCGTAAAAAGGGCATGTGTGGTTGATGGTGAAGGTAAATAACATCTGATTATGGGTGAGGTCTAAATGTTTAGCATTTGCATGTAATGGTCATATAAATGTGGAGCACCGTAAATACGTATTGCATAATACAATGAGGTTGAGATTTGGTGGTAATGATTCCGGCATTAATTATGACTTTTGGTAGAAGTTTCTGTGGATTTGGTTTTAGAATGTATCCATAATTAAACGTGCCGCTAATAATTATTATGCTAAAAAGAGAGGTTAATGTGCCCATCTGGACCAGGGTTTTGGAAACGTGACGTTAAACGCACAAGTAGTCCAACAGGATCTAGTAAGGTAATTTCCATGTGATACACACGCTACTGCTTAGAGTCGTGACAACTCGATATGAGTAGCATTGATGGCTTGGTATGGATTATAAGAAATTGTTATATCTTGTGGTGAAATGTTAAGGACCCGGTTGTTGGGGGCCTTGGATGCTAGTTAGCATCAGTTGACTTGTATGATGTGAAAAGGAGAAGACTCCTTCGGCGAGTCTTTGGGTACTTGATAGCACGGGTTATGCATGGAATTACATGAATGTGCATGGTTTACACTTGGAGGTGTGATGACACTGGTTGGAGGATTACTTGTGGTTGGGGGATTACTTGTGGAGGGTCTACGGGCTTGCTAGTTGTAACACCGATAGAAGCCGGCAGTTAGACTCTAGACCAGTTGGGTTGGACTCTTGGTGCTCACCTACCCAAGTCCCCTTCTGTGTCCTTGATGGCTCTGCTGTGTGTTCTTAGCGTCGAGCAGTACGCAGGGTCTCCGCTGTGTGTTCTTAGCGTCGAGGCGTACAGAGGCCTAGGACTGGTAGTGTTCATACCCTCCTAGTAGTGGAGGAGCTCGTTCCACTGTCTCCGTCTGGCCACGATGGGAGATGCCTGAGCGGTTAGCTACCCCTCAAAAAGTGAGAACTAAAGGTCTATGTCGACATAGCTAAATGCATGGGCGAGTTCATCATATCATAATTATTGCATTGCATTCATCCTTCATAATCATAGCATTGCACCGCATCGGGTCCATCATATAAATTAGTATGGGCTTTTTATATGATGGGTCCCAAATTGGAAACCTTAACTTATAAGTGTGTATGGGCATTCATATAAGTTAAGTTACGATATGAACTGCTTACTTCTGTACTTTTTCACTACTGCTTACATTATGTCACTGCTATATTACTTGTTAGTTGTGCTTCTTATACCTAATACTAGTACTTGTATTTATAACCATTGTTACTTATATACTTATGAACAGCTTAGTTAGTGTCATTGCAAGCACTTGGGTACTTATACAACCGACATATATGAACAACCATTCCTGTCACCTGCTTGTATATTATTGCTTATATTGCAGCTTTTCTTCCTTTCCTACCACCCGATGCTTGGAGTCGTCGGGGGAGCAGATGTGAAGCCACTTAGTCTTTATGACTAACGGTTGTTGCACCCCTCTTTTTATGAGCACACTTAGTTGGAGTTGCAGCGTTCAACATAGGAGGCCAGACAGGTCAGGTGTGCAGGGCTGGTGATTATGTTACCTTGGCTGCCGTCAGTGATAGAGGCGAGCGAGTGTTTTGAGATGTAGCCCTTGGGGCATTTAGTTTGATACTCCGATGATTTGCAGGAGCTTGTGTAGCTTTATGTCTTTCTTTGTACCTACTGTTTGGACATTATTACTTATTGTGAATCTATGGCTTTTAATGCTTTCTTTTATTGATGGGTTGGCGCTGTTCAATTGATTTGGCCTGCAGGATAGGCGTCTTATGGGGGAGGATAGCTCGTGTGCTGGTGCTTCCGCAAGGCGGCTGTCCTGGGCATAAGACTTCCCTCCGCCATATTTTCTGTTCCGGGAGGGGGGTCTTACATAAACAATGTTATTTTCTAGAAGCAATGATATCATAAATGTTAAATAGATTATTTTTATGATATGTTTTTATTGGCTATGTACCTTAGCATTGGGAATGTTCCGTCTTCTTCAAGTAGGGGAGAATTGTTGGGAATATTGCACTCAATGTTCCTTTGATTTGAAGAGGCATCACTCTCAATGCTAAGTACATATTGTATTTGATGATACATTCTATTTTGTCTCAAGTTTCATACAGGAAGATGATATTCCAAACTTTGGAATATATTCAAGGTTTGTTGCCTAAATCAGCTGAGAAGATTTCACTGTCTCAGCTAAACCGCTGAGACAATAGAAGGAGCCGCTGAGAAGGCTAATTGGCAAGTTCGTCGAACGCAGAGAGCCGTTCGTCGAATGCAGACAGCCGTTCATCAAACGCAGAAGAAAGTTCGTCAACCGCTGAGACGGGATAGAAGCAAGAGCTGAGAGCTAGCGTGTTCGTCGAATGCAGAAGAAAGTTCGTCGAACGCAGAGACAAGATAGAAGCAAGCGCTGAGAGCTAGCGTGTTCGTCGAATGCAGAAGAAAGTTAGTCGAACACAGAGATGGGAAGAAGCAAGCGCGGAGACTTGGCGTGTTCGTCGAACGCAGAAGAAAGTTCGTCGAACGCAGTTACTTCTCCACAAATCGACACGGCGAGTTCTGCTTTTAGCGCAAGTTGCAGAAAAGAAATCTGGGGACCACCACTCACTCCCATACCGATCATAAGGATGGCTAAGAGTCGTTGATGATAAAGTGTGGATAAAAGAAAGCTCTAGGGCACTTTTGCGAGAACGGTCGACTGCTAAGAAAATTAATTTCTCCATTGACGGTTGCCGCTCTCGTCTTTCTCCTCCTGCTCACCGAAGAAGAAGAAAATTGTGAGAGAAAGAAAGCTCCTCCACAAGAAGGAGCAGGGTGATCTTCCTTCCTTCAACAGAAGAAGAAGATCAGGTTGTAGCTGGCATCATCATCTTCAACTACAAGAAAGCACAGGCTATGCAAGATCTACAAGAGAGTGTTTCTGCTGTAGTAAGTTCTAAAATATCTTTTACTGTAGGGCTTTTGCCTGAGTTTGTAGGGCATTTGCCTGAGTGTGCAGGGCTGTTAGGCCTGAGCTTGTAGGACTGGTTAGCCTGAGATTATAGGGCTGTTTAGCCTGAGGAGTAAGGCTTATTGTCTGAGGTAGGAGCTGGTGATAACTCTGAGTTGTAGGGACTATTGTCCTGAGGTAGGATCATCTGTGATCTGAGAAGTTCTGAGGAACTTGTGGTGTAAGCTCTTGGAGTTGAGATTGGAGGGTTGGCCCTGTCTAACACACTGTTAGAAGGGTGAAGGGGAAAGTGTACTACCCATAGACACACTGTCTTGGGGAACCACTATAAAGACTTGTGTGTTTTCTGTGTTGCTTGATTTCTTGCTAGATTAGTTTTAATTGCTTTAGATCTGACAAGTAAAAATCAAAAGACCTATTCACCCCACCCCTCTAGGTGAATTAGACCATATATCTATATTCTTTCAAATACCCTGATTGGGTCTCAAATGTGGTTATGGTAAAAAAGCCTGGTGGTAGATGGAGAATGTGTGTAGACTTCACTAAACTCAATAAGGCTTGTCCGAAGGATTGTTATCCCTTGCCCCGAATAGATTCTTTGGTTGACTCAGCAGTCGGATTTCCCTACATGAGCTTCCTAGATGCCTCTTCAGGCTATCATCAAATCAAAATGCATATGCCAGATATTCCCCATACCTCTTTTATAACAAACAATGAGTGTTTTTGTTATAAGGAAATGTCTTTTGGTTTGAAGAATGCATGTGAAACCTATCAAAGAATGATGGATTTCGTATTCAAGAAGCAGAAGAGTAGAAATCTTGAAGTGTATGTAGATGATCTTCTCATCAAGAGTAAACAGTTTCCAGCTCACTTAAGAGATCTTGAAGAAACTTTCTCAATGCTTCGAGTGTTCAATATGAAGTTGAACCCATTAAAGTGTATATTTGGAGCTAGCAAGGGTAAATTATTAGGTCATCTTCTGACTCCAGATGGCCTTAAACCTAATCTAGATAAGGTAAAGGCAATTCTTGAAATGGTACCCCAAGGTCACCAAAGGAAGTTCAGTAGTTGGGAGGTAGAATGGCAGGGTTGAGCCGATTTATATCTCGATCAGGAGATAAAAGTGCTCCCTTCTTCAGAATTCTCAGAAAAGCTTCCAAGTTCGAATGGACCAAGGAGTGTGATTTAGCATTCGATCAGCTAAAGGAACAATTAACTTCGATCCCTCTTCTCCAGAGCCCTCGTGAGGGCGAAAATTTATTTTATACTTAGGTGTTGGAGTTGATGCGGTTAACTCAGTTTTAGTCAGAGAAGAAAAGAAGAAACAATTTCCAGCTTATTATGTTAGTAGGATTCTGAAGGATGCGGAAACCAGATATCCGATACTAGAAAAAAATGCTTTAACTCTTATCATTTCAGCTTGAAAGCTCAGACATTATTTTCAAGCTCATTCTATTCAAGTATTCACAGATTTACCTCTGATGAGTGTGCTAGAAAAGTCAGAGCACTCAGGCAGATTGGCTAAATGGGCTATCGAATTAAGTGAATTCAACATCTCATACGTTCCTCGAATAGCAATTAAAGAATAGGTATTAGCGGACTTCTTAATTGACGCAGCAGACAACGAATCTAAGAATGATATCAAAAAGCCTATTCCTTAGACAATTTATGTTGATGAAGCTTCAGGAAAAAATTCTTCAGGTGCAGGAGTAGTCTTGATTAATCCAAATGGGGTTAGATTAAACCAAGCTCTGATGTTTCATTTTCCGGTCACCAATAACCATGCAAAATATGAAGCTCTCTTAGCAGGACTTCGTTTTGCCAGGGAATTGGGTATTGAGGATATTGAGGTGAAAACAGATTCACTAGTTATGGCATCTCAGGTAAACAACACCTATGAAACTAAAGAACTAGTCTTAAAGAGATGTCAGAAAATAGTGAAGCAAGAGATTGGGAAGTTCAAGAGTCTTACTATCCAACACATCCCGCGATCAGAAAACTCAGATGCTGATCACTTAGCTAAATTTGGTTTATTGTCAGGAGGAGCCATTTCAGACCTGTTCCACCCAACGATTGAGGAAGATTCATTAATGCAGATCGATCATAAATATTCTTGGATGGATCCTTTTATCTTATATCTCTCATCAGGGGAATTTCACGCTAGTGTCAAAGACAAGAAGAGGTTCATATTAAAGGCAGCTTATTATTATCTGATTTCAGGTATCTTATCTCGAAAAACTTTTTTAGCTCCTTTATCCAGATGCATCTCAGAAAAAGAAGTTCCGGTTGTTCTCCGAGAAGTGCATTCAGGTGAGTGTGGCAGTCATTCAGGTGCAAGGACTCTAGAAAAAAGGATTCTGAGGCAAGGATATTTTTGGCCCAAGATAAGGAAAGATGCAACTGATTACGCTAAGAAGTGTATTCATTGTCAGAAATTCGCTCCACTCCAGCATCAACCCACCCAACAGTTGAAGTCCATTATGACTCCTTGGCCATTCGCAGTATGGGGAATGGATCTTCTTGGGCCTTTTCCCACTGCAAGTGGACAAAGGCGTTTCATTCTTTTTATGATAGATTACTTCAGCAAATGGATTGAGGCAAAATCTTTAGCTAAAACAACTACTCAGATAGTAAAAAGTTTTATCTGGGGATAAATTATCTGCAGGCATGAGATTCATATGGCCATAATAACAGACAATGGGCCTCAGTTTAATAATTTAGAAATGATCAACTTCTGCGATGGAATGGGAATTGAGCTTCGATTTGTGTCGGTCCATCATCCTAGAAGTAATGGACAGGTGGAAGCATCTAATAAATGTATTCTAAATCTCCTCAAGAAAAAAGTAGAAAATATCAGGGGCAATTGGGCAGAACATCTCCCGGCTGTTCTCTGGACTCTTAGAACTACCCCCAACGGGTGCAACTGGTGAAACCCCCTTTAAATTATCTCATGGTTCGGAAGCTCTAATTCCGATCGAGCTTGAGGTAAAAAGTCCCAGGGTCTTGTTAGCTCAACAAGGTACAGACACTTGGATAGAAGATAATAATGAACTCAGATATAGTCTCGATCTAATTGAAGAATTGAGAGATGAAGCCGTGATAAGACAAGAGGAGATAAAAAGAAGAATGACAAGATATTTCGACAAAAATATAAGGGTCAAAGAATTCATTATTGGGTACCTGGTTTTAAAGAAGGTCGATTCAGCAGCTAGGTCCGGCTCAGTTGGCAATTTAAACCCAAATTTGGCAGGTCCTTATATCATAAAAGAAGTGTTGAAAAATGGGGCTTATCGTCTCAATACTTATGATGGAAATGAGATAGCCAACACACAGAGTGGAGACGACTTGAAGCGCTTTTTCTCTTAACAAGCTTCTCATTTTCTCTCTCTCTCCCTTAAAAGTAAATGTATTCATCTCCACGGAACATTTATTCAATAAAAATTATTAACACTATTGTTTCCCATGTGTTTTGAGAAGACCCCCATGAGGTAGAAATAAGATACAAACTTAAGACACACCAAGGCAGATATCGCCGGATCACACATGAATCCCCATGAATTGACGCAGAGCGTAACACCTACATTGACCACAGATTGCGGGGAGATTTCACTTCTGTGTAGCAGTAGCTCACCAATCTCATTTGAGAGGGTTCAATATGATATCCCGGATCTTGGACGATATGTGAGCACACCACTGCATCAAGGGAGGTCTTGGTGAATGCCACCTATGTCGTACCTTCACATAGTGGCATCAGGCCGTCATAGCCTGTTACACTCGAATACTACTTGGTTGTTTCTTCTTAAAATAAGTTTTATCTCAGAAAAGGAAAGTACCCATCTCCTTACAGAATTCAAGACCACTATAGTCAACTCTCGCCTTAACCCTGACCGAAAGGGTTACTTCGTCTGTTTCTCATCTTATGATCGTGCCTAGATCATCTCATCTGTTCTCCCATTTAAGACCATAAGGTCATCTTCTCCTCTCTATTGCATCCTCATGATCGCCAGGGTTGTTTCCCAGAAGTAGCATGACTTTACTGATCTTTCTGAAGAAAAAGTAATATGGTCGCTTCTCAGATTATGATTCTTTCCCTTCTCTAAGGTCGAGCGGTCTCTATTTTAGACCGCCACAGGAGAATCTTGACATGATTCCAAGTCTTTTCAATGAAGCAGTCTCAGGATTCTCCGGGTCTCAATATTTTGAAAACTATCATCTAAAGCACGAAGCCGGAGTGATCGAAATATCGAGATTGCCAGTATCAAAATTTAAGCGTTTATTCATATTTTTATCAGAGCAGGAGCGATCTTCAGGTTAGAAGCCGCTACATATTATCCTATATTCAATAATTTTCACGATTAAAAGAGCGGTCAGCCGGCTCCGGGGCATGATTCAGAATGCCTGAATACAAGAAGAATTGGGCGCGTAAAGCAAAACAAGTAAAATGACTAAAATGGTCTTAAGACTGCTCGGTGTCGATTCTAGTTCGGTTAGTCATTATGAAAATAATTCATGAGATTATGTCATCTTACTTAAAACAGCAGAGCATGGAATAATATACAAAACCAGATACTACGAACAAACAAAGGTATGCAAGAATTCTCTTCCATTTCTATTTCATTTAAAAATTTAATTACAGATAAAATGAGTCAGATCCAGACCGCTACATCAAAAGTTAAGAAAACAAAATACATCTTTCTATTTCTTCTTCTTCTTGGATGGAGGGTCTTCGTCCACAGATGAGCTGGAATCAGCACTGGATTTGCTCGAGCTGGAGGATTTCTCCTGGGAGCCAATATCTGACTTTGCTGCCGAACTCAGCTCCTCATCTGGGTCGAACTGGCTCCCACTATGCTCATCTTCGTCTCTATCCATCGGCAGGTCTAAATCGGCATTAAGGAAATCCTCCATGGCATCAAAACTAAGGGCGTCAAATTCGGCATGCGTAACCGCTCGGTCTCCTCGCAGATCGCCCTGCCTCTTCTCACCTTCTCCTTCATACTCAACTCCAGGCTCACCCTTGTCTTCTTCTCTTTCTTTTTCCTCTGCCTCCCTTTCTTCTTCAAGAATTTCTTCTCCTTCCTTCTCCTCTGCCTCTCTTTCTTCATCAAAAATTTCTTCTTCTTCCACCCCCTCTTCCCTTTCGGCCTGAAGAGCAGCGGTTTCAGGAAATAAGGATGAAAAGTTGGCATCCTTTGAAATTTGAGCACCATTATCTCGCAATTTAGAAATAGTCATTTCAACCGCTTCACTTATTTCTTTCAACATCACTTTTTGGTATGCCAGATTATTTTCATCATGCATCTCATTCTTTGTTGTCTGCAAGGAAAATTACAGGTTAGATAGCTCGAACTAAAAAAAGATAATAAAGAAGAGATCAGACCGCGCGATCTAAATTACCTCCAGCTCGGCCTTAATAGCCTTATTCTCCTGCACATACCTCCACAGTAATCTTCCCACTCTACAACAAAGTACACTTTTAGTAAGGACTAAAAACATTATAAAAGGTAACTAATACCGTTACATAAAGTTCTTGTAACGACATTTACTTTATGTGACGATTACCTAAAGCTCGAACCTAATAGTTCTCATAACGAATTTTTATTTGTCGTTACAAATAATTTATTCGTGACAAACATTACTTCCTCACAATAAGATTAGTTATAGTAAAGAATATTTCGTTACAAATGTTTGACTTCTTCCCCAATAAAGAAATTATATTTATATATCAAATATATGAATATTTTGTTACAAATGTTTGATTTCTTACTTATTAAAAAAATATTATTTAAAGTATAATATAGTTTTATATTATGTAATAATATTTTATATTCATAGTTTGTAATTAAAATATTTAAAAATAGAAATCATTATAGGTTTAAAGAAATAATATACTTTTCATATATAAAATTTGAATAAAGTACAGGAAGGAAAAAATATGCCAAATTAATAAAAAGAAAACACATTACAAATATTATATTTGAAATACATATAGTAGCTAGATATAGTACAAGTGTCTTCTCATCTATAACAAAACAACATTACATAACAACAATAATATCAAAATGTTTTACAAAACACATCAACTTCTAGACTTTTCGACTAATGCATCTTCTTCCGTCACTTTTCGTCTCAAGCTCCAACTCCCTAGAAATAAAAGAGAGCAATTATTAAAGGGGGGCATCAACACTTTAAATGGGGCAAAAAGGTAATATAAAGGTGATTCATGAATGTGATGCGAAAATGTGTAAGCTTCAAGATTTTCTTCTATAACCATTCGCTCCATTCTCATTGTGTTGAAACATGCATGATGAGCATTCAACTTCGTTCATACACCAATTACGACATCAACTTTTCAAACTTCAAGCCATGAAACCCCTTTCCTCTTCACCCTGGGTAAAGTAAAACAATACCAAACCTACAATGAAATTATTGAAATCGTTATTCGACAGTTTAGCACCATTGCGATTGTACTTTTGTTTGATTATGCTGATTAAAAAAACTAAACTAAAAGAACAATGGTAGAAGACTCAAAATAATGATCGAAGAAAATTGATGAAGAGAGCTTTGATTGATCTAGAAAGCAATGGAGCAAAATAATTCAGCAAAAATAATCATGTACAATATATTATGAAGATGAGCCAATGGTTGCCGCCTCACGTACGTTCGCATTCTTCACCAGTGTCCAATGAACCCGCGAATCGAAGAAACCTACAGTAGACAACCTTGGCATTCTTCACCAATATGCTACTCATTTATACAGAGCATATAAAAGGAAAAATTCACATAGTAATACCTAAGTCTTAAGGGCGAATATGAATCTAAAATGAACAATTTATTGGTGTAACTTCAGTCATCTTATATCAACTGTCATTCAGTTTTTTGGGGGGCATTTAATCAAACACCGTATGAGCATAAAATAGAAAATTGTCGACACAAAGATGAATGAAACTTAGTAGGTGGTCCTTAAAAAATCAAGCTATCTCTTACGAAAATAATGAAAGAATTTAGTTCTTGAGCGAGTTGGAGTTGTTACATCAGTGAGGGAAACAAAACATGGGAAGAGTGGAACTGAAATGCTGGATTTAAAATGGTGGAGTTCTTACATTAGTGAGTGAAACGATGTACATGAAAAGTAGAGCTTAAATGAAGTACATGAAGAAAAGAGGTTAAATGATTGAGAATGGCGCAAACCTGTAGCAAGAATGGCGAGAAGAACGTCCCAGGAAGAGTAGAGCTTGAATGATGGAGGATGGGGCGAACCTCTAGCAAGAATGATGAGAAGAATGTTCGAAACCTGCATTAGAAATGATGAGAAGAATGTCCAAAACCCGTTGCAAACCTGTAGTAAATTAAGAGATTCAATAACTTGTTGTTAACATCAAAAGTCTAAAGAGTTCAAGCAGACCATTAAAGAGTTTGTTGAAAACTATAGGTAAGTTTGACAGGAGAAGATCAGTTTCATAATGAATAGATGATAATTTAAGAAAGATTAAGTAAATTAAGAGATTCAATAACTTGTTGTAAGCTTACTTCAGCAATCAAGCGAAATGACAAAAGGACCTCGAGCAATTGCATAAGCTCCACATCTTTCCCACCTCAATTACACTTCCAGATTGATTTCTACAGATGAAGCGATGATATATGAAGTCAAGGTAAAAGCAATTAGAAAAATATATTTTCCACATAATATACAAACTCATCCACTGATAACCTAATTATGAGATATTTGATTTATACGTAATATATTATGCAATAAAATGAGATAATTAACCCTATATATAGGGGGGCGGTCACGAACGTAGTGGTGAACTGGTGATCATGATCCAGGGTTCATGAATTGCTATAACCATGTTCGTATTCACAATCTCAAAATGAAGTTTTTTTGCAGCAGAGTTCGGAATAGTTGTTGTGCCAAACAAATATTTTATGACGGCAGCGTATTTAATTATTCGAAAGCACCTGAGCAAAAATACCAAACCAAATGAATCCTATATATCTCAGAATAAAAATATTCAGCTAGTCCAAATGTTTATTCTGTATATATATATTAAATAGAAGTAGATTCAAACGGAGCCAGATCGTTCTGTTAAGCGTCGGATCTTCATCAAAAACTAAATTTTTTTCCAGCTTTATAATTCGATCATGAATAATTGAATTCACAGCCATTTAAGCATGGGAGTGTACATGTGGAAGAGATGGAGAGGAGCAGTTTCAGTTATGATAGGGAGGGTGAGTGCCTGGTTCGGCATAATCTGCATTGAACCCTGGATGCGGATTCTGGTGTTTAATGTGAAGAAGAATGCGGGGAAGAGATCTAACAGCAGTGGTAGAAAATTCTCCAACTGATTCCATCCTGTTTGCGCCTTTGCTGTTGATCACCAATGCTTCATGAACTCCTCTATGATTGTCCAAGGTGTCTAAAATATATTATGCAGTAAGAATGAGAAATTCTATCCAAAATAAGGTTTTGACACTTACAACCTAATTATGAGATACAAAGTACTCCTCTCAACCTAGCAGAAAAAGTAAAGCTTATCAATCTTCCATCTGAAAGGAGTGAATGACATATAGTCATCACATTAACTTTAACTGATTGGAAGAAACAAATAAAATAGATGTGTATAACTTGGTGATCAAAAAACTTGATGATCAAATAAAATAGTTCTGTTCTTTTAAATAACTTGATGATCAACTAAATAGCTATATATATATATTCAATCATGATCAAATGCCCAAAAGCTAACCAATATTAACGACCAGTCATTCATATCAGTTCGATTTGTAAAAGAACAAAGGAGCAGAAGCAATACCTTCTACTTTGCTCATGCCAGTGATGGCAGAAAACCTGGTGCCTAAGGCCAGTCTGCGGACACATATCTGGGATAAGACTGTCTTCCCAGCTATAAACTTTCTTGAAGTTTTGTTCGCCATACAAAGCAGCTGAGAACGCGCCAGCATGACGGAAAAGCTCACCGCCCCAGTTTGGAAGACATGTGGAAACCCTAACACGTTTCCCTTTGGCATCCCACTTCATGAGAGGTCTCCCTAGAGTGTCCGTCACAAAACTTCTATATCCATATAAGTCGGTCTATCAGAATAGCCCGAAGGGCCAGCGGTCTGAGAGTGATATCGATCCTGATCTCTCTTCAGCCTCCTCTCCCTCTGGGTAAGCTCACCCTCCGGGGCATAAGGTAAGGAAAGGGGTACTTGTAAGATCGCTGCAAGAAAACGTTTTTTCTTTTATGTTAAATTTTTTGTAATGGGCGGTCAGGACATAAAGATCGCAGGAACTCACTGTCTTTTCGTTTGGTAGCGGAAACCTGAGCCCAAAGTCCAAGGTAATGATCTAGATCGGCCTTATGATCCTTGAGCATCTATTTTATCTGCTTTTCAACTTCAGAGAGGGCCTTTGGTTTTCGGAAGACCGATTCATCTCGGAGTTTGGGGTATGTTCGAAGATCGCCTAACCTCCCTTGAAAGATCAGATATCTCTCCGCCCAATTTCGGACCTTGTTAGGAAGATTATGCACCTTCAGACCGCTGCAGGTGAAATACAGCAGGCCTTTGAAATCTTCTTTTCTCGAACCTTCCTTCAGAATTTTCAAGGTGAAAAGAGACCTGAATAGATCCAGAGTGAACCTAACCCTGACCGACCGCAAATAACAGATGTAAGTAAAAAATCAGCGCAATAGAATTTGGAGGAAGCTGTCTGGGCACCAGACCGTAGAATCTGAAAATCTTTCTCATCTCCCACGGAAAAGGGAAACGGAAGCCATGATAAAAATGATCAATAGGTACTGCGATCTCATTCTCCCCGCAGAAGTTGAGGTGTTCACCTATGGCGGGCAGGCGAATCATTATTTGCGAGCTCATGGGGTAGTCCCTCAGAAAATCAAGAAATTCAACTTGAGAGAGTCGGCAAGGCCGCTGCTCGGGCTCAAGAAAAATTTTGCAGGCACCAGCTCGCGCGGACACCATTCGTCAAGAAATTCAGACAGCTTAAGTGAAGAATTCCAGAAGAGCGTATTTAATAAGGCCACCAACCAGATATTTATAGTTTTAGAGGCAATCAAGGTATAATCATTACAAAATCTTGAGCTAGAGATCGTTGATTGAGATCACGCAAGCTCAGATAAGAATTCAAAATTTTAGAACTATGACCGCTGCAGATAAATTGCACAAATAAAAAAAAATCAGACCGAGCGATCTCAGAACAGACTTTCTGGGAGGTAAAAATAGATAAAAGCAGAAGATAATAGCATGAGACAAAATGAACTGCAACATAAATATATACCATAGTAATAGATCTCAAAAACTATCAAACGAATTTCTCAGTTCTTTATACAAACCACAAATAGATAAAAATTGTAAATTATTTTGGAGGATCTTTCTTCTTCCCTAAGAAGGCCACCCTGTTTTGAAACTTGTTGACCGTCGTAAGTGTCATGCAAATTCCCGTGTTAGCATCAACAGCATATCGCTGGAGATCACCGGCATCTCACTTCAGCTCTTCAAAATTAATGATTTCCTCCTGGTCCGCGTGATCATCAGGTGCGTTGGACGATCCCTCAAGCAAAGGAGCAGAAAAGCATGTCCTCAGTTGAGAAAATGCGGTATGAAGAGCATCGGCCTTTCCCTTAAAGAAAATCGTCTCCTCGTTGGATTCGCAAAGTCATCTTCGGAGATCAACCATCTCCTCTTCCAGCTTCTTCCTGCCATCTCTTTCCTGCTGTCCGAGCGACTTCCGCTGGTCGTTTAATTTTTGCTCATTTTGAACTGAGGCTGCGCGAAGTGCTTTAACAACATCCTCCTCATTGATTTTAGCAGCTAACAGCGCCTCATCTTTCTCCAGCAACTTTCTCTCAAGCTCTCTCTCCCGGACCTGGAAAGCATGAACCACCTGCATAAAAAGAGATGCAAGTATTGGAGGATGTAGATCGGTTTGAGGGGTGGCCAACCCAGTCTCTTCCAGCAACCTTTGAGCCTCCTCATCTTCTCCTATGGTCAAGAAAGAAGTTCAATCAGCAATGGTCAAAAAGGAAGATTAGCAAACATAGCATCCATACTTGGATAAATAGAAACAGGGCGGACAGGAAAGTGATCCCGAGCGGCCTCAGAGACCGCAGATGCAGAATCTAAAATCAGATGACTCAGACGCCTTCGACGCTCAAGGTCTATCTTTTTTAACTGTCTTTTTTTATGATCGATCAGCTTCTTTTCTTCGTCGTTTCAGCTCTTTAGAGCTAAGAAGAATGTCGTCGGTCTCAATAAGAACTACCTCATGTCGCTGAACCGGATATTGTGGCCTAATATAGATAGGCAGAGAGATATCAAGTGGAGCGGTCAAGTAAGGCTTACCAGCCCGGATTGAAGAGATAGCAACCGTGTGGTCTGCTGCCTGCCTCGTCACATTGATATCATCCTCAGAGGTCAGAAATTTTTTGTCAGAAAGATTCTCTTTTTCTTTGTGCAGCTGAGCTTCCAAGTCAGGGTGCCCTTCTTTATCTTCCTCGTTTTTTCTCTCCTTTTCTTCCCCTTCTTCGCGATCTTCTTCTTCTCCTCCTTCATTTTCTTCCTGGGTAGAATCGAAGATCGTCCCGGTCTCTGTCAAGATCGCACTGACCTTCTCATGGTCATTCTTTCTTTTCTTTCTTCTACTTTTTTCAGATCCACCCCCCTTGGATTTCTTCTCCTCTCTTCTCCTCTTTTTACTTTTCTTTTATTTTTTCGTCTCCTCTTTCTCCTCTTCTTCTTTCCCTTCTTCCTCTCTACCTTCGTCCTCGGGGACCTGACTATGAGACCGCATAGTCTCAGCATCATTTGTCGCGATCGTACTTTTAGGTGTTGCGATTTCCTCTTCGGAAGCATCGAGCTTCTTTTCAGGATCGATCTCTAAGTTCTCTTTTAAATCTTTTTCCTCTTCTTCCTTTTTCTTTTTCTCCTCCTCCTTTTCTTCATCCTCCTTTCTCTTCCGCTCCTTTTTCTTCCTTTGCCACTGCATCTCAGTGTCTAGAGAAGCCCTAGACAGTTTATCTATCAAGTCCATCCTCTGCTTCTCCAGAACAGCTCGATCCAGTTGGCCCTCAGACTTGTCGATGACAGGAATAGTTGGCGTATAGCTTCCTAGATCAAGTAAAGATATAGATCGCTCGTTCTCAAAGGGGTCAAGGGACTACAAAAGTGGAAAAAAGAAACGTTAGCAAAGAGCGTCAAAAGAAAGCCTTGAGATCGCAGCTACCTGTAGAGGTGCGATCTCAAGTGGTCCAACAGGAATCAAACACCGGAAGGCTTGATCGCAAGGGTCTTGATAGGAAGCTTCATTTTATCCTTTCTCATCTCAGCCCCCTGATCTTTGATTTGTTGTCTCATCTTTATAGCTAAAGATACCTTTTCTTTGAGACTGGCCAAGACCTCCTTAGAAGACATCCCAGCAGTCTGATTCAGGGTCTCCGGCTCCTTCTGAGGAACATGAGACAAGGCTTCAGTTCGATCGGTCTCTTTAGCCTCCAAAGATGAACTCGTGAGATCCATAAAGTTTGAAGTCGATGGAGGGAGAGCTCTAGTCGGCGCACTTATAGATGTGTTTTTTGAAGGCGATGTAATCACTTTTCCTTTTTGAGGCAGCCATTTCCTTGAAGTTATAGGAGGGATAATCCCCTTCTCAGCTACCACACTCTTCAGCAAACCCATGATCAAACAAGTTGGAGCGAGCTCAGGTTTCAGACCGCTTGGCAGAATTTTTATCTCAAGAATCCAACTTTAATGCAAATGAAAGGGCCCTCAGGTCTATTTATAGTTTGAAAAGAAAGATTTAAATATTCAAGGCCTTCGCGATCTCCCCGGTCTGAAATCAACATTTCCGAAACACCTCGGTACTTGGAAATGTGCGGGGATTATATTCGCCCGGAAGATCGCCATGTCGATTGTGCAAAGGAGGTCGCGCGGTCTCATCTGTGAGACCGATTTTATCTCGTCGATCGCTCGACCTAAGTGTTAAAATTGCCCAGTGACCTCATCAGTTCAGGTCACCAGCCACCCCCGAGCTCACACGATCTGAATTTCTTCTTCTACCTTGCTAAAGGCATGACAGCTAACCCTTTTTCCTTGCATAACTTATCCCGAATCCCGGGCAGCCCGTAATTTCAGAAGCTACCTGTTTGGGCAGCCTCCTTGTCTATAAATAGGGGGTAAGGGTCCCCAAAAAGGGACTTTTTTGGAGGAAGTTTGGAGCTAATTGTGGAGCCAAGCGGTCTCGATTTTCAGCTCGCTTTTTTCTCCCTAGTCTGGTCTGTTTCGAACCCCCTCTAGTCTCTAATCTTTTTTCTTGTAAGATCTTCTCGCAGCCCAGAATTGTCAGAACAGCGATCTCTTCATGTGGCTTACCGACGTCGTTTCGACACTCTCAGTAACCTAGTAATTGGCAGTCCAAAATTTCTCTTCCGATTCTCAAGAGTAAGTTGTGGAGGTGCAATTTTTGCATCAACAGTGATAAGCTCAGTTTATCACCCTTAATCACAGGTACATCTACAGGCTTACATTTGAGTATGTTAAATCTCTAAAGTACAAGCTCTATGTAGGCTTTTGAGAGCGTGTTAATGTATGATGAGATCGATCTCTAATGATCTCAATCCCTATAATAAAAGACGCTTCTCCAAGATCTTTCATATCAAAGTGCTTTGACAAAAATTGCTTAGATTCATGCAATAGTGTCAAATCACTACTCGCAAGCAGAATGTTATCTATATATAAAATTAAGAAGATGAATTTGCTCATATTGATCTTGAGATATATGCAACAGTCTACATTATTTTCTTTGAAACCAAATGAAGTGACTAACTCATCGAATTTTAAACACCACTATCTACAAGCTTGCTTCAGACCATATAGAGATTTGTTAAGCTTACATACAAGTTGGTCAGTATGACCGGACTTGAATCCCTTGGGCTGTACTATATAGATTTCTTCGGCAAGATCGTCATACAAAAATGCGGTATTAACATCCATCTGGTATAACTCCAAATCATAATGAGCTGCAAGCGCCATTATTATTCTGAAAGAGTCTTTAGAGGAAACATGAGAAAATGTTTCATTATAATCGATA
The DNA here is from genome assembly GCA_033032865.1 of Dactylorhiza incarnata. NCBI lineage: Eukaryota > Viridiplantae > Streptophyta > Magnoliopsida > Asparagales > Orchidaceae > Dactylorhiza > Dactylorhiza incarnata. The sequence continues at coordinate 12,245,376 of JAWHQI010000023.1, read as the reverse complement.
CATTCCCTATGTGTAAATCCCTTGGTTACCAGTCTCACTTTAAATCACTAAACCTTCCATTTGGAGTCCTTTTTGGTCTTAAACATCCATTTAGAACTAATGAGTTTGCAACCCTCAGGTAACTCAACTAACTCCCAAACTTTATTTAGCTTCATAGACTCCATCTCATCTTTCATTGCCTCCCACTATAGATCAGTTTGAGATCCAGAAACAACCTCCTCAAATGTCACTAGGTCAACTATATGACCAATGTCAAAATCACTCTCGCCTAGGTAAACTTCATAGTCCAAGAAAATTGCGGGCTTCCTTTGCCAAATAGTTCTCCTAACGGGTGGATGATACATCTGAATCTACGGAGGAATCTCAATTAGAATCAATGGCAAGATCGATTCCACTTCCTATACTGGCTCTATAATGGGATTAGGAACCGTTGGGTTCTCCACTAAGTGCATAGTTAAATTAGCAGGCACAACTTCCTCGACCTCACTAATGGTGCGTGAGCATCTCGGTTCTTCAGCGATATCTAATTCTAAAAACTTAGTTGTTTGCATTTTCACAATTCTGGGCCCTCCTGAAGGGGAATAAAACTTAAATCTCTTAGAATGATCTGGGTAGCCTATGAAAAAACAACGATAAGATCTAGGGGCAGTTTTACTCTCTGATGGGTTATATATGTAACACCCCAGGTTTTCCTAGCTGAAGAAAGCAAGGTTTCTGGTAGCAGGAGCAATGTTGGGCGTTAGTGCTAACGCTGACATTAATGATATCATTTTGAAGATGTAATCTTGAAGATATCATCTAGATCAATTCGACAAGGTATCGAATCTACATACTAAGTGTTGAAGCTAGGAAAATCCTAGGCTCCAAGATTCGGATCAATGTAGCCAGAGGCTACTCGCCCTGCGGTCCAATGAGACGACTTGGCCGACAACGACGAAGGAACTAAACAACAACAACTACAGGACCCCAGGCGCTGCGGCAGGGAGGTCCCACCACGTACCCGGAAGCTCGAAAGAGACTTCCCCTCCACAACCAAAAATGGCCGAGCAGGGTACGAGGAAGGAACCGACTTGCAGGGTATCAAGAGTAGCGGTCAAGGATGACGGGTCCAAGAATTCGGAAATGGGGTTCCAAAAGCTCAAGGTCAGGTGCCAATCCAAGTACCCATGGGGTCCTATTTATAGGAAAACCAAAGTGAGGGGGTCTTATTTATACCCCACTCAGCTCGGCTACTAGGCAACATTGAGGCGACCTCGCTTGGAAATAGGCGAGTATCTCATATGGTCGCCCGCCTTTTAGCAAATATCGGGGCTATTGCGAGTTTACCCATACTCACCTAGGCCTTCTGCTGCTCCTGCTGGCTGAGCCGTCTTGAGTCTTTGAATTCTGGCTTCTGCTTTGACATTTTACCTTGACTTCTACCTATGTGGCTTTGAATGGGCCCTACCCTCGAAGAATAAGGGTTGTACACAATCCCCGCTCTTTGCGAGTAACACAGTTGCTCGGAAAGAATCATCCAACCTTTATTCGATGAGCTGCTGTATTGGCGAGTATTGGGATATAGTCGGCATCTCCCTAGCCGACGCCTGGACTATATATATAGGGGGAGGGGTCTTTTATGGCATGGCCTTTCTGACCTCGCTCAAGATGTCGCGCAATGCTGCTGAGGAAGCTGTCGCTGATATGGCCGACCTCCTGGGATTGCTTCCGCCTCTTCAGACACTTGCTCGCTTGGACGCCGAGCTTGAGGACTTCCTCGCCTCAAAAAAGAGGAAGCAACTCGCCAAGAAGAAAAAGAAGAAGAAGATGAACGCCGCTTCGGAGGATGTCGCCGATCCTCTAGTCGGACATAGTCAACAATTGCTCGACGATCTGGGTCTTTCCACAGAGGGAGACTTGCCTGCTCCAAATCCTCTTGTACCAAAGGTCGCTCTGGAGGTGAGAGCAACTGGGGCTCCGACTCAAGTTCAACCTGATGTCGCCCCTGCGCGAGGTGAGAGCTCCATACTCGCCATCTTTTTTATTTGCTGCTACATTTGTCGCCGCTGGCGAGTTTCTGATGTCCTTTCTTCTATCCGTAGATTTTCCGGCCACTGAGTCTATGGAGGACCCTTTGGCCATACCTCCCCTGCGATCATCTCCGATGATCTCGCCTGCTACCGGGGAGGGGTCTTGCGGTAGCCGCCCAGTGCGGATTCTTCACAGCTCCCTATCGAAGAAGCAACCTTCGAGTGAGCAGAGGGCTCCCTTAGCGAGCAGCGCGCCTCCGCCGCCAACGCCTTACCTATAACCGGAGCCGGTGAGAAGCTCGCAGCTGTCGGTGGGTGGGCTTCCGCCGCCACCTCCGCCGCCCCCTGCCGATGTCCCGGGCGAGCATCGCCCTTTGCCCTCCACTGCTCCCTCAACCCATCCGGGAGAGTCCTCGTGCCAAGGCGGGTTGGGGGGTCTTCGGGTTTCTTCGCCCCTAGGGGAGAGGGCGACCAGTGGATGGTCGCAGCCGGGGGAATGCTCCTCCTAGCAGGGAGCAAACCGGCGGGTCTCACCTTGGTCGGTGAGGTGCCGACCATCATAGCATCTCCCCGCATCGAGGAAGGGATTATCCTTGCCAGCAGTCTCATAGTACCCGTCACGATTCGAGGAATAAAGCTCATCGACCTGGTAACTGCTCGCTGCTTTTGTCAAAATTTGTTGCGATCTTCCCTTTGTACTCGCCGCTGATGCTTTTCCGCTCCGCTTTTTTGAAGCTCGCGCTCAGACTCCCATGGGAGCTTTGATCGATGCTGTCGGACTTTCCTCTCGCGAGTACCAGGAGAGAGACACTCACGCCATCTTGGAGCTGGAGGTGAAGGTCGAGCGCTTGGCGATCAGTGAGCCTCCTCGTCGCTTGACCAATCTGGAGGTGCGAGTATTCCGGTTGGAAGAGTTTGATACTCAGCTTACTGGTGCGGAATCTCGCCTTCAGTCTGTCAGCGACTTGGAGCGCCGGGTCGCGAGGATTGAGCATCGCCAATAGTTGCACCACGACGAGCTGATCGAGATGTGCGCGAGTATGGGTTCAGTTGGACGGCTGGCGAGGATCGAGGTTCAACTGTGCCAAGGAGAGGATGCGATGTCGCTGGCTCTTGAGCACTTCATGCGTGCGCGCAGCATGGGCTGGGTTGGGCGACATCCACAACCTCCAGATACTCAGGCGAATCTTTAGGGTCCTCAGTAGTCCTTCCTTTTCTTCATTGAAGTTGCCACCATTTTGGCAAGTTAGTTGTGGTCTGAACAATCTTATTCATGTAATATTATTTGGCGAGTATTCGAATCCCGCCCTTCATTTCTTATTGGTTGGTTTTTGATGATGTCTGGATTTTCTCTATCTTCTTTGTTTCCGCGAGTAGTGGTTGAGTGTCACGTATATTCGGCGAGCTATTTTGTATTCTGATGCAGGTCCTCGCGCATTGATGGTAGGTGATTTGACGTGCGCTGCAGATTCGACGACTTTCCTTAATACTCGCCACCCCCTTATTCGTATTCGCGGCGGCCTAGTCGACAAGCCAAGTCTCCTCAACTCCTATAAATAGGTGGGGGTGGGTGGGTAGGTATTAATTACACTTTTGGCGATCTTCCTTCATTTCTAGCGAGTATCTCTTGATTACTCCACTTCTCGCCCTTTTGATACTCGCTCTTTCTTCTTCTTCTTTCAGGATGACTGACGAGGCGACCATTCGGCGTGCATACCAGGCGAAGAACTTTGCAGCAACGATTTTCAAGAAGCCGATTACTCGGCAAAAGGATTTGGAAGAGTTCTGCAAGAAATAATTGTCGTCGGGGTATGTCGCTAGGCTTCCTCGCCAAAGCAAGCGACTAAACACCTTCTCGACCACCGGGATGGTGTTTCCTATCCGTCACTTCGAAGTCGGCCTGCGACTACCATTGTGGACAGAATTATATCAGATTCTGCGCTACTTCGTGATAGTCCCGCCCAGATCAACCCAAATGGCGTGGCGATGATCATTGGGTTCCTCTGCTTCCCGCGCGAACAGAAGATCGCCTTTGATCTCTCCATCTTCAGGAGGGTCTTCTCTTTCATGGCGACCGGCGAGGGCGTCATCTTCTTCTGCAGCCCTGTCTGCACGCTATTCGGCACAGCGAACAAGAACCACCGTTGGGGCGAGCGGTTAGTCGTCGTTAGTGGCGAATTTGAGGTTATCCCAAGCTCGTCCTTCCAGCCGCCGGAGAGCGTCTTCACTGTTCCCTACTTGAAGGAGACAAGGGAGAAGCTACTCGACTCCTTCCGTAATCGCCGCCTAAACGTGGTCTTCTGGAGGAGGCGAGTAGATGTACTCGCAGAGGTCTTCCCGGGTGAAGGTAATTATTTTGAGCGAGTATAGGCTATACTCGCCTCTTTGTCTCAGCTGGCGACTAATCACTTTTCTCCTATCTTCTGCAGCTGTTCGCACCTTGCCGAGCAAGCTTCTTCCTTTGGCGCCAAAGGTGGTGGCTTCCTCCCAAGGGGGCGTGCGGACCTCGGCGCGCAAGGGTGGGGGTTCCTCCCCAATCATCTTGTCGCCAGCTGGCGATAAGCCAGTGGTCACCGGCGATGAGGCTGGGACCTCTAAGAAGCTGAAGGGCAAGGTTGGAGCCTCGGCGCCCGCGAGGAAGAAGAAATTGGTCGCTCGCAAAGACCCGGAGGTGAAGGCGGATCCCTCGGAGGCTAGCGAGCCTCACAACCATCCGCTTTTCAATGAAGGCACCCATGGCGAGGATGCCTATGGTCACCTATTGGTGACCTAGGCGGAGAGTGCCCATGAGGTGACTCTTAGCACCAACCTCCCTGCCTGGTCAGAGGATTGGGAAGATAGAGGCGAGACGTTCGACGTAATGTTTTCTCTCCATGGCTGCGGATGCCGAGGTTCTGCAGGAGGCATTTACCGAGTATCTGGCCCACCAGAGCTCGTGCTCTCTGCTACGTGCCACCGAGTTGAGCCATGTAATGGCGAGGCGACTGCTCGAGTATGAGCAGATGATCAAAGTGCAGAGCAAGAAGCTCATCTCCTTGAGGCAACAGGCCGCCAAGTGGAAAGAATTAGAGGTACTCGCGCTGCTCTTCTTGCTTCTAGAATACTCGCATGTTGTGTTGATTATCCAACTAACCTTTCCTTCTCAATTTTGCAGGAAGCCGAGCTGGAAGCGGTGAAGAAGGTGTCTCAACTAGAGAAGGAGATGGAAGCTCGCCAAGCTCTAGAGGCCGCCAAAGTTTGAATCGCCGAGCTGGAAACTCGCCCTGCCGAGCAACAACCAGCGGTAGCGGGCCCTTCCAGGGTCGGCAAGCAGATTAGGATGCATGGCGATGAGATGACGCACATCCGCCGGGAGATCGTGCGAGCAACCGGGAAGGTTGTCTTGTGTCAGTTGAAAGCTGAAGGCCATTTAAAGCCGGAGGCAATGGATCTGACTATGATGGACATCATCCCGATGCTGCTTGCCGAAGAACCCACCTCTCCTAGGCGAGTCCCTACGCCATCTTCCAGTGATGCCGAGGATGAAGATTCCGAGGATGAGGACGACGAGGAAGATGTCGATGTTGAGGGCGAGGATGACGATGATGACGGAGGCGAGGATGATGCATAGTCGTCAGGGCTCCTTTTTGATAGCTCAAAGATATATGTACAACATTTTTTGAAGATGTAGTTCAAAGCATGTAAATGAAATGAAGACATAATTTTTTGGCTCGCCTCTTTCTTTACCATTCTTGCTTTCTCGCTTGTACGATGACTAGGCTCTTAGGCTCGAGGCGAGGTTGAGTGCTCGCTAGGGCGATTACTGCGACATTCTAAGATACTCGCCGCGGTTGAAGATCATACCTTACTCGCAAATAGGAGCCATCTCGCGCGTGCTCTCGCCCGCATACTCGCACCTACATGTTGGCATGTGCATACTCGCCTTTTTCAGAATCCTTGATAGAGTCGAGTTATGAAGGTCACTTGGGGGATCCTGGGGGACATATGCTCTCAAGGCCTTTTCTTGCACCTAAAGACTTGCCAAGAGGTTGCAATAATAATGGAGTTTAAGAAAAAAAAAAGGTAGGGAATGACCGTCGTGCAGGTCTTAGGGGACACACCATCCTGGGGTCTTCATCCTACCACCATGCTGGGTGCTGATTTAGGAGATCGACAAGTAGGGAATGATAGTCGGGGAGGTCTGAGGGGACACACCGTCCCGAGGCCTCCATCCTACTTGGATGTTTAATGCTGATGTAGATCTTTCTCCTGATAATCTCTCCAGTCGGGTGAGAAATGCAGTCAGAGGGTATCTATGGCCAACGTGCAAGGGGGGAGCTAATCTCGACCGTCAGTGAAGAGGCTTGGTATTAAGAGAACGCATTACCGAGGCACTGACCCATCAGCCATTCTGGGTTTTACGAGAATCGAGTCTGAATGTTGATGGGAAAATCAACAAGTTGGGTATGACAGTTGGGGAGGTCCACGGGGACACCATCCCGAGGCCTCCATCCTACTTGGATGTTGAGTTCAAACCAAATCTTTTCCTGCTACTCAACAATCAGAAAGGTTTAAGCACACAAACTCAAACGAGTGGGCGAAGCAACAAAAACATTAGGCTTTGTTGCAAGAGGTCAAATGACACCATTATACAAGGGTCCCTCAGTCAGTTAAATCGATCATCTCTTCGTCGAATTGGGAGGTCGGCATCCAGACTTTTTCCTGTTAATCTCTCCAGTCGGCTGAGAAGTACAATCGGGGGTAACTGCGGCCAACGTGTAAGGGGGGAGCTGATCTCGACCGTCAATGTAGAGGCTTGGTCTTAAGAGAACGTACACCCGAGGCACTGTCCCATCATCCATTCTTGGTTTTACGGGAATCAAGTCGGAGGCCCATTTCCCAAGCTAGCCGTGGAGATCGACTTCACCTGCTTTCTTCCCTCTTGAAAACTTTTGCCGAGATAAAATAAAAGAACCACTTTTTAGCTTTTCGAGGGTATACGACACCTTTATTTAAGGGTACCCTGGATAGGTTAAGTTGATCGTCTCTTCGTTGAATTGGGAGGTCGGCGTCCAGACTTTCTCCTGATAATCTCTCCATTTGGATGAGAAGTACAATCGGGGGCAACTGCGGCCAACGTGCAAGTGGGGAGCTGATCTCAACCTTCAATGCAGAGGCTTGGTGTTAAGAGAACGTACACCCGAGGCACTGTCCAATCATCCATTCTGGGTTTTACGAGAATCAAGTCGGAGGACCGTTTCCCAACCTAGCCGTGGAGATCGACTTTTATGTGCTTCCATCCTTTCTTTTAAACATTTTACCGAGATAAATATAGGAGCCACTTACTATCCCCTATTTCAGGGAGTTGAGAAATTTATTTATGAACAATAAATTTACAAAAGAGGGATATACACACTCCCACTCAAGGGTAAAACATTTTCAGGTCATCGCCGCTCCATGTGTTCCCTAGTAGCTCCCCTTCATGATTCTGCAGGCGATATCCTCCTGTTGTGAGCGACTCGTGGACGATGAAAGGTCCCTCCCAATTTTGGTTGATCTTTCCAACAGCCTTTGATCTTCGCGCCGCATCTACCTTCTTCAAGACGAGATCACCTGCTTGGAAATGCGTGAGGCGGACGTGTTTGTCGAAGTGTCTTGCCATTCGACGCTTGATTTCTTCCTGCCTAGCTGAGGCCAGGTCTCGAAGTTCTTCGATGTAGTCGAGAGATAACTTCTGAGCTTCCTCATTATCCAGCCGCCATTCTTCGTCTCCGTCTTCAACAGCAACCACTCTGGGGCTTCTGACTTCGAACTCCACAGGGATGAGAGCTTCAGACCCATGAGAGAGTTTGAATGGGTTTTCCCCTGTGGCTGAGCTATGAGTGGTCCTCAAAGCCCACAAGGCCGAGGGGAGCTGCTCCGCCCAATTACCTCTTAGGTTCTCGACTTTCTTCTTCAAGAGGTTGATGATCAGCTTGTTAGCGGCCTCCAGTTATCCATTGCTCCTAGGATGATGCACTGAAGCGAACCGAAGATCAGTTCTGAGCTGCCTGCAAATCTTCCCGCTCCAAGCTGGCAAATTTGGGACCGTTGTCGGTGATGATGGCGAAAGGGATCCCAAATATGCAGACGATCTCCGTCCAGATGAAGTTCTTCACGACTTGAGAGGTGGTCTTGGCCAGAGTTTTGGCCTCGATCCACTTGGAGAAATAGTCGATCATGATGAGAATGAAATTCCTCTGGCCACTAGCTTGGGGGAAGAGGCCAATCAGGTCCATTCCCCAGATGGTGAACGGCCACGGGGCGGTGATAAAACGAAGTTGCTAGGCCGGCTGCAACTGAAGGGGGGAGAACTTCTGGCACTTTTGTGAGAAGACCTCCGTATCCTTACTGATAGTAGGCCGAAAGTAACCATGCCTTAGGATCCTCTGCTCCAAAGTGCGAGTCCCAGAATGACTTCCGCACTATACCGAGTGGATCTCCTCCATGACTCGAGGTACTTCGTCTTCAGAGACGCATATGGCCAGGGGCCCGAGATGGTCTTACGACACAGCTCCCCATCCTATAATAAGTAATATGCCGCTTTGTATCGAAACTTTCTCTGGTCCTCGTCATTCGCAGGGAGCTGACCGGTGGTCAGGAATGTCATGAACGGATCCATCCACGAAGGGCGCTGCTCGATCTCCGTCATCTCCCCTTCTTCGATGGACGGTTAAAATAACTCAGTGATGGTCCCTCCAGCCCTTGGCCCGCACTTGGCCAAACGATCCGCTACCGAGTTCTCCTCTCTCGGTATATGCTCGATGAAGAAGGATTGAAAGCCTCCAATCAATCCGTTTACTTTGACAAGGTACTTATGCAGGATGGTATTGTGCACTTCGAACTCTCCTCGAATTTGCAACGCGACCACCATTGAATCAGTGAAAACTCGAATTTATTGGATGCCCAAATCCTTAGCGAGGCGCAAGCCTGCCACTTTGGCCTCATACTCTGCTTGATTGTTCGTGACAGGGAAGAGGATCTCTATAGCTTGCCCGATCCTGGTTCCCTGCGGGCTGACAAGCATGATGTCCATTCCCACAGAGCTTCTGTTCAAAGCTCTGTACACGAACATCTTCCAAGGAACGGGATTAGAGGCCTCCTCTCCCGGCTCTACTTCTACCGAGAAGTTGGCTAAGAAATCTGCTACTGTCTGCGCATTTATCGCCACCCGGGGCGAGAAGGAAATGTCGAACTCGTTGAGTTCTATTGACCATTTCGCCAGCCTTCCTGAATGCTCCACTCATTCTAGAATACTTCGTAGGGGGTGATCGGTCACGACCTGGATGGAGTGAGATTGAAAATAAGGCTGGAGCTTTCGCGCCGATACCACCAAGGCGAAAGCAATTTTCTCCAGGATGGGGTACCTCAACTTCGCCTTCTTTAGCACCCTGCTCACATAGTAGACGGGTAGCTGCTTCTTCCCTTCCGCCCAGACTAGCACGGAGCTCACAAATTCCGCTCATACTCCCAGGTAGATGAGTAGGTCTTCGCCTTCCTTCGGGCTTTGAAGGAGAGGTGTTTAGGTCAACTGCTCCTTCAGCCTTCCGAACGCCTTCTCACATTCCTCGGACCACTCAAAGCCTTCATTCTTTCGGAGCGTCTTGAAGAATGGAGAGCACTTCTCTCCGGCCTTTGATAGGAAGCGGCTAAGACCTGCCAGCCTTCCAGTCAACCTTTGCACTTCCTTTGGGGTCTTCGGCGAGGTCATCTCCAGGATTGCCTTAACCTTGTCAGGGTTTGGCTATACTCCATTTGGGGTGAGGAGATGCCCCAAGAACTCCCCCCTTCCTGCCTCGGGCATGCACTTCGCAGGGTTGAGCCTCATATTGGATCTTCTGAGCATCGCGAAGGTCTCCACCGGATCGGCCACATGCTCTTAGACGCTCCTTCTCTTAATCAAGAGGTCATCCACATACACTTCCAGGTTCCTCCCTTTCTGCTCCTTGAAAACATGGTCCATCATAAACTAGTAGGTAGCCCCTGCGTCCTTTAACCCGATGAGCGTCATCTTATAGTTGTAGTAGCCATCACCAGTGATGAAGGAGACATCGCGGCAGTCGGGGAGATGCATCCGGATCTGGTGGTATCCTGAAAATGCATCGAGAAAGCTCATCAAAGAAAAACCGACGGCTGAATCAACCAGTGCGTCGATTCGAGGCAAGGGATAATAATCCTTCGGGAAACTTTTATTCATTAACGAAAAATCTACACATATCCTCCAGCTGCCCCAGCCTTCTTCGCCATTACAACATTTGAGACCCAGTCTAGGTACTGGATCTCTGATACAAAGCCTGCTTCGAGCAGCTTCTTCACCTCTTCCCTGATAGGTACGGCCAGTATCATGGCACTTGATCTCTTCTTCTGGCGGACGGGCTTGACCGTGGGGTCTAGATTGAGGCGATGGCAGGCAACCTCCGGGTCAATCCTAGGCATCTCAGCAACATTCCAGGCGAAGATGTCGACATTCTCTTGCAACACGCCGCCACCGTGATCTTTTCTTTGGTCTTCAGTGACCCTCCAATCTTCAGCAATCCAGGTACTCCTGCCTCGGAGAGTACCTCGATCTCTTCCACCTCCTCGGCTGCTTCCAGCCTGGCTGCTCCCTTCAGTGTTTCTCCAGCTCCTCTGCGTCATCCATCCAACTGATGGTACTGACCACACTGAGGTAGCACTTGCTGGCAGTTCTTGGATCGTTCATGATCCTCACCTGGACCTCTCCATAGCAATACTTAAGGCACTGATGGTAGGAGGATGGGACGGCCTTGAAGATGTTGATGAGCGGCCTCCCGAAGATCGCTTTGTAATAGCTCGGGGCATCGACGATGATGAATCGACACTTGAGCAGGGTGCCGCCAAAGGTTACTAGGAGATCCACTCCTCTTTCCACCTCCTTCCTCTCTCCTGAGAAGCCAAAGAGGGTACCATATGGTGTCATCACCCTTCCTGCCTCAACTCCAAGCCCGTCAAACATCTTCCTGAAGATAACGTTTACGGAGCTCCCGTTATCAACCAAAATCTGGTCGACGGTGAAGTCCTCTACTGCTGCCTGGATCACGAGGGCATCATGAAAGGGATTCTCATTCCCCAACATGTCCTCCGAGAAAGTGATCTCCTCCAACGGGGGCAGTGCTTGCGAGGTCGAGGCAACACTCCTTTGGTAGATCTGATGGAGACTGCCCTTGCGGGAAGCTCCCAGCCCTGCTCCCCCGTGGATAACTAACGGCTGCCCTGCCTCCTACATTACCCGGAATGACTTCCCCATGACCTCCCTGGTCGACTCTATCTTCATTCCTCCTTCGAGCGGTGGCTTGGGCTGCCAACGACTCGACAAAGGCTTCTACTCTCCGCGGCACTCCTCCCGCTTCTCCGGCAGCTACTCTTCTTCGGGCTTCCTAAAAATCAGGGCAAGCCATCGTCTCATAGCCTGCCACCTGATGTAGCTCGCAGTAGAGGGGAACCTCCTCTGCCTATGGCCTCCTCCTCTGAACTCTCCGGGCTGGCCTATTTCCATGGTGGGCAACAACCATTGCTTCTTCCCTCCCTCTCTCTTGACGCCTCTCCGACCAGTTGAAATTTCTTCTCTCCGGGGAAAGCCTCCTTCCCGGAACTTGAAACTGGGGACGACCCGCTGGCCTCCACGTCGGCCTATTAATGGGGACCTGAAAGCGCCTCTCCTCTTCCCGACGCTCCGGAGCCACTACGGGCCTCCTCACTTCCTGCCTCCTCGGTTCCGCCCTCCTCGGCTACTCTCTTCTCCTCTCTTCTAGCCTCCTCCTCTCCTACCTTCGGGGCTCCTCTTGCCTCCTGGGCACGTGGACTATCTCCTATTCCTCCTCCTCCCTGGTCAGCCTGGTGAGCCTGGCCAGGAAGCCACAGTTATAGGTCTCCCCGTGAACGAACTTATTATCCCTCTCGATGAGCTCTTCGTAGGACATGGGAGGATATCAGTTGATCTTCAGCTTGAAGAGGCTTTCCTGAAGTATCTAGTTGCCAACCTAAATCACCTAGAGGGGGGTGAATAGGTTATAACTGCATCTTTTGCAGAATTAAAAACTTGATAAAATAGAACGCACAGAAAGCAAATCACAATCACAGATGACATATGAAATTTATAGTGGTTCCCCATTCTTGGGTACTCCACTTGCCGGCCTCGCCAATCTAGCACCACAGCTATACTTGGCTACTTCACTACAACTCGGATCAAGAATGATCCTACAATCTCCGAGTCAACACTCCTACAATCTCGGAGACAAATCTCCTACAAACTCAGAGAAAAACTCTCTTACAACTTGGAGACAAACCTCTTCTACAAGTCGGAGATAAACCTCTCCTACAGCTCGGAGAAAACTTCTCCTACAATCAAATGTAATTTGAGATTGATAGAAAACTTATCAATACATAACAGATCTGAAAACCACAAGTATCTTCTTCCTTCTTGAATGACTTTGACTTGTTGATGATGAGGAAGATTTGTAAATAACTCAGATATGTCCTTCAATTCGACTTGATCCAATAGATACAATAGATGATAGAGCAATGATCAATCAAACCTTTTCTTCCACTAGAGACAAAAGATTTGGAACAGCAGATCAATCTCCAACAATGGCGACAAGCGACACTTTCACGTTCTTCTTGGAACGAAAGAGAATTAGGGTTAATGATAAGAATTGAATATCCTTAATCTGTTGATTGATTAATAATCCTTAAGAAAGATTGCCTTATATAACCATAGACTTAACGACAAGAGATAAGGTAGAATTAACCTTAAACGAAAACAGACGAGCCATCAAATCAGATAGAAGAAATTAACGTCCCATCAAACAGGACAGAAAATACTTAAATAATGAAAGACCAAATTTCTCGAGAAATAAAGGACTTCTCAAGAAATAGCAGCTTCTGCTTCGAGAAAGAATATAGAAGGATTTTCGGGAGGCTTGACAAAAACTTCTCGAGAGATAAAGAATTTCTCGAGAAATGATAGAAAAGAACTTTCAGAAGAAAGAAAAAACTTCTCGAGAGATAGATGATTTCTCGAGAAATAGAATGAACTTGTCGAGAACTATTGACCTCTCAGGAAAAACAACTTAGGAAAACTTTTCTGGAAGATTACATATTTCTCGAGAGATAGATTTTATTTTTCGATAAAGAAATATGATAAACAAAACAGCTCAAAGTCTATTCCTCGGCCTGAGAAAAATCTTCTAACTGAGCTCGACGAACTCACCAATTTCGTCGAACTGAGATCGACGAACGGCGATCAACGAAACTTACTTCATCCTTCTGAAAAACACGATCGACGAAATCATAAGAGTTCGTCGAACGGAGATCGACGAAAGGCGATCAATGAACAACTTCAAACTTTCAGCAGAAAAGAGTTCGACGAAACTTCTTCACTTCGTCGAACGGAGATTGACAAAATTACTTTAGCTTTCAGAAAACACTTTAGCTTCATCAAAACTGAGATCGATGAAAGTACTTAAGTTTGTCGAACAGAACTTCTGAAGAACAACTGAGATCGACGAAAGCACTTTGACTTCAGAAATACAGCGGTCGACGAAACTCCTTCAGTTCGTCGAACGGAGATCGACGAAAGCTGAACTCAGAGTTTAAGTAAAACTGGCCATCGAATGGCGCTCGACGAAAGCACTTTAGTTCGTCGAACTGAGCTCGACGAACTCACCAAAATTCGTCGAACGCAGAAATGCTTAGAGAAATATTTCTTCTTCTCTGGAAAACAGCTGCACCTCCAAACCATGAGCTTCAATAGACTTGAAAATGAAGTGTATCCCAATAGAGAGATCACACATGAGTCAACACCATGTTCCACACAGTGAGGAATTACATTGTATGAAACTGTACTAATTGACCCACTGTGACCTGACATTGGTCTACACTTAGCAATGTGAACCTACAAGAATAATACTAGAAAGACATATCAAATACACTAGCAATTCAATCTTGGTTCAAGGGTGACTTCCCACAAATCAAGGTTATTGTGGATACAATACCCAACAATCTCCCCCTATTTGTAGAAGTAAGAACCCTATATACTAAGATGAATTGCAACAAAATAAAACATATATACTACACATCACAGAAGAAAGAATATGAAAACAAAAAGAGCATCAAAATCAAAAGCTATATATAATTAAGATTGTCAAAATGAATTAATGTTCACACAATCAGAATTAACAAATGATTTGATGAGTCTCAGAAATCCTTCTTCAGTTATGGCCTCTTCTCTTCTGTTCTTGCCTTCCAAAATAAGCATATGGCTTAGGATAGTATTTTAGAGGAGGATTTGGAGCTGCAGGATTGTTATGACCATAATTCTTGTAATGTATCCTTCTCTTTGTCAGACTTGTCTCATACTTTTTCCATTCAGCTACACTGTAATAATCTAAAACTTTCATGCCACCTTCATCCACTAACTTGAGCGTATCAAGAATAATAATTTTGGAAACTGGACTCCACACCTCTGAAACTTCTTCAGAAGCAACTGCCTTTCCAGAGCTGGACCCAGGAATAGGCCTACTAGCAGATGGCCCTTCTTCATACTTCCTCTTCCTTGAGCTTGGCACCTTGGGCTGAATTTCTGGTTGCTATGCAGACAAAGCTTGGGAAAAGACAGCAGGAGGTTCATATGCAGGTTGTTCTGTGGGTCTAGGTGAAAGCTGAGGTTTTATAGCAAACTCTGGAAAAATTTCATTATGAATCCACATAACAGATTTTGTAGTGTGAGCATTGACATCTGCAATCTGTTTCTGAATACCAAAATTCAATTGTTCAAACTGATCAGCCCAATGTCTTTGGAGCTGATTAACCTGATAATCCAAAAGCTCTGCCATTTTATCCTCCCCCTTTCTGACTTCTACAGATAGGGTTTTAGATGATAGATTCCTTGAACTGTCCAACCTCATCAATAATTGAAAAAGTATTTTTCTCTGTCTGCCTTTCAATAGAGTCTTGAGTTTTTCTGACTTTTAAAATTTCATCATAAACTTTACCCATACTCTGAACAGAATGATCAATAGCTTTACCACCCGGAGTGATAAGCTTCTTAAGACTATCTGTGTTAGCTTGAACTTCAACTAATCCTATGCTCATTTCCTTTTCAACAACAGTCATTCTTGCATGCACACCTTTAATGGAGCTTTCAAACTTCTCCCTTTGCTTATTCAGCATCATTTCAATCTTGCCAAGAAGTGAGTCTACATCATGCATAGGAGTTGAAGGAGGTGGAGGGGGTAAAATACTGGTCCTCCAGTCTGGAATCTCTTCAAGAATAGATTTTCATTTCCTTTGGGCAGAGGATGGTACCACATCCTCTCCCTTACTGGCTTGCTCAGGTAGAACAGCCTGTCCTTCAACTAAAACTGACTCCTTCTTCCCCTCAATATCTGCTGGGGGAGGAGAGTGCCCTTGCACTGAGTCTGAACCACCTTCATCAGCAAATTCTAGGTCAGCCCCTGACCCTGCCTGATGATCACTTGGAGTGAGCTCTACATGAAGATCACTTTCCTTGTCTGCTAGATTTTCTTCTTCAAAATCTGGTACTGCTTTCTGAGATGGAACTGATTCTTGTTCTGGAACTGGTGGTTGAGCTGGAATGGAAGTATCATCTGGTATAGGAGTATTAGAAAGAGGAGCTGGAGTTTGAGCTGGAGTCTCATCTTGAACTAGAGCTTAAGTCACATTCTGATCTGGAGCTGGAGACACATCCTGATCCTTAGGAGGGACAGGGGGGATAGGCTCCCCCTGGGAACTTGCACCTGCAGTGCCTGGCTTTGTTATCCTGATGTCCCACCTTTGAATTGTGGAAACATCTATCTTTTTTAGATGATGAAGAACTGCTCCTTTGGACATGTCAAAAACTATGGGGTTTACTTGATTCAAATAAATTGAAAGAATTCTTGCATAGTTGGGAGCAAGGAGACTTTCCTTTATTTTGACATATAGAATGGAAGCCCAATCACACTGTTTCCTGCAAACTATTCCTAACATTAGGCAGAAAATGTCTTCTGAAACATATCCCAAACTTCCTGTCTTGCACAGCAAGACTTTGGCAATAATGTCTACCAGCAATTTTCCAGCATCATTCATTTGAATTCTTCTAATAGACTAAGTGGTATTACTGATGTAATCTTTCGCTTTCCGACACGTTCGTTACGGACAGAATTCGGAGGGGCGCGCGACTCAAGAAAAATGATGTGAATGCAAGCCACACAGTGCAAGTGCACTGGACTAGGCAACGAGAGACTATTGCCACACAAAGGGTCGCTATTCCTCTTTAGATCTCCCAAGGGCGATTAGCCAATGTTCGATCCCGCGAAATGGACCCACCCGATCCGATCAAGCTATGCGTGTACCAAAAGAGATTCACCGAAAAATATCGATTCGGAAAACGGTTGATCTCCCCCAACAAAAAGCGGGGCTCGCCAAACCCCTTCGAAGATTAAAAAAATAAAGGATATGCAAGAATTCGATATGAAGAAAACCCACGAAAAATTTGGTGATTCGAAGATAACGCCACGGAATTCCACCAAAAGAAAAATCAAGAAAAGAAATCACACTACTGGTTTGTTCGTTACGCGCGTGAGATTGGATTGGCCTTAAGCATGCACTCGCCCGACCGTTCTTCTCTGGATCCACCGGAAACGCGTTGTTTGGAGAGAAATCCGTTCACCGTTTTAGCTTCACCGAACCCAAGATCCTCCGAGTACCACTTAGATCCCTTGGAGGAATCCGTTGAAGATGGGGAGAACCTCCTTGGCCGAACTTGAGAAGGAAAGGGGAAGGGAGGGGGCGGCCTCTTTGGCCGAACTAGGGCAAGGGAGGGGGCAGCCTCCTTGACCGAACCAGAGAAGGAAAGGGGAAGGGAGGGGCGGTTTTCCCTTGGCTGATCGAGAGAAAGAGAGAAGCTGGAGGGGGCGGCCTCCTTGGCCGATTGAGAGAAAGAGAGGGAGAGGGAGGGTTCGGCCTCCTTGGCCGATCGAGAGAAAGAGAGGGAAAGGGAGGGGCGGCCACACAAGAGAGAGGGAAAAATTAAGAGGGAATTAGGTTTTCAATTTTCCTTTATCAAAATTAAGCATAAAATAATACATCAAGGCCTTTTATAGGCTTGTCCGCAGTTTTGACTAAACGCAGTCCAACATTAAACATGTCCAAAATTTAAAACATTAACATGACTTAAAAAAAGATAAAATCAATAATTATAATAAAACTATTATAATTATTAATTGTTTTGATTGCGCCTCGGGCGGAGATTGTAACGGTGCGCATCATTGTCGCCACGACGACGATGGCGTAAATCCTTGGTCGGCGCGTCGCCTTCATCCGTAAGCGCGCCATCCTCCATAGATGCACCGTCACCAACGTCTTCACGTTGAGGGCCGTCGTCGCCATCAATCCTCCCCCGCTCAAAAGTACTCATCACAGATGAGTTGTCGCGCAGGTAGCGGCGGAGAAGAGCATCATCTAAAAGGGTAACCTCCGATTCTGGAAGCCACGAGTCATCGGAGGCTGGACGGTCACACCAACGAATCAAGTAGCGGCGACTGGTACCAGTGGGAGAGGGAAGCTCTTCATCTCTAAGGATCCTGTCAGGAACAGAAATGGTTCGGGGGAACCTTGGAAATGCATTAGGCAAATAAGGAGAATTAATTCTGTCATCAACATTCAACGTACCTCCAGTGGGGACCGAAGAAGAGAGCGATCCGGGCATAACCTCGCCCCCAAACCCATTAGACAAAGAAGTGGAACCAAACGGGCAGACAGATAAATCAAGTGGTGGAGAAACATACGGCGTTAAATCCGAAACATTGAAAATAGGGGACATGCCCCAATCCGTGGGTAACTCCAAAAGAAACGAATTTTCTCCTAGTTTTTTTTAAAATTCGAAACGGGCCCGCTCGCCGATTAGCCAACTTTTTTATGGCACCCGAAGGCATCCGTTCAGGGACAAGACGCACCATAACCAAATCTCCAACTTTCAAGTGGGATGCCCTCCTATGTACGTTAGTATGAAATTGATAAGATGCGTATTGAGTTTCGAGCATGTCCTTCACGTGTTTATGTAATTCATGAACATGAGCAGCAAAATCCTGTGCAAATTGACTCGACTTGTAAGATGGAGGTAACGGAAGTAAGTCAAGTGGCACAGGGGCCTAATAGTCGTGCACGATCTCATTTGGGGACAACCCGGTGGACCTATTTTTTGAATTATTGTAGGCCAATTGTGCATGGGGAAGGATGAGGTCCCACGTACCCTTGTGGTCACCAACGAGACAACGTAGTAAACTACCCAAACTCCGATTCACTACTTCCGTTTGCCCATCTGTTTGTGGATGGAAGGCTGAGGAAAACAAGAGCTTTGTGCCCATGATCCGCCATAGGGTCTTCCAAAAACAACTAGTGAACTTCACGTCCCGATCAGTGACTATCGTCTTAGGGATGCCCCTATGGCCAACGACCTCTTTAAAGAATAATTTAGCTATGTGCGATGCATCATCAGTTTTATTACTTGCAATAAAATAAGCCATTTTTGAGAATCGGTCGACGACCACCAAAACGCCTAAACGTGACGGGAAGGCCAAGAGTAAAATCCATACTAATATCCTCCCAAGGAACGGAAGGAGTCAGAAGAGGGGTATAAAGTCCCGCGTTTGTTTTATTGCCCTTAGCTAATTGACACGTGCGACAACTCCCCACAATTTTATGTACCGTTGACTTAAGACCCGGCCAGTAAAACTTATCATATACTAACGTGATGGTCTTGTCACACCCAAAATGACCACCTAGACCCCCACTATGCATTTCCCAAACGATGATATGGCGAAGGGACGAGCGAGGGATACATAGCTTGGCGTGCTTAAATAAGTAGCCATCACAGATATAATACGCAGAAATGGTAGTAGGTGCGTCGCCTTGCGCGGATAGGTAGAGATCCTTGAAATCCGGGCAATGTACATATTCGTCTTTAATGCGTTCAAACCCAATGACCTTCACTTCTAACGTGGATAATAATAAAGATACGCGACTAAGGGCATCCGCAACACGATTTAAATTTCCCTTAAGATATTTTATTATGAAGGTGTACTCCTGAAGATAGGAGACCCACTTAGCATGCTGCGGGCTGACGTTACTTTGGGAGTTGACAAATCTCAACGCCTCATGATCGGATTGGATAACAAACTCCTTAGGGAGAAGATAGTGCCGCCAATGTTGGAGGCAACGAATAACGGCGTAAAATTCGCGGTCATAATTAGAATAATTCAACTTCAGACCCGCAAGTTTCTCACTAAAGTACCCAACAGGATGACCCTCCTGACTCAACACGCCTCCAATACTGATCCCAGACGCATCACAAGACAGTTCGAAAACCTTACTAAAGTCTGGTAACCGTAAAAGAGGATCTTCCGACATCCTATCCTTTATTGTTTGGAACGCCTTAGTGGCTGATTTCGTCCAAGTGAATTCACCTTTTTTCATGCACTCCGTGATCGGTTCCATGATACTACTAAAGTCACGAATGAATCGGCGATAAAACGTAGCTAACCCGTGGAAGCTCCGAACGTCACAAATGTTGGTGGGTTCCGGCCAATCCTTGATGGCTTGGACCTTCTTAGGATCTACATGTATGCCCTCCGAACTCACAATATAGCCAAGGAACTCTACGGACGTAACATAGAAAGTACATTTTTTAATATTGACAAATAATTTTTCTGCACGTAACGTCGCTAGGATAGTCCTCAAGTGAGACTCATGATCAATGGTAGACGTACTAAATATGCGAATATCATCAAAATATACCACAATAAATTTTCCCATGTAGGGTTGGAAGACATGTGTCATCATCCTAGAAAACGTGCTAGGGGCATTGGAAAGCCCAAACGACATCACTAACCACTCGTAAAGCCCCTCTTTAGATTTAAAGGCTGTCTTCCATTCGTCACCCTCTCTAATTCGAATCTGGTGGTAGCCACTCCTAAGATCCAATTTTGAAAAGATCGTAGCTCCGACTAGCATATCCAACAAATCGTCCAAACGAGGGATAGGAAACCGATATTTAATAGTAATTTTATTTATAGCTCGGCTATCCACACACATCCTCCATGAGCCGTCTTTCTTAGGAGCTAGCAATGTCGGGACGGCACATGGACTCTTACTATGTCGGATGAAACCCTTTTGTAATAAGTCAGTAATTTGCGTTTGTAACTCTAGGTGTGCGGAAGGGTTTAATCGATAGTGAGGAAGGTTGGGTAACGACGAACCCAAAATTAAATCTATAGCATGCTGTATGTCGCGCAAGGGAGGCAACATAGGCGGTAACTCATCCGGATATACATCCTTAAACTCTTCCAACAGATTTCGCAACGCAGGCGGTAGACTCTCAAACGTAGACGCGTCCTCCTTTGCTTGTAAGCAAACTAACGCATAGAGGACATCATCCAAAAATGTCTGACGTGCGAACTCCTTCTTACCAATCAAGCTTAAAGTTTTTTTCTCTACAGGCACAATTGTGTCTTTAGAGGCGACCGAAGGATCCTTAGGTGCAGTGGATTTCAAGATAATGGTCTTGCCATTAAACTTGAACTCATACATGTTGGCACGCCCGAAATGAGTAACATCATGGTAATATAGCCACGGTCTTCCTAATAACACATGACAGGCATCTATGGGGATGACGTCACACCAAACCTTTTCAGAATAAGCCTTGATGGTAAGGGGTACCAAACAACGCTTCGCTGCCGGAAGGGATGCTTTATTAACCCAAGCAACCTTATAGGGATGAGGGTGCGGCTCAGTGGCTAACATCATCCGGGTAACCGCATTCTCAGAAATCAAGTTCATACAACTACCGCTATCAATGATCAACTTGCACCACTTCTCACCGCTCTTAAAATTTAGCGAAAAAATATTCGTCATATTCCAATCATCCGAAGTACGCGGCGTAGGCAAAATACATCTCATCACCATCATATTGACGTCATCATCTAAGTCGCTCGGCACTCCTTCCTAATCATAGTCTCCACCGGCCTCATACATAAGCTCGGCGGATTCAGACGAGGTATCTAATAGTGCTAGGGGCTTGGGTTTAGTAGGACATTCACTAGCGTAATGTCCTTGAATCCCACAAGCAAAACATGTTGCATTCGTTTTGCTGATCCTACCCACAGGCACTCTCTCTCCAGTTGGATTTCTTATATTCCTTGCCGTAATGACAATTGAGTTCGAGTCAGGGGACCGAAACTTTCCCTTATCCTTATGGGTGGATGGGGGGTGGTCCTAAGATGGACTTTGCCTTCTGAAACGAACGAGTTTTGGACTTGTGTGCGTTGTGCTTTTCAATATCTAATGCAGCATTAAAAGTGGTGTTTAAGTGCCATAACGGAGGAGTTTACCCCGAATGTCGGGGTTAAGCCCTTTACGGTATCCCTCGCATCGCACCTGACCATCATGTCCTTGAGTAGGCTCATGTAATCAGCAACCAACCTATTCCCTTGCCTAAGGGTAGCTAAATCATCAAACATTTGCGTCCGATGGTACGCAGGGACGTACTGGTCAGTCAACATGGCCTTCATGCCTGCCCAACCAATTGGTGGTGGACCGTTTACCGCACCTAAATGACGTTCCTCATTCAACCAGAATATCTTAGCCCTGTCTAACAACTTCATTCTCGCAACTCGCACCTTATCCGCATCGGTTAGATTGTGCCATTCAAAGTAACACTTTATTTCCATAATCCAGTCTAAGAAAATTTGGGGTTCACCCAATCCATCGTACGATGGGGGTTTGACCCGGACGGCCCTAGTGATATCGAACTCGCGTGGTGCACGCGGGACATGTTCATTATCGTGATTGGCACGCGGAACATGTTCATGATAATTGTGATTATTTCCTTCTTCACGTTGGTTGGCGTCATGATTTCGGGGAGCCGCATGATTTAACCTTAGTTCATAAAGCATCTCCCTAATGTCCGTCAATTGATCTGTGAACTCCTGGCGGAGTTCATCGATCGCCGTAGGACCGTGACCTAATCTTGTGCGCATAAACAAACAGAAATTTAATTCTGACCAGAAAATTTGTATAATAAATGATTTTTTTTTCTTTAAGCCTAATAAGTAGGATAAAATATATTTTTTTTATTTTCTAACAGGAAATAAAATGTAGAATGTTAAATTTTTTTTTTACTGAAAAACAGCAGAATTTGGCCGCTAGACGCAGACAACAGTTCTAAAATTTTTAGATTTTGAAAACGCAAGCATGTGCCGAATGTGAGTGCAGAGGAACTAAGAGATTTTTAGGAATGCATTGATGAAGAAATCAACGCGAACCTGGCTCTGATACCAAATTGATGTAATCTTTCGCTTTCCGACACTTTCGTTACGGACAGAATTCGGAGGGACGCGCAACTCAAGAAAAATGATGCGAATGCAAGCCACACAGTGCAAGTGCACCGGACTAGGCAACGAGAGACTATTGCCACACGAAGGGTCGCTACTCCTCTTTAGATTTCCCAAGGGCGATTAGCCAATGTTCGATCCCGCGAAATGGACCCACCCGATCCGATCAAGCTATGCGTTGTACCAAAAGAGATTCACCGAAAAATATCGATTCGGAAAACTGTTGATCTCTCCCAACAAAAAGCGGGGCTCGCCAAACCCCTTCGAAGATTACAAAAATAAAGAATGATATGCAAGAATTCGATATGAAGAAAACCCACGAAAAATTCGGTGATTCAAAGATCACGCCACAGAATTCCACCACAAGAAAAGAAATCACACTAGTGGTTTGTTCGTTACCCGCTTGAGATTGGATTGGCCTCAAGCATGCACTCGCCCGACCGTTCTTCTCTGGATCCACCGGAAATGCGTTGTTCGGAGAGAAATCCGTTCACCGTCTTTGCTTCACCGAACCCAAGATCCGCCGAGTACCACTTAGATCCCTTGGAGGAATTCGTTGAAGATGGGGAGAACCTCCTTGGCCGAACTTGAGAAGGAAAGGGGAAGGGAGGGGGCGGCCTCTTTGGCCGAACTAGGGCAAGGGAGGGGGCGGCCTCCTTGGCCGAACCAGAGAAGGAAATTGGAAGGGAGGGGCGGTTTTCCCTTGGCTGATCGAGAGAAAGAGAGAAGTTGGAGGGGGCGGCCTCCTTGGCCGATCGAGAGAAAGAGAGGGAGAGGGAGGGTTCGGCCTCCTTGGCCGATCGAGAGAAAGAGAGGGAAAGGGAGGGGCGGCCACACAAGAGAGAGGGAGAAATTAAGAGGGGATTAGGTTTTCAATTTTCCTTTATCAAAATTAAGCATAAAATAATACATCAAGGCCTTTTATAGGCTTGTCCGCAGTTTTGACTAAACATAGTCCAACATTAAACATGTCCAAAATTTAAAACATTAACATGACATAAAATATAAATAAGATAAAATTAATAATTATAATAAAATTATTATAATTATTAATTGTTTTGCTTGCGCCTCGGGCGGAGATTGTAACGGTGCGCATCATTGTCTCCGTGACGGCGATGGCGTAAATCCTTGGTCGGCGCGTCGCCTTCATCCGTAAGCGCGCCATCCTCCGTAGGTGCACCGTCACCATCTTCACGTTGAGGGTCGTCGTCGCCATCACTTACTCAATCTACAGAAAGATTATGTTATTTCCCAGTCCTCATCAGTTAGGTCATCCTCTTGTTCAACTATAGGCAGATGTAGATACTTAGAAATTAACTTAGAGGAAATCTTTACCTTGATATTGTTTACAAAGGATTTCAGCATTCTTCCTTCCTTCTGAACCTTGACATTCTTGAAAAATTCTTCCACTTCACTGAACAAAACTCGGCAGGGTTGTTCCATAACAAATGTGAGGCCTGCTGCATCTAGAAGATGAAAGAGATTGAGAAAATCATCTGACATTGAGATAAGCCCTGCACGCACGATCTCGCTGCCTACGCCGATCTTAGGTCTTGGAATTGGAGCCATTGATTCGAGAGAAAGTCTTGTGTTGACAGGGAGAGATCGAACCAGTCGCCGAATGTCGCGAGAAGAGAAGATGAACAGTCGAAGGGTTTTCGAGAAGAAAGGGAAAGGGGTTTGCGTGAACTTTAATCCTTTCGACTAATCATATTTATATATATATATATAATTTGATTTGGCATAATTAAATTTAAAGAAATAAAATCTATGCATACCTGACCATTCGACTTCCAGGGAATAGATATGAGTTTTCGAAAAATTATCTTTATTTCTTGAGAGGTCGAATCGATTTCCCGAGAAATCATAACCTGTTTCTCGAGAAGTATTGTATTTCTCGAGAAATTGCAGTGTCATCACTTTAGAAATCTTGATCCTGAGAAAATTTGTATTTCTGGAGAAGTAATTGTCATTTCTCGAGAATTAATTGTCATTTCTCGAGAAGTCATGTATATGACTTAAACTTTTCCTTGAAAATTTCCAGGTTTTTGCTTTCTTGATAGATTTAAGAGTTGAAGATCTTCCTTGCATCATATATAACTTGACTAGGACTCCATGTTGAGCATTCCAAGCTCTGTCTTAAAGAAAGAGAACTTAGTCTCATCCAGCGGCTTCGTGAAAATATCTGCATCTTGCTTATCCGTAGGAACATAACTTAGATTAATGTCCCTATTCTCCACATGCTCCCGGATGAAATGATATCTCAATTCAATATGCTTTGTCCGGCTGTGCAAGACTGGATTATTTGTAATTGCTATAGCACTGGAGTCCCAAAACATTGGGATGTCTTTGAATTTCAAGTTATAATTTTTAAGCTAATTCTTTATCCAAAGAAGTTGTGCACAACAACTGCCTGCAGAAATGTATTCTAACTCGGCGGTTGAGATTGCAACATAATTCTGCTTCTTGCTACTCCAAGAAATGAGTCTTCTTCTTAGAAATTGGCATGTCCCGGAAGTGCTTTTCCGGTCATCTTAACTACCTGCAAAATCTGCATCTGA
Source organism: Dactylorhiza incarnata (assembly GCA_033032865.1). NCBI lineage: Eukaryota > Viridiplantae > Streptophyta > Magnoliopsida > Asparagales > Orchidaceae > Dactylorhiza > Dactylorhiza incarnata. The sequence continues at coordinate 12,220,380 of JAWHQI010000023.1, read as the reverse complement.
AAACCCAATTAGTTCGCTATCATTACTTCTTGGGTACCATAAGACAAGATTTGGTGTACCCTTAAGATATCTCAAAATTTGCTTTGCAGCAGTATAGTGAGATTCCTTAGAGTTCACCTGATATCTAGCACATATGCATGTAGAAAACATTATATCAGGCCTACTAGCAGTAAGGTAGAGCAAAGAGCCAATTATGCCACTGTACTTGGTTTCATCGAAAGGTTTCCCTTTCTCATCCTTGTCCAGAGACATAGCTGAGCTCATTGGAGTCCTCATAGAGGTTGCACTCTCCATTCCAAATTTCTTAATCAACTCCTTGGTGAACTTCGTCTGAGAGATGAAAATTCCATCTTCAGATTATTTCACTTGAAGTCCTAAGAAATATTTCAGCTCACCCATACTGCTTATTTCAAACTTCCCTTGCATAAGTTTGGAGAACTTCTTGCAAAGGTTGTCCTCCGTAGAGCCAAAAATGATGTCATCGACATAGATTTGCACTAGCAAAATCTTGTCTTTTACTTCCCTAAGAAATAATGTCTTATCTATCTTTCCTCTTGTGAACTTGTTCTCAAGAAGAAAGTTAGACAACGTCTCGTACCAAGCTCGAGGAGCTTGTTTCAAACCATATAAAGCTTTTTGCAGTAAGTAAACATAATTAGGATAATCAGGATTAACAAAACTCGGAGGTTGTTCAACGTATACTTCTTCTTTGATGTTACCATTGAGAAATGCTGACTTGACGTCCATTTGGTATACTGTGAATCCCTTGAATGCAGCATAAGCTAGAAATAGCCTGATCGCTTCGAGTCTTTCTACAGGAGCATAAGTCTGATCGAAGTCGATTCCTTCTTCTTGTCTGTATCCTTTTGCTACAAGTCTGGCTTTGTTCTTGATTATTGTTCATTCTTCGTCCAACTTGTTTCTGTATACCCATTTTGTTCCAATGATATTCTTATCCTTGGGTTTTGGAACAAGTGTCCATACTTTGCAACGCTTGAATTGATTCAATTCTTCTTCCATTGCAATTATCCAATGGGGGTCTTCATTTGCTTCTTGGAACTTCTTTGGTTCAACCTGTGAAAGAAAACTCAAATGCAAATTTTCATTAGTAGTACCTCTTCTTGTTCTTATACCGACTTGAGGATTTCCTATGATCTGATCAACCGGATGATCCCTCAGGTGTCTGAATTCAAGATTCCTTGCATTATTTGGAACACCGGGAGCTATTTCTTCTACTACTGGAATGTTTTCTTCCACTTGAATTGGATTTTCACCAAGATGATCTTCCTCTCCAGTTGAGGTTGGGGGAGAGATCTTGACGAAGGTTTGAGCATCGTCTTTAACTGGCTCATCCAAGTTTGTTTATTGCAACTTTGAACCTGCAACTTCAACAGAAACACTCAAAGAGCTGCTATGTAGCATACTCGTCTCATCAAATACAACATTAATAGATTCTTCTACAACCAGGGTTTTCTTATTAAAAACTCTATAAGCTTTACTATGGCTACTATAGCCAACGAAAATACCTTCAAAGATCTTTTCACTAAACTTGGTTTTGTAATGCTTTCCATTATTAAGTACAAAGCATTTACTGCCAAAGATTCTGAAATAAGAAATGGCTGGTTTCTTACCTGTACAACCCCGATGTTCGCAGAGAGATGCCACTGGATTTGCACCCAGTGCAGGCGAGCCAAAGGTAAGCGAGCCAAAGAATGGGGATGAGATCGTATGGGTGAGGGCTCGCGATGTGCATTTAGACAGTTTTGAGCTCGGCCAGAAAAGACCTGCCTGGCTCGCGATGTGGATTTAGACAGTTTTGAGCTCGGCCAGGAACGACCTGCGAGCTTGGCTCGCGATGTGCACTTAGACAGTTTTGAGCTCGGCCAGGAAAGACCTGCGAGCCTAGCCCGCGATGTGCATTTAGACAGTTTTAAGCTCGACCAGGAAAGACCTGCGAGCCTGGCTCGCGATGTGCATTTAGACAGTTTTGAGCCCGGCCAGGAAAGACCTGCGAGCCTGGCTTGTGATGTGCATTTAGACAGTTTCGGGCTCGGCCAGGAAGGACTTGCGAGCTGGGCTCGCGAGGAAATGCCGAAGCCGGCCGGCTCGCCCAACAATTCTAGAGTCCGACGTTCGTCAGGCTGGGCTCGACGTTCGTCGAGCTGTGCTCGACGATCTTCGGGCTGGGTTCGTCGGGGGCCCAATGTGGTCTTTTACCAGGAGACCCCTGGTGGTCTGTGGTTAACCCCTCCGAACAACGGAGTTTGGCTATTAGCAGACCAATTTAGAGTGCGGATAGCAATTTTGGAAGGCGGAATCTTGTTATTTGCAGGCCAGATCAGAAATCCTATAAATAAGACCTAAAGGGCACCTTTGGAGAGGACCTGATTTCAGCTTCTCTCTCCTTAGGCTCTCCTTGGCTAGCATTTCCAGAGCTCTCCAAGGTGCCCGAGTCTCAGCCTTTGGCTTGGGAGGGGAAGCGCTCAACAATCTTCCGGGTTAGTGGAGGGACCTCCTCACTGCGACTAAGGTCTTAGTCACTGTCCTAGTGTCCAGTTTACCCTCTCTGAGGGATCAGTAAGGGCTAGCTGCCCCTCATCTCGGTGAGGGCCCCGAGCTTCACAAGAGACCGAGAAATCGGTTTCAACATTTTGGTGCGGTGAGCGTGGAGCGTGGCTAGTCCAAGAAAGTTTGAAAGAGAATGTATGGCAGGAGGCGAGGATGGAGGCGAGGAGTCCAGCGAGCCACCCTAGGGGACGATGGAGAGGATGCTCGCATATCTCAGGAGGGAGGTGCTCGACACCTTCGGACTCACTGTCGCGGCGCTGCGGAGTGAGTTCGCGACCCCAGCACCTTAGGCGACCCCTCCCCCAGCTGCAGTTGGCAAAAATGCCCCGGGGAGAAGGGCTGGAAAGGAATTGGCCGGAGGGTTAGTCCAAGACCTGGAGGGGAGAGTGATGTTCGCGAGTCCGGCGAGCTCTGTGCCGGCGAGCTCTGTCCCGGTGAGCTCTATGCCCGCGAGCTCCGCCCCAGCGAATGCGGCGCAGGCGAGCGCACGTCAGGAGGAGGCAGTGACAGTTGGGGTGGTTCAGGCGAGCCCCGTCCTCGCGAGCACGGTCCCCGCGAGCCCAATTCTGGCGAGAGAGCTCGGGGGACGCGTGGAGCGAGAAAGGGTGGCAGGAGGGGGAAGTCCCTTCTGCGAGTTGGTGCTTTCTGCACCTGTCCCGGCAGGGTTCGGGGAGTGGGACAAGGTGTACTACAACGGCAGGGATGACCCTGTCCAGCACTTGCAATCTTTCGAGGACTCAGTCTCTATCAGGCCGATGTCAGATGCCTTCAAGTGTCGGCTCTTCGCCATCACCCTCAAAGAGAAGGCCAAGGACTGGTTCCATCAACTCCCTACAGGATCAATCTATGCCTTCGAGGACTTGCGCCAGAGTTTCTTGTTGCGTTTCTCAACCGCGAAGAAGAGGAAGAAGGACGCCGAGTCCCTCTTCAAAGTGAAGCAGGAACCGAAGGAGTCGCTAGCTCGCTACGCAGACCGGTTTCAGGAGGAGGTGTTGCTTACTCAGGAGATGCCTGGGTTTGCACTCCAGCTCGCCTTCACGGTCGGGCTGAGGGAGAGTTTCTTTAAGATGGCTCTGAAGAGGAAAGCCCCCGTCTCCTACGAGGAGTTGATGGAGAGGGTGGCGGAGGAAGTTGAGAATGAAGAGGCCAACCCGAAGCTCACCGGGAGGCTAGCAAAGCTCAGTGGGCCGGTGGTCCGACAGCAGGAGGTGAGGAGAAGGGAAGAACCAAGGGCCCCGGAGGGGGATTGGAGACAGCATGGAGGAGGAATGCAAGGTCAGGGAAGGGGTTACGCCCCGGGGAGGGGTAACTTCTACGGGGGTCAAGGAAGACCCCATCAGTTGGGATGGAGGCAAGGGCCGAGGCCAATGCCTCCTCTGCCTCAGCAAGCCATGGAGATCAGGCGAGGAAGAGGAGGAAGAGGAAGGAGAGAGGAGGCAAGAGAAGAAGTAGGGGCAGGAAGGAGAAGGAGGAACAGGATGGCGGATGCCAAGACAGGGGAGGTGACGTTGTCATATTGTGACTTTCATGATGAGGAAGGTCACCCAACGGCCACCTGCCCGGAGTTCCTGGAGACGAAAAGGGCCCGAGTGCCCGAGCAGCGACATCAGCAACCGGTGAGGATCGAGGAGGTCGAGCCTCGGGAGGAAGAGGAGGAAAGATGCGAGGAACAGGCCGATTTGGGGTCCCGGGGAGGGATCGGGGTGATCCATGGGGGGGGGGGGGGGGGGGGGGGGGGTCGGGATAGAGGCAAACCGGAAGGCGAGCCTCTATACTATCTACCGCCGTAGCGTGGCTTCGACATCCCTGACCCCTCCCCCTGCAGAAAAGATTTCTTTCGCCCGGAAGGATATGCCGGGTTACGAAGACCCGTTCTGTGATGCGCTGGTCATTCAGACGACGATCGAGAACTTCACTGTTTCCAGAATCCTTGTGGATAACGGAAGTTCGGTCAACGTCATTTTCAAGAAGGCGTTCGATGGGATGGAGGTGGAGGCGCGAAGGGTGTTGGCCTCAGATGGTCCATTGTTTGGATTCTTCGGGGAGAGGAAGGAAGTAGAAGGGGGAGTAGGACTTCACGTGGTCTTGGGAGGGCAATCCAGGAACTGCCGTTTTGTCATAGTGGATGCTCCCAACAGCTATAGCCCCATCTTCAGACGGCCGCTCATCAGCGCATTCCGATGTGTCCCCTCCACGTTCCACCAATGCCTTAAGTTCAATGATGGAGGAGTCCAGGTACGAATCAGAGGGGATCCGAAGGTAGCGAGGCAATGCTACGTGACGGCGGTCAACACCATCTCCTGGATGGCAGAGGCGGAGAAATGGGACCAGGAGATGGGTGAGCCGACAGGACTTGGAGGAGAAGGTCAGGAGGAGAAGATGGAGGAAAGGTCGGAGGAGCCGAGGGAGGAAGAGGAAGAGGTAGAAGGTCAGGCCCAGGGAGGGGGGCAGAAGCGTTGATGGTGGTTGGAGAAGGAGGAAAGGGAAGGGAGGATGAAGCACTCGCTAGAGGCGGAGAGAAGGAAGGGGAGTGGGGAGAACAATCTAGGCTGGAGGCCGTGGATGAGGTCGTGGAGCTCGAGGTCACCACCCGGCTTGGGATGGTGGAGAAGGTCCGAGTCAGCGGAGAGCTCAGTTCGGCGGAGCAGGCTGAGATCCTGGCCTGCGTACAAAAGAATGTGGATGTCTTCGCTTGGATCGCCGCGGAGATGCCCGGGATCGATGCGGATGTGGCCTGCCACCGCCTCAATCTCGACCCCGGCACCCGCCCCATCCGCCAAAAGAGAAGGGTCGTAGCGGACAAGCTGGAAGGACCCATCCGAGAGGAGGTGGGTAAGCTCCTGCAGGCAGGTTTTGTGTCAGAGATCCAATATCCAAGCTGGGTCTCCAACGTAGTCATGGTGAAGAAGGGAGGAGGTAAGTGGAGAATGTGTATCGATTTTTCACTTCTAAATACATCATGCCCGAAAGATTGCTACCCCCTGCCTAGAATCGACGCACTGGTTGACTCAGCCGTCGGTTTTCCTATAATGTCTTTCTTAGATGCTTTTTCAGGTTATCATCAAATTCGCATGCACCCCCCGGACATCAAAAATGTCTCCTTCATCACGGGGGATGGATGTTATTGTTATAAGATGATGCCTTTCGGGCTCAAGAATGCAGGTGCCACATACCAAAGGATGATGGACAGGGTCTTCTGAGAACAAAAGGGGAGAAACTTAGAGGTCTATGTGGATGATCTCATGGTGAAGAGCTGGGACCTCAAGTCTCACCTCCAAGACCTTGAGGAGACTTTTGGGACCTTGCGAAAATACAAGATGAAGCTCAACCCCTTGAAGTGTGTCTTCTGGGCTAGCCGGGGAAAATTCCTAGGTCACCTGCTCACCCCGGCGGGGGTGGAGCCTAACCCGGACAAGGTCAAGGCGATAATAGAGTTGGGATCACCGAGAAATCCGAAGGAGGTTCAGAGCCTCACGGGGAAGCTGGTCGGACTCAGTAGGTTCCTCTCCAAGGCAGGAGATAAGTGTGCACCCTTCTTCAAGGTGCTAAGGGGAAACAAGAAGTTCGAGTGGACCGCAGAATGTGAGGGAGCCTTCCAGGCTCTGAAAGAGCAACTCACTCAAACCCCTCTACTCCAAGGGCCGAGACCGGGAGAGGACCTATCCCTATACCTGGGAGTAGGGCCTGAGGCAGTAAGATCAGTACTGATCCGGGAAGAGGGGAGAAAGCAGTTCCCTATCTACTACGTTAGCCGAGTGCTGAGGAAGGCGGAGCTCCGATACCCGATTTTAGAAAAGTTGGCCTTCGCGTTGGTAGTGGCGGCCCGGAGGCTCCGGCCTTACTTTCAGGCACATTCAATCAGAGTAGTGACTGACCACCCGCTTCGCAAAGTCATTGAAGGGGTGGAGCACTCGGGAAGGTTGGCGAAGTGGTCCGTGGAGCTGAGTGAGTTCAATGTTACATTCATGCCCAGGACATCGATCAAGGCCCAGGTAGTGGCAGACTTCATGGCTGACTACGCAACCGAAGTGGGGGAAGATGAACCTCCTCCCCCAGCTGCGTGGAAGATGTTGATGGATGGCGCGTCGGGGAAGCACTCCTATGGAGGGGGAATCATCCTGATGAGCCCCCAAGGGACGAAGATCGAACAAGTCTTGAACGTCCACTTCCCAATTACCAACAACCAAGCTGAGTACGAGGCGGTGATAGCAGGCCTGCGGCTAGCCCAGGAACTGGGTGTGTAAGACGTGGAGGTCTCAACGGACTCCATGGTGGTGGCATGCCAAGTCCGGGGAGAGTTTGAAGTGAATGATCCAACTCTCCAGCTATACCTGGAGAAGGTCAAGGGAGTCATCGGGTGATTTCGCACTTTCTCCATCAAACACGTGCCGAGAGAGGAGAGCACTCCCGCGGACCTCCTAGCCAAGTTCGGTCCCCGAGCAGGGGGGACGGTTTCGGAACTCTTTCGACCCACCATCGATGAAGAAGAGCTGATGGAGGTAGATCAGCGGACCTCGTGGATGGATCCCTTCATCACCTTCCTATCATCAGGGAAGTTCCCTGAAGAAGACATAGACAGACGGCGCTTCAGGTATAAATCGGCATATTATTCCTTACATGCAGGAGGGCTGTATAGGAAGACTCTCTCCGGACTCCTGGCCCGTTGTGTCTCCGAGGAAGAGGTTCCGAGAGTCCTGGAAGAAATCCACTCCGGGGTGTGTGGCAGTCATTCCGGGAGCCGAACCCTAGAGGGGAGGGTGTTGAGACAAGGTTACTTCTGGCCTACCCTCAACAAAGATGCGTCGGAGTTCGCAAGGAGATGTTCAAAGTGCCAGCTCTACGCCCCGCTCCAACTCCTCCCAGCCCAGAGGCTCCGGACCATCACTGCTCCCTGGCCTTTTGCCATATGGGGGTTGGATCTAGTCGGCCCTTTCCCTCAAGCTAGCGGCCAAAGGAAGTTCCTACTAGTCATGATCGACTACTTCTCCAAGTGGGTAGAAGTGAAGGCGCTAGTAAAGGTAACATCTCAAGTTGTAAAGAACTTTGTATGGGGGGAGATAATTTGCAGGCACGGGCTCCCCCTGGCTATAGTGACACACAATGGCCCCCAATTTGCTAGCGAGGAGTTTGTAAGCCTCTGTACCCAGCTCGGGATCGACCTCAGGTTCACATCGGTCCACCATCCGAGAAGTAATGGCCAGGTGGAGGCGGCCAATAAAGTCATCGTCAACCTTCTAAAGAAGAAGGTGGAGAACCTTCGGGGGAACTGGGTAGAGCAGCTACCATCCATCCTCTGGGATTTGAGGACTACTCCGAACACCGCCACCGGGGAGACCCCGTTCAAGCTCTCTCATGGTTCCGAGGCTGTCCTTCCCATAGAGTTCGAGGTAAAGACCCCCAGGGTGATCGCTGCGGGCGAGGGGGATGAAGAGTGGCTAGTAGCTAATGATGCAGAACAAAGGCTATCCCTGGACCTGGTGGAGGAACTCCGGGACCTGGCCGTCGTCAGGCAGGAGGAAATCAAGCGACGAATGGCCCGATATTTTGACAAACACATCCGAATAAAGCACTTCCAGAAAGGAGACCTGGTCCTGAAGAAGGTCGACGCGGCCGGACGAGGTGCCGCAGTTGGTAAGCTTAACCCCAACTGGGAGGGTCCATATATTGTAAGTGAAGTGCTCAAGTCGGGAGGGTATCACCTCCGGGATGTGGAAGGGGTACCCCTCGGCCGAGCCAGGAGTCGAGATGATCTAAAGCGATTCTACCCTTGAAAGTTTTTACTATGTCACTAGATGAATATTTTACTTCTTTATATGATGATTGTCACTGTTATGCGAGGGCAACAAAGATAGCAAGTGTTGGTGCTGGAATGCCCCAGATCGATTCCGCTCCCGGGCTCTCACTAGACGGGGGGTTCAGGTTAATCTCTGGAGAGGCTGGCGAGATAGCAAGTGTTGGTGCTGGAATGCCCCAGATCGATTCCGCTCCCGGGCTCTCACTAGGCGGGGGGTTCAGGTTGATCTGTGGAGAGGCTGGCAAGATAGCAAGTGTTGGTGCTGGAATGCCCCAGATCGATTCCGCTCCCGGGCTCTCACTAGACGGGGGGTTCAGGTTGATCTCTGGAGAGGCTGGCAAGATAGCAAGTGTTGGTGCTGGAATGCCCTAGATCGTTTCCGCTCCCGGGCTCTCACTAGACGGGGGGGGGGTTAAGGTTGATCTCTGGAGAGGCTGGCAAGATAGCAAGTGTTGGTGCTGGAATGCCCCAGATCGATTTCTCTCCCGGGCTCTCACTAGACGGGGGGTTCAGGTTGATCTCTGGAGAGGCTGGCGAGATAGCAAGTGTTGGTGCTGGAATGCACCAGATCGATTCCGCTCCCGGGCTCTCACTAGACGGGGGGTTCAGGTTGATCTATGGAGAGGATGGCAAGATAGCAAGTGTTGGTGCTGGAATGCCCCAGACTGATTCCGCTCCCGGGCTCTCACTAGACGGGGGGTCCAGGTTGATCTCTGGAGAGGCTGGCAAGATAGCAAGTGTTGGTGCTGGAATGTCCTAGATCGATTCCGCTCCCGGTCTCTCACTAGACGAGGGGTTCAGGTTGATCTCTAGAGAGGCTGGCAAGATAGCAAGTGTTGGTGCTGGAATGCCCCAGATCGATTCCGCTCCCGGGCTATCACTAGACGGGGGGTTCATGTTGATCTATGGAGAGGCTGGCAAGATAGTAAGTGTTGGTGCTGGAATGCCCCAGATCGATTCCGCTCCCGGGCTCTCACTAGACGGGGGGTTCAGGTTGATCTCTAGAGAGGCTGGCAAGATAGCAAGTGTTGGTGTTGGAATGCCCCAGATCGATTCCGCTCCTGGGCTCTCACTAGACGGGGGGTTCAGGTTGATCTCTGGAGATGCTGGCAAGATAGCAAGTGTTGGTGCTGGAATGCCCCAGATCGATTCCGCTCCCGGGCTCTCACTAGACGGGGGGTTCAGGTTGATCTCTGGAGAGGCTGGCAAGATAGGGGAAGGTCAAGACTGGCAAGGCCTGGTTCGCGAGACAATGTAGGATTAAAGGCGTTAAAGTTTGGCTCGCGGGACAATATAGGTGGAGGCTGGAAAGGCCTGGTCCGCGGAGTAGTATATGCTGAGGCTGGTAAAACCTGGTTCGAAAAGAGCTTGCGAAAGGACACCTAGATGGGCGAGCCTCAGACGATCACTCTCGCGAGACGGAAGGTTCTAGTAGGGACAGGTGCTCGCTTCGGCAAGATGTAAAGTCCCCAACAGGGTGAGTCCCTGGCTCACGAATGCTCCAGAGGTATTCCTAAGTAGCTACTAATCGCAAGCAACAAATAAAGATCATTTAAAAGCAAACAAAAGGATCACATCCATCCCATAAATAAGGTTCTTTACAAGCAGCGGCGTTCTCGCAAGCCAAAAAATAAGTATACCTACAGAAAAGAAAAGGGAAAAGAGATGTAGGATCTAAGGGCTTCCTCCAGAAGACTCCCCATCATCTTCGCGGGCTCCCAGCTCGGGGACGAAATCGAATAGGTCTGGGCAGACGTCCTCGGCAGTGAATTCCATCGAGTCATCGGTGAGAAGACCCGCCCCCTTGAGGGTATCGAATACGAGGTTGGCAACATCCTTTGCGTCCTGTCGCCTCACCGCCTCTCGCTCTCGCGCCCTTTGGCGAGATCCGGCCTTTTTGGGTGAAGGAGGAAGCGCGGCTCGGGTCAACTCGCGCGCCTGGGCTTTTAGCATCGCGACCTCGAGTTCCAGCTCAGCGTTGCGAGCAAGAAGTTGGGTCGCGGTTGCGGCGTCCTGCAGGAACGCATACAAATGGTCCAAGTCAAGTTCAAGTGATCGCGAACAACACAGGGTAGGGAGATCGAGGACCGCTTACCATCTGACCCTGGAGGCCGGCGAGGAGGCCCTCAGAGACCTCTTCCCTCTCCTTAAGGCCCTTGATCTCCTCCACAGCTTTCTTGAGATCTACCCTGTACTCGCGGATATCCCTATCCGTCTGCAAGTATCGGCGCCCCACCATGTGTGCGAGCTCCATCGATCGGAATTGAGCTCGCATGGCCTCGTAGACTAGCGACCTCGACTTCATCACATCGTAGGCGGCGGCGTCCTCGCGGCCATAGAGGCCGAAGGCGATAGAGAACGCCTCACCCCCCCCCCCCCCCCTTGCCGCACTCCAACTAGGGGGGAAAGAGCGTGGAGTAAGAGATTCTATTGGACTGGGGGTCCCAGGAGAGCAGAGGCTCGCCAAGCGCGTCGGGCAACTTCATGCCGAGGCCGAAGTTCCTGTGACTATCTGGCGCAGGCCCACCCGAAGAGCTCCCGACACCCTGGGTCGCCGGGGCGACCAGTGGCCTCGCGGGAGAGAAGGGTGAGTCACCGGATTCACTTAGATCGACTATTCCCTCCTTACCCTTGACGGCGCGAGGGATCGCCTTCGCCTTCTTTGAGGAGGATCGCGAGCCAGCTTGGCTCGCAGGAGCAGGCCGCTTCTTGCCAAACCCTGTGTTAGGGGGGTCCCGGCATGCCTCAGCTGCCGCAGTCGCGAGCGAGTCTGCCGTAAGAGCTGTGCTTCGCGCGTGCGGAGGATTGAGGAGGAGGTCACGCTCACCTGCGAGAGAGAGTGTTAGAGGTGGGAGGAAGGAGAAGGAAAAAGGGGAAGCGAAAGCGAGCCTAACCTTCCCCATGCGGTACAGCAGGTAGTGAGTCGACGTTTCGCCTAAGGTAGGCGACCTCAAAGTTCTTACCCGCGAGGTACTGGAAGAGTTTGGCATCGTCACCCCCTAACGAGCCGGGAGGGCGTTAGGTGGCGTCATCCCGCTGAAGGGGGGTATAGTGAATGTTGCTGAAAGGCCCCTTGATGAGAACAAACTTCTCATGACAGTAATGGCTCTTGTTCACCGTCTTGCAGATGGTGAGGTGCTGACTCGCGAAGGATGTTGTTCCGTCCTTGTAGGCACGAAAAGAAAAGACCTTGCGGAAGACGAGGAGGTTGAACTCGATCCTCTCCTCCCGCATGTAACTGGCGAACGCCACCACTGTCGTGATCGCGTTCGGAGTCAACTGGCTCGGCAGAACCCCATAATACAGGAGTACCTGCAGAGGGCAAAAAGTTAGTATTGGTTTGCGAGAGCGAAGAAGGAACGTCGAGGAGGCCAGGCGGAATACCTGGCGTATCTCCGGCCACAGTGGAAGCCGCAGCCCGTTCTCGAAATGGGCGATCGGGATAGCGAGCTCGTCAGGCTCGGTTTCGTTGAGGGAGGACGTGTCCTTGGGACAGCGAGCCGTATAGTCCTACGGAATGTAGCGATCCACGGCGTGCTTATATTCCTCGGCGGTTATGTTAGAACCGAAGAAAGAGTGATCCTTGAAGGTCCCGATGCATTTGGCTCGCCCTTCGCATTCGCCGTCTCCCCCCATCGTGGAGCCAATCTTTCGCGAGCCCGGAGTAGCGAGCGCAAGCTTGATCTTGAGAGAACGAAGAAATCCAGAGAAGCGAGGAAGCCCAGAGAGTAAATGCGGTGGTTGTGAAAAGAGTCAGGGTTATTTATAGAAAAACGAAAAGGGCGGGAGGAATACAAAGCGCCGCGGAGTGCGGATAGCAAAAATAAAGTGAATTTCCGCCCGGCAAGCCACAACCCTGTAAAAGCTGGCTCGCCATCGCGCGACACCCTAACCTCGCCGGGGGGGGTCAGCGGAGAGCAGAAGCGCGGGCATAGCATCGCCCAGCGGTTCGCAAACACCAAACGATAGAAGTCATCACGAACACAATAGGCATACAAAGAAATTCACAGTTGCATCATAAATAAGTGAATGGTGAAGTAAGGAACCACGGCGAATATGCGAGTACGGAAAAAAATAGTGATAGTAGGCGATTCACAAGCAATTCGCAGATTATAGTAAGATATCATGGCTATTGTCCAACACGAGCATGATAAGAAAATATAATAACGAGTAAACAGTACAAAATTGTGGCAGAAAGAAACTGTAGCAGCGGACTCAGAGCGAAGAGCGGAGGTCAGTAGATGAGCCATTTCCAGCGACCGCGACCTCGCCCCCCTGCACGTGGTGGCGCCTTCGGGTAGTGGTATTCGCGAACCGACTTGAGCTCGCAAAGGACCAAGTGCACTTGATCCTCGGCTCGCGAAAGGTGCACGCCGGGCGAGGTAACGTCTCCCTGAGGCACCGGTCTCGCTTCCGCGAGAAAATGTGCGTTTGCGTCCTCCAAGGCGGCGAACCTCTCTTCATAAGTCCTCCGATCCGCCTCATATCGCTCTTCCAGCTCGCGCAGCATCATCCCATACTTCTGAAGTACCTCCGTCACCCGCCTCTTCATCTGGGCGGGGTCGCCTGGATCGCCTAGGAAATCGCCAATCTGGCTCGGCGAAGGCGGCGGCGACATCTCCTCCCTCTCGTGCTCCGACTCGGGTGTGGTCTCAGAAACCCCTACGGGAGAAAAAGTTAACAGGGACAAAGGGCGAGCAAAGGGTATGCTCGCGCGAATTGGCTAACCTGGCGAGGCAGAGGGCCCGCGGGGTCGCTGGCGAGAGGAACTCGGCTGACCCTGGATTTTTTGCGAAAGGAGTGAATGGGGGCCTTCCCCAGTCCAGGAGCGTGCACCGCCTTCTCCGCGACCTATGTGTCGTCCAGCAGCGACCCGCCATGGCTTCGCTGGCCAGCGAGGCCGAAGCCAGGCGTGGGCAGAATCACCCCCTGTGGGGCGGCGAGCGCACCGGGGTAGGGGATCTTTTCTCAGGGCTCATCAAGGGGGTGCCTACATAAAATAAAGCCGCGTTTGTGTCGCGAGGGGGGAGTCGCAAAGGGTAAAAGAGAAAGGAGGTCTCGACTTACCGGGTCGCGAGAGAAGCACCTGCAAGGTTGTAGTCCCCGCTCCAGCAGACACCGAGCCCAGCCTCGCTGGGGACGGGATGCGTGGGGAGGCCGGGGGTAGGCCCGGTGCGAGGCGGCGAGGGAGGAGGTGATCACCCGTCCTCCCCCAGCGATCTCCAAACAATTTTGGCCTTCTTGGTTTGAGGAGGGAGGGGGAAGGTTGCTTGAACATCCATGGGGTGCGCTCGGCAGCCTTGGTCCTTTCTATCTCCCTTGAAGACTTGAGGCGAGCCAGCGCGCTCTCCTTGGTGGACATTTCAAAGTCAGGGTGGAGGAAGTGAGAGAGGAAGTGAAGAAAAGGTTTGGACGCTAACTAGGGAGGACGGTATTTATAGTCTGAACAGGGGTCCCACCAAAAGATTCCTGTCACGTCAGCAGAAATCAGCGAACACCCGCGGTTGGATGTTTCTTCGCGAGCTTAGGACAACCTCGCGAAGAGCGGGGATTGTGTACAACCCTGATGTTCGCAGAGAGATGCCAGTGGATTTTCACCCAGGGCTGGCAAGCCAAAGGTAAGCGAGCCAAAGAAGGGGGATGAGATCGTATGGGTTAGGGCTCGCGATGTGCATTTAGACAGTTTTGAGCTCGGCCAGGAAATACCTGCGAGCCTGGCTCGCGATGTGCATTTAGACAGTTTTGAGCTCGGCCAGGAACGACCTGCGAGCCTGGCTCGCGATGTGCACTTAGACAGTTTTGAGCTCGGCCAGGAAAGACCTGCGAGCCTGGCTCGCGATGTGCATTTAGACAGTTTTGAGCTCGGCCAGGAAAGACCTGCGATCCTGGCTCGCGATGTGCATTTAGACAGTTTTGAGCTCGGCCAAGAAAGACCTGCGAGCCTGGCTCGCGATGTGCATTTAGACAGTTTCGGGCTCGGCCAGGAAGGACTTGCGAGCCGGGCTCGCGGGGAAATGCCGAAGCCGGCCGGCTCGCCCAACAATTGTAGAGTCCGACGCTCGTCGGGCTGGGCTCGATGTTCGTCGAGCTATGCTCGACGATCTTCGAGCTGGGTTCGCCGGGGGCCCAAGGTGGTCTTTTACCAGGAGACACCTGGTGGTCTGTGGTTAACCCCTCCGAACAGCGGAGTTTGGCTATTAGCAGACCAATTTAGAGTGCGGATAACAATTTCGGAAGGTGGAATCCTGCTATTTGCAGGCCAGATCAGAAATCCTATAAATAGGACCTAAAGGGCACCTTTGGAGAGGACCTGACTTCAGCTTCTCTCTCCTTGGGCTCTCCTTGGCTAGCATTTCTAGAGCTCTCCAAGGTGCCTGAGTCTCAGCCTTTGGCTTGGGAGGGGAAGCGCTCACAATATTTCGGGTTAGTGGAGGGACCTCCTCACTGCGACTAAGGTCTTAGTCACTGTCCTAGTGTCCAGTTTACCCTCTCTGAGGGATCAGTAAGGGCTAGCTGCCCCTCGTCTCGGTGAGGGCCCCGAGCTTCACAAGAGACTGAGAAATCGGTTTCAACATTGCCCTTTAGAAGTTCATGAGGAGTCTTTTCATGGTTTTTATTTATGAGTGCTCTGTTTTGCACGTGACAAGCAGTATTGACAACTTCAGCCAAGAAGTATTCTGGTAGTGAAGAGTCACTCAACATTGTTCTGCAAGCCTCAATGAGTGTTCTGTTCTTACTCTCAGCTACTCCATTTTGTTGTGGAGTTCGGGGAGAGGAAAACTCATGAAAGATACCAAGGCTTTCACAAAAGTCTGTCATGGCTCCAGACTCAAATTCTGTTCCGTGATCACTTCTGATTTTGACCGCTGAATAATCAAATTCATTCTGGATTTGCTTGACAAATTTAGTGAAAATATCAAAGGTATCTGAATTGTGTTTTAGAAAGAATACCCATGCAAAATGTGAGTAATCAAAATATATAAGACTTTCCTCCTAAGCTTCTAATTTACAAAGGACCAAACAAGTCCATATGAAGCAGGTATAAACACCTGGTAGAGTCTTTGCCAATAATGCTCTTAAAGGTAGCTCTTATTTGCTTGCCTTTTACACATGCATGACAAGGTCTATCTTTAACGCACTTAACATTTGGCGCATCACTCACTAAGTTTTGAGAAAACAATTTATTAATAGTTTTATAATTTATATGTGCTAGTCTCTTGTGTCATTGGTCGACAAGGGATGCACTATCTTTAGCTAAAAAGCACCTTGGTGTAGAAGATGATAAACAAAGAAAATGTAAACAAAATATATTTCTACAGCGAGTGCCTGATAAAATCGTTTCAGAATTTTCTGCCGAATTTATCAAAGACTGATCTTTACTAAAATCAACTATGTATCCTTTATCACAAAGTTGACTTATGCTTATCAGATTATGTTATAATCCTTCCACATAAGCTACATCTGAAAAGGATACATTATCATTAGTAATAGTACCGTAGCCTTTTGTTATTCCTCTGTCGGATCCACCAAAAATAACTTTTGGACCGCTCTCAACTGGAATATAGTTCTGTAAGAGGCTTCTAGTTCCGGTCATATGCTGAGAACAACCACTGTCCAAATACCAGATAGGATTTCTGTTGGCCTTTGGACATTCCTGCAAACACAAATTATTTTGCCTTAGGAGCCCAAACAAATTTGGGTCCTTGGTCCCTTGTTAGTTGAGAACCACGTTGAATGTTGACATTGCGAGTGGTCTTTCTTGCAATGTTTACTTGTGGTCTCTTGAAATAAGTGGAATTGAACCAGCAATCTACGACAAAGTGACCTATTTTTCCACAACACCAACAGTCAAACCTGTTGTACATTCTCTTAGTATTCTCCTGCTTAACTTTTTGAACGTTAGTTTTGGCAGGAGCATTCCTTCTAGATGAGGATGCCTCATGAGTACAGCAAACACATGGTAGTGCTTTCTCCTTAGGCTTGGGTGCAACAGGTTTCACTATTGGTGCTCTCATAGTACTCGGACCATGAACATAAGGACCATAATCTCTCAGATTAATCTCTTGATAAGGTGACTTGAAAGCACTTTCACCGAGGTTTCGAGGACGAGCCCACCCCTTTAGTCATTGACAGGCGCAAAATTAATTGGTCGTGTCAAGTGACCATAAGTGCTCTCCATATCATAGACATTTGTATGAAAGATAACTTTCTTAAATGCCACTTGATCTTAATGGGCTTTCCCTTTCTCTTCGGTGGTAGCATTCTTAGCATTCTTATCTTTCTTCTTGGCAAAGGTGCCCTTAGAAGAATTACTAGGACCAGCCACATGACCTAATCCACTGCTACCTGCTTTAGCAGAGAATCTACCAATGATTGGAATAATAGTTTTAGGTTGTGAAAACTTTTCAACTGCCTCTTCTCAGCGGCTAGCTGTTCTTCCAGCTCATTGATACTTTACTCTCTCGGGACAAGGAGCTCATCCGAGCTTTTGATCTTGTCTTGCAAGACTTGGATTTCTTCTCTGAAAGAAGAAAGTTGTTCAACTTCCTTTCTCAGATTAGATTCCACTTCCTTGAGAGACATGATCTCCTTGGCCTGGGATTTGACAACCTTTCGGCATTTGTCAAAGGCTTTAAGCAATTCAGTATATTGGGTCATGATCTCTGAGTCATCATCTGAGGGGTAATCCTTTTGCTCAGCTGAGGCATAATCAAAATCAGATAAGATGGTGTGAGAATTTACCTTCCCGGTATATGGAGGTTCTTCTTCATCATCAGTCATGGTCATCAACCCGAAGTAGGCTTCTTCTTCATCACTGGAATTTTCTAAGTCACTATCACTGAGAGTTTTGGCCTTCTTGGCTACGAAGCTTCTTTCATTTTTCTTTTTCCCATGGGTGGATTTCTTTTCATCGCTTCTTCCACCTTCTTTCTTTTTGTAAGGGCATTCAGCGATCATGTGCCCTTGCTTATTACAGCAGTAACAAACAATGTCAGAAGAAACATGTTTATTAGGTTTAGTCTTATACCTGTCATGGTTTCTTGAGCCCTTTTTGTGATGATCACCATCACATCGAGAATGTCTATAGTCAGAGGAGAAGGGCTTGTTCTTCATGTGCCTCCTTTTACTTAGCAGTTTCTTGAACTGACGGGAGATTAGAGAAAACTCTCCATCAGACATTTCAGAACTGGAGGAGCTGGCTTCTGATTCTTCTTCATCATCAGATTCTTGTGCTCTAATTGGAGACATAATTTTGCTTTTTCTGGAACTCTTGGCCTTCATAGCCAAGTTCCTTTCCTTGCTTGAAATTCTATTCCCGTCTTCTTCTGTTTTGCGGATATTTATTTGCAGCTCATGGGATAATTACTTACCGAACAGATTTTGTGGGTCTAGGTTTGGTAACTTTCCAAACTCCCTGATTACTACTATCTTTCTATTTCAGTCTTTCATCGGGGATCGCAGGACTTTGTCATTCAGTTCACCGTTAGTAAACTCCCTGCCATAATTTCTTAGGTCGTTAACAATTTTGAAGAATCTCTCATAAGCATCAGCAATGCACTCCTTCTTACTCTGCTTGAAGTCCCCGTACTCTTGGTTGAGTAGAGGTCTTCTATCGTCCCTTACCTCTTTGGTACCTTACATGAGAACAATTAAGGATGTCCACATTTCTTTGGCTGATCTGCAGTGAATCAAATTTTGTAACATTGAGTCGCCCACTGCACTTGCAATAATGTTCTTTGCCTTTTTTGTCCAAGGCTACTATAGCGAGCTCATCCTTAGTTAGGTCCGACATTTTCTTTGGAACCTGAACAGTAGGGTCAATTGTATTGGCAGCCATAGGCACATGAGGGCCTTCTTCTACAACTTGAAATATTCTTGGATCTGCAGCTTCCATGTAAAATCTGACTCTTTCTTTCCACATGGGAAAGTTTGCCTTTGTGCAGATTGGCAGCTTCAACGAGAAAGATTCCTTGCTTCTTTCCATGATTTGCTAGCAACTAGAATGATAGATCTTGTTCAAGATGTTAACCTAGAAACGAACAGCGACCCTCTGATACCAATTGAAGTATCTAGTTTCCAACCTAAATCACCTAGAGGGGGGTGAATAGGTGATAACTGCGTCTTTTGCGGAATTAAAAACTTGATAAAATAGAACGCACAGAAAGCAAATCACAATCACAGATGACACAAGAAATTTATAGTGGTTCCCGTTCTTGGGTACGCCACTTGCCGGCCTCGCCAATCTAGCACCACAACTAGACTTGACTACTTCATTACAACTTGGATCAAGAATGATCCTACAATCTCGGAGTCAACACTCCTACAATCTCGGAGACAAATCTCCTACAAACTCAGAGAAAAACTCTCTTACAACTCGGAGACAAACCTCTCCTACAACTCGGAGATAAACCTCTCCTACAACTCGGATAAAACTTCTCCTACAATCAAATGTAATTTGAGATTGATAGAAAACTTATCAATACATAACAGATCTGAAAACCACAAGTATCTTCTTCCTTCTTGAATGTCTTTGACTTGTTGATGATGAGGAAGATTTGTAAATAACTCAGATCTGTCCTTCTTCAATTCGACTTGATCCAATAGATACAATAGATGATAGAGCAATGATCAATCGAACCTTTTCCTCCACTGGAGACAAAAGATTTATAACAACAGATCAATCTCCAGCAATGGCGACAGGCGACACTTTCACGTTCTTCTTGGAACGAAAGAGAATTAGGGTTAATGATAAGAATTGAATATCCTTAATCTGTTGATTGATTAATAATCCTTAAGAAAGATAGCCTTATATAGCCATAGACTTAACGACAAGAGATAAGGTAGAATTAACCTTAAACGAAAACAGACGAATCGTCAAATCAGATAGAAGAAATTAACGTCCCGTCAAACAGGACAGAAAATACTTAAATAATGAAAGACCAAATTTCTCGAGAAATAAAGGACTTCTCGAGAAATAGCAGCTTCTGCTTCGAGAAAGAATATAGGAGGATTTTCGGGAGGCTTGACAAAAACTTCTCGAGAGATAAAGAATTTCTCGATAAATGATAGAAAAGAACTTTCAGAAGAAAGAAACAAACTTCTCGAGAGATAGATGATTTCTCGAGAAATAGAATGAACTTGTCGAGAACTATTGACCTCTCAGGAAAAACAACTTAGAAAAACTTTTCTGGCAGATTACATATTTCTTGAGCGATAGATTTGATTTTCCGAGAATGAAATATGATAAACAAAACAGCGCAAAGACTATTCCTCAGCCTGAGAAAA
Organism: Dactylorhiza incarnata; assembly: GCA_033032865.1. Lineage (NCBI taxonomy): Eukaryota > Viridiplantae > Streptophyta > Magnoliopsida > Asparagales > Orchidaceae > Dactylorhiza > Dactylorhiza incarnata. The sequence continues at coordinate 12,200,732 of JAWHQI010000023.1, read as the reverse complement.
ATCTTCTAACTGAGCTCGACGAACTCACCAATTTTGTCGAACTGAGATCGGCGAACGACGATCAATGAAACTTACTTCATCCTTCTGAAAAACACGATTGACGAAATCATAAGAGTTCATCGAACGGAGATCGACGAAAGGCGATCAACGAACAACTTCAAAATTTCAGCAGAAAAGAGTTCAACGAAACTTCTTCACTTGGTCGAACGGAGATTGACGAAATTACTTTAGCTTTCAGAAAACACTTTAGCTTCAGCAAAATTGAGATCGACGAAAGTACTTAAGTTCGTCGAACAGAACTTCTGAAGAACAGCTGAGATCGACGATAATGTTTCTGTTCGTCGAACGGAATTTCTGAAGAACAGCGGTCGACAAAATTACTATAGTTCGTCGAACTGAGATCGACGAAAGCACTTTGACTTCAGAAATACAGCGGTCGACGAAACTCCTTCAGTTCGTCGAACGGAGATCGACGAAAGCTGAACTCAGAGTTTAAGTAAAACTGGCCATCGAATGGCGCTCGACGAAAGCACTTTAGTTCGTCGAACTGAGCTCAACAAACTCACCAAAATTCATCGAACGCAGAAATACTTAAGAGAAATATTTCTTCTTCTCTAGACAACAGCTGCACCTCCAAACCATGAGGTTCAATAGACTTGAAAATGAAGTGTATCCCAATAGAGAGATCGCACATGAGTCAACACCATGTTCCACACAATGAGGAATTACATTGTATGAAACTGTACTAATTGACCCACTGTGACCTGACATTGGTCTACACTTAGCAATGTGAACCTACAAGAATAATACTAGAAAGACATATCAAATACACAAGTAATTCAATATTGGTTCAAGGGTGACTTCCCACAAATCAAGGTTATTATGGATACAATACCCAACACTTCCCTCAGGCCAAACATCAGGGCAAGCTGTAGGGTGAAGCCATCCACCTCCTGGATGTCCAACACTTCCTACTGGAACTGGCCGATGTAGTGCCCAAACGTCTCCTTCACTCCTTGCACCAGATAGAAGAGGGTCGTTGCCTCCTTCTTCCTCATCTTGACTGTGGCGAATCACATCATCACTCCTCGGTGCAGATCTTCAAAGTAGTAGATGGAACCTGCTGCCAGGTGATGGAACCAGTCTCTGGCCTTTCCTCGGAAGGTGATGGCAAAAATCCTACACTTGTCGGACAGGGTCATCCCTTTCAGAATAGTAACTCATCACGGGCTCCCGGAACACCTCCGGCACTGGGGAAGCAAGAATCTCTTCACAGAATGGGCTCATCCCACCTGCCTGGTGATGAATAGTAAATATACGCATTTTTCTATATAATTTTTAGTATAATTTTAATTAGATTTCTAAATAATATATGTAAATTAATGAATAAAATGTTTGTTTTTGTTATTTTTGTTATTAACTTAGTTTTATTTTAATTTTGTAAAGTTTTTGTAATTTTGTTAAGTCACGCCCTTGGTCACGCCCGTGTCCAAGGGCGTGTTCACTAATCCCTAACATTTTCTTTTCCCTGTTCTTTTTCCAACTCAAACATCAAGTCACGCCCTCGGTCACGCCCGTGACCGAGGCCGTGTACCTCGGTCACGCCCGTGACCGAGGCCGTGTACATCAGTCACGCCCGTGTTGAATGACCAAGCCCAGATTCGAGCCAAGATGTCAATGTCACGCCCAATGTCACGGCCGTGATCGGGTCACGCCCGTGACCGAGGCCGTGACTCGGCAAATTCTTCCAGAAGAACAAGGACACGCAAGGTGTCACGCCCAGCACACTGCCGACATCGAACACGCCCGTGTTACTTGGAACACGCCCGTGTACTTCCGAAGTCGCCGTTCAAGCCTTCCAGATGCCTGCCTGGATCCAGCTGTTCTGGCTATTCGCACCCCAAGCCGTGTCACGCCCTCAGACACGCCCGTGTCCGAGGGCGTGTAATCCTAAAATTTTTTCTATAAATAGCCAGTTTCAGCTGAGTCCAAGGGTTCAAAATTTTGGGAGCTTCTCTTAAGGTTTTGTTCCATTTTGCTGATTTTTGGTGTTTTGTAATTTTTGTAATTTTGTACTTTCTCTCTCTAGTTTTGTAACCCCTTTTTTGATGGAAATAAATTAAGCTTGTAATTATTGTCTCTCTTTGTTTTAGTGTGTGTGTGTTCTCTTTTTGTTCTTTTTCTTTTTATTTTTAGTTTTATGTAATTTTGTAATTTTTGTTAAGTTGTCATTTTAATTTGGGTGTGTGTGTGTATGAGTGTAATTTTCTTATTTTTAGCTTTGTTGTAATTTTTAGATGATTTCATATTAGTGTGTGTGAGTGTAGGAGTTTAAATAGTTTTTTTTGTTTTGTTTTGATTTGGTGTTTTTACTTTCTTTTTGTTTTTTTTGTAAGTGTGTGTGTGTGTATGAGAGTAGATTTTCTTTTCTTTTTAACTTAGTTTCATTATTGTTGTGTGTGTGAGTGTATGAGTTTAGATTTGTTTTATTTTAATTAGATTTCATTAACGTAGAGTGGGTGTGTGTATGAGTATAAAGTTTGCGCCTTTTTTGTAATCGAATAGTTTCCATTTCCGTCACGCATTTATTTCCCGCCTATCCGTTTGGATAGGACTTGCTCACGTATTTATTTCCCGCCTATCCGTTTGGATAGGACTTGCTCACGCATTTATTTCCCGCCTATCCGTTTGGATAGGACTTGCTCACGCATTTATTTCCCGCCTATCCGTTTGGATAGGACTTGCTCACGCATTTATTTCCCCTCTACCTATTTGGGTGGGGATCGCATTTCTTTAATTCCTGCAATTTACAGCTTTTATTTTAATTCTGTAGAGTGTGTGCGTTTTCAATTAGTGCGTCTTTTATTTTTTTATATATTTGCTTTTTGCTTAATTCCGCTACCCGCTCAATCGCTTATTATCGCCGTAGTTATCATTATCGTTTTATAAAACCCTACAAAATTCTAAGCAAAACTACTTTTTAAATTAACGTTTTCGTTCTTTTTCTTTTCATCGCTTTTCTTGGTTTTTGCTAAACGCACACCAAGCCCGCGATAGTTATCATTTTCGTCACTAGCTTTTCTATAAAATCATAAAAATCAATTTCAAACTCTTTTCGATAAAATAATAGCGCGTTCCTAAGAATTAGAAATAATCGATACGACCTTGGAAAAATACGACCTTGATATTTCAAAAGAAATATCCTATACTACTATCGATAAGGTCCACTTGCCTTTATTGATTTTAGTCCGGATAATTACATAAACCCAAAAGCTTTCTCTCTAAAGCACTTTTTAAAAAACTCTCTTTAAAAAAACACTAAAAAAATTGTTGCAACACCTCTTTGGTTGTTGCAACTAGCTCAAGGTAAAAGAAGTTTTAAAACGCTCTTAAAAGATTGTTGCAACTACTCAAAAAATTGTTGCAACAATATTTTCAAAAAGCTTTCAATTTTAATTTCAACATAAAGCCCTTTTTCAATCTTTTCTACTTAGCTTTTAGCGACGCGGCCAAAGAGTAATCTTCGATATTTCGAAAGAGGAAAAGGTCGTTACTTCTATCTTTCGATAGGATAACGGGTAATTCTTCGAAGTAGGATTACTCGCGGGACTCTTCGAAAACGCCGCCGAATTCTAATAAAAGAAGAAAGCAAGGCTTCACACCTTTTTCAAAAAACTAATTTTAACGTATCAAGTTTTTGGCGCCGTTGCCGGGGATTTGTGTCGTTATTTTGAAATAGGAAACGCTATTAATTTTATCTTATATTTCATCTCTTTTTCTATCTAAAAAACCAAAAACTAAAAAAAAAAATATACTATCTAAGTAAAGAAAAATCAAAAAAATATATATACTTATATTTTTCAATTTTCCTTTTTTACATATATTTTCGAATACAGCTACATATATTTTCATATAAAAGCCCCACAAAAATCAAACCCAAAAAAAAAATATATATTTATATATTTTACTTAAGTAAAGAAAAACCCAAAAAAATATATTATTCTCTTTTACTTTCTTTCCTTTCTTTTTCATCTTTGTAAAAATATTTCTAAAACAAAAACATCAAAAAAAAATCTATAAAAGAAAAAAAAAACTCTTCAAAAAATTAATTAAAAAAAAATAGTGTATGACCCGAGGAGAATCTTCGGATAATCCAATTTTACCTTTTGATCCCGAAATCGAGCGCACGCTTCTCGAGCGCCGCCGATCTCGTAATCAAAATCTACAAATAGATCCCGAAGAATCCATCGGCGATATACATATAGGCGTGATGGGCGATCCTAATCTAAATGCGGCCCCACAACGGACCATGGCCTATTATGCTAGGCCAAATTTAGAGGATACAGGATCGAGCGTCACCCGCCCCGCGGTAGCTAATAATAATTTCGAAATCAAATCCAGTATAATCCAAATGGTACAATAGTCGATTCAGTTCGACGGTTTGCCAGATGAGGACCCAAACCAACACCTTAATAATTTTTTGGAAATTTGCGACACCTTCAAGATTAATGGCGTCAGCGATGACGCCATTCGCTTGCGCTTATTTCTCTTTTCCCTGCGGACAAAGGCGAAATCGTGGTTGACTTCTCTTCCGAGAGGGTCCATAACCACGTGGGCCGAATTGACGGAGAATTTTCTAACTAAATATTTTCCTCCTTCAAAAACCGCTAAATTACGCACCGATATCGCATCCTTCATTCAATTCGATTCCGAGTCTCTCTACGAGACTTGGGAACGTTTTAAAGAATATTTGCGTAGGTGTCCTCATCACGCGCTACCAACTTGGCTTCAGGTACAAACGTTCTATAACGGCTTGAATTTTTCAACGAGACAGATGATCGACGCAGCCGCCGGGGGAACGTTAAACAACAAAACCCCGGAGGCCGCTCAAGCTCTGATCGAAGAAATGGCCATGAACGCGTACCAATGGAACGTGCCAAGGTCGCGTCCTCCTAAACCGGCTGGTATTTTCGAAGTGGATGCCACTACTCACTTAGCCTCGCAGGTAGAGCGGCTAAGTAAGCAAGTGGCGGAGATGACTGCTTCCTCCTCCACTCCCGCTTGGGCTAATAATCCTAATAATAATAATAATAATTTTAATAATCCTAATAATAATAATAATAATAATAATTTTAATAATCTCAATAATAATAATCTTAATAATAATATTAATAATAATAATAATTTATGCGAGGAATCGGTGGATTACGTGGGTAACCAAGTGCGGGCGCCCTTCAACCCATATAGTAATAACTATAACCCGGGTTGGAGGAGTCACCCGAACTTCTCCTGGAGTAACCCTAATAATGCGCAACGCCCTCCACCTGCGATCCCACAAGGATTTCCGCATGGATATCCCCAAGGATTTCAGCAGGGTTTTGCGCCTCCTCCTCCAAAACCTTCTCCGCTCGAGGAGCTTTTTGCAAAATACATGGCTTCCAACGACGCAAATATCCGGAATATAACCGGATCGCTAAAAAATTTAGAAATGCAGGTTGGACAGCTTGCAAAAATGGTCTCCGAGCGGCCACTTGGAGCACTACCGGGGAACTCGGAGCAGAACCCGCGTGAAAATGCCCACGCCATTACCCTTCGCAGCGGCAAGGAGGTCGACTCCCCATTGCGGGTTGAGCATCAGGTAACTGTTTCGCCTCCGACCCCTGCACCCTCGTCTTTTATTTTATTAGATACGGAAAAAAAATTAGCGTCGGGCGTCTCGAGCCCGCAAATTCCGTACCCCGCAAAACTTAATAAAGAGAAGGAGGACGAAAATTACAAAAAGTTTTTACAAATATTTAAACAAATTCAAATTAACGTCCCCTTCTGCGAGACACTCTCACAAATGCCGAAATATGCGAAATACCTTAAGGAGCTCCTTTCTAATAAAAAGAAGCTCGATGGTATTTCGCGTGTTTCCTTAAATGCGGAATGCTCGGCGGTCCTACTTAATAAATTGCCGCCTAAACTAAACGACCCGGGAAGGTTTTCCATCCCGTGCCTATTCGGCAATTTATTAATAAAGTACGCCCTAGCGGACCTGGGAGCGAGCATCAATTTGATGCCCTTCTCCCTCTTTAAAAAACTGGATTTGGGTGTTCCCACCCCAACAAAAATGAGCATCCAACTCGCGGATCGCTCGATAAAATATCCTATCGGGGTAGTGGAGGACGTTCTGGTCAAGGTTGACAAGTTTATCTTTCCGGTAGACTTCGTCATCCTCGACATCGAGGAAGACGCCGAGGTACCAATTATCCTCGGTCGCCCTTTCCTCGCGACCTCCCGCGCATTAATTGATGTGAGTAACGGTCGCCTCCTCCTTTGGGTAGGGGACGACGAAGTTACCCTTCTTATTAATCCCTCGATGCGAAATTCTTTATCGAACGATGATTCTTGCTTTCACTTAGAATCCGCGTTCGAGGATGAGTGTTCTTCGCTTTATGAATTACTCGCTTTAAATTTAGACGAATCGGATTTGGCGGACCTCGCCCCTTTGGACGAGCTACCGCCAGATTCGCCTTTCGAATCTTTTAATTCTAAAAGTTTAAAAATAACAACTTCTTACGAAGAACCCCCGGTCTTGGAGCTTAAGCCACTCCCCGACCATTTAAAATACGCTTTTCTCGCCGCGGACTTAAAACTCCCGGTTATTATTTCGTCTTCTTTATCTGATTCGGAAACTTCCGAATTAGTTAAAGTTTTGTCCACGCATCGCCATGCAATTGCATGGCAGATTTTCGATATTAGGGGGATAAATCCCTCTTTTTGCACGCACAAAATCTTCTTAGAAGATAATTCCCGCAAAACCATCCAGCCTCAGCGACGATTAAACCCAAATATGCGGGAGGTCGTTAAGGCTGAAGTAATAAAATTAATGGATGCGGGGATTATCTACCCTATATCCGACAGCACGTGGGTTAGTCCCATTCATGTCGTGCCTAAAAAGGGCGGTATAACGGTAGTGGCAAATGAACATAACGAATTAATTCCAACTCGTACTGTTACGGGTTGGAGGGTGTGCATCGATTACCGAAAATTAAATGATGCCACCCGCAAAGACCACTTTCCGTTACCGTTTATCGATCAAATTTTGGAGCGACTATCGGGTCATCCTTATTATTGTTTTCTCGATGGTCTATCGGGATTTTTACAAATTCCTATCTCCCCCGAAGACCAGGAGAAAACAACCTTTACGTGCCCCTTCGGTACCTTCGCGTACCGAAGGATGCCATTCGGCCTCTGCAACGCGCCAGCTACATTTCAACGATGTATGATGGCGATCTTTGGAGAGCTCGTAGAGGATATTATGGAAGTCTTTATGGATGACTTCTCGGTTTTTGGAAGCTCCTTCCAAAACTGCCTCCAAAATTTAGATCGAGTCCTCCAACGATGCGAAGACACGAACCTGGTTTTAAACTGGGAAAAGTGTAATTTTATGGTTCGAGAAGGCTTAGTTCTCGGGCACAAAATTTCTGAAAGAGGGATGGAGGTCGACAAGGCCAAGGTCGAAATAATTGAAAAACTCCCCGCGCCCTCAAATATAAAATCAATCCGTAGTTTTCTTGGCCACGCGGGTTTCTATAGGCGGTTTATTCAAAACTTTTCCAAAATAACAAAACCGCTAACCCACCTCCTGGAGAAGGAATCTCCATTTATTTTTGATAACGCGTGCATAGAGGCATTCAATGCCATAAAAAATAAACTTATCCATTCTCCCATTCTGGTGGCGCCCGATTGGACCCTTCCGTTTGAGATTATGTGCGATGCGAGTGATATAGCGGTAGGGGCCGTATTAGGCCAACGCGTTAATAAATATTTTCATCCTATCTACTACGCGTCCCGCACGCTCACAGCCGCACAGGCTAATTATACGACAACGGAAAAGGAACTCCTTGCCGTCGTCTTCGCCATAGATAAGTTTAGGCCCTACGTCACGCTTTCAAAAATTATTATATTTACCGACCACTCCGCCCTAAAATATTTATTAGAAAAAATGGACGCTAAGCCCCGCCTTCTTCGATGGATCCTCCTATTACAAGAATTTGATTTAGAGATCCGCGATAAGAAGGGGGCCGAAAATTTAGCGGCCGACCACCTTTCTCGTTTAGAGCACCCAATCGCGGAAGCGCTCTTCGAACCGGAAATCGATGATCGATTTCCCGAGGAACGACTTTTAGCTTTAAATATTTTAAAAACTTCTCCCTCGCCTTGGTTCGCAGACTACGCCAACTATTTAGTTGCGCGGGTGCTCCCGGAAGACTTTTCAAAACAGCAAAAGAAGAAATTCTTTTCTGATTTGAAAAATTACTTTTGGGAGGACTCTTTCTTATTTCGCGTCTGCGCGGACCAAATCGTGCGGAGATGCATTTCGAACGAGGAGGGTGCGCAAATTTTGCGGCACTGCCACGAAGGGCCGGCCGGGGGGCATTATCAAGCCAACCGGACCGCGCAGAAGGCGCTGGAGGCGGGCTTTTATTGGCCCGCTCTCTTCAAAGACGCTCACACTTTTGTGAGCGCATGCGATAGCTGTCAACGGTCGGGTAACATCTCTCGTCGCGACGAGATGCCCCAAAATTTTTATTTAGAATGCGAGATTTTCGATTTATGGGGCATAGATTTCATAGGCCCCCTACCTCCTTCATATACAAATCGCTACATTTTAGTGGCGGTCGACTACGTATCTAGGTGGGCGGAAGCGCAAGCTCTCCCCACCAACGATGCGAGAGTCGTCGTCAAATTTCTTAAAAAATTATTTTCTCGCTTTGGTACGCCCCGTGCGATAGTTAGTGATAGGGGTACGCACTTTTGCAACGCCCAGTTTGCAAAAATATTAACCAAATATGGCGTCACGCATAAGCTCGCCACCGCCTATCACCCCCAAACGAGCGGCCAAGTGGAGGTAGTAAATCGGGAAATCAAACGCATATTAGAAAAAAACGTTTCAACTAATAGGAAGGATTGGGCACTTAAATTAGACGACGCGCTGTGGGCATATCGTACGGCGTACAAGACCGCAATCGGTTGTACGCCTTATCGATTAGTCTACGGCAAGGCATGCCATTTGCCCGTAGAATTAGAGCACCGCGCTTTTTGGGCGTTAAAACTCTTAAATCTCGATCATAATTTAACCGCCGAAAACCGGAAATTCCAATTAAACGAACTCGATGAATGGCGTGCGAACGCTTACGAGAGTAATAAATTTTATAAGGAACGCTCGAAATTTTACCACGACCGCAAAATTAAATTTCCAAAATCATTTGCGCCGGGCGATCTCGTCCTCCTATATAACTCACGTCTTCGTCTTTTTCTGGGGAAACTAAAATCCCGTTGGTCCGGTCCCTTTCAAGTGAAAGAGGTTTGGCCACACGGGACCGTCCTTATCACCCACCCGGAAAAAGGCGACTTAAAAGTTAACGGTCACCGACTAAAACTCTACCACGCGGGGGATCAACTGGGAGGGAAGTTAAATTCCATACCCCTCCCCCACCTCTAAAAAGATCGTACCCCGCCAACGAGTCAAGCTACGAGACGGTAAACAAAGCGCTCGTGGGAGGCACCCCCATATTTATCCAATTACGCTCCTTTTTTATAAAACCAAAAAAAAAATGATGAAATAAATTTTCATTTCAAACAAATAAAAACTTAAACAAAAAAAATAATAATAAATAATAATAATAAATAATAAAGAAAAAAAAAACAAAACCAAAAAAAATAATAATAATAATAAAATTAATAATTATGCATATTTTAAATTATCATTCCTTTTCAAAAAAGAAACATAAAACAAAATAAAATAATGCAAAAACTTTAAAACAAAAATTAAAAAGAATTTTGAGAATTTTAAGATAAGACAGTAGGAAGTTTCTCAAAGTAGGATTACTCGACAGACCCGAGAGGGGATTTTTGTCGATATTTCGAAACGAGAAAACCTCGTTGCTTTTACCTTTTTATTTCTCTTATTTCTTCCTTGGTTTTTATCTTAAAGCCTTTTCTTTATTTTACCTTATTTTATCTTTCTTAAAATTTAGATATATTTTAAAACATGCATATTTTAAAATTAAAACCAAAACAAAAAAAAAATACCTATAATATAAATAATCACATAAAAAGATGATAAAAATTTATTTTTATCATACCAAAAAATATATGTTTTTTTTTACTTCTTTTATACGTATTCTATTCGTGTTTTGTACATTTCGAAAAACTAAAACAAGCCAAAAAAAAAACAATTTTGTATATATTCGTGGAGTTCCTTTTTTTTTGTAATTATCCTTGCATATATTTTTTCTCTATTTTGTAATTAAAATCTTCATCTTTCCTTTTTTGTAAATATTTTCGTTCCTCACACTTACCTTCAACATTGAGGACAATGTTGGTTTTAAGTATGGGGGCGTGTTTTCCCTCTTTTTGTAATTATTTTTGCCCCTCCCATATTAGAAAAAATCCAAAAAAATCTTTAATTAACTTAGAAATAAATTAAAAAACACACAAAAACAAAAAAAAAAAATTTATAAATGTTTTATGTTTATGTCTTTTATTTGTATATAAAAATCCTTATTTATAATAATAAATCAAAATCCAAAAAAAAATGATGAAAAATGTACTTAAAAATTTGTTATAACAAAATTCATTTTGTCATAACACCAAAAATGTTTTTCCTTCTCTCTTTCCTTTTCTTTTCCTTTTTTTTCTATTAATGTACATATTTTTAACAAAATTAAAAAAATCAAAAAAATATATGATGAAAAAAATTTTCTTAGAAAAAATCATAAATATTTTGTATATAACTTTTCTTAATTTTCTTCTTCCTCTTTTTTGTATTTATATATGTATTTTGTTATGAAAAATCAAAAATAAAAAAATATATCATATCTTAAAAAACTTCAAAAAATTGCTGAAAAACTTATCAAAAATCCAAAAATAAAATAAAACCCCTACTTAGCTTTTTGTTATTTCCAAGGCTAGGTTAGTTTTATCTTTAAGCGTTTTTCATTATTTATGATTTGCTAAATCAATTTTATTCATTTCATAGTTTGAAAATTTTAAATCGAGGAATTTTTAGTAGTAAAGAAAATCTTGCGATCTTAATTTAATTTGAGAACAGAATTTTTAGCACTACCTCGGGTTTACCCTAAATAGATTCCTTTTTGTATTATATTGGCAAACCATCTTTAGATTCAATTATTCTAACTCTAAACTTGTGAAACTTTAGGAATGTTTTTAATCTACTAAACTTGCTCTCAAAAATCTTTTTCTATTAATCTAGAATTTCTCTTGAAACCCCCCTTATAAACACCCTTTAGCTTGGCATAAAAATAATAAAAGTAGGAGTTTTAAAAGGAATCCTGTGTCAATGGGAATAAAGAGATTCCGTAAACACAGGCACCGAATATTGTTAAAAGAAATCCCGTGTCAATGGGAATAAAAAATTAATAATTCCGTAAACACGGGCATTGGGTTAAGTTGAGAAATGATTTCAATTCTCCCGCGTAAACCAACGCTGGGAATCAAAGCAAAGGCCACCAAAAAGGTGGGGTGGGAGGATAAAATCCGTCACCCCTTTATCCAAGCACTCTTCTTTTTGCCAAAGCTACATTTTTTCCCCTACCCCTTAGCCAACAAAATTGTACCTAGATTTTTAATTTAAAAAAGTTTGAGAGAGCATAATTAGTAGGCTTTATTTATTTTAAAAGCTTTCTTAAAAAAGGTTATAGTTTTATATAATTCTATTCTAATTAAAAGGTACCAAAGACTGCAATAATCGACGCTATTTAGCTAACTTTAGAAATCTCGCTAAAAATTTTTCGCTCTTTTTAAATTACTTTCATAGTTTTGGACTTACCTCTTTAATACCCTAAATTTATTTCGATCTTACTTTTGATTTAATAAAAACTTTAGTAAATTAGAAATTTTATTAAACGTCTTATAGGTATCCCTTACTTTTGCTCTGGAATAGCAAAAGCTTAAGTATGGGGGTGTTTGATGAATAGTAAATATACGCATTTTTCTATATAATTTTTAGTATAATTTTAATTAGATTTCTAAATAATATATGTAAATTAATGAATAAAATGTTTGTTTTTGTTATTTTTGTTTTTAACTTAGTTTTATTTTAATTTTGTAAAGTTTTTGTAATTTTGTTAAGTCACGCCCTTGGTCACGCCCGTGTCCAAGGGCGTGTTCACTAATCCCTAACATTTTCTTTTCCCTGTTCTTTTTCCAACTCAAACATCAAGTCACGCCCTCGGTCACGCCCGTGACCGAGGCCGTGTACCTCGGTCATGCCCGTGACCGAGGCCGTGTACATCAGTCACGCCCGTGTTGAATGACCAAGCCCAGATTCGAGCCAAGATGTCAATGTCACGCCCAATGTCACGGCCGTGATCGGGTCACGCCCGTGACCGAGGCCGTGACTCAGCAAATTCTTCCATAAGAACAAGGACACGCAAGGTGTCACGCCCAGCACACTGCCGACATCGAACACGCCCGTGTTACTTGGAACACGCCCGTGTACTTCCGAAGTCGCCGGTCAAGCCTTCCAGATGCCTGCCTGGATCCAGCTGTTCTGGCTATTCGCACCCCAAGCCGTGTCACGCCCTCAGACACGCCCGTGTCCGAGGGCGTGTAATCCTAAAAATTTTTCTATAAATAGCCAGTTTCAGCTGAGTCCAAGGGTTCAAAATTTTGGAAGCTTCTCTTAAGGTTTTGTTCCATTTTGCTGATTTTTGGTGTTTTGTAATTTTTGTAATTTTGCACTTTCTCTCTCTAGTTTTGTAACCCCTTTTTTGATGGAAATAAATTAAGCTTGTAATTATTGTCTCTCTTTGTTTTAGTGTGTGTGTGTTCTCTTTTTGTTCTTTTTCTTTTTATTTTTAGTTTTATGTAATTTTGTAATTTTTGTTAAGTTGTCATTTTAATTTGGGTGTGTGTGTGTATGAGTGTAATTTTCTTATTTTTAGCTTTGTTGTAATTTTTAGATGATTTCATATTAGTGTGTGTGAGTGTAGGAGTTTAAATAGTTTTTTTTGTTTTGTTTTGATTTGGTGTTTTTACTTTCTTTTTGTTTTTTTTGTAAGTGTGTGTGTGTATGAGAGTAGATTTTCTTTTCTTTTTAACTTAGTTTCATTATTGTTGTGTGTGTGAGTGTATGAGTTTAGATTTGTTTTATTTTAATTAGATTTCATTAACGTAGAGTGGGTGTGTGTATGAGTATAAAGTTTGCGCCTTTTTTGTAATCGAATAGTTTCCATTTCCGTCACGCATTTATTTCCCGCCTATCCGTTTGGATAGGACTTGCTCACGCATTTATTTCCCGCCTATCCGTTTGGATAGGACTTGCTCACGCATTTATTTCCCGCCTATCCGTTTGGATAGGACTTGCTCATGCATTTATTTCCCGTCTATCCGTTTGGATAGGACTTGCTCACGCATTTATTTCCCCTCTACCTATTTGGGTGGGGATCGCATTTCTTTAATTCCTGCAATTTACAGCTTTCATTTTAATTCTGTAGAGTGTGTGCGTTTTCAATTAGTGCGTCTTTTATTTTTTTATATATTTGCTTTTTGCTTAATTCCGCTACCCGCTCAATCGCTTATTATCGCCGTAGTTATCATTATCGTTTTATAAAACCCTAAAAAATTCTAAGCAAAACTACTTTTTAAATTAACGTTTTCGTTCTTTTTCTTTTCATCGCTTTTCTTGGTTTTTGCTAAACGCACACCAAGCCCGCGATAGTTATCATTTTCGTCACTAGCTTTTCTATAAAATCATAAAAATCAATTTCAAACTCTTTTCGATAAAATAATAGCGCGTTCCTAAGAAGTAGAAATAATCGATACGACCTTGGAAAAATACGACCTTGATATTTCAAAAGAAATATCCTATACTACTATCGATAAGGTCCACTTGCCTTTATTGATTTTAGTCCGGATAATTACATAAACCCAAAAGCTTTCTCTCTAAAGCACTTTTTAAAAAACTCTCTTTAAAAAAACACTAAAAAAATTGTTGCAACACCTCTTTGGTTGTTGCAACTAGCTCAAGGTAAAAGAAGTTTTAAAACGCTCTTAAAAGATTGTTGCAACTACTCAAAAAATTGTTGTAACAATATTTTCAAAAAGCTTTCAATTTTAATTTCAACATAAAGCCCTTTTTCAATCTTTTCTACTTAGCTTTTGGCGACGCGGCCAAAGAGTAATCTTCGATATTTCGAAAGAGGAAAAGGTCGTTACTTCTATCTTTCGATAAGATAACGGGTAATTCTTCGAAGTAGGATTACTCGCGGGACTCTTCGAAAACGCCGCCGAATTCTAATAAGAGAAGAAAGCAAGGCTTCACACCTTTTTCAAAAAACTAATTTTAACGTATCACCTGGCGATGATCCTCCACCTGGCGAGCAACACCCTCATACTTGTCATAAGGTCGAGTATCCCGGGTCCTCGCCTACTCTTCCACCTCTCAGATGCGAACTCCCTGCGCCCTCTGCCGATAGAACTGCGACCTCCTTGGTCGCTCTGGCTCCTCCTCCACATGCTCCTTTCCTGCTCGCTGAGCGAGACCACCATCTGGCGAGGTTGTCATGCCCTCCGTGCGAGGAAGGAGAACTTCTTGCATCCAAACGCTGCGCGAAGACTTCGAAGTCTGCTTGCATGACGAACTCGCCTCCTCCTGCCGAGTTACCAGCAACTCCCCCATGGTCGCCGACTTCGACCATCTCGCCTTCTCACCAGACTTTCTCCCTCTGACTATGATCCATGCTCACCGAACCAAAGTGTTGAAGCCAGGAAAATCCTAGGCTCTAAGATTCAGATCAATGCAGCTAGAGGCTACTCACCAAGCGGTCTAACGAGACGACTTGGCCGGCAATGATGAAGGAAATAAACAGCAACAACTACAGGACCCCAAGTGCTGCTGCAGGGAGGTCTCACCACGTACCCGGAAGCTCGAAAGAGACTTCCCTTCCACAACCAAAAATAGCAGAGCAGGGTACGAGGAAGGCACCGACTTGGCGGATATCAAGAGTAGCGGCCAAGGATGACGGGTCCAATAATTCGGATATGGGGTTCCAAAAGCTTAAGGTCAGGTGCCAATCCAAGTAGCCCTGGGGTCCTATTTATAGGAAAACCAAAGGGAGGGGGGGTCTTATTTTTACCCCACCCATCTCGGCGACCAGGCGACATTGAGGCGACCTCGTTTAGAAATAGGCGAGTATCACATATGGTCGCCCGCCTTTTGGCGAGTATCGGGGCTACTCGCGCTAGTTTACCCATACTCGCCCAGGCCTTCTACTACTCCTGCTGGCTGAGCCGTCTCAAGTCTTTGACTTCTGGCTTCTGCTTTGACCTTTTACCTTGACTTCTGCTTATGTGGCTTTGAACGGGCCCTACCCTCGAAGAATAAGGGTTATACACTAACGCGGAGAGTTAGGGCTAACGCCGACGTTAGGTATCGTCTTGAAGATATCGTCTTGAATATACCGTCTTAATCAATTCGACAAGGTGCCAAGTTGACAAACTTACGCTGGGCGTTAGTGCTAACGCTGACGTTAGGTATCGACTTGATGGCTTAGTCTTATCGTCATGAAGCTCCTATTGTCGTCGAGAGGTCCCGACGATGCGACTGTTGGCAAATGCCTGGCGTTAGGGTTAATGCCAACGTTGAATCTTCTAGCCAATCTGTTAAGCGGTGGTGGATAAGATCAAGTCCACCGCTCTTCGGGGTTAACGCGACGTTAGGGATAACGTCATCTTTAGCTCTTGAATCAGATTCATCAAAATGAATTGTGGCTGTCCATTCCTTATTGAATTTTGGATCTGATGGCTGGAATTTATCCCGACTCAGCTGAGGCAGCAGCTGGAGTAGTCTTCTTCTCACTTTCCATTATTATCTCACTTTCACTTTCTCTCCAAAGGAAAGGAAGAAGAGAGGCAAAGGAGAAGGAAGGAGTAGCCATTAGAAGAGCTTCCAAGCTCCATTTTAGCATGTTGAGTTCAAATCCGTGAAAGAGAGCTTGCTGCGAACCTTGCCATCAGGATCGTTTGTGGATTCATGGCGCCAAAGCGATCGTCAAGTGTAATGATCCTTCTTCTTGATACTAGGACATGCTAGTCCTATGTTTTGCTGTTAGCATAGTGCATGAAATTGTCTCCTTCACTAATTAGTGAAAGGCTATACTTTTACCAGGTAGATGTTGTCCATCCCCGGTATGAACTGCATATAGAATTTGATTCGTGTACGGATATAGGCATGTTGTGTGAAGCCCATCTGCGACAGGTTGGTCCGGATTGGTGATAGTTGAATTGCATTCCGGAGAAGTCTCCATGCTTATTGTGCTATTTTGTATAGCTTAAATGAAGTATACTGGGTTGTATACTGTGCTGGAGAGCAGCAACAGAAAACACCTTCATTTCAGGAAGAAATGGTGTTCTGTTTGCTAACTGTTGGGAACAGTGCCCATCAATGTTGCTCATTTGAAGAAGTGTTCAGGTCAATGATAAAAGCATTTTGTATTTGATGGTTTGATCTATTTATAACTGCAGAGCATGGGACATATATTTAGTACTTCTCTAATCTTTCTAAGTCAAATATCGTCGAGAAGGACTGGACATATCATCGAATAAGTAATCATATATCGTTGAGACTACTCGTAGGAATCAGCAATAGAGTCATGAAAGTTATCGTCAAGATAACAAGAACAATTCAATGATATCGTTGTGACACCAAAGTACACACAACGATATCGTCGTGAGAACAAGAAGAATTGAACTAGTCTCAGTATCGTCGTGTCAACACAATCACACGACGATATAGTTGTAAAGTCTGATATAATAATGCTCTTCAGAAGACTTAAGTTAAAGTGTTCAGCTAAGTCGACGACATCGTCGTAAAGAAGCCTTGTCGTCGAGAAGTCTAAGGCAGAACTCATGAAGATAGTTTGAAGCTGAATGGTTGCTTATCGTCAAGATGATCAAGACGATATCGACAAGAAGTAAAGATGATCAAGACGATATCGACGAGAAGTAAAGATGATCAAGACGATATCGACGAGAAGTAAGAATGATCAAGACAATATCATCGATAAGGAAAGGTGATTTCAACGACATCGTCGAGAAGATCTCAAGTCAGCAATGCATTCACGACGACATCATCATGATGATCTATTGTCGTCTAAGTCCAAAGTGGATCGTCGTAACGACAAGCTTTGTCATCGAGATATCGTATATATCGTCGAGACAGATCAAGATAATTCAAAATGCGCTGACAACATTTAATGTCGCCGCCTGATTGTTCAATCAGCGCGTGTCGTTAAGGAATGGGCCTCTGACACTTAAAGCACATCAGAGTAGACCGTGCTTTTCTTCTCGCACTGGCTACTTTAACCATGCGAGTCCAAAACGCACGAGCACCTCTGAGAAGACAAATTTAAAAGGTATGTCCCTGACCGCGCGGTTTGATCGAGCGTTGGGCGCACGGTCATGCGTTTTGCCCAGAAAACAAGAGATAGCCCCCGAAAAGTCCCCCAAATGCACGGGACAATGCTAGGCTCCAAGGACCTCAACTCCTTTCTAACAATTGAAGATTGGGGGTGTTTACACACGCACTTTTTTATTCATAAGAATGTGTCAAAGACTTTTTGGTCGGATGTGTTTTTGACAGCTAATTATTTAATTAATTCCATGTCATTTTCTTTTCTTAAGGATATGTGTCATATCATCTTCTCTTTCTCATGAAACATCTTTCTCTCTTTCACTCAAAGTTATCGGATGTACCAGTTTTGTTCACAACTTACGCACCGGTAACAATAAACTATCTCATTGGGTCATTCACTATATTTTTCTTGGTTACGCTCGCAATTAAAGAGGGTATGATGCCGCCCTTTTTGAGGACACACATTTGTTCACCCCAAATAAATTTTTTAGAACTATCTGACTAATTTAACTATTCATGTCTTTCATGTGTATTCTACTACTACTAAGCCGCCTCTACAAGTATATGTGTTATGACACCAGCCACCGCTCCAGCTGACTGGCCACCATCACTATCCCTTCTTCTCCTGAAGATTCCAAACATGACAATCCCTCTTCTTTACCAGCGTCCGTCGCTAACCTTGATTTACCAATTATGCCATACAGAAACTACGACACTATTGTCCTAAATACCCTATTGCATATTATGTTTCTACTGATCATCTTAATCTTATCATGAATTCTTTTACTATAACTTTATCTATAATCAATACACCCCACACTGTTGATGAGGCTACGATGCATCCTAACTAGAAGGCAATGATGTAAGAGGAGATGAATATGTTGCAAGTTCGCCATTCTTGGGATATTACACATCTACCTACAAATTTGGAGACAGTTTGTATCGATGTGTCTTTTTTGTGAAATATCTACCTGATGGCTTTATGGAAATGTTTAAGCCCGTCCAACAAGCAAAGTCTGCAACTGTCTCTCTCCGGGGCGTGCCAACGGGCATGATGCTCCCAGGTCTGCACCCTTGCACTCCACTCTCTAATGCAGTCTCTCGTGCTCTCTCCGATGCTCTGCTCCCTAGTGCGCACCCTACCCTCCGTTCTCCGATGCGCTCTGTTCTCCGGCGCACGCTCCATGCTCCGCTTTTTGGCGCATGCCCCATGCTCCACTCTCCAATGCGCTCACCTTGATCCACTCTTCAGTGTGCACTCCACTCTCAAGTGTGTGCCATGCGCTCTGTCTTTTAGTGTGCGCTCCACTGTTCAACGCACTATCCGCATTCAAATACTTGCCTCCATGCTCCACTCTATGCTCTTTGGGGAGTTCCCAGTGCTCTGCCCTTCTGTGTGTGCTCCACCCTTCAGGACACGCCCCCACGCTCCACCCTTCAGTCTGCCCCATGCTCTGCCCTCTATCACGCGCTCAACTCTTCAATGCGCGCTCCACTCTCCATTATGCGCCCCAATCTCCGCCCTCTAATGGGCTCTCTACTCTTCAGTGCACACTCTGCTCTCCAATGCGCTTCCCTGAACTCCATTCTCCAGTGGATCCCCTATGCTCAACTCTCTAGTGAGCGCCCCCGCGCTCCGCTCTTTAGTGCGCATTCCTGCACTCCATCCTCCAGCGTGTGTTTCACTCTGCAGTGCATGCTTCGCTCTTTAGTGCATTCCCCCGCACTCCACTCTCCAGTTCGTGCCATGTGCTCCACTCTCTAGAACACGCTTCGCGATCCAGAATGTATTCCGCTCTACAGACCATGCTCTGCTCTACAAGAACACACCTTGTGAGGCTCTCCATTGTGTGCCTTGTGCCACTCTCTAGAATGCATTACCGTGGGTTAACCTTCGGGGCGCGTTCCTGCAAGTAACTCTTATAAAGTGTGTCTCTGACATGCATAACAATCAGAAGACTTTTTGCTAACATTATAAAATGAAAAGTAGACTGTCAACATCGCTAAAACAGATGTGTACTCTGGCAATATTGCTAGTGGATTTCCCGAACAGGGCCAAGCCCCTTGTTTTTTCACCTTCCAGGTTTTCCGTTAATAACTCTATTGTAAATTGTAATTTGATTGTATGCACATTCTTTAGACTGATTTCTATTAGTCATTACTATTAGTTTGATTTCTATTCATGAACATTCTTAGGATTGATTCTAAAAAATACTAAAAAAATTAGAGAATGATTTTTTTTAGTCTAAAAATAACACTCGAGAAATACACGCTCTTAGTATTCCTTCTGATGGGGTCCTACCTAAATCCACAAGGGTCAGTTCATGTAAAATAATAACAACCTTGACAAGACCGTCGAGACGGTTCCAATGAGCTCAATTTCATGCGATTCTGAGTCAGTTTGACTCCCCCCGAACAAGCTTCAAAAGGGTGCACATGGTTCCCATCCCAAACCGAACATGGTTAGTCACTTGCTCCATAGCGCTGGGGATGGCGCGCTCCGCCTACACCTCTTATTCCATTGACCTTTCAGCCACAGATGCCCGTGGGCACCCCCTTTCTACCTCATTCTTCCCCGAAATACCTCCAAATCACTGTCAATGATGATTTGAAATTGAAATTTTTGGAGCACATTTCTTTCTCTGCCTGACGAAACTTCAATACGAAAGTTGGCTTGAATTGCTCTTGAATAATGCTATAAGATATGCTATTCAGTCGAAGGTGTTGATGGAGTCATTCCCCAAACAAACCTTCTGTCAACAATTGCTGTAGTTATGGGCCTCCAATCGAGAAATCATCACAACAACAGACTTGTGGTGACGAGATGAAGATTCCCTGAAATTTTCACTAAGTCATGAGACCTTTCTGTTTCCGGCGAGTCGGCCACCGTCCTCCCCCACCCCGGTGAACTTAACCAGCTGCCACATGCGTAGAATCGAAGAGTGTGCGCGTTGTTTTCCAGAGCACGACTTTCCACCTAGAAGACCCACATAATCATTATATAATGAGCGGTGACCTATCACCCTCGCGAAAGCAATTGTGTACTCAAATATGATCTAGTGGATCATCTTGAACTTGGTAGGCTCAACGATTTTTATCCTTTGGATTTTTCACGTATAAATCTAGTTGTCCTCTCTCTTTAACTGTTTGCCTATTCAGCTAAAGCTAAGACGATCCGACTAGACTCGTCAGTTACCCTTTTATTTTAGCTTAAAAATGTAATACTTATTATCTTCAACATCAGTTTAACCACTTGTAATTTGTAAAGATATCGTAAATTAAAAAAAAAAATTTAAAATTTTAATCTTCGTCATCATTTAAAATTTGTAAGCTAAAGACATCAGTTTAACTTAAAATTTGAATCTACGACTAGCTAGGTAGGCAAGTAAGATGAGGACATCTTTGACTTTGACCCACGAGAATCTTCTGCTAAATCCAGCGGAAAATTAGGCTGACAATTATGATGATCGTCGCCTCGTCGGCATTGAATCCATCGGAAGGAAAATATTAAATAAATTGTCTAAATATGCATCACACGAAACGATGATTGTATTCGATTGTCATTCGAGCGAAATTTGAACCACCGCACCATATCGTTCGTTCATCGGGAAATCTTGTGCACTACCGTTGTGTTAAACAATTTATACAAATTAATTTGTTCCTAAATTATTTAATAGTAATATGATCAATATTTTTTCATGATGGGATTGACTACCCAAGTGATAATCACATATTATGTTGATGAGTTTGATGACAACACATATATAAATTTTTATGGAGCGTACTCAGACTCTAAGTGATAACCTCCCCTGTACGCCCTAAAAATAGTCACATTCGAAGCCCAGTGCACGACTCATATCAATAAATGGTTGCACGACAACAATACTTCTTGTTCGGCCTCTTCAAAAATGTCATTCTAAATGTTTTTTGTGATGAATCTGAAATCGATGGTGATCGTGAGAGAGGCGAGTTTGATACCGGGACTTATGGGGTGATAGAATTAGCAAATTGATGGAATCTTTCTTATAAAGAGGGAAATAAATTTTTTTGGCTCTCGGCGAGCGCTAGGGATCGTGTCCCAGTACTCGCGCCCCTCATTTTGTTGACTTCTCATTTACTAGCTGGCCGTGGACTCTCTTTTTCACCTCCTTTTTCCCAGAATAACTCCAAATCGTCATTAATTGCAATTTGGATCCTAAATTTTCGGAGCTCATATCTCTCTCATCGCTTGATGACAAAACTTCGATCTGAAGGCAATGCCAAATTGCGCTCAAAGAATGCTACAAGATGAGCTATTCAATTGAAGGTTTTGACAAGGAGGTCATTTCGTCCAAACGAACATTATGTCGTCGATTATCGGTCCGGAGCTCTGGACCTCCGATCGAGAATCCCTCATCATCACCGGCTAGTGAACACAAGACGAAACTTCCTTAAAATTTTCATTAAGTTCTCAGAACTTCCATTTTTCCGGCAAGGCGGCAGTCGACACGCCCCGCTCCGACAAACCCGACCAGGCTGCTAGGATCCACTTGGGGTGCAAACTTGTCCGACCATCAAAGTTGATGATCGGAGGAACATAAACATGATATTTAAATTTGTCTCTGAAATAATTAAAAATGTGAAATTCCATAAACCACTTTGAAACCTATTCCTGCATTTGAAGGGGCCGATAATTGGTGAAAGAGTATGAATTTCGTGGCTTGTGTGCTGCAATTGTTATAAAATTTAGGTGTGCGTCACCACAAAATTGTGTTATCAAAAACTTAAATTACTCAAACTGAATGTGGTGACGACTAATAAAATGCAGGATCTTCTTATTCAAAATATATCAATCTCAATTGGAGTGATTATGCATGATTGATTCTCTAAGCAACCAATAAAACTAAGAACACGCAGTAATGTATAACAGGTGCAAATGGTATACTCTCGAAGTGCGGAAATAAATTGTATATCATTCTTAGGTGTTGGAACAACCCTATTATTGATTTGGGCTAGGATCACTATCTGTTGTTTTGTTTATTTAATTGATTTTGTCAAATAGTGTCCTAACTCAAATAGGGGGAGATTGTTAGAACAACCATATTACTGATTTGGGCTAGGATCACTATCTGTTGACTAGGACTAAGTTGACCCTCATTGTATAATCTAAAGGGTCAAGGTTTTAGGCTGTTAAGTTAGCTAGAACTTAAGGAAAAGTTAAGGTTCTGCGTTCGACGAAATGCATTCTGAGTTCGTCGAACGTCTTGCTCCAGTTCGACGAACTTGCCAAGTCTCAGCGTTCGACGAACTTGCCAAGTCTCAGCGTTCGACGAACTTGCCAAGTCTCAGCGTTCGACGAACTTCCCAAGTCTCAGCGTTCGACGAACTTGCCAAGTCTCAGCGTTCGACAAAATAGCTTCTCAGCTCGACGAACTCAGTTATTCAGCCAGTCCAGCAAGTATATTTCTTCAGTTCGACGAACTTCACATTGAGTTCGACGAACTCCTTCCTGTATTCGACGAAAGTGCTTCTCAGATCGACTTACACAATTCT
This sequence comes from Dactylorhiza incarnata, assembly GCA_033032865.1. Taxonomy (NCBI): domain Eukaryota; kingdom Viridiplantae; phylum Streptophyta; class Magnoliopsida; order Asparagales; family Orchidaceae; genus Dactylorhiza; species Dactylorhiza incarnata. The sequence continues at coordinate 12,177,775 of JAWHQI010000023.1, read as the reverse complement.
TCCAGCCAGATTCAAGAGTTTATTCTTCAGTTCGACGAACTCCATCTTGAGATCGATGAACTCCAGTCTGCGTTCGACGAAATCAACATTCAGTTCGACGAACTCAACCTTCAGATCGACGAACTCTTCTCCCAGCTCGACGAATTTTCTACAGATCAGTTTTATTCTATTCTCTGAACCCAAATCGACTTTCAGCAACGGACCTATTCTATTCTTTGGAGTTATTTATTTCCAGATAAGACAAGAATTTAATTCCTCCTTCTATTTTATTACTTCACATTCTCTTTCCGAGAAAATAGTCGTTTGGTATATTGGAAAAGGATATCATTTAGTGGAAAAGGAAAAGGAATTAAAGTCCTGCTTGCAGTTCCAAGAATTAATCCTCCTGATTATTATATTCCTTATTCAGAGGATTTGAATTCAAATCAGAGATATATTGTCAAAGAAAAATAAAGATCAGAACTACAGACACAATAGAGAAGGATCAGTCGACAAAGAAGATATTCTAGAGAGAGGCACACAAAGAAAAAGTTTTTACAGTGTTCATCCTCATCAGCAGCAACTTCATTCTCTGAGAACATCAACATAAATCATTCTCTCAGATTACTGCTGCAAGTTACTAATCTTCAAGAGCAACAACAAATCTGAGAAACATTGTCTCTCAGATTCATCAGCTTCAAAGAAGATTTGATTCATTCAAGCAAAAGCTCCATCCTCAACTGTCAACTATTTCAATCAGACAGGGGGAGTTTTACATCAACACAATCCACTAGTCTTCTCTCAGATTGTTGACAGAGAAGAATCTCATAAACTCCTTTTATTCCATCTTGTACAGGGTTATAACTCCCTTCAAAAGTTAACTGTTTGGTGGCAGGGCACCTGAGCAAAAACCTGTAGTTGGTGTATTGGGCACCTGATCAAAACTCCATTGGTGATAGGGCACCTGAGCATAAACCTAGTGGATTCCTACCAAGGGTGGTAGAAGAGTGGACTACCCAGTTTGATTGGGGAACCACTATAGATCCTTGTGTCTTCTGTGTTCTTGTTTATTTTCTGTACTGTGCTGTGCGCTGTGTTTTTTTTATTTGTTTTTATAACTCACTCTGATATACATATATATATATATCACTATTTTAACTCCGCTATAAAAATAAGTGAAAAACTTTTAATACTCTATTCACCTCCCTCTAGAGTAAATATAAGATCTAACCTCACTTTCATTAGGTTCCTTCTCATGCTTCGTTACGACGAAAATTCCGATGTGCCTTGTTGTATTTCGCCTTTTGAAATTCACGGCGCTAACGGATCCTGCTGACATATAAAGGTATCTGAAATTTTAATCTCAACAATAGTGTTAGCTCGATAAAAACTGAAATCAAGTTTGGGTTCACACACTTTATTTTCTGGAGCAACACATATGTTCACTAGCCTTGAATTAACCCAAAATGAGTCAACTGAAAGAAATCTATGTGCGATTTCATACAACTAAATTCTCCGGATCATACAAATGCAACTAATATATATATATAGATATATCTTTACCATATATAAAGAAATATCAAACCCATGAATTTTAAAGACGTTGAAATGATTACGACCGTTGAATCTGGCATGATATTTCATTAGCCGTCGGATCAAACCGCTCCCTCTCTCTCCACTTTTTCATAGGTCTCCTAAACCTACTAAGGGGTGACCTAAAACTATGAAGGTGTAGGTACCCTACAATATGAAATAACAATTTTACCCCTAAATTTATTGAAAAATGAGTGTCATATGACCCAATTTTTAATTACACAAAATTTGATAATGGTGAGAATTGAACCCAAATCTCCACTATGTCAACCAAAGACAACAACCATCACACCATATGATTTTTCTTGAACAAAATTAAATTAAGTTTTATATATACTAATATAAATATAGATCGCCCCTGCAGAAAGTCGCTGCCCCTGCCGAATGTCTCCCCCGCCGAATGTCGCCGCCCCGCTGAATGTCGCCGCCCCTGTCGAATGTCACCACCGCCGAATGTCGCATCCCGCACGGGGGGCCCTCATGTGGACTCGTCGGAGAGGAGAGCTTGCCGACTGGAGATGGAGGAGCCGTTTTAAAAAAAAACTATAAATTTATAATACAGATATTATATATATATATATATATATATATATATGTATATATATATAAATATATTATATTATAATATATAATACAGATATTATAAAATACAAATATTATATATATATATATATATAATATAGTAATGTAAAATAGTAAAATACAGGTATTTTAAAAATTTCTAAAAAAATGTTTAAATAATTTACAAAATAGGATATTGAAAAATGCGAAGCCCGGCGGGGGCGGGCGAAGCCCGGCGGGGGCGGGCGAAGCCCGGCGGGGGCGGGCGAAGTCCGCCGGGGGCAGGCAGGGTATGTCGCGCGGGGTATGGGGGGCCTCTGTGCACTGTCACTCATATATATATAAATATATATATATATATATATATATATATATCCCCCTAGCCAAGACGACATTTGTCGTGATGAGCGACATTTGTAATGGTGGGCGACATTGGTCGTGGGGGCGACATTGGTCGTGGGGGCGACATTGGTCGTGGGGGCGACATTGATCGTGGAGGCGACATTTGTTGTTGGCGGCAACATTGATCGGGGGCGGCGACATTGATCGGGGGCGGCAACATTGGTCGGGGGCGGCGACATTTGTCGGGGGCAGCGACATTCGTCGGGGGCAACGACATTCGTAATCAGAATAAAAATTGTGCAAAAGTGCTCTGATTTGATTAAGATGAAGATATAAGAGTTTTAATACAGTTCCCAACCTAAGAAAATAAGCATAATTAAAGACACGGAAAAAGGCTTGCATCTTAAAATTGAAGGAAAAAATGAATAAAAATATATGAAATAATAGAACTAATGAAAGTTTGAACATCACTCACATTCTTAAAAGAGAGTCAAAACTCAACAAACCTCAACCTGGCAATGCATGATATTAAAAGTTTGGATTAATGAAATAATAGATTAATGAGCTATGGGTGAAATCATTCAATTCCATGTCCACACACCACATACATTCCAACGCATTATAAATTTTTGATCCAATTGAAAAAGAAACATCACCATTGGCAAATTTCAAATCTATGGTTCGAAGTAGAAAGCAGCTAGGTGACTGCTGAATTATTTTCTGGATGCATAATAGCAAGCATAGATATATAATAAAAAAATGTCAAAATTAGTGTAAAGAGGGAACTTGTATTAAAGCAAACAGTAATGCAGGAGTAGAGAGTAAAGTCTGCATTTCTTTACCTTATTATTGGTGCTAATATAGTAAAGCAGGAGTGAGGTAATGTCAAGCAGGACGTCTGTGGTGAACCGAGCAGCTAATTCCTCTTCTGCACATGCAGGAATATGGAGTTGAGAAATGCCATCGTGCCTAACAAATTATGTTAACTATTACAAATTCTTTGATTTCAAAATCTAAATTCCAATATTTTTAATATTTATTGATCCATTTCTTGGTCATCTCAAAGTTATTATTTTTTGCTAACTGACTTTTACATTGAAAGTACTTGCATTATTTTGAGAATCTCAATTACTGGAATTAGAGCATTAAAGAACTAATTCATTTATAAGAGTGCAGAGCATTAAAACCCTAAATTAAGAATGCCATTTATAGAGAAATAAAAGTGTATATTAGATAATCCTCACGACCTTTTCTGATGATGTATATAAAAGATCTGCAACTAAAAAATGACATACACAGAATTGGGGAAAATAGAAATGGACCTTGGGGCCTTGCCTTTGAGGAAGATCTGCAGCCTCTTGGAGTCAATTTCTGCAGTAAAATTAGAGCAGAAGGAAATATGTGAGGAGTTGGGCTTCAGAATTATGTGACAAAGAATCATAAATTCTTACTTGTTAGGCTTCATTTGGTGCGGCGTTTGCGGCAAACGCCGCCGCAAGGCGGTTAACCAAACGCCCGGCGGTGGCATTTGCCGGCGGTGGCGTTTGCCGCGTCTCCTCTCGCCGCGCCCTGCGAAATGGAGCAAAACGCTCCATTTCGAGCACCGCCTCCTCCCCTTCGGTCCCAACCCGGCGTCTCCACCCGCCATCTCATCCTGCCACCGCCTATCCAAATGACCACATTTATTCCTCCTAAAAAAAGAAAGACATCCAATCTTTCTCATTCTGAAGAACCACAATCCTTATAATCTGCATTGCACGTTGTAAAATTGAAATATGATGTAATTTATTCAAATTCCATATGCAATGTTGTCAGTTGTTTATGATGGTAAGGAGATAAGGATCATGACAATAATAGAGTAAATACTTCAACTTGACAAATCCTTGAAAACGGGAGAATATACAATTCTTCATATTGTATACATTCGATGGCCATTAAAAATTAGAGAGCAGGTTGGACAAAGAAAAACATCATATGCTGGAAGTGAATGTTTAAGTAGGGCAAAAATAATTCGGATTTAATAAAGTATCTCGAGTAAAAAAAGAAACCAAACCTGAAGTAGGAGTATAACAGGTTGGACCTTGCAGACATGGTAGACTTTCCCAACACTGCCTCATTGGTGTATTATTCCCAACACTGCCTCTTTCGTCTGACCTTGCAGACATGGTAGACTTTCAAGCAAAATAATAGTAAAATTTTTAAAAAATATGATTTATATGTGTCTTCTTATGCTCAACAAAAGCCATTGGTATTTTGATCAACTGAACTCATCTTGGGATTAGCCTAATTTAAAAAGGAAGTTGTTTGGTGATAGATATGGTAAGATCAAATTATTTTATTGGGGCAATTCAGCAAGCATGTGGCGGGCATTCAGAGCTTGTTAAATGCATTATAGCAGCAGGTTGGAATGGGAAGAAATGTCCATAAGAAGCAGTAGGTATCATAGATAATGCTCACAAATAACAAAGAAAAATAGATCTCAGAACATTTTGGTGGTAAGAACATACCTTGGCAAGAAGATCCTGAATGGTTGCAATGAAAAGAAAATCTGAATGCCAAACACGTTCTCTTGAGTATTGAAGAAAACTTCGACGCCGGGATACGATTACTATGGAAGCTAGATGGCGTGGACCGTGGAAGCATACAACGTAGCGGCGGGCTGTAGATGTCAACATCAAGAGACGAAATGAAGAGAAAGGAACCCACTGTGAACTCCGATGAAGAAGTCGTGGATGTCCTCACCGAACCTGCCCTAACCTGAGGTTGAAGAAGGAGAAAGTGTGGTGGAGGTGATGCTCTTGTGGTTGTTTGAAGCGAAGAAGCGGGGTGGAGCCACTTGCGATTAGCGGGAAGAAGTGAACTCTCGATGCGATTAGCGGGAAGAACCGCTCTCCATGCTAGGCGAACTATCGGGATTGGGATATGAGGAGCGTCGGGTGGGCATCGGGAGGGCAGAGCAACGGGAATAGAGAAGAAGAGCGTAGTGTTAGGTTTTTCCCTAAATCGAGCGGTTCGGGAATTATGAAGTCATATATCCGACGGTCCTAATTTTTTGAGGATTTTTGATTTCACGCTATTCGCAGACGCCATATTTCTTTTAGAATAGTATAGATATATATATATATATATATATATATAGACACACACACTAATATATAGATTGTTGGCATGCTCTCTTTCTCTCGGTGAGTGCTGAAGGCAAAATTGGTTCCTGTCTCGGCAAAACTAAAACCGAAAAACCTTGAATCTGAAATACAGAGAGAGGCGAGCCCTCTTCTAGTCAGAAAAACGCTGCTCCTTTGCTCCAGATCTGACTGTCGTTGAGAGGAGGCACAGGTTGCCGGCAGTTGCTGATGACGTGTAAGAGGAAACCTCCATATCTGAAAGAGGAGCATGACTCCGAGAACTGAAGGGATATGGAGATCTCCAAAGTCAGTGATCCTACCGTCGATCACCTCCAGGAAAACAAGGAGAATGATCGCCGGTTCTGAGATGAAGTTCCCCAATGATAAAGAGGAAGGAGGCCGGCGATATCTTTGAGCCTGAAGCTATGGTCGTGAAGACGTCCAACTAAATGACTCCTTGTAGCAAAACTGGCGATGGAGACGAGGGCTCCTCCCACTCAAAATGGGAGGAGGGAAACCCTAGGTTGGCAGTGACGGGAACAGAGAGGTGGACCCATAGTTCTCCCTTCTTCACGGCAATCAAGAATGAATGGACATAAATCTCAATATTAGGCCTTAATAGGAGAGACCCTAAGTTAGAGACCCTAACTTAGAGTAACCAAAATTTAATGGATAACATCAATTCCATTAAACTCCAAATATAATGAAATATGAAACTTGATAAAAAAAATAAATGAATTCATGATTATGCCAAAATTCATTTCAAGGGTGAGACCGAGTTCGCATCCTGAATTTACGAGATGATCTGGCCCACCTATCACATGCTTCGACCGTTCGCGTGAATTAATTAACATACGCTCGTGGGAGTTCGAATAGAATCTAATTTTCGCGTACGACTCTATCGGGACGTCTCGATGAATCGAGTCCACTAAATAGAAAATTTCCAGCATTCTCCCACTTGAACTTGCTTTTATTGCAATTTATGAAAATCCGATAAAATCTTCACTAAATTTAAGGGTACCATTAGAGAATGCGATATTAAGAGTCTACTCTCATGTTAATTCGGTCCAACCAAATTCCGCACTCTGAATCATGGCGATAACCATATAATTGAGCGACACAGGACGTTCCATGGTCACAGTAGCTTACAGATTCAATTGACACGGACAAAGGGCGGTTAGTATTTTAGAAAAACACAATGAAAAAGTGTATACACATTTAGTTGTCCTAATTTGATGGTCAATCAATTTCTCTAATGAATACACTACATCATGCTTCGAGAAATTCTTTAGTGTTCAAAAGAAATGTATGTCATCATCTTAAGATTTTAATTAATGTGTCAAATAAGCATACCAAGGCTTTACGAAATAAAATGAAGTGCCCTAAGACTTATGCTCAGACTGACACTCGTCTGAATCTTTTAATTGAAGTGTGATATATCACATAAAATATATGAATATTGAAACTTAATGATATTGGAGCTTTATTTAGCCTCCCACTAATCTATCATATCAATTGACTCCATAAGCCCCATACTGTAGCCATGCTTTTGAAATACATTGGGGCGGAGTCCTTTAGTAAAAGGATCGACTATCATATCATCTGTTCATATATGCTCTACTATAATGACATCTTTCTTCATCAGCTCCTTAACAGTCAAGAATTTAATTTCTATGTGTTTGGACCATATGATATTTTTATTATTCATCAAGAACATAACTGCAGAAATATTATCATAGTACAACTGAATGAGTCCAACTATAGAACCGATGATCATTAATTCTGTAGTGAATTTCTTAAGACACACAACGTGAGTAGAAGCTCCAAAAAGAGCGTCAAACTTTGCATGCATGATGAAGTAATGTGTATTTGTTTGACACTCTTCCATGAAACAACCCTAATAACTAACTTAAATATATATATATATATATATATATATATATATTCTGAAGTAGACTTCCCATCATCCTCACATCCGAAAAAAAACTTTTACCATAATATGCACACACAATAAAAACTACTAAGTACTATGCAATTATCAATACTGATCCAAAATAAATTAAACACAACATAACAAAAAACAGAGAATAGTAAATGAGACAATAAAGAAAAGCAAACAAAGAAGACACCAAATTTTTATAGTGGTTCTCCAAAATGTGGATAGTCCACTCTTCTACTACCTTGGTAGGATTGCACTATAAGTGTCTGAGTCTTTTGATAATGAGACTCTTAGAACCAGCACTGAGTTTTTTGATAAGGAGACTCTTAGAACCACACACTGAGTCTTTTGATAAGAAGACTCTTAGAACCACACACTGAGTCTTTTGATAAGAAAACTCTTAGAACCAACTGAATCCTTTGGAGAGGGATTCTTAAGACTCTTTTGATAGTTACAGAATAAGAACAGAGAGAAAGAAGAAGAAGAATAGGATTCTGCTGTATGAATCCTTCAGCAACTATCACACTGGATGCTGTCTTTTCATGTTCTTCAGGATCTGTATATAATGAACACTTGCGTTAGAAAGACCGCAAGGGTTATGAGCTTGTGATCCTGTTAATCTCTGTACTCTTGTTGGCTTGCTGCTATAAGATGTAGAGGGAGAAGAAGCATAGCCTTTGATTCCTGTACAGAGATGTTCTACTATTCTTTTCTCAGAGAAGGCTTTTGGAGGAAGAAGAAGAAAACTGAATACCTCTATTCTTGTGTTTTTCTTTCTATCTATGTATACTTATTCTTTGTCGAATAGTATTTGAATTTCTTTCCACTTCTGTTCTGTCCTCACAAGGAATATCCATTAGACAGTAAGTATTTCTTTCCATTTTAGTTTTTCTAACCCGTCAATCTGATTTGAATAACTTCCAAGAATGTTCTTGCTGTCTATATGGAGCACTCCATTCCATTCTTGGCAATAAATGAGCCGTTAGAAGTCAGACCATAGCCTTGGATACCTTCAGAAAAGGCATTAGAAAAGACAACAGTAAACATACTATTTCTGTATGTATTCGACGCTGCGTCGAATTCATTATTCTTCATATCGACGCACCTTTGAGTTCTTATAGAAGCAGCTTCAAAATCCTTCTCAGCTTTGCATGAACTCAGATATCGACGTTCTGTTGAGTTCTTATCGACGTATCCATCGAGTTGAAGACTTGGACTTGAACTTCATGTTCTGCGTCAAATTGAAATCGAAGTTGCATCGACTTCTAAGATGACTTCAACGGGCTCTTCCTTCTACGTTAAGTTCATTTCGATGTTGCGTCGACTTCACTTGATACTTTGACAAGCAATCTGAGTTACTTCAACTTTCAGTCAACATTGCGTCGACTTCTAGTCGAAGTTGTGTCAACTTCTATTCGACGCAAGTTTAACTCAGCTATATTTTGTGCTCATTTTGACCTGGTCTTGACACTCTAATGTGAGTGTGATATCCTAGGACATCTAATGACCAAATTACCCTTTTTATACAATGTGGGTAATACATCCTAACTGTTGAAATCACTTTTATATAATTTGTTTAGATAAATCTAATGATATTTTCCCAACAATCTCCCCCTATTTATCTCAATAAATTTTACTATTTATTTAAGTGATTTCAATCACACATTTCCTCCTCATTGAGTGCATACAAATCTACAAATATCAATAATGATATTTATTGAATAGAAGCACATATAGCCATGTGCAGGAAAACCGAAAACCGCACCAAACCGCAAAACCGCACCGCGCCACACCCATTTCAAACCGAACCGATTGGGTGCGGTGCGATTCAGTTTCGGGGGTCTGAAAATCGCACATGTTCGGTTCGTCTTGACTTAGGCTTCTTAAAAACCGGTGGAACCGCACCACACCGCAACCCTCTCAAAAATAAGTATTAAGATATAAAGACTTAGCCCCATTAAAAATTAAAACCGAACCGAGGATCAAGTCATAGTATATTAAATTAATACTTAATTCATATTAATTATTATCTTATATTCCTATTTCCTACAGGCTACAGGTAAACGACGTACATGACAGCCCTAATTTACTCCCAGTCTCTCTCTCACCTCTCGGTCTCACTCTCAGTCTCACCGAAACGGCGAAACCGAAATGAAACCCTCGGCCCCAATCCCTCATATATCGCAGTCGCAGGCTCGCTGCAGACTTCCAGGCCTGGGGCGACTGCACAAAGTTAGGGCTTGCTGAGTCGTTGCTACGTTGCGCCGCTGCCACAATCCGGGCCATCTAGAGACTGCGCCGACTGGCGATCTTCCTCCGCTGCGGTGAAACCTCCCACGATCTGGCGATCTTCCTCCGCTGCTGTGAAACCTATCCCGATATGGCGATCTTCCTCTGCCGCGACACTGCCATGTTTTCTCTAACCGCGTGCGACCACTCCAAGCTCCAACTCCTGCAATCCCCACTCCCCAGTCCCCAGTGGCTTCAACCTCCAGCCCTCTAAGCCGGCGATCTATACCTTCCTGGGCCGCCCCACGCCTGTCGACAACTGCTTGTCTGCTTCGGTATGAATCATTGAATATGTTATAATTTCTGGCATTCACTGATTTAGTTATTTCTGTCATTCACACTTCACTAATTTCTGAGATTCACTAATTTCTTCACGATGTACAACAGTTTAAATTTCTGCCATTCACACTTCACTGATTGTGTAGTGCAATTGTGTAAATGTACAACATATCAAATGTTAAATTCACTTCTTCCTTTTTAGTGTTTCCTGTGCACTAAATGTACAACATCTCATTTTAAAAAGATGTTCATAGGGCTTTTCCCTAAATGCCCACAATAATGATTGTGTGACTAAGTGACTTGTGTATCTCATTCCAAATTTTCAATCACATAAATACATAATTGCATGAAACAATTTCATTGTGACTTGTGTATCTTATTCCCAATTGGAGAATGTGGCCAGTTTCATTGTGCATCCTCCATATTTCAAATTTTTCAATACAAGAAGACAATTATTTCATATGCCTAATGCTTTTGTGCTCGATTCTCCTTCCATGATTTAAATAATTGCAGGACGAGGAGTGTTGGACTGTTGGTTACCTCTGCCAAGTGCCAAGTGCCATAAGTTATAGGTGCATAGTGGCAGGTATAATGGTATATTGATGATTTTTTCATATGTTATAATTTATTTATTTTTCACATTTTTTAATAACCTAAAGTCATTGTGTTTGTGCATAGTTGTTGATGACATCCAAAAAGAACAAAGAAAAAGAACCACTTGTAATGGAGGGAGATGGAGATAGTCAAAATAAAGTAAGAGAACCTCTTGTGAATGATAATGATGATACAAAGCATATAGAGAAAGAAATCTAAAATGGATGACTCTGATAGTAATAAGGTCAAATCTGCTATGTGGGATTGGTTCGTGAAATTTAAAGACAATGAAAGAAGGGATAAAACGAAGTGTAAGCATTGCTCCAAGAAATATACTGTTGATCCTTGTAAGAATGGAACAAGAGCTTTAAGAACGCATATGTTAACTTTATGCCGCTTTAGGTTAAAAGCTAACAATCAACAAATGATATCTCTTAGTGAAAAAAAGAAGACGGGGTGATGGTTGGTTCATCAAAGCTTGTAAATTTGATGAAGAACAATGTCGTGTTTGTTGGGAACAGTTCCCATCAGTGTTCCTGATTTGAAGAAGTGCTCAGCTCAATGATAAGTACAAATTGTATCTAATGTCAAATCTAGTTCATGCTTGCAGAGATAAGACAATATGTCCATTATTTTAATAATCTGCCTAAGTATAATATCGTCGAAAAAGGCTGGACATATCGTCGACAAGTATAGGCACATCGTTGAAATGATGGGCACAGCAAAGAAGAATGATTGTGTCTGATATCATCGAAAAGGATCAAGCGTATTGTCAACAACATACAGAGCAAGGCAAAATGGTGATATCGTTGTGACATCTACACGGCGATATCAGAAAGCCGAGATGAAGAAGAAGACTCAAAGATGTCGATAATATCGTCGACAAGAAGCCTTGACGTCGATAAGGCTAAAGAAGAACAGATAGCGTCGATGATGAATAGTAAATTATGCATATTTTTAGTATAGTCTTTAGCATAATTTTGGGTAATATTGTACATATTTCATATAAATTATTGAATAAATAATTTATTTTAGCTAATTTTTATATTTATATATTTATATGTAAAAAGGAACTATTTAAGTATGTATATATATAAAGTATTTAAATATATATATATATAAAGTATTTAAATATATATGTAAATATTTATTGAGTATAATTAAGTTAATTATTGAATATGTATTAATATAAAAATTCTGTGAATATATATATATATATATATATATAATATATAGCACTACAGTATAATAATAACATAGTAATAAAAAAATATTATAAATATAATAAATATATATGTATAATATATAAAAAAGTAAATAATAATAGTATATATATATTATATATAAACATATAAATAACATAATATATATATATATATATATATATATATATATATATATATATACGTCAGGAGGCGTTCGACGAATCCCTCTCAGCGTTCGACGAAAGGCAAACTGCGTTCGACGCACTCTCCCCGAGCTGTGTTCGACAAACTCTGCCCGAGCTGCGTTCGACGAACTCTCCCCGAGCTGCGTTCGACGAACTCTCCCCGAGCTGCGTTCGACGAACTCTCCCCGAGCTGCGTTCGATGAACTCTCCCTGAGCTGCGTTCGACGAACCCCGAGCTGCGTTCGACGAACTCTCAGTCCAGGCGTTCAACGAACTATAAATATTATATAATTATATATAACATAAATATATATATATGTCTGCAGACGTTCGACGAACTCTCCACTGCGTTCGACGAACTCTCCGCTGCGTTCGACGAACTCCGCTGTGTTCGACGAACTCTCCGCTGCGTTCGACGAATCCCTCTCGGCCAGCTGTTATATATATCTATACTATATATATATACTATATAATATATATATATATATATATATTATATATAAACTTATAAGTAACGATAAATATATATATGACTACAGACGTTCGACGAAAGGCAAACTGCGTTCGACGAAAGCCGCCCTGCGTTCGACGAACTCTCCCCGAGCTGCGTTCGACGAAAGCCCCCCTGCGTTCGACGAACTCTCTACTGTGTTCGATGAATCCCTCTCCACTGCGTTCGACGAACTCTCCTGCTGCTGAGACGAGTCAGCCCGCTGAGACCAGACCTGCCAGCTCTCATCCAACCCGCCAGCTGTTATATATATATACATATATATATATGACACTCTCCATCTAGGATCAACCAGCTTCTTTCTGCACACCACTAGTGCTAAAGTCAAACTTGCCAACCTCTCAAGTCAAACCGCCAGCTGCTATTTCTTATTTGCTAAATGCAGCTCAATTTTGCCTATAAATAGAGGGGGTCGGCTGATGGCTTGTGGGTTCATAAATTCTGATCTTTTTGGGGTTTGTGGACCATTTTTGTGTTTTTTGTAATTTTTGTAATTTTCTCTCTCTTCGTTTCCCTCTGTCTCTCTCTAGGATTGTAATATTTTCTTTTGCTTAATGAAATAGCTTTGTTTTCTCATGGTATTGTTCTCCTTTTCTTAGCATAGCTTTTCTGCATTCTTTACTGCTTTTATAACTTAGATTTTCTGCATTCTTTATCGCTTTTAAAACTTAGATTTTCTGCATTCTTTATCGCTTTCATAACTTAGATTTTCTGCATTTTTTATCGCTTTCATAGCTTAGCTTTTCTGTATTCTTTATCGCTTTCATAGCTTAGATTTTCTGCATTCTTTATCGCTTTCATAGCCTAGATTTTCTGCATTATTTACTGCTTTCATAACTTAGATTTTCTGTTTTTTTATCGCCTTTCTTGGTTTTTGCTAAACGCACGCCAAGCCCGCGATTTTCGTCATTTCTGCTTTTTAGAATTACTGCAATCACCTTTTTCTTTCGACGATAAGATAATAGTGCGTCCCCAAAGTAGAGATAATCAATACGGCCTCGGATAAATGCGACCACGATATCATTTTCTAAAAAAATTATATCTTGTACTATAAACGATAAGGTGCACTTGCCTTTTATCGCAAGATAAGTTGGATAAATTACTTTCAAAAACTCTGCGAGAGACCTTTTTATAAAAAAATAATTAACCAAAAAAGAATTCCGGCCCCGTCGTCGTGGTGCTACCCCCGATATTCCGAAAGCGGGAGCGACCGTTACTTCCATCACCTCGACAAGTGGGATAACGGTTAAGCTCCTCGAAGTACGAGTACTCGCCGGACTCCTCGAAAACGCCTGCCGGAATCTAACCGAACCCAGGCTCCGCAGGAATTTTATTTTACTCATCAAGTTTTTGGCGCCGTTCTCGGGGACTTTTCGTGTCGTTATTTTGAAACAAGGAATCGCTATTAATTTTATCATATTCAAAATCCAAAAATAAAAAACACTCAAAACCCCAAAATAGATGTTTTCTTTTTGTAAATCTCATTTTTTCTCTTTCTTGTATTTTATTTTCAGTCCTCCTTTTCTTTTCTAGTTCTTAAATTTTGATTTGTTTTCAAATACGTATATTTGAAAACATCGAAAAGCTTTGAAAAAAACAAAAATAATGACAAACTCAAATAATGAAAAGCTTTGAAATATAAATAAAAAGAATTGTAGGAATTTTAAGATAGAACAATAGATCGTTTTCTCGAAGTAGGATTATTCAACAGACCCGAAAGGGAATTTTTGTCGATATTTCGAAAAGGGAAATCCTCATTGCTTTTATCTTTTTATTTCTCTTTTTTCTTTGCTTTCTATCTTAAAGCTTCTCTTTATTCTTTATTTTTCTTTATTTTTCTTAAGTTTTGGTATGTTTTTATATATGCATATTTCAAAAAACCCCAAAAGAATGATGAAAATATTTCATAGAAAAATCCAAAAAATAGTTTTGTTTTCTTTTATAAATATTTTATCCCTCCCCATTGTAAATAACTTTTATTATTTTGTTTTAACATATTTTGCAGGTATTAATCCGACACCCCATCTCCAAATCAGGGACGTGTTTTTTCCCCCTGCTATTTTCTTACTTGCATTTTATTTTTTCATGCTTTTTGTATATATAAATTTGGTTCTCATACTTAATTTCAACATTGGGGACAATGTTGACTTTTAAGTATGAGGGTATTTTTCTCTTTTTGTAATTATTTTGGAGAACGCTTCAAAAAAAAAATTTAAAATAAAAAAAAACTCAAAAATCAAAAAAATTCATACTTTGTATATATATTAGAAAAAATCATAAAAAGATCATAATTAAAATTTTAAAAAAAAGATGAAAAAGGAAAACTAATAAAACCAAAAAAATTTATATATGTTTTTTAAATTATTATTTCTCTTTTTTTTTTCATTTCTTTTTGTTAAGTATTAATTCCAAAAAAATTCATACTTTGTATATATATTAGAAAAAATCATAAAAAGATCATACTTAAAATTAAAAAAAATGATGAAAAAGGAAAACTAATATAACCAAAAAAATTTATATATGTTTTTTTAATTATTATTTCTCTTTCTTTTTTTTTCTTTTTCTTCTTTTCTTTTTGTTAAGTATTAATATATATATATATATATAACAAATAAAAAACAACAAAAAAATTATGATGAAAATTTTTTTTTTAACAAAAAATATCCAAAAATAGAATAAAACCCCTACTTAGCTTTTTGTTATTTTCAAAGCTAGGTTAAGTTTATTTATAAGCGTTTTCATTATTTTTGATTTGCTACATCTTTTATTTTTATCATAGTTTGTAAGTTTTAAATTTTTGGAATTTTAGTTGTAAAGAACACGTTACGATTTTAATTTAATTTGAGAAAAAAACTTTTTAGCATTACTTCAAGTTTAACCTAAGTAGCTTCTTTTTGTATTATTGGCAAACCATCTCTAGATTTTAATTGTTCTTACTTCAAACTTGTGAAACTTTAGGAATATTAAAAGCTACTGAAATTTGCTCTCAAAATTTTCTTAATTTATAAAACTCTAGAAATTTTTAAACCCTTACTCCTTATCCCCTTCATTTTGTATTTTTATTTTAAAAGATCTTATATCAATGGGAATAAGATTTCATTTCGTGAACATAGGCACCCAATTAAAATTAAAAAGATCTTATGTCAATGAGAATAAGATTTCATTCCGTAAACATAGACATTGGGTTATTTTAGAAGAGAGAGAAAAATATATATTTATGGGTATAAGATTTCATTCCCTAAGCTATCTCAAACAAAAAAAATTGAGTGGGGTGAGAGGATAAAATTCATCACCCCCAATTCAAGAATCTCTTCTCTTACCAAGTTTCCCTTATCCCTTAGCCAATAAAATTGAAACTAGATATAAATTAAAATTTTGGGAGAGCATAATTAGTAAGTTTTACTTATTCTTTAAAATTTCTTTACAAAGTTAAAGTTCTTATAATTATATTCTAAACACGGTGTTAGTAATTACAATCATTTAGGTCGCTATCTAGCTAACTTTCGAAGTCTTATTGGCTAAATTTTTTTCGCTCTTTTTAAATCATTATCATAATACATGACTTACCTTTTTAATTCCCTAAAATTTATTTCAAATTAACTTTTGATTAAGTAAAATTTTAGTAAATTAGAAATTTTATTAATGTCTTATAGGTATCTCTTACTTTTGCTCTAGAATAGCAAAAAGCTTAAGTATGAAGGTATTTGATGAATAGTAAATTATGCATATTTTTAGTATAGTTTTTAGCATAATTTTGGGTAATATTGTACATATTTTATATAAATTATTGAATAAATAATTTGTTTTAGCTAATTTTTATATTTATATATTTATATGTAAAAAGGAACTATTTAAGTATGTAAATATATATATATATAAAGTATTTAAATATATATATAAAGTATTTAAATATATATGTAAATATTTATTGAGTATAATTAAGTTAGTTATTGAATATATATTAATATAAAAATTCTGTGAATATTTATATATATATATATATAATAATATAGCAGTACAGTATAATAATAACATAGTAATAAAAAAATGTATTATAAATATAATAAATATATATGTATAATATATGAATATGTATAAGTATATATGTATAATATATCAAAAGTAAATAATAATAGTATATATATATTATATATAAACATATAAATAACATAATATATATATATATATATATATATATATATATATATATATATATATACGTCAGGAGGCGTTCGACGAATCCCTCTCAGCGTTCGATGAATCCCTCTCAGCATTCGACGAAAGGCAAACTGTGTTTGACGAACTCTCCCCGAGCTGCGTTCGACGAACTCTCCCCGAGATGCATTCGACGAACTCTCCCCGAGCTGCGTTCGACGAACTCTCCCCGAGCTGCGTTCGACGAACCCCGAGCTGCGTTCGACGAACTCTCAGTCCAGGCGTTCAACGAACTATAAATATTATATAATTATATATAACATATAAATATATATATATATATATGTCTGCAGACGTTCGACGAACTCTCCACTGCGTTCGACGAACTCTCCGCTGCGTTCGACGAACTCCGCTGCGTTCGACGAACTCCGCTGCGTTCGACGAACTCCGCTGCGTTCAACGAACTCTCCGCTGCGTTCGACGAACTCTCCGCTGCGTTCGACGAATCCCTCTCAGCCAACTATTATATATATATATATATTTATATACTATATATATACTATATATATATTATATATAAACTTATAAATAACTATAAATATATATATGACTGCAGGCGTTCGACGAAAGGCAAACTGCGTTCGAGGAAAGCTGTCATGCGTTCGACGAACTCTCCCCGAGCTGCGTTCGACGAACTCTCCGCTGAGTTTGACGAATCCCTGTCCACTACATTTGACGAACTCTCCTACCGCTGAGACTCAGGACGAACCGCTGAGACGAGTCAGCCCGCTGAGACCAGACCTGCCAGCTCTCAGCCAACCCGCGAGCTGTTATATATATACTATACATATTATATATATATATACTACATATATATGGCACTCTCCTTCTAGAATCAGCTAGCTTCTATCTGCACCCCACCAGTGCTCAAGTCAAACTTGCCAACCTCTCAAGTCAAACCGCCACCTGCTATTTCTTTTTTGCTAAATGCAGCTCAATTTTGCCTATAAATAGAGGGGGTTAGCTGATGGCTTGTGGGTTCACAAATTCTAATCTTTTTGGGGTTTGTGGACCGTTTTTGTGTTTTTTGTAATTTTTGTAATTTTCTCTCCCTTTGTTTCCCTATGTCTCTCTCTAGGATTGTAATATTTCATTTTGCTTAATGAAATAGCTTTGTTTTCTTCATGGTATTGTTCTCCTTTTCTTAGCATAGCTTTTCTGTATTCTTTACTGCTTTTATAACTTAGATTTTCTACATTCTTTATCGCTTTTATAACTTAGATTTTCTGCATTCTTTATCGCTTTCATAGCTTAGATTTTCTGCATTTTTTATCGCTTTCATAGCTTCGCTTTTCTGCATTCTTTATCGCTTTCATAGCTTAGATTTTCTGCATTCTTTATCGCTTTCATAGCTAGATTTTCTGCATTATTTACCGCTTTCATAGCCTAGATTTTCTGCATTATTTACTGCTTTCATAACTTAGATTTTCTGCTTTTCTATCGCCTTTCTTGGTTTTTGCTAAACGCACGCCAAACCCGCGATTTTCGTCATTTCTGCTTTTTAGAAATACTGCAATCACCTTTTTCTTTCGACGATAAGATAATATCGCATCCCCAACGTAGAGATAATCAATACGCTCTCGGATAAATACGACCGCGATATCATTTTCTACAAAAATTATATCTTGTACTATAAACGATAAGGTGCACTTGCCTTTATAGCAAGATAAGTTGGATAAATTACTTTCAAAAACTCTGCGAGACCTTTTTAAAAAAAATTAATTAACCAAAAAAGAATTCCGGCCCCGTCGCCGCGGTGCTACCCCCGATATTCCGAAAGCGGGAGCGACCGTTACTTCCATCACCTTGACAGGTGGGATAACGGTTAAGCTCCTCGAAGTACGAGTACTCGCCGGACTCCTCGAAAATGCCTGCCGGAATCTAATCAAACCCAGGCTCCGCAGGAATTTAATTTTACCCATCAGTCGACAAGAAGCCTTGACGTCGATAAGGCTAAAGAAGAACAGATAGCGTCGACAAGAAGCCTTGACGTCGATAAGGCTAAAGAAGAACAGATAGCGTCGACAAGAAGCCTTAATGTCGACAAGGCTAAGGAAGAACAGATGTCGTCGACAAGAAGCCTTGACGTCGATAAAGCTAAGGAAGAACAGATGTCGTCGACAAGAAGCCTTGTCGTCGGAAAGGCTAAGTAAGACTGATGCTGATGACATCGTCGTAAAGAAGGCGCGACGTCGAGAAGACTAAAGAAGGTCATATGAAGATAGGCAGTTGCTGAAGTATAGTCTGTCGACATGATATCAATTATGTCGTCGACAAGATAAGGTGGTTTCAGCGATATCGAGCAGACAAGGAGTTCTCACTGATATCAGTTTGATGACTTCGTGTCGTCTTAAGCTCGAGTTCTCGCCGATATCGAGCAGTCGAGATATCACTATCTGATGAAGAATTGAAGAAGAAACCAGTTCAAGACATCGACAAGCCCTGTCGTCGAGTTGTCCATGTCATCGTAACAATGGAAATATCGTCGAGACAGATTCAAAAGTAGCGGGACGCGCTGTCAGCATTTAATGTCGCCTCCTGATTGTCCAATCAATGCATGCTCTTGAGGGATGGGCGTCTGTCAGTAAAGGACATCATATGTGACCGTTAAGCGGCTCATCCGTCCTATAAAAGGGAACAATGATGCCCTAGAAAAGAAAGAGAGAAAAAAGAACAAAAAAGAATCCGGCTAGTAATACAACAGTATAAGCGGCGGTGAAGAAAGAAAGAAGGGAAGAACAAAACGATAATTCTGTGTTCTTCAAGTTGCAGTCAAGTCTCATCGACTGTTAAGAATCGTTCAAGGAAGATAGCCAGTCAACATCCGGTAGAGCAAGAAGCTTGAAGAAGATTTGCACTGTCAAGGTTCACATCAAAAGCATCTTCTTCAAGTAAAGAAGTCGATCTCCATCAGGCAGAAGTTCAATATTGTAAATCAATATTTGTAAGACTTGCGAGCCAAAGTTGTGGGATCAATCTTCAAATATGAGTGTCAAGCTTGAGGGCTTGATATCTGTGAGGCTTGAGGGCTAGGGCAGAGGGACTTGTGGGTCCAAACGTGTCGAGCTTGCGGGCTCGGGTGCAGTGAAGGGGCTTGCGGGCCTAGGCTGCAGGCAAGACTTGCGGGTCTGTGCTGTGTAGGGCTTGAGGGCCTGAGTGTCGAGCTTGCGGGTTCGGGTGCAGTGAAGGGGCTTGAGGGCCTAGGATGCAGGTATTTGCGGGTCTGAGTTGTATGGCTTGAGGGTCTGAGTGTCGAGATTGCGGGCTCGCGTGCAGTGAAGGGGCTTTGAGTGCCTAGGCGGCAGGGACTTGAGGGTCCGAGTTGTAAGGCTTGCAGGCCAGAGACATTGGAGGATTTTGTCGAGCCTAGCACACTGCTAGGTAGGCGCAGAGGGAAAGAGGACTACTCAAGACAACATGTCTTGAGGAACCTCTATAAGTCTTAGTGTGTTTTCTATGCTGTGCTGTTTAATCTGTAACTCTATTAACCAGAAAACAAGATCTCCAATGAGGGAAGTAAAATAATTTGAAAAACCTATTCACCCCCCTCTAGGTGAAAAGTCGACACCCAATAACTAACAAGTGGTATCAAACCTTGGTTGTTCAAAGAAAAGCTTAACAACTTGAACTTATATGCTCTTGGGTGTATCAAATCAATTGATCATCATATCCTAACTCTATGGAGAAAGTCAAAGGATATGACAACAGGAAGTTCAGATCCTTAAGTGAAAGCAGTTGGTGCTCTTCTCATATTAAAGAAGAAAGAAGTATAGGGGTCAGTGTCATAGGGATCAGAGCACCCTTGACTATTTCAGACAATGAATCTGAAGATGAAGAATGCTCTGTAGTCAGAAGAAGAATAAGAGCACCCTTGACTCTCACAGACTGTGAATCTGAGGATGAGGAGGTTTATGGTTTGATGGCTCTATCAGATGAAGAAAATCATGATGAATCACATTATGATGAGGTATGCATCACTCACACGCCTTTAAACACTGCTTCAATTAAGATAACCAAGAGTGCATCAGATGATTGTTCATCTTCTGAAAATGATGCAGAAGACTGCTCATCATGCAACAATAAGAACCATGCTGATCTAATAGAGCAGTTTGGTGATCTCTTTGCTGCTCTGAGAAAGAGCAAGAAGCTTGTTAAGAAGCAAGCTAGGGAGCTAGAATCACTCAGACCCATTAAGGCTGAGATGAATAAGGAAATGGGTATGTCCCACAATGAGGGCACCAATTCTTGTGAGCTCAAGAAAATCATAGGCAAGCTTCATGATGAAAGAAACCAAAGGGAAGAACTCATTAGGAAGCTTGAGAATGATCTTTCTTAAGGAAAGAAGCTTAGTGGCTCAATTCTCTAAGCCCAAAACTATACTGCCCATCATTGACACCTTCTACTCCTATGGAAATAAGAGGGGATTGGGTTTCAATGAAAGGGCAATAGATGCTGGGAATGGAGAAAAGGGCAAAACTGAAGCTGAGACTCATACAACCTTTCAGAAGGTAGTACTTCCCTCTAACAAACATGACCAGGACATTTTCTATGGTCACTAGATGAATGGAAGCTCCAATAGCTTGGGAAATGCTCCTAACTATGGGAGGAGAAAGGGCATGGGGATGAGTGAATTGAAGGCTCCCCATGAGGAAATCCAAATGGCCCATCATGGACCATTTGTGTTTGGTGCCTCAGCCCCCACCTTCAAGGGTAAAGGAGCAACACCTTCTCAATCTCTTCCAGATAAGAAGTAGGCTGGTAGCACCAGTATAATCAACTCTCACTTGATCATATCTAATTCCATCAACATCATGTCAGCTATCAAGCTGACATCTGTTGCTGACAAACAGATAAAGTCGAGAAGAAATAATTATACTAGAGCAGCTAGTCAGCCCTTGGCTGAGAGAGATAGGAAGAATGCTGCTGCCTTCTCTACTGAACATAAGCATTGTGATTCTCCACCCACCTCAAAAATTGTTCAGAAAAGAAGGTACAACATCCATGAATGTTGGTGCCGTGGTAAAATGGGATACTTTGCCATTGACTGTTGGCACAACCCTAGTGTATTTAGTGCAAAGGAGAGACCTCCTGGAAAGGCGAGGTGAGTAGAAGAATTCTGTTGGGTCCAGCGTTCCTTCACTTGACCCGTAGCGCCTTTCCGTTGATATAAAGATCAAGTTGCGCCTTCACCAACTGTCCGGGATTTTGGTGCAGTTGGTTGCGCTGGGTCCTCTCAATTGGTATCAAAGCAGGTTGCGGGTGCGGGTTCGAGACCGGGGGGGGGGGGGGGGGGGGGGGCGCTGATAATTCCTGAAATTCTCTCTACCTGTGTGGGTCCTGGCGGGTCAGGCGGCCGGAGCCATGTGTCAAGCCACCTCTGAGCTTGCGGGCCATGTGGAGCACCTCTGAGCTTGCGGGTCGTGCTGGACGCTGGGGGGGGGGGGGGATTGTTGGGTCCAGCGTTCCTTCACTTGACCCGTAGCGCCTTTCCGTTGATATAAAGATCAAGTTGCGCCTTCACCAACAGTCCGGGCTTTTGGTGCAGTTGGTTGCGCTGGGTCCTCTCAAATTCCTTATTATGCTAACAAGAACCTAGGACCCAAGTCACCTTGGGTTCCTAAGGGATATTAAATCTGTCTTGCACGGAAGTCCATTTAGCCAATCAAAAGCAAACAAGGCTAATGGACAATAAGTGATCCAGGCTTAACTCTGGACTAAGAGAAACCTCACCACATGACAAGATGCACTGGTCAAGGGGGAGCTAAAAATAAAGATAAGAGAAACATCACATCAAGGGGGAGCTACTAGCTCAAGAAGATATAAACGCTAAGGTGAAGGTAACTATATTGATGTTCAATACATAACCTCTTCCTTATCATTTTGTTAAAGGTAATTTTTACTTGAGTAAGCAAAAGCTATCACTCAAGGAGCACATATGTATGACACAGCTAAAGCATTGCACTGATCATACAAAAGAGTGAAAAAGAACAATATCGTTTTGAACATTAAACTATATCATCGAAAATGATGATTGGTATCGTCGGAATGAGTCCTCGACATCGAATTTGCATCACGACGATACCTAATCATCAATGGACTTTTACATAGACCTGAGCTTAACCAATCATAACAGCTTAACTCGAGTTAATCAGACATTTAACAAATGACACTTCATCTTCCAACTCGGAAACTATAAATAAGGTCAAATGTCTTAAGGTTAAAACACTTTCTACATTAGCCCTAAAAAGACGTGCTCTCTATGCCTTCGAAGAGTGGACAAGTTGACTAAACTAGAATCCCCTCCGATCAAGTAAGAAATGGCGCCAAAGAAGGAAGGATTTCTCTATGAAGGAAGCGAAGTAGTGAGGGGTGGTTTCTCAGAAGGGCCAGAAGAGATTCAGAGCGCCATTAAGCTATTAGACACCGTCGGCCTGGAGTTCACTCTCTCAGACTCAACAGTAATATTAAAAAGATAAGTGATGGAGTTCTACTCGAATGCCAAGGGTGGCTCAAAAGGAACATATGTGAAAAGCTTGATCAATGGGATAAAGGTCAAGGTGAATCCCAAGAGGTTGGCTAGGGTTCTTCAGCTACTGGCCTTCGCACAGTGGGAGGAAGATAAATAGGCCACCCAGGAAGACCTTAACAGGGCTCTGGAATGGTGCAGTCACTCCAGCAAGACCTATGGGTCTATGGAAAGAAAGAATTTCAACCAACAAAGGGAAACTCATGGGTGACATTGTAGTTAAAGCCCTCCTCTGCAAGGTAGGGTCGCATGACAGGATATCCAAGACCATGTTTGAGATAATGGCAAGGATAATCATAAGTAAGAAGACCAACTGGGGTCAGATTATTTTCAAAAGGATTCAGGACAGCTTTCAACATCCAAATTTGGGAAGAATACTATCACTATATCTACTGTTATCCTACCCTGAAAGCTTCAGCAAGAAGTTTGGCGTAAAAATCCATCACATGAGAAGGATGGACATCAGGATACTGGAAAGATGGGAGAAAACTCTGACTAAGTCTCCCAAGAAGCTGAAGACTGCAGAGGATGTGAAGAGGAAGGGAGAAAGATCATCTGAAGAAAGTGAATCAGACAACAGCTCAGACTCGTCTGATTCTAAAGTGCCTGTAGAGAAAAGAAATGTCTCCCTCCAGACCTCTGCCCTAAATCTGGGATTCGGGACAATGGTAATAACAGGAACTGAGCAAGAGGATGTTGAGACTGAGGGGGAGAAGAATGGTGAACTCCCTGCTCAAGTGGAAGAAGTGATCAATAAGATCATTGGGGCTGAGGATGCTGTCCATCATAGATCAGTAGACCACGAGGACCCAAGTAAAGATCCACAAGAAGAGAAGCTAGAGAATTCTGCTGATGACACTAGCAGAGATCTGCCAAGTCCTAAAAAGGAAAAAGAGCCAAACCAGTCACCCATTAGAAAATCTCCATCTCCAATGGTTGAGGGGAATAAAGAAGAGGAACCAGGACAAGCTAGTTCACCTCCAGAGAATAGGCCAGTGGAGTTCTCACTATTGTCCCAAATAAAGATGCTCCTGGAAGAGCAAATATTAAAAATTGAAAGTTATGTTACCTCTGCGGTCAATGAACTGAAAAGGGAACTATCTGCTAAAACTGAAAGCCTGAGAAATGATGTGAAGAATCTACACGAGTATACTGCCAAACAGACAACACTTACTCACAAGGGTCTATCTAATTTAGGGGTCAATCAAACATTGATTGTCAGCAACATAGAAAAGGCCTACATTGCATCCACCAAGAGGATGGATGAACACAAAACTAATCTCCAAGAAAGTCTAGATCACCACAATAAGGATCTAGACAGTCATCGACTTGAGACCAAGAATCACTTGGAAGTAGGAATCCACATGCTTAAAAACAAGATATTGATTTCTGAGGAGAATCTCCAGAGGGGGATATCTGAAGAAGTCATAAAGCGGGAGAGATTAATGATAAAGGCCAGTGGTGAGCATGCCATATGGACCACAAATACCATCAGGGAAGCAATGAATCTCCCTCCTCTACATTTTGACGAGCTTGCAGAAGAGTACCCTGCTGAAGGACAACATGCAGACATTCCTGATACTGCCACTGATAAGGGTAAAGAGAAGGAAGTACTGGAGGATGAAGAAGTAAAAATGAGGAAGATAAAGTACAGGGAGGAAATGGAGAAAAAGGATGACTATGAAAGATGGAGTCCCAAATCCATATCCATCATTCTAAAAGCACGAGAGCAAGTGAAAGCTAATAAAGGTGAACGATACAATGTATACGGTCCTCAAGAATGGGCTAAATATGAATATCAAGAAGAATCGAGAAGGAGTCACAGAAGAGACAAGCAAGCAAGTAAAATCCCAACTGATGCTCCTGAACCTCTCAAGTACCATCCCAAACTGTTTGAATACTTCATCAGACAAGCTGAAATGGAGCAGGAAGCCAGTGCCAAGAAAGCAAAGGGTGAAGCTGCTATGAGGGCACCAGAGATATAGATGGCAAAATCTTTAGGGGGCTAACTGTAGAAATGTCAAAATCCTTTAAAAACATTTGGCACTATTTATAAATGAAGTAATATTTGTCAAATTCTGTGTTCACTCAAACATACCTGCAATGTCATCATTATATGTTTATTTGCTTAAGATGTACTTTATCATTGAGTGGGTTATGACTTCTTCAAATATGGGGAGATTGTTGGGAACAGTGCCCAACAGTGTTCCTGATTTGAAGATGTGCTCAACTCAATGATAAGTACAAATTGTATCTAATGTCATATCTAGTTCATGCTTGTAGAGATAAGACAATATGTCCAGTACTTCAATAACCTGCCTAAGTATAATATCGTCGAAAAAGGCTGGCCATATCGTCGACAAGTATAGGCACATCGTTGAAATGATGGGCAAAGCTAAGAAGAATGATTGTGTCTGATGTCGTCGAAAAGGATCAAGCGTATTGTCAACAATATGCAAAGCAAGGCAAAATGGTGATATCATTGTGACATCTACATGACGATATCAGAAAGTCGAGATGAAGAAGCAGACTCAAAGATGTCTAAAATATCGTCGACAAGAAGCCTTGACGTCGATAAGGCTAAAGAAGAACAGATAGCGTCGACAAGAAGCCTTGACGTCGATAAGGCTAAAGAAGAACATATAGCGTCGCCAAGAAGCCTTGACGTCGATAAAGCTAAAGAAGAACAAATAACGTCGACAAGAAGCCTTCACATCGATAAGGCTAAGGAATAACAGATGTCGTCGACAAGAAGCCTTGACATCGATAAGGCTAAGGAAGAACAGATGTCATCGACAAGAAGCCTTGTCGTCGGAAAGGATAAGTAAGACTGATGCTGATGACATCGTCATAAAGAAGGAGTGACGTCGATAAGAATAAAGAAGGTCATATGAAGATAGGCAGTTGCTGAAGTATAGTCTATCGACATGATATCAAATATGTCATCGACAAGATAAGGTGGTTTTAACGATATCGAGCAGACAAGGAGTTCTCTCCAATATCAGTTTGATGACTTCATGTCGTCTTAAGCTCGAGTGCAGAAGTGATGTCCCGTATCGTCGAGATATCACTATCTGATGAAGAATTAAAGAAGAAACCAGTTCAAGACATCGACAAGCCCTGTCTTCGAGATATTGTCCATGTCTTCGTAACAATGAAAATATCGTCGAGACAGATTCAAAAGTAACCGGACATGTTGTCATCATATAATGTCGCCGCCTGATTGTCCAATCAGCGCATGCTTTTGAGGGATCTGCGAGGCTTGAGGGATAGGGCAGAGGGGCTTGCGGGTCCAAACGTGTCGAGTTTGTGGGCTCGGGTGCAGTGAAGGGGCTTGCGGGCCTAGGCTGTAGGCAAGACTTGCGGGTCTGTGCTGTGTAGGGCTTAAGGGCCTGAGTGTCGAGATTATGGGCTCGGGTGCAGTGAAGGGGCTTGAGGGCCTAGGATGCAGGGACTTGCGGGTCTGAGTTGTATGGCTTGAGGGCCCGAGTGTCGAGCTTGCGAGCTCCGGTGTAGTGAAGGGGCTTGAGGGCCAAGGCTACAGGGACTTGAGGGTCCGAGTTGTAAGGCTTGCGGGCCAGAGACATTGGAGGAGTTTGCCGAGCCTCGCATACTACTAGGTAAGCGCAGAGAGAAAGAGGACTACTCAAGACACCCTATCTTGAGGAACCTCTATAAGTCTTAGTGTGTTTTCTGTGCTGTGCTGTTTAATCTCTAACTATATTAACCAGAATATAAGATCTCCAAAGAGGGAAGTAAAATAATTTGAAAAACCTATTCACCACCCACCCTCTAGGTTATATGTCGACACCCAATAAGTAACTGTGTTGCTTTAGCAAAAATGGTTGTAGTTGATGAGTTGCCTTTCAAATTTGTAGAAAATTAATGAAGATGATGTTGAAATGCAAGTTAATGTGGAGGACGATGATGTTAAAATTAATGAAGATGGAAATTAAACTATGGTAAATATAGTAACATGTAACATACATTGGAATTTTGATTGTTCAATTATTCTGATTTAACTCATTGTTACTATATGTGGTTGCTGAATCAAGGAGTTGTGAAGCATTTGTTGCTCTTTGTCTGCTTACAGTTGCAGACACTTCACTCTTGACACATGCACTAGGTTTCAGTGACACTGTATGTAATCCATTCTATGCTCTTTAAAGCCTTATTGAAATTTTTATTGAACATGTTTATTGATATATTATCACATATAACTAGGAGCATTCCTGGCCGGAGCCCTTCTGCAGAAACTAATTTCAGGACACAAATTAAAGCTGACATATGACCCTTCAGAGGTTTACTGCTTGGATTATTTTTTGTAACCACAGGGATATCCATTGACATGCAGGTAGTTCTTTTTTATTGCTTGCTGTTTTAATACTAGAAGTACAAATTGATTTCTGATATTTCCTCTCCAATAATGTTATGTTATCATTAGAAAGTGGATCTCGAGGAATAACTATTAACTAGGCTTATCCATGTTATCGGCTTATCGCCAATCATTTATCCCAGATGAGAACATATAGAGGGTTGATGATATGATGTTAAATGACCATAAATAAGTATCAAAAACCTGAGACGCGCGCTGCTGTTAAAGGATCAAAAAAACGGTCAAACAACCGAAATCGTACCGCACAAACTGACGCCAAACCGCACCGAAACCAAACCGCACCCACGGTTTCGGTGCGGTGCGGTTTTGGCCGGTCGGAAACCGCACCCTTGCGTTGCGGTTTTGGTTTGTCCCCAAACTGCACCGAAACGCACCGCTCGCGGGGCTAGCACATACCGTATAAGAAACTTCCATGTAATCATATTGATCTCAATAACTGTATCCACCTGAAGATATAATGTAAATTGTTCATATTTACTGAATACTTGTACTGTACTTATTCTTGTGGAGGTGCTTTCCTCTTCCTGTAGAAAACCAGTGGTACCACCTTTCTTGAAGCAAATACTAGAGACTCATTCTCCTCTTCATCAGCCCTGCCAGCTTCTTAGTGAGTGTTATCTTCATTGAGAGGCTCCCCCTGAGGTTGTGCTTCCTTTTCAGCTAACTGGGCAACCACCTTTGCAATCTGTGAAACTTCATCCAAGAGCTGATCATCTTCTAGGAGCTCCCCCTGAGTTGATGCAAGCTCCCCCCTTAGTTTGAGTAGGGATCCCCCCTGATTTCTAGAACATTTGGATCTGGAACATCTGGAATTGCTGTCTGAAATGCAGTCACCATCTTAGGGTCAGGAACTTCAGCAATCTTGTCCTTCTCCTGGCCACCCTCTTTATCTTGATCAACCATTTCCTCCTCATGGATTTTCTCCCCCTTCTGAACCTTACTTACCAGGGAGGTTAAGAAATCTTTAGTTACCATGGAGGAGGACAAAAATGTTTTGAGTGCGAGGAGAGACTCTTTTGATTCTTGTAATTCACTCTCCATCTGTGAGTACTTTCTGTTGAACTTTTTGGCTTGAGTCAGCAATAGATCAGCAAATGTACCAGTAGTAAGACCTACTGCTTTAGAGCTGACTTGCTCAACATCAAATGGAGGTGTAGAATGGGAGGTAGAAGCAAGAGGTGTGTCAAGTGGAGGCGTGGATATGATGACTGGAGGAATATCTGTTGAAGCAACATTGAAGTCTGGGAAATCTTGGTGGATATGGGATTGTGATTGATTATCTTCTAGAGTTATGTGAGATTGTGGTAGAGAAGCAAAATGCATGTCTAGAAGGTTGTTAACAAAGGCGGTGATGGATGGTTGTTGTTCTTGTGGTTGGAGGGAAATCTGTGGTGTAGGTTCTGGAACTGGAGTAGATGAAAGGGTCTGGAGGTTTTGAGCAGTAACATCATCTGGAATAGTATCTTGTTGAACTACTACAAAGTCTTGTGCTAAATCATTCCTTGGGGGATCTGGTTGAATTGACTCATGATCCCGTGGAACTAGAGAAGGAGGAGGAGAGGGGGCTGCTTGACAGGCTTTAGAATATGCCCGGTCCATTTTGAGAAAATCCCTATGTTTATTCTCTTACCAGGAGGAATAGACACTCCTTTTGACTTGCAGACTATTGGATAATGATAGAGTAGAACTTGGCTCATCATTCTCATATAGAAATTCTCCTTATGAGCATATTTGTGTCCTATCATCTTCAGGAGGCACCTCCCCCAGTTTATCCTCTTGTTCAGAACCAAAACTCCCATTACTTATAGTTGTTGTTTGGGAATTGCATCATGAGCTGAAATCTTGCTTAGTAACACCTTTCCCACTATATCAGCTAAGAACCTATAATCTTCAGATACATCATTCTTTTTTAGGTTAATGTCCTTCTCCTTTCTAAATTGCATTATCTGTATTGCCTTACTAGTCTCTTCCCCTGTCAATTCATCAGAATCATCACCTGTTGGTAAGTCAAAGGTGTGAGATAACATTTCCTCTATAATGTTGATATAAGTTTCAGAGATTCTCCCATTGAGGGATCCATCATCTCCTATGTCAACGTTTCCCTTCAGCTCTGTCAACTCGACATCAAAAATCTTGCACCTTGTTGAGATCAGTTTTGTCAATCAAGCAGTATGAAACAAGCCGAGAATGGCTTTGAAGTCATCAGAAGTAGTGTTGAATGATTCCACATCCATATCAAAACCAGAGTTCACCTAGGTGGAGCCAGCTAATCTGTAGTACCTGTAAACACAAGAGAAAGAGAGAGAGGGGGAAGTGTTGGAACTAAGACTTGGCCCCAATGAGGAGATTGGACCCCTTAGAGGGGGTGGGTAACACTTACTGATCCCGTGGAAGGAAACATACTAGAGACTAAGAGCTGGACACATATCCTTGGCTACATCTCGGAGGTTCCACCACACACCGAGAAGATCTTTAGAGCGAGTTCCCTCCCAAGCCAAAGCTGAAGTTGGGCATCCTTGGATAGCCTGAGGAGCTAAAAAAAGAACATAGGGAGGAAGAAGCCAAGAATTTAGAATCCTCTCCAAAGGTACCCTTTAAGGTCTATATATAGTTTTTCTCTCCTGGTCTGCTAACACCCCAAACTGGTCTGCTAACAGCCAACTCCGCTATTCTAAAGTGCTATTGGCAGCCCACCAAGGGTATATTGATAATTTCACCTCTAAACCCTTCCGGGATAGTGACTCGTGAAGGCGCCAATCTCCAGCCTCTTGGGCGAGTGGCCCGCGAAGGCACCACTCGCCAGCCTCCCTGGGTCAGTGACCTGTAAAAGCGCCATCTGCCGGTCTTCTTGCGAGCCGGGTTCGCGAGCTCTCCCTCTGCGAGTGGAGGAGCCAATCCTCCCGCCTCCTTGGTATGGAGACTCCTCGCTATACCCCACTCACGAGGTAGAATGCTTGGTTCACCTCCTCCCTTTACCTTACTCTCCGCGAGACGACGAGGTACTCCTTGACCCACACTCGCCTGATCTATCTTCTGGCAAACACTGAGTTGTACACAATCCCCGCTCTTTGTGAGATTGTTCCAATCTTGCGAAGAAACATCCAACCCTTGTGTTTGCAAGGAAATTGCTGACCTGGCAGGAATCTTTGGTAGGTCCCACCCCTGGCGCTATAAATACTGCAGCTTCCGGGCAGTGGGTAAAACTTTTCTTCACCATCTCTTCTTGCCATTTGCTATTACAGTCGCTAGAATGCCTCTTTTAGAACTCTCAAGCTCGCCTAGTCGCGTCCCGGATGAACGAACATTCGTCGACCCTCCAGCTCGCCCCTGGCACGGGCGACGGGCCTCTTTGGCCATTCCAAAAATAATGAAGGCGAAGATGGTCCGGCGACACCCCGGGGGGAATAGGGCCTTGCTCAGGGAGCTTTCGTCCGACAGCCGACGTGTTGGGCAGGTACCCAAGTTGACAGGTTGGCATCCCTCATTATTGTGCTAACTCTACTTTTCTTTTTCACATGTCACACTTTTGGGAGGAACCCTTGCGAGTGGGACCCTGGCAAATACTAACCTCCCCTCCCTTGGGGAACTGACTCGGCGATCATGGACGTGGATGCAGATGACCTGCAAGTGCCCTCGCCGCGACCTGGTGAGATCCTCGCTCCTCTTCCTGTCCATATTTGCTGACTGTTGGCCTTTGATCGTCTTGTAGAGAACCCCCTGATGACCCCCGAGAAGCGCGACACTCCAGTGGGCTCACCGATTCCTCCAAGCGGGACCGTCCCTACCCCTGGGTTCAGTCTCCTAGGCCAGCGGAGCCCTGGCGGTACTCTCTATGCCAAAAACCACAACCATGACACCGTGCCGCACCTTGCCGAAATCCACAATCAAGAGGCCGTGCCGCACCTTGCCAAAATCCACAACCAAGAGACCGTGCCGCATCTTCCTGGACTGGGGAAGACCATCACGATGTCCTTCACCGAGGCCTTCCAGGGACTACCGGGCTCTTCTTTCCAGTGCCCTGGTAAAGGGACCATAGCCATGCCAGGTTGGTTTATACTAGTGATCCGTTGCACCTTATTCTCGTCACTAACTTCTATCTCGCAGCCTTCTGCGAGAGCTCTTCCAGGGACCTAATCTACGGGGAGGAGGAGATGTCATCCCCTCCTTCGTCGGATGATGACTTCCTGGGGATCCCCGCGATCCCGAGCTGATGAAGAGGCGGACCGCCGTGGTGCTCCAGAAGTACGACTACCTGCTGCGGGATCTATATAGCCAAGCGCGAGAAGACAGGGCGACCACCGAGCAACGACTCGCCACCAATGAGGATAAATATGCGCGGGTTCTCGGCGAGTTGCAGATGAATACCGGTGGCGAGGTCACTTCTCTGGGGGTGCACCTCTCACAGGCGGAGGAACAAGTCCGCCTGCTGCATCGCGAGCTCCGCATCATCCACGCCTACCACTACACGCGGGTACCGCTGAGCTCGGGGGTGCTGGGTATACAACCCTGTATTCGCCCAGTGGGTCCCCGGGGCCCAAGATGTCATTAGGCCCAATATTTTTAAGAGGCACTACCCCAAGCAAGAGGGGAGGGTGAGCCTTTGGACGGGCTTAATTCCGAGGAGCCAGCCCCAGGTTATTCCCAGATGAGGGGTGAGAGGGGAGGCAGCTGGCCTCCCACTCGCCCGGCTCCAAGAGGGGGGGCGAGCGGGGAGACAGCCGGACTCCCGCTCTCCTAACCCCAAGAGTGGGGTGGGGGGGGGGGGGGGAGCGGGGAGGCAACCGGCCTCCCGCTCGCCGAGCCCCAAGAGGGGGAGAGGTGCGAGTGGGGAAGCAGCCGGCCTCCCGCTCGCCTAGCCCCAAGGTGGGGGGCGAAAGAGGCAGCGACCAGCCCCCTCTCGCACAGCCCAAGATGGAGGGCATGAGAGGAGGCATCCTGCCCCCTCTCGCCCAGCCCAAGGTGGGAGGGCGAGAGAGGAAGCGACCTGCCCCCTCTCGCCCAGCCCAAGGTGGGGGGGCGAGAGAGGAGGCAGCCAGCCCCCTCTCGCCCAGCCCAAGGTGGAGGTGGGGGGGGGGGGGGGGGAGAGGAGGTGTCCTGCCCCATCTCGCCCAGCTCCAGGAAGGGGTCTACGTTTAGCATCTCGGAATAGCGGGATTTGGCTGTTAGCAGGCCAAATTTGGGGGTATTTTTGTAATCTCTTAGGCCAGAATCAGGATATTGGCAGACCAAGCTCATAAATCTATAAATAGGACCAAAGGGGGCACCTTTGGGGAGGACTTCTCTTTGGGCTACTCTCTCCCTAGGTTTCTTTGGTTAGTGGAGAGTGCCTCCAAAGGTGCCCATGCTCAGGATTCGCTTGGGAGAGGAAGCTCTCTAAGACCTTCCGGGTGTGTGGCGGGACCTCCTCGCTGAGCCCTTGGTCTTGTTTTTAGTCCCCTCATCTTTTAGACCAGCGTTCTCCCTTGAGAGAAGTAAGTGCTAGGTCACCCCCCTTTTGGGGGCCCGAGCTCCACAATATACCAAGTGTTGGTTTCAACATTTGTGGTGCGGTGAGCGTGGAGAGTGACCAGCACAGAAAATCTCAAGCTGAGCTCCATGGATGGAGGTGGAAAAGATGGATCCTACCAGGGCCACTCGCAGCCACCCGTGAAAGAGGTGATGATGGAAATGTTCAAAGACTTCAAGCGAGAGGTCCTGCAGACCTCACAGTGGGCTTTCGCCACGAGGGGCGAGTGTGAGACACCGACAGTCTCGGTGGTCCTTCCCCCGCAGATAGGTGAGAGCGCTCCTGGCCAGCATACTGGGAAGGAGGTGTCGGCCGAAGAAAGTGGGCGAGACCCCCCGGGCGGCAGCCATCTAGTAGCCCGATGAGTGCGGAGGTCTGCGACCCGACTTCGCGAGAGCGAGCCTGAAAGGAGAGTTTTAGTTCTTATTCTTATTATTAAAACTCTTGTTTAACTTTGTTTCAAAAAATGATATATATAAAATATGTAGATGAGTTACTGATTGCTGTATGAGAAATAAAATCAAACAGTTAGAGTGCAAAGTAATAAACAACAAAAGAAATAAAACAAAACAAACAAGCACATCCAGATGCACAAAGAAATATAGTAGTTCCCCTCAAATGGGTACATCTACTCTTCTACCCACTGGTAGGAATCCACTAGGAGAGTTGATCAGGTGCCCTCACACCAAGGTGTTTTTGATCAGGTGTCCACACACCAATGGAGGTTTGATCAGGTGCCCAATTCACCTATAAGCTTTTGACCAGGTGCTTATAAACCAACTAGATTTTTTTATCAGGTGTCTTGCCACCAACAGGTAAACGTTTGAAAGGAGTTTTAACCCTGTACAAGATGGGTGAAGGAGAAAGGGAAAGATTTATTTGTTCTTCTCTTTTTGCTGAGAAGACTCTTGATGAAGATCCTGATTGGTAGTTGAGTTGGATCTTGATGATGATGTTGAAGAGCTCCCCCTGTCTGATATAATTGTTGACAGTTTGTGGAGGCCTCTTCTCTTGATTGTACAAACTCCTTTCTTCTTTATGCAGTAATGATCCTGAGCAAGTGATTGTGATTGGTGTCTCAGGATGAAGATGATCTGCAAGAAAGAAGTTAGGCAAAAAGAAGATAATAATATATTTGATCTGATCTTCTTTTTGCTCCTCTGATTCTCTTCTTCTTCCTTTTCCTGTAAATCAAGTGTTAATGTATTATGTCTATCTATGTTAGATCTGTACAACAATATATATATCCTGAGCTCCCCCTGTCTGATATGAAGATCCTGATTGGTATTTGAGTCTGAAAGCATATAGAATATGAAATATAAATCTGCCTAAATTTCGTCGAGCTGAGCTCTCCTTTCGTCGAGCTCATCATTTCATTCGTCGACCAGAACATGTGATTTACTGTTTCAGAACATATGCTGAAATTCGTCGATCTCAGCTCGTCATTCGTCGGGCTGAGCTCGCCAAATGATATTGATTAACTGCAGAGAACTTTCGTCGAGCACTGCTGGAATTTCGTCGACCGCTGCTTCCCTGCTATAATCTGTCGAGCGCTGCTTATATAAGATCTGTTCGTCGATCACCGTTCGACGAATGCTGAGTGCCGTTCGATGAATGCCGAACTAAAACTAATATATGAAATATATTATTTCTCTTATATTATTTTATATTAATTTCTCTTATAATATTTTCTCTTATATTATTTAACTTATTATATATATATATTTTTCTTAGTATATTATTTATATATATATTATCTTTAGCCTTTTAACTTAATGATAATTAATCTAAGTTAAGATATATTATGATATATACTTAGACATTAAAGGTGGATCCTAACTCAAATCAAAACTAAGGTTCCAACAATCTCCCCTATTTATAATAAGAAAGACAAAGTCTGATAGCTTCTTTCTATATAATCCTCTTTAATCAGAAGAGACTCACACTCAGTGCCAAGATCATTTCTGATCAATGCAACTACAGTAGAATGCTCAACATGATTTTAGGAGAAAAAAATCTGTAAGAAAGTGAAGTCTATCTGACATTGTTTTTAATGATAGAAAATTCAAAGAAACTTAAAACTGCTGTTTTAATTATAATTGTAATTTAAGTAAAAACATTATACTTTTAAAACAAAAATGCCTTATAGATGGATAAGTTGGCCTTTTTATTTCATTAAAATATAAATTTGAAAATTTTCTTTTATGTTGCTGAACAGACATAAATTTTTTTCTTTAAAGTTCTGTTTGAACTTATCAGCCTCATTTTCTAAACAAATAAATTGTTCTGCTGTTATTTTAAAAGCTTCTTTAATTTTAACAGAAATTAATTTGTTTATTAATAGCTTTTTACTGATTCTGTTTTCAGAAATT
Organism: Dactylorhiza incarnata; assembly: GCA_033032865.1. NCBI lineage: Eukaryota > Viridiplantae > Streptophyta > Magnoliopsida > Asparagales > Orchidaceae > Dactylorhiza > Dactylorhiza incarnata. The sequence continues at coordinate 12,142,158 of JAWHQI010000023.1, read as the reverse complement.
TTTATACCTGCACAAGGTAATGTGAAAACAGATCTGAAATTTTCAGAGGTAAAGTTATGAAATGATGTTACCTCTTTTACCTTTTGTGTTTTATATTCAGATTCTGATGTGTAATCTGAACCATATATGGCCATCATACATAATTTTCTGGCCTTTTGTTCTTCTTTTTCTTCTTCTTCACTTAGAGTAAGTGATGGTTCTGCATCAAAAATAATGTTAGTGGAAGAGGAAGAAGATGGTTCATTTACCATCCTAGAGAGGGAGTTCCAGATGGCCTTTGCTGAAGTGCAATAAGCCACTTTTTGAAGAATGTCATCAGACATTGATTGAGTTAATATCTCCATGGCTATGGCATCAGCACTGATCAACTTTTCTTGATCATCTGTTGAAGAAGAGGAAGATGAAGTTCCTGTCAAAATAGATTTATATATATCTTCATCTATAACATTCATAAATAATTAAATTCTAATTTGCCATAACTCAAATCTATCCAAATTACAAAAAGGTGGATCTGAAATAGAAAAATCTGATAGTGTCATTTGGAAAAACCTTTTTATAACAAAACAAAATAAGAACTAAGGTGATCTTTGTGATTTCAGGTGTTAGTCTGTGTGAAAAATCAACTTCCTCTGATACCAATTGAAAGGGGTTCAATTGAGTATCAGGTGCAAGAATTGAAAAAAAATAAAATCAACCTCCTCTGATACCAATTGAAAGGGATAATTGATATCCTCTGATGAGGGTGATTGATAAAATCAACCTGCTTTGATATCAATTGAAAGGAGAGTTTTAGTTCTTATATATGTTAAAACTCTTATTTAAGTTTTGTTTTAAAATAAATGATATATAAAAATATATAATGTGTTGTTTGCTGATTGAGTAATAAAATCAAACAGTTAGAGTGCAAAGTAATAAACAGCAAAAGAAATAAAACAAAACAAACAAGCACATCCAGATGACACAAAGAAATATAGTAGTCCCCCTCAACTGGGTACATCTACTCTTCTACCCACTGGTAGGAATTCAGTAGGAGAGTTGATCAGGTGCCCTCACACCAAGGTGTTTTGATCAGGTGTCCACACACCAATGGAGGTTTGACCAGGTGCCCAATTCACCTATAATCTTTTGACCAGGTGCTTATAAACCAACTAGATTTTTTGATCAGGTGTCTTGCCACCAACAGGTAAACTTTTGAAGGGAGTTTTAACCCTGTACAAGATGGGTGAAGGAGAAAGGGAAAGATTTATTTGTTCTTCTCTTTTTGCTGAGAAGACTCTTAATGAAGATCCTGATTGGTAGTTGAGTTGGATCTTGATGATGATGTTGAAGAGCTCCCCCTGTCTGATATGAAGATCCTGATTGGTAGTTGAGTCTGAAAGCATATAGAATATGAAATATAAATCTGCCTAAATTTCGTCGAGCTGAGCTCTCCTTTCGTCAAGCTCATCATTTCATTCATCGACCAGAACATGTGATTTACTGTTTCTGAACATTTGCTGAAATTCGTCGATCTCAGCTCGTCATTCGTCGGGCTGAGCTCGCCAAATGATATTGATTAATTGCAGAGAACTTTCGTCGAGCGCTGCTGGAATTTCGTCGACCGCTGCTTCCCTGCTATAATCTGTCGAGCGCTGCTTATATAAGATCTGTTCGCCGATCACCGTTCGACGAATGCCGAGTGTCGTTCGACGAATGTCGAACTAAAACTAATATATGAAATATATTATTTCTCTTATATTATTTTATATTAATTTCTCTTATAATATTTTCTCTTATATTATTTAGCTTATTATTATATATATATTTTTCTTAGTATTATATATATATATAATTTTTAGCCTTTTAACTTAATGATAATTAATCTAAGTTAAGATATATTATGATATATACTTAGACATTTAAGGTGGATCCTAACTCAAATCAAAACTAAGGTTCCAACAGAGCCACTCGCCAAGCCGGGTGGGGGGGGGGGGGGGGGGGGGTAGTCCCTTTTGTGAGTTGATCCTTTCGGCCCCGATTCCAGAGGGGTTCAGGGGGTCGGAGATGACTTACTACTCCGGCAAGGATGATCCAGTCCTGCACCTGCAGTGGTTTGAGGACATGGTCTCTATCAGACCTATGTCAGATGCCTTCCAGTGTCGTCTCTTCGCCACCACCCTGAAAGAGAAAGCGAGGGAGTGGTTCCACCAGCTCCCCGGGGGGTCTATCTGTACCTTCGAGGATCTGCGTCGAGGTTTTCTGCTGCGCTTCTCGACGTCGAAGAAGAGGAAGAAGGATGTCGAGGCACTCTTCAAGATTAAGCAAGAGCCAAGGGAGTCACTGTCTCGCTACATTGACAGGTTCTAGGAAGAGGTCCTACTCACCCAGGAGGTGCCAGGGTTCACCTTCCAGCTCGCCTTCATAGTGGGGCTGCGGGAGGGGTTCTTCAAGATGAGCTTAAAGCGGAAGACCCCCATATCCTTCGAAGAATTGATGGAAAGGGTGGCGTAAGAAATTGAGGGCGAGGAGGCTAACCCGGAGTTCGCAAAATGGTTGGCCAAGCTGAGTGAGCCAGAGGCAAGGCGGTAAGGAGGGGGCATGGAAGATCCTAAAAGAAAGTTTGACTAAGGAGAGGGGAACTTCCAAGGGGATAGACCCGACCACCCAAGGTGGAGGCAGGTACCGTGGGCACCGCCTCCACCGCTTCAGCAATCCATGGAGATTGGCTGGGGAAGAAGGAGGAGAGCCAGAAAAGTAGAAAGAAGAGGAAGAGGAGGGGATAGGGTGGCATTACCCTACTGTGACTTCCACCAGGAGGAAGGTCACGTGATGTCTGCCTGCCCTGAGTTCTTAGAAATGAGGGGGACAAGGGATCCGATGCAGCAACAACAACAAATGGTAGGGATCGAGGAGGACCATGCATGGGAGTGGGAGACAAAGAAGGGATGTCCCGAGCAAAGCGGTGACGACAAAAAACGTTTCTACGCAGAAGTCCATGTATCGATGGTTTCTTTCAAACTTAGTTTTTTCTCGCATGTAATATGATGACTAATGTGATGAAAGGTTTCAAGAAGTACTTAGCCTCTATGCTGGCCTGCTGACCAGGCTCCCAACAAGATGGCAGGTCCGAGGATCGCTCAGTGGCGGGAAGGTTTCAAGAAGTACTTAGCCCCGACGCTGGCCCGCTGACCAGGCTCCCACCAAGATCGCAGGGCCGAGGATTGCTCTGTGGCCGGAAGGTTTCAAAAAGTACTTAGCCCCGATGATGGCCAGTTGACCAGGCTCCCACCAAGCTGGCAGGTCCGAGGATCGCTCGGTGGCGGGGAGGTTTCAAAAAGTACTTAGTCCCGATGTTGTCCCGCTGACCAGGCTCCCACCAAGCTGGCAGGGCCGAGGATCGCTCGGTGGAGGGAAGGTTTCAAGAAGTACTTAGCTCCGACGCTGGCCCGCTGACCAGGCTCCTACCAAGCTGGCAGGGTCAAGGATCGCTCGGTGACGGGAAGGTTTCAAAAAGTACTTAACCCCGATGCTGGCCCGCTGACCAGGATCCCACCAAGTTGGCAGGGCCGAGGGTCGCTCGGTGGCGGGAAGGTTTCAAGAAGTACTTAGCCCCGACGCTGGCCCGCTGACCAGGCTCCCACCAAGCTGGCAGGGCCAAGGATCACTCGTTGGTGGGAAGGTTTCAAAAAGTACTTAGCCCCGACGCTGGCCCGCTGACCAGGTTCCCACCAAGCTGTCAGGGCCGAGGATCGCTCGGTGGTGGGGAGGTTTCAAAAAGTACTTAGCCCCGATGCTGGCCCGCTGACCGGGCTCCCACCAAGCTGGCAGGGCCGAGGATCGCTCAGTGGTAGGAAGGTTTTAGAAAGTACTTAGCCTCGGGATGGTTCTGCTGACCGGGCTGTCACTAGCCGGCGGGGCAGGTTGACCTCTCAGGGAAGCTAAGTAATTTTTTCTCCCGAGATGGTTCCACTGGTCGGGCTCTCACTAGCTGGCAGGGCAGGTTGACCACTCTGGGAAGCTAAGTAATTTTTCCTGGGATGGTTCCGCTGACCGGGCTCTCACTTGCCGGTTGGGTGAGCAGACCACTCGGGTGATGGCTCGACATAGACATTTCAGAAAGAAATCCCTGAGTCTTTTCTCCACCTCCGGCTGAGCGGGGGTCTTGGGAGGTGTGGAGCCTTCTCAACTCCGCTCAGCGGCACTCGCCGAATATGCAGTGTTGGACTTTTCTTTTCGAGCGTGCGACCCGCTTGCAAAGAGCGGAGATTGCGTACAACCCTGTATTCACCGAGTGGGTCCCCGGGGCCTAAGATGTCATTAGACCCAATATTTTTAAGAGGCACTGCCCCACGAAAGAGGGGAGGGTGAGCCTTTGGATGGGCTCAAGTCCGAGGAGCCAACCGCAGGTTATTACCAGAAGAGGGGCGAGTGGGGAGACAGCTGGCCTCCCACTCGCCCGGCTCCAAGAGGGGGACGAGCGGGGAGACAGCCGACCTCCCACTCACCAAGCCCCAAGAGAGGGGGGGGGGGAGGGGGAGCGGGGAGGCAGCTGGCCTCCCGCTCGTCGAGCCACAAATGGGGGGGGGGGGGGGGGGAGGGGGAGGCAGCCGACCTCCCGATCACTGAGACCCAAGGTGGGGGGCAAGAGAGGAGGCGGCCTACCCCCTCTCGCCCAACCCAAGGTGGGGGGGGTGGGGGGGTGGGGGGGGGGGGGGGGGGCGAGAGGAGGCGGCCTGCCCCCTCTCGCCAATCCCAAGGTGGGGGCGAGAGAGGAGGCAGCCTGCCCCTCTCGCCCAGCCCAAGGTGGAATGCGAGGGAGGAGGCAGCCTGCCCCCTATCGCGTACCCCAAGGTGGTGGGCGAGTGAGGAGGCTGCCTGCCCCATTTTGCCCAGCTCCAGGAAGGGGTCTGCGTTTAGCATCTCAGAATAGTGGGATTTGGCTGTTAGCAGGCCAAACCTGGGGGTATTTTTGTAATCTCTTAGTCCAGAATCAGGCTATTGGCAGACCAAGCTCGAAAATCTATAAATAGAACCGGGGGGGGGGGGGGCACCTTTGGGGAGGACTTCTCTGTGTGCTACTCTCTCCCTAGGTTTCTTTGGTTAGTGGAGAGTGCCTCCAAAGGTGCCCAAGCTCAGCATTGGGTTGGGAGGGGAAGCTTTATAAGACCTTTATGTTGTGTGGCGGGACCTCCTCGCTGAGCCCTTGGTTTTGTTCCTAGTCCCCTCAGCTTTTAGTCCTATGTTCTCCCTTGAGAGAAGTAAGTGTGATGTCACCCCTCTTTTTGTGGGCCCGAGCTTCACAAGAGACCAAGTATTGGTTTCAACACTGGGCCAAGGTCGATGGAGGTGGATCCAGTACTGATCCTTCTCGCGCCCCTCTCCCCCACTCGGCGAATCTGTAATGTATTTTTTTTTATCTTTTTAATTTGAACCATCTGCGAATAATGCTACTTTTACTGAGATCGGTACTTTGTGCCCGGTATTGGGCTTTTCGCTCCTATTTATTTGCTGTGATATTATTGCTCGTGCTGTGCTCGCTAGTTATATTCTTCTCTTTATGCTTTTGTACATAATTTTCGTGGAACTCGCCTCGCTCACATTGCACTCGCCCAGCCTATAACGAGCTGGCCTTGAACAATCACCACGAGCGCGAGGGGGGGGGGGGGGTGGGCTGGTTAAGAAATTGAGTCACATCGTTGGGAGATTCCGCTAACTGCACCCTGGATACCATGATTTTGCTAACCGCACCCCCTGATGCCTCGATTCCTCCCCGCGGCCTTATATTTTTCTATAAATAGGGCTCGACTCCAGCGCTAACCACCGCATTCACTACTCTCGATCCCTTGCCTCTTTCGTTCTCGATAACTCGCGCTAGCTCTCTCGCTGTCGCTCTTTTCTGCCAAGATATGGGTGCTGATGGAGGCGATACTGAGGGTCGGGTGATGAGTCTAATTTATATAGGGTTTTTCGGACTCATCTGGGCTAGTTTTCACGCACTTGCACTTCACTTTTGGATCATAATCGTTTCTATTTACGCAATATCATTTATGTACACGAAGTGCACGTTTAAGCCCGTTTTGGTGCGGTTTTGTCCTACCCTTGTATTCAGCTCGTTTTTATAGTTATATAGATCTTTGCGAATGCTTGGATTGGATATTATTTTGCCTCTGCCAGTGGTCCTGGACATTTTCCTGCAGGTACAGGGGTTGTGTGGACGCTCAGAGTTGGTTTGGGCATTTTTAGCTTAAATGGCCACTGATCGTGCGTTTTTGTTTGCGCACGACCATTGGTCGTGCGCATTCCTCCATTTTCACCCGAGCGGTTAGCATGATCACTGGATTCCTTCTTGCAAGACTACTGGCCGTGCGCTACTGCCCGTGCGCTATTTTGGCATTCCAGATTCTACTACAGGTTGTCCGCGCACGATCAATGACATTTCTTCGCGCACGACCACTGGTCGTGCGCCACTGATCGTGCGCGCTGTTTTATTCTGACGCCTGCATATAGCCTACTTCGTGATTTAAGGTCAGACCAGCACCATCTCTACTGATTTTTTGAGCTCCAGTCCACCCATTTCGCCTCTCCTTCACCAACCGCCATTTGGAGGTTCTCTGGGCATATTCTTCACGCCAATCTTGAGCCGGAGTATCCTCTCGGCCTCCTCCATCGTTTGAAAACTTCCAAGCTCCATTTCAATGGATTTTGCATGATATCCTTGGAGTTCTCCGGCAAGATCGTGGCTGAAGGCTATTGACGAAGAATACGGGTCCATTGGGAGGTAGTGACAGCCCTCTTCTACCCCGGACGGTAGTCGAAGACCGAGCGCGGATGAGGATTGACAACCCTACATTTTCGGCCGCGAATCTCGACGAGTCTTCGTGCTTTGGTTGTAATCTTACCTCCTCCTTGTTATTTTTGCTAATTCTATTTGATGTGCGTGATTTGTATGTTTCTATATGAACGATGTCCATAAACCCTAAATGTTATTAGTGTAATTTTCCATGATTTTGTGAGTATATTTGTGGTTTATGAGATTTGAGGAGCGCCCACATTCCACCATCTATCCACCCATCACGATCGTGTGTCGCACTAACAATTGCTAGTGGTGTGCTTAATGAAGAGGTGCTTGACCCTCATTCCGCCAGTGCGAATCACTCATCTGCAAGCCTACTCGTCCATCCGCGTAGCGAAGCAGTGCATAACTGCCTGCATAGTTTTCATCACCCAGTGAAGCAGTGCATAGTGGCCTGCATTTTAGTAGTATAGTTTCTAATATTTTATTTTCCATAAACCAAATCACCCCTACACATTTCACCAGACCTCTAGGACTTCGATCTCAAGTCCTTCCTCAATTGTTAACTCCACCTTACTATGTTCCTTAAGAGATCGATACTTGGGTAAATTCACCCATTTATATTACTTGAACGATCGGTACATTGTCATGTCGTGCCGCAGTCTTGCTACCGCCTATAGCAGTGTGCTAGATCCGTGCATCAAATTTTTGGCGCCATTGCCACGGAACATAGTCGTGTGAGTTTTCTGGAGAGGGAGAACCTGAGAGAGAAGTTCTTCCATCTGTAAATTGCATCCTTTATTTTATTTCAGTTCTTGTTATTCCATTTTCTTGTTTTATATTAGGTTGCCTTAGTAAATTATTGTTGGGTGTATTTTGCACAATAGTGTTTTTCTTTTGAATCTAGTTATCTTCACGCAATGTGGGCCTCATTTAATATTCGTTGTCGTTGGTGTGGAGATACCTCTCATGCTAGTGATAGATGTCCAAAGGGAGATAATAGCCCTAACACTCAAGGCCAGTATATGGAGCATTGACTTCGTCTAGTACTCCATATGGTGCGCGTAAGTCCTATGGCTATTCTTCTGAGCCTTTAATAACACACTTCTTTGCGGCTTCAGCACCTGTTGTGCCAAAGAAGCCATCAAGGCAGTGCTTATTTTGTCAGAGTACAGATCATGCCTTGAAGGATTGTGTTGCTTATCTTCGCCAATTGGATGAGGATGATGAGCCGGATATCCGGATCGTCCTGACTCCTAACTCTGACAGCACACCTTCTACCTCTGATTACGTTGCTTTGTCACCTTCAAGTTTTGAAGGGAATGATGCAGACACGCTCATCAGAGTTGTGGTAAATGTATGTTCTGACATAGCTAAGCCTATCTCCCTTGTGCATACATCACCTTGCGTGGATTCAATTCTTTGTGAGGAATCGATGCTTGACTTTTATTCAAACATTATTCCTCCCCCTGTTGTGTATACTACTACATTCGTCTCTGACGACATTATTGAGGATGTTTCGTAGGATAAGGCAGGTGATTTGTGTGTTGTGCCTATTCCTATGGAGGAGGATATTTTCCAAGGTGACGAGTATTCTACCTTAGCACCGGTGGAGGAAGTCCAAATCGTGGAGGAGGCAATTGATGATCCTACTGAGCCCTGCAGCATTGTCGACGATGCCGATAGTATCCTTTTGCTTCAACCTATCGGGAATGAGACCGGTACCACTCCCCGATTGATGTTTATTTAAGTTTTTCTTCTCTTTTATTTCCTGACCCCCCTTCTTCATTTGAGCCTGTGCAGGTTGAGTCTTCACAGGTACTCAAGGAGGACTCAGAGCATTTTGCTCAGGTCAATGATGAGCGTATCCTCATATGTGAGGAGGTTGACCCCTCCTCCATAAAGGAAGCCTCATTCATTGCCTTCTCCTCCCGCCGCCTCCCTGAAGATGACACCTTGCTGGGCAAGGATGTTTTTGGTGAGATTTGTGAGGAGTACTCCTCCTCCTCTTCTTACTTTTTATTCCCTCTACCTGTGAAGAGCAGGTATTATTTATATTTAGGTAGGGGAGTAACTGTTCTGTCGTCGTATCGGTACCCGCTACCGACACTCATATTAGAACAGTTACCTGTACATTTCCTTTTTCATACTCCCATCAGCTAGAACTCTTAAAGTTCTGAATAAGTCTTGCTGGGAGGACAATAAGCCTAGTAGTTATCTTACTTTTTCTTGCATTTTTATTCTATCTAGTTTGTTTAGTTAGTTGTATTTCTTTTTTATGTCTATTTTCTTTTGTTTTGGAGGAGCTCACCCCTGCAGGTACTCTTTCTGATGGAGGATGCAGTGGCTTGATTTTTGTTTACATGCATCTTCTGGTTTGTTCACTCGCTGAGCATTGGGTACTTTCTTCCCCCTAGCTTTATTATTAATTTCATAGCCATATATTGTGTTGGATTGTGTAGTTTAAGTCTGGGGGAGAGTCATTTTATGTACCCACTCACGTGCACTATTGCATAGCATGCTAGAAGCTTTTATTTAAGATGTTTTATTTATTTTCTTTGCACACCACAACACCCACTTGAGCGTGTACTTAGCTGTTGGCGCGTCATGAGTTGAACTCATTCTTTTGTGTGATTTGGGAAAGTCTAGGTGCTGGCTTAAGATTATGTAATGGAGTAAAATGTTCACTCATGCAGTGCTCCTAGCCGAGTGCTCATGTGTTGCATAGAAATCCATGTAGAGTAGATTTTTCTTTATACTTTTAGTTTTATACATTTCTATTAGTGTAAATATTATTTACTCTACTCAAATGGTGAATCCGGTGCGAATCATAAGGTAGCATAGGGATGTGTGTAAAGTATCGTTAGACGCGTATTGCTCAAGCTGGGAGGAAGGATAATCTTTCTCGGTGGCTAAGAACTTGCCCCAAGCGATTCTTGAAGCATATGCATATGATATTTCTGTTGCGCGAGAATGACGTAGGCCATCGTTTTGGTCCGGTTGAGCCATTGTGCCCTTCCTGATATCTTCCCTGGCTAGCCCATTTGTGCCTACCCAATTCTCTTGGTTCAACTTCACCTATACCTCACCAAAGCCTCAAATCCAATCCTAGTCGCATACCCAAATGCGAGCATTTTGTTTAGATTTTAATTTGGTGGTGTTGATTGTGGAAATATAATGTGTTCATTGAATATGTGCTGAAACGAAAAGAAAGAAAAAGAAAGAAAAAAAATATATTGATTGATAAAAAAATGTTGAAATGAGAAAAATTCTAAATTAAATATTATTTGAAATATTGGGAATAGGTGGTGCACACACCCATATTGCAAAAGTCTAAGTCTGGGGGTGTGGTGCACTTGCTTTAGATGTTGGTGTGCGGGGAGTTGTAATAAAGCTCATTTGGGGTTAGGTGTACCAAGCCTTCGTATTTATCTTTGTTTACCTCACCATAACACAAGCCCCATTTAAAACCTAAAGTCCTACCTACTCGCGCTATGAACCAATCTAGTGTCGTGGAGAGAATGTGACCGGGCGAGCTTATGGTCTCCGACACCGATGGATTTCGGTGGAGTTTTTCCCGAATCCCAACTTGGGCAACGCTTATCTCAACGATTATTTTACTTTCTCAGTATGCATGACCGGATGATTCACTGTTATTCATTTTTTAAGTAGTAGTAATATTTATTTACTCTATTAGAAATTTATAAACCATGTGTATAATTAGAAATCTTCTCTACTATGTTTCTATACACTTGAGCACGCGACTTCGCATGGTACTCAATTTTGTAATTTTAGGCTAGCTATTTCATTTTTTCCCGCCTGCTTAAGATTTGTTTGCTCGGGACACGCAAATAGGTAAATCTGGGGGTGTGATGAGTCCGATTTATATAGGGTTTTTTGGACTCATCTGGGCTAGTTTTCACGCACTTGCACTTCACTTTTGGATCATAATCATTTCTATTTACGCAATAGCATTTACGTACACGAATTGCACGTTTAAGCCCGTTTTGGTGTGCTTTTGTCCTACCCTTGTATTCAGCTCATTTTTATAGTTATATAGATCTTTGCGAATGCTTGGATTGGATATTATTTTGCCTCTGCTAGTGGCCCTGGACGTTTCTGCATGTACAGGGGTTGTGTGGACGCTCGGAGTTGGTTTGGCCATTTTAGCCTAAATGGCCACTGGTCGTGCATTTTTGTTTGTGCACGATCAGGCGCACGACCACTGGTCATGCGCATTCCTCCATTTTTCACCTGAGCGGTTTGCACGATCACTGGATTCCTTCTTGCACGACCACTGGCCGTGCACCACTGCCCGTGCGATATTTTGACATTCCAGATCTGCTACAGGTGTCCGCGCACGATCAGTGGCATTTATTCGCGCACGACCACTGGTCGTGCACCACTGATCATGCACGCTATTTTATTTTGACGCCTATATATAGCCTGTTTCGCGATTTTAGGTCAGACCAGCGCCGTCTCCGCCAATTTTTTGAGCTCCAGTCTGCCCCTTTCGCCTCTCCTTCACCAACCACCATTTGGAGGTGCTCCGGGCATATTCTTCACGCCAATCTTGAGCCAGAGTATCCCCTCGGCCTCCTCCATTGTTCGGAAACTTCCAAACTCCATTTCAACGGATTTTGCACGATATCCTTGGAGTTCTCCGGCAAGTTCGTGGCTGAAGGCTATTGACGAAGAAGACAGGTCCATTGGGAGGTAGTGACATCCATATTCTACCCTGGACAGTAGTCGAAGACTGAGCGCGGATGAGAATTGAAAACCATATAGTTCCGACCGCGAATCTCCGACGAGTATTTGTGCTTCGGTTGTAACCTTACCTCCTCCTTGTTATTTTTTGCTAATTCTATTTGATGTATGTGATTTGTATGTTTCTATATGAACGATGTCCATAAACCCTAAATGTTATTAGTGTAATTTTCCATTGTTTTGTGGGTATATTTATGGTTTGTGAGATTTGAGGAGCGCCACCATTCCATTATCCATCCACCCATCACGATCGTGTGCCGCACTAGCAATTGCTAGTGGTGTGCTTAGTGAAGAGGTGCTTGCGACCCTCATTCCACTGGTGCGAATCACTCATCTGCAAGCCTACTCGTCCCTCCGCATAGCGAAGTAGTGCATAACTGCCTGCATAGTTTTCATCCACCCAGCGAAGCGCTGCATAGTGGTCTGCATAGTAATAGTTTAGTTTCTTTTCTTTTATTTTCATAAACCAAATCACCCCCTACACGTTTCACCCGACCTCTATGACTTTGATCTCAAGTACTTCCTCAATAGTTAACTCCACCTTACTGTGCTCCTTGAGAGATCGATACTTGGGGAAATTCACCCATTTATATTACTTGAATGATCGGTACACTACCGCGTCATGCCGCAGTCTTGCTACTGCCTATATCGGTGTGCTAGATCCGTGCATCATCGGGCTAAATGTGCAAGGACATTTAGCGATCACTCTTTCTTCAATTCCCCGCTCACCGAGGGCGAGTACCATTCCATAGTTGTGAACTACATCTCGCCGGAGTTCTCATCTCATCACCCGGCAAAGACCGAGGCCATTAATGACCTCTACTCGGAGGAGCTTGCCATTCCGACGACCCACTTTGACGTCGGCCTGCGACTCCCTCTCTGGCTGAAGATCAGCCAGGTACTCACTTGCTCCTTTGCTTCTCCTTTTGTACTTTGCATAAGATTTCTGTCTGATCCTATTTCGCGAACTTGCCAGATATTCAAATATTTTGGTGTGATCCCGGGGAAGATGACCCCAAACTCGATCACTGTCATGGTGGCCTTCGCCTGCAACATGAGGGAAGAGCAAATCGAGTTCATCTTGCCGTATTTTCCAAGCTCTTTTCTTTAGGGTGAATAAGGACGGAACCACCTTCTTCGCGAGAAATCATGCCAATGTTCACGATACGGTCAACAAGAGCCACTATTGGCCGCAAAAGTTCGTGTTGGTGAAGGGGACTTTTGCCAATGTCCCCTTTTCGCCTATCCAGCGCGACAAGCCAACTGACTGCCCACCTACACTCAGCGACCCTAAAGCCGAGCTTTTCAAGTATATGTCGACAAACTTTGAGGTCGCTTACCTCCGAAGGAATGTCGACTCACTAGCCCCCCGTGCCGCCCGGAGCAGGTTCGACTCGCATCCGCTCTGTACCTCGCCTTTCGTACTCATTTTCTTTTACTAACTTATGGCAAATACCACTCCTAGGGGAGCGAGATCTACTGCTCCACCCACCCTATGCAAGGGTCGGTACCATCTCCCCCGGGCTCCTTCTCTCCTCCTCTGCCGCCGAGGCATGCCGGGATGTCCCCAGCACCTCCGCTCCTTCCAAGAAGCATCCCTCTCCCGCGAGCCGTGGATTGTCCCACCGTCGGCAGCGCCCAAGAAGCGGAAGAACCTGGCCCAGGATAAGGGGAAAGGGGTCATCGAGGGCCTGACTGGGTCTGACCCCCTGGTTCCCCCGTCGGCCGACAAGGGAACCAGAAAGGACGCTAAGGTGGTCGTCGGCGGCTCGGGCTTATCCTACCTGGCTGGCCACCGGAACTTCTGTCTCGGCACTAAGCACCGAGATGAGGCTGGCGAGCATCTGCTTGATTGGGAACAGGATGCTAATAGGGTCTCCTTCTCAACTCCCCTCCCCTCCTGGGTGGATCAGGGGACTATAGGAGGTCATGCCTTCGCCCTGACTTACAGGCTCTATGATCGGGAGGACGCCGCTGAATTTGACGGTCTTCCGTCTCGGGCACTCGCGCATGAAAGTGTGCGAGCCCAGCTTTGCACCGAAGAGCTAGCCCACATGACCGGGCGCCGCTGTCTCCAGGTAGAGAGAACTCGGAGGAGCTTAAGCGTAAGCTTATGGCTGCGACCGATGAGGTCACCAGCCTTTCAGAGCAGCTGGAAGTCTTCGATGGCCTCCTCGCCAGTCTCAAGGACGGGATGGTAAGTTCATGTGGGAATTCACTTATCTTCCTTCTCGTCTCTCTTCACCTCCTAACCGATTTATCTTCCACAGGATGTCGAGACCGCCAGCCAGCTTCTCGCCCGTACCTCCGAGCTGGAAAAGGAGATCGCCGTGCTAAAGGCCCAGAACCTTGAGCTGGCCCAGGCTGCCCTCCCTCCACCTCCTCGTAGCCCCACCACCTTGAAGGCCTAGTTACGCAAGCGAGAGGAGGCGATGTGAGATACTACGATCGGGGCAGTGAGGAATTTCTTCTGCACCCTGAGGGGGGCCAGGCTCCTCTCTGCTGAGGCGACGCAGCTAACCGTCGAAGAGGTGGTCCCAGAGCTGTTCGCGGAGATATCAGAGTCTAAAGACAGTGGGAGTGAGGGGTCCCAAGATGGCTCTTAGACTTGTATTTTTTCTGTATTTTTCTTTTGAGCTTCCTGCCGGCGAGAATGTCGTGAAACATGTAATGAAACCTTCTTGATGAAATGGAAAGAATTTTTACATAATCCTTTCTTTTTTACTTATCGCGACGCGTTCGTGCATCCCTTTACATAGCACTCGCATATCATTCCCATGGCACTCACACACCGTTCTCGTGCGATATCGATACTGCGAAGAAACCTTTTGGTATAATAAAATAAAATGAAAGCTTACTTAGCTTATCCTTTGCTGTCTTCGTTCTATTTTACCTTCACCTCGCCGTCGCGTGCTCATACGCCGCGCATTTGCGGACCTTTCGTTCACCAAAACTTGCTAGGCTCGCGCAAACTGCACCTCACGAATATTTTGCGCATTAGGACTCGCTAGACCTCCACAGACTAGAACTCGCAAACCCTTAGCGTATTGAACCTCCCCAGGCCTGCGCGGACTGGAACTCGTGAATCCCAAGCGAGTCCATTGCTAACTCGCTATCCGGAGCCTTCTGCCGACTCAAGTAACAAAGAGAACCCCTGCCAGCTAGTTGAGGGCCTGACAACGGTGTTCTCCTGGTCACGCCATAACTCTTACCTTTTCACTTACCATCCTCTCTACGAGATTGACCTGACCCACCGGCTAATGAGAAATCGACAGCAGAAACATCTGGGGCAATCCAGCACAACTTTTCACTTGCCAGCCTTTCCGCGAGATCGACCTGGCCCACCGGCTAATGAGAGCCCGGCAGCGGAATCATCCGGGGCAATCCAGCACAAATTTTCACTTGCCAGCCTCTCCGCGAGATCGACCTGACCCACCGGCTAATGAGATCCCGACAGTGGAATCATCCGGGGCAATCCAGCACAACTTTTCACTTTCCAACCTCTCTGCGAGATCGACCTGACCCACAGGCTAATGAGAGCCCGGCAGCGGAATCATCTGGGGTAATCCAACACAACTTTTCACTTACCAGCCTCTCCGTGAGATCAACCTGACACACCGGCTAATGAGAGCCCGACAGTGGAATCATTCTGGGCAATCCATCACAACTTTTCACTTGCCATCCTCTCCACGAGATCGACCTGATCCACTGGCTAATGAGAGCCCGACAGCGAAATCAACCGGGGAAATCTAGCACAAACTTATCATATATGCCTGTGGTTAAAAAAGAACAAGATAAGTTCATAATAAATTCACAAGAGTTTTAAGGGTAAAAGCGATTGAGATCTTCCCCTCTCCAAGCTCAGCTGAGAGGTATCTGATGAGTCCCATTTATATAGTATTTTACGGACTCATCTGTGTCTGTTTTATTGCATTTGCGCTTCACTTTATGCACATTTTCACTCCTATTTCATATATTCTCTTGATTTCACGAAGTGCACTCGTTTGGCTCGTTTTTGTTAAGATTCTTTGATTTCCTTGCATTCGTTGTGTTTACCAATGATTTATATACGTTTTGAATGCTTGGAATGCTGTGTTTATTGTCCCACCAGTGGTCTGGTGTAGTTCTTTTGCTGGTACAATGGTCATGTAGAGATTCCAGGGCGTGTTTGGCACATTTTCCACTTAAAAGCCACTGGTCGTGTGTTTTTCATCAAGCACGATCAGTGGCGCACGACCATTGGTCGTGCATTGTTGGCCAAAACTGCCCGAGCGCTACTCGGCCCTTCCATCGCGCATGACCACTGGCCCTTCCTTCGCGCACGACCACTGGTCGTGCACCTGATCGTGCGCCATCTGTCTTCCAGGTTTTCTAGTATAGGTTCTTAGCGCACGAGCAGTGGCCTTTCTTCGCGCACGACCATTGGTCGTGCGCCACTGCTCGTGCATCCTATTTATTCTGCTGCCTATTTAAGCTTTCGCTCCGCGATTTTAGGTAATTTGGACCCGCGAACTTCGCTGTTTTCACGCCTTCCACTCTGTTTTCAGCAGGAAATCAACCCACTGAGTGCTCAAGAGGTTAGGGATCATCCCATATGCTTTCTCCATCCTCCAAGCTCCATTAGAGGAGATCCAAGGTGACTACCAGCCGTAAGATAGAGTGTTGTGGTGATTCCAAGCTGTGCATACCATCGAGAAGACGGGATAGGAGGTGACAACTCTAAAGACCCTGGACGACAACCAACGATCGGAGCTTCACTCCGCATTCGAGGAAGAGTATCAAGCATTTGTTTGTATCTCCCTCACTTGCACACTATGCTAGTTTCATTTTGTTCTTCATTTTGAGGATGCTTTTATTTGGATAATCTTTCAATGCTAGTTTTTGATTGTATAAATCTTGGGATTGCATTGGAGGCCTAACCTCCCATTATTGAGTATCTCTTCACTTTCCTTCATTCCATTGTTATGATTTGCTTGTGGTTTCTTGAGTGTTGTAATGCTTGTGATGCGGAGGTCGGCGACCCGCGGAGGTGCAAAGCGGTGAAGACCACCTGCACTTTTAATTTACTTTTATTATTGTTGTAGTTGTAGAACAATCTCAAACCCCAGTTACAATCCGGCTATAGAGGACTCAATCTCAGTCGCTCTCTAAGCAAATAATCCTTTAGCCTGTAGTCCTCGAGAGATTCGATATCCGGGGATTTACTCCCCATTTTTATTACTTGACAACGACCGGTACACTGCTGTTCGGACCACATCTTTGCACCCGCCTATAGCGGTGTTGCGGGCTTGCGCGTCATATTTTGGCGCCGTTGCCGGGGACTACGGCTAGTTTTGATTATTTGTGGAAAGATATATGATTTTGAATTCTCTCCTTTGTTTATTGCATTTTGCTATATTTTCCTTGTGTTGCGCGGGTGAGTTTAATTTCAAACACTGCCACCATGCATAACAATTTAAGTGAATGTCCCACGTCCGATGGTTTCGAAATACCATCAGACCTGATCCAAATTGTCTTGAGTTCGTTACATTTTAGTGGGACCCCGGATGATTATGCTATAGCACACCTGCACACCTTCTCTGAAATCTGTAGCACTTTTAATTATACCGGCTCAAAGAACGAGTTATTTAGATCTCGCTTATTACCATTTTCACTTCAGAAGAGGGCAAAGATTTGGTACCAAGATTTGAGAAGAGTGTTCATCCCAACTTGGGAACAATTAAAAAAGGAATTCATCGCACGTTTTGTCTCTCCCCAACAGCAGTCAGAGTGCTATTTCTGCATCCATAATTTTAAGTAGGAATCTAGGGAATCTATCGCTGAGGCTTGGGAGAGATTCATTTTGATTCAGAGTTGATGTCCTAATCACAATATTTCTGAACCTACTCTCATTCAGGTATTTTATTTTGGAATGAATTCTTCTTTACGAATGCTAGTTGATTCAGCTGCAGGCGGTGCTCTCCTGAAGAAAACATCAGGTGAGGCTAAGCAGATCCTAGAAAATTTTACTTTTACAAGTAGACAGTGGCCAGACTCTTTTGTAGCAAATGATTCCCCTGCTGCTTGTGCATCCATTCAGACAGTTGAAATCACAGACAACACATCTGACACTAACCAGGGAATGATAAAGTTTCTGGATTTTGCAAAATGGTCGACCCATGCTCTTGAGGAGCTTCATCAATCTGTCTCAGGGCTACACGAATGCATCTGTACTCTCACAAAAATATTCAGGAGGACTTCCGCATGTAACCCCGAGTCATTGAATGCCTTAGAGCTACGCAACGGAAGAACAATCAATAACTCAAATCCCAAATCCACTAGTCCAGAGGAAACTATCCAGCCTCCTCCTACTGCTGGAATTACAGAAACTTCGACAGCCCTTCCTGCTTAACATCCAGCTACTTTGAACATCCCTCCCTTTCCACATTGGTTAAAAATATAAAAAGAGACAAGCAATTTCAAAAGTTCCTAAACATGATGAGGGGTGCACAAGTCAATATCCCACTCATTGAGGCCCTCACTCAAATGAACGGATATGCAAAATTTATGAAGGAACTTTTGTCTAACAAGAAAAAAATCGAAGAACTTGAGTTCGTGAGCTTGTCAGAGAATTGCTCAGCTATCATCTCAAATCATCTCCCTATCAAGCGAAAAGATCTGGGAAGCTTCATCATTCCATGTTCTATTGGGAAACTGGATTGTTGAAAGGTGCTTTGTGATCTGGGATACTCTGGGTATAATCAAATTGCAATTGACCTAGAAGATCAGGAAAAGACCACCTTCACTTGCCCGGTTGGAACCTTCGCTTTTAGGAGAATGCCTTTCGGTTTGTGTAACGCTCCAGCCACGTTTCAGCGATGCATGATCTCCATCTTTCAGGACATGGTAGAGGACTTTTTGAAGTTTTTATGGACGACTTCTCACTATTTGGATCATCCTTCGACTGCTGCCTCTCAAATCTATCTAAAGCTTTACAGCGTTGCGAAGATACAAACCTGCTTCTTAATTGGGAAAAGTGCCACTTCATGGTGAGAGAAGGAATTGTGCTTGGCCATAAAATGTCTAAAGTTGGGTTAGAGGTAGATCAGGCAAAGATCAAGATAATTCAAAAGCTCCCACCTCCCTCCTCCGTAAAGGCAATCCGTAGCTTCTTGGGACATGCCAGATTTTATCGCAGGTTTATCCAAAATTTCTCTGGAATTTCTAAACCTCTGTGCAATCTGGTAGGAAAAGATGTACCCTTCAACTTCGATGAGAAATACTTAAGTTCCTTCTCTGTGCTGAAAGAGAAACTGGTCACTGCCCCCATCCTCATTTCCCCAGATTGGTCAACCACCTTTGAACTCATGTGTGATGCCATCGATATTGCGGTTGGTGCTATTTTGGGGGAGCGTCGGAACAAAGTTTTCCACATAATTCATTATGCAAGTCGCATTCTGAATGACGCCCAGCAAAACTACACAACCACTGAGAAAGAGCTCCTGGCAGTTATCTTTGCTTTTGATAAATTTCATGCTTATCTCATTCTATCAAAGGTAATTGTTTATACTGATCATGCTGCTTTGAAGTATCTTGTAGCCAAGAAAGATGCCAAGCCCTTCCTTATCCGCTAGATTCTTCTACTCCAAGAATTTCACATTGAAATCAAAGACAAAAAGGGAGTTGAGAATGTTGTCGCAGATCATTTATCGCGCATTGAGGGGACCTGAGATGACAATGAGAACTTGGTAGACATCAAGGATACTTTCTCTGATGAGAAGCTCTTTTATCTCGCAACTAATGCAAAATCACCATGGTTAGCTGACTTTGCTAACTACCTCGCATGTGGACTTCTCCCCCCTATTTAACATTTCAACAAAAGAAGAAGTTCATTAATGAGTTAAAAAACTATTTTTGGGATGAACCTCTTTTGTTTCATGTTTGCGCTGACAATATTATATACAGATTGATGCACAAATCTAACACACCACTATAGGTGGGAGCGAGACTGCGGCACAATACGGTAGTGTACCTATCGTTCAAGTAATATAAAATGTGAGAGTGAATCCCCAAGTATTGAATCTCTAAGGAACACAGCAAGGTGGAGTTATCTATGGAGGAAGGACTTGAGATTGAAGTCCTTTAGGTCGGATGGATTGCGAAAATGGGTGATTTGAATTGTGAAAAATAAAATAAAAGAACTAAACTACTCCTATGCAGGCCGGTATGCACTGCTTCGCCAGGCGGATGGAAACTATGCAGGCCGCTATACACTGCTTCGCTAGGCGGATGGGAGAGAAGGCAAGCAGATGGAGTAGTTCGCACTGGTGGAATTGGGGTGGATTATACGGGCCGTTATCACCGCTTAGCTTGGCGAGTGGAAGAGTAGGCACGCGTAATGGACGATTAGTCTGGCGAAATGGAAGAGTAGGCACACAGAATGGAAGAGTAGGCTAGCATAGTGGAAGAGTAGATTTACGGAATGGAATGGACGGTGATGATGGACCGAAGATGGAATGGGGGCGCTCCTCACTTGCATAAACCACGAAGATAATTCCACATAGACATGAAATATACTAAATAGCATAACAAGATTTAGCAAACATCATCCATGCATACAAAAGACCAAGAAATACAGTACTACAAGATGAAGGGGGTGAGATTACAACCAAAGGGCGGAGACTTATCGGAGGTTCATGGCAGGAATCTACGGTTGTCAATCCTTGTCCGAGCTCAGGCTCCAACTGCCGTCCGGGGTCCGGAAGAGCTGTCACCTTCTTCTAATGTACGCTTCTTCTCCTTCAATCTTCTTTGATCCTAACTTCACCAGTGAACTTCACGTGTGCAGCAAGAAATCTCTTGAAATGGAGCTTGAGAGTGCACAAACGATGGAGGAGGCCTAAAGGATGCTCTGGATTTAGATTTGCAAGAGAATGGCGGTCAGAGCTCCTCCCGAAGGTGGGCGGCGAAGGAGCGACGAAAAAGGGCGGAACTGGAGCTCTTGGGCGCAGGAAAGACGATCGATCCTAGATAGGGCGAAATCTGCATCTTTTATAGAAAAACGGTCAGAAATTGGTCACACACGGTCAAACGCACGATCGTGCGTGGACCGTGCGATATTAAAAATACAGGAGCCTAAGAAGAAGAAGCAGGTGTGTCCGTGCATTTTACTCACGCACGGTCGAAGCCGACCGTGGGTAAAAACGCACGAGAAAATCCAGAAAGATCGAAATCAGGCCAACAAGGAGAGATCGTGCGTTTCCTTCGCGCACGGGCGAACTGCCCATGCGTGAACAAATCGCACGATCAGGGGTAGAACACCATTCTGCCACCTGATAAGCACGCACAGTCGGAGCGATCGTGCATCAAGAAAATGCACGATCGTGCGATTCATGCAGAAATGGAATTTGGGCAAAATGGAGATCTTCCCACCTTCACAGCACAATAAACAGCTGGGAATGCACCTCCAGTAACATCCAAATACAGAAAAAGGGTTGGGGAGCACCATGTGCTTACCACCAACAACATGGAGCGCAAATGGACACCAAAATGGGCCTAAAAGGTTCACTTCATGTAATCCGGAGTATTAATGCAATATAAGCAATACTGTGCAGAATGTGAAGTGCATGTGCGTGAAAAAGCCCAGATGAGTCCAAAAAACCCTATATAAATTGGACTCATCATAGATATGTACCTGACGAGGAGATTTCATCCATCCTCTTTCATTTCCATGATGGGGAGGCTGACGGGCACATGGGACCAAGCTGAACTGCTCAGAAGGTATTACAGTCTGGCCTCTTTTGTCCCACTTTGTTCAAAGATGCTAATGCATATGTTGCTAAGTGTGACCGTTGCCAGCGCTCCGGGAATATTTTAAGGAAGGAAGAAATGCCTCTCAAAAAAATTCTAGTCTGCGAGCTCTTTGATGTCTGGGGAATTGATTTCATGGGTCCATTCCCTACATCATTTGGTAAGCAGTACATTCTGGTGGCTGTCGACTACGTGTCTAAATGGGTTGAAGCTGAGGCTTTCCCCACCAATGATGCAAAGGTGGTAACACAATTCTTACATAAGAATATCTTTGTGCATTTCAGACCCCCCTGAACGATCATTAGTGACGGGGGCAGTCATTTATGCAACCGCTCCTTCGAAGCATTGTTACCAAAATTTGGCGTTCATCATAAGGCTGCGCTGTCCTACAATCCTTAAACAAGTGGACAAGTTGAAGTCTCTAACCGGGAGCTGAAGCGAATAATCAAAAAAATAGTGCACATAAACAGGAAGGACTGGGCAAACAAACTTGACGATGCGCTATGGGCATACCGTACAACTTTCAAGACTCCAATTAGTATGTCACCATTCAGATTGGTCTACTGAAAATCTTGCCACCTCCCCGTTGAGCTTGAGCACAGGGCTCTTTGGGCAACTAAATACTTAAACTTCTCCATGACTAAGGCTGGACAACGCCGCCTCTCACAACTTTGTGACTTAGAAGAATTCCGACTGGGTGCCTATGAAAATGCCCGCCTATACAAAGAAAGGACAAAAAATGGCATGACCGGAGGATTCATCATAAGGACTTCAAAAAGGGTGACTTAGTCTTGGTTTATAACTCTCGCCTGTGTCTCTTTCCCGGGAAGCTGAAATCCAGGTGGTATGGGCCGTACACTGTCACACACGTGTTTCCGTTCGGAGCAGTGGAGCTTGCTTGTGAAAAGAAGGGCTTGTTCAAAGTCAATGGTCATCGGTTAAAATTATACAATGGAGAACCCTTCGAACATGAGTGTAGTTTTGTAAATTTCTCCTGATTTTATATTCTTTTCAGACAATATATAAACTGCTTAATTCAGGTATTTGCTCCAGCTCAAGGACGTTAAACAAAGCGCTCATGGGAGGCACCCCGGTGTATCTCTATTATTGCATATTTCTTTCTTTTTCTAATCTTTAGCAGGATCCGAAGTATAGTCACCGCCGTAGGCAGCAACATCTTAAATGGGAAACGGGTACTGTCCAACTAGGATTACCGCACTTCCGACAATGCCCCTTAGTAGGGCATTTGGTAACACATCTCTATCCTCTCATTTTTATGTACCCCTCTCATGTTTTCATTTATATTGCATTGAGGGCAATGCTTAGTCTAAGTCGGGGGGGGGGGGGGGGGGGGGGGGGGGTAGATAGATCGTGTTACCCAAATCGCCTGAACACTCACACTTTACGCATTTCAATTAGTATTTCTTCTTCAATTTTGATCCATTTTTCAAATTTTGAAAATTTCTATTTCTTGTACTTTCTTTCCGCACCCACTTGAGCACGTACTCATCTGTATGCGTGCTCCGAATTGAATTTAATTCTTTTTGCTTTAATGGGAAAGTTTAGGTGCTGGCTTGAGATTGTGAGTCAGACTAAAATATTGACTCCAGCAGTGCTTCTAGTCGAGTGCTTCCTTCTCGCATAGGAATTTATGTAGATTTGATTTCCCTTTATACTTATAGTTTTGTATATTTCTATAGTGTATATATTGTTTACTCTACTCATAGTGGTGAATCCGGTTTGAATCAAACGGTAGCATAGGGATGTGTGTAAATTGTCGCTAGACTCGTATTACTTGAGTCCGGAGGAAGGAAAATCTTTCTCGATGACTAAGAACTTGCCCTAAGCGATTCTTGAAGCATGGGCATAGGATAGCTCATTTGCATGAGAGTGACTTAGGCCATATCATTGGCCCGATTGAGCTTTTATTTCAGTCTTACTATCTACCCTTGCTAGCCCCGTTGTGCCTATCTCTTTCTTTTGATTCAGCTCCACTTATATCTCACCAACGCCTAAAAGCCGATCCTAGTCGCACACCTGAATTTGAGCTCTAGTTATTTTATCATTTTCTTTTGGGATGTTGATTGTGGTGCAATTATGTGAATATGGTTGTGTTGATGTAAAATTTGCTGAAATAAAAAGGAAAAAGAAAAGAAGAAGAGAAAAGGAAGAAAAGAACAAAAAATTGCCTATCTTGAAATAAAAGAGAAAAAGGCCGAATTGAAAATCATTTGTAAAATATGTATTGGGAGTAGGCGGTGCACACACCAAGGTTGCAAAAGACTAAGTCTGGGGGTGTGGTGCACTTGCATTGTATTGTGGCGCGTGGGTAGTTGTATTCTATGCTCATTTGGGTTAGGTGCAGTTAGCCTTTTTGTTTACCTTTGCTTACCTCACCACAACCCAAGCCCCAGTTTTATCCTAGAAAGTCCTACTGACTCGTGCAATGAACCAATCTAGTGTTGTGGAGAGAATGTGATCGGGCGAGCTTATGGTCACCGATGCCGATAGATTTCGGTGGAGTTTATCCCAAACCTCGATCTTTTGCAATGCTCATCTCCGTGTTTAGTTTACTTTCTCCGTATGCGTGACCGGATGATTCACCATGATTCCCAATATAAGTAGTAGTAATAGATATTTACTCTTTTAGAAATGTATAAACAACTGTGTATAATTAGAAATCCTCTCTATTACTCTTCTTTGCACGTGAGCATGTGACTTCGCATGGTACTCCGTGTTGTAATTTTAAGCCAGCTACTTTTCTTTCTCCATCTGCTTAGGAATTGTTTGCTCAGGACATGCAAATAGGTAAGTCTGTGGGTGTGATGAGTCCCATTTATATAGTGTTTTACGAACTCATCTGAGTCTATTTTATTGCATTTGCACTTCACTTTATGCACATTTTCACTCCCATTTCATATATTCTCTTGATTTCATGAAGTGCACTCATTTGAATCATTTTTGGTAAGATTCTTTGATTTCCTTGCATTCGTTATGTTTACCAACGATTTATATACGTTTTGAATGCTTGGATTGTTGTGTTTATTGTCCCACCAGTGGTCTGGTGTAGTTCTTTTGCTGGTACAATGGTCGTGTAGAGATTCCGGGGCGTGTTTGGCACATTTTCCACTTAAAAGCCACTGGTCGTATGTTTTTCTTCACGCACGATCAGTGGCGCACGACCACTGGTCACGCATTGTTGGCCAAAACTGCCCGAGCGCTACTCGACCACTGGCCCTTCCTTCACGCTTGAACACTGACCCTTCCTTCGCGCACGACCGTGACGATTTTCTCAGACCGTGACGGTCGTTTCACCTCTAGGGAGTGGAGATCGGTGCAGGCTTACTTAGGATCTCAGGCTTACTTAGGCTCACATTCAGCACTGCTTTCAATCCACAGACCGACGGGCAGACAGATCGGACCAACCAAACTTTGGAGGACCTGCTACGGTTGTGTATATTGGATACGGGAAAGCCCTGTGAGAGGTTGTTGCCTATGATCGAGTTTTCTTACAACAACAGCCACCAGGCAAGCATCAGGATGGCACCGTACGAGGCTTTATACGGTAGGAAGTGCCGGAAACCGCTTTCTTGGGTTCAGGATGCAGACCAGAGAGCACTCAGATCAGAGTTCGTTGAGAACAGGGACGCTACGGCTCGGATGATCAGGGATAGGATGCTCGAGGCTCAGAGTAGGCAGGCCAAGTACTACGATGCGAGGCATTGAAAGGTGGAGTTCCGAGTGGGAGACATGGTGTATTTGAAAATACGTCTGGTGCATGGTGTCTCGCGGGTACGAGGACACAAGAAGCTCAGCCCTCGATTTATGGGGCCTTACAGTATCGTGGAGCAGATCGGCCCCTTGGCTTACAGGCTGGAGCTGCCATATGAGTTGGAAAACTTGCACGACGTCTTTCACTTCTCTTCACTGCGGAGAGCTCTACTCAGGCCAGAGCAGCACATCACTTCCCCTTCGGACCCGGTGGAGTCCGATAGATCAGTCCGTTTGGAGCCAGTCCGGATTGACGACACAGCAGTCCGAGTTCTGCGGAAGAAGAATGTCCCTTTAGTCAAGGTGATATGGTCCAACCATGGACGAGAACAACATATATGGGAGCCTATGGATCTCATGCAACAACAGTACCCGGGACTCTTCGCTTCAGGTACAACCTAAACCCCCTTAAGATTTAATTACTTACGTTGTGTAAAGAACCCGTAGACCCGAACTTAAATTTAGGGGACGAAATTATTTTCTTGTTTATTGGGATTTGTAACATCCCATTTCCTACTAGACCCCTTAACTTCACTTAGGATGAGACAAGTGGTGAGTATTGTGAGTTTGTGTTAGGTTGCAACCTTAGGACACATAGGGTTAGGTGAACTCACATGTGATCTACTATAGGACTCAAGTCAACCTGAGTCAAACTAACTCAATATGAACTCACACTTGCAAATTGACCCCACCACCAAATGGTATACCCCTAAAGGAGGGCTTTGGACCCAAAAGCCCCATCATGGGGTCTTCAATTGGCCCAAATTGACCAAAGTCAAACTTGGGTCAACATAGGCCAATCCTTCCCTAAAAGGTTCAATTGACACCCAACACATGAAATTGACTTCACCTCTAGCCTTAGGTCATCATAGGGGACCCAATTGACCCCAAAGCCCCATCACGGGGTCTTCAATTTGACCAAATTGACCAAAGTCAACATTTCCCCAATTTTGGTCAAAATCACACTCATTAGTCAAATTAGCTCACTCAAGCCTTCACCATGACTCAACCAACCTTGGGTAGTGTCATTGGACTCAATATGAACATCTTGGACCAGTCAACACACCAAATTGACCAAGTCAACCCTAAAGTCAACTCTAGGTCAAATTGGGCTAAGAATGTGTAATTGAAGGAATTAAGCCAAACCATATGGGCTAAAGCCCCCCAAAGTCAGCCCACTATGAAGCCCATATGCACAATGACCCCCTTGCCCTCTGAATCCAACATGCAAACACATGCATGGGGGCAAAAGTGGAAAATCCCCCTTCCTCCATTAAGGACAAGAGGATTTTGGGGAGAGGAGGCCATGTGGCCCTCCTCTCCTCTGCCTAAGGTGAAAACTAAACTCCTTAGATGAAGGCCAGCCGGATTTGAGCAGAGGGAGTGCCACTTGGTGGCTGGGAGGAACATCCAAGGCATGGCCAAAAATCCACCAACTCAAAACCTTATGTCCAGCCATCCCCACCCCATTTCGACCCTTCCATCACCTTCAGAAGGTTGAGAGTAGTCGAGCTGGTGCTTTGGAGTGGAGAAAACTGTGCCAGACCGAGGAATTGAGCAGGATCGCCAGAGCTCGCCGCCACCATGCTGCACAGTCACAACACCCGCCGCTAAGCTCGTTATCAGGCACGATTTCTCCCCCTCTCCGTGCTAGATGTTAGATCTCCTTAGGAGAGAAATCAAGCTCAATTGAGCCCGATCCCATGTGAGCTAGAGGGAGCTTTGCCGAGCTTTTGTTCTTGCTCGGGATCGCCGGAGACGGGCTCTCCGGCGGCCGTGTCGCCGTCAAACGATGGCCACCACCTCACGGAGGTGGTGGAGGCGGTGGCCGGCTGTGGTGGGCAGGAGGTTGCCGGGAAATGGCCGGAGAAGAAGTCCCAGGTCGGGCAAATCCAGACCGTCGGCTGGAGGTAGGAGATGATGGATAGCCGTTGGATCTGGGCTAATCTGCTATATGCAGTCCACATTTCTTTAATTAAATGATTGTCACACTTTTATATGATTTTTCATGCCTGATTTTAAGGCCCTTAGAGGCCTTTTTAGGAAAACTTGCCTGAGATAGCTTTTGTAAGCCTTGATGTTTAATTTCATCTAAAATTTAAATCAGGTCATTTGGATCAATGTAGGACCCACAACACTCATTTTGGTGAGGCTGGTCAAAACATAAACCAGAAATTAATTAATGTGCACACTCTAAAATATAAGTCTGATGGACTTGGGATTTTGACCATGCATGCATGTGCCTTATACCTAGCTTAGGTTTAAATATCAGAATTTATGGAGACAATTTTTCTATAGTTTTGTTCAAAACTTGGAAAATCAAATAAATGAAATATTTGGAGATATATAACTGATGAGTCCTGATCATATACACATTTATGGACTCATCCGGGCCGTTATTTAGTCATTTCTCCGCACTTTAGCCTTATTTTAGTTTAAATTTGATAATCCATGCTAGGTGCACATCTTGGCCCACTTTGGTGTGATTTTCGTATTTTTTTGTCTTTAGTAGTATTCTTGTGCTGTTAGGTGCCACTTTCAGTGGCTAGATCTGTGGTTATGCTGGAATAGGAGTCGTGCAAGTGTTCCCGGTGCAATTCTGCATAGGAACACTGCGCACGATCACCGGTTCTATTGCGCACGACCACTGGTCGTGCGCCACTGATCGTGTGCACTTAACCCTTTTTCACGAGTTCTGTTTGGTGCAGTGCGCACGACCACCAACGCCAGTGCGCACGACCACCGGTCGTGCGCCACTGCTCGTGCGCACTTATCATTTATTTTCCGAGTTCTATTTGCTGTAGTGCGCACGACCATCAACTCCAGTGCGCACGACCACCGGTCATGCGCGACTGGTCGTGCGAACATTATCTTCTATAAACTCCGTTTCTTGCAGGTTCTACCCAGACAGGCGCACGATCATAGGATTCTAGTGCGCACGACCCATAAGTCTCAACTTGTGTGGTGTGTGGAATCTTTGTGTTATGAAGAGAAAATAAAGTTCATCTGCTGATTTTGAACCAACCGGGGGTTCAATAAAAGAAGTAAAATATGTAAAAGAAAAAAAAAGAGTATTTTGAAAAAAAAAATCCTCCCGAGCTAAAAATAGAAAATCTGTTGGTATTTGTGAAGTAGGCCGTGTGCACACCTGGTTTTCAGGATAAGTCTGGGGGTGTGTCACACGAGCATAGTTTGTTGGTCTTGTGTGGTGCAGCGTTCCGTTTGCTCACTTGGGTTGCGTAGCCACCGCGTTTAACTTTGAATATCATACCGTAACCTAAGCCCCGTTCTAATCCTATAAGTCCTACTGATTTGATTTGCGAGTTTGCTAGCGTCGTGGAGAGAGTGTGACCGGGCAAGCGTATGGTTCACGACGGTGATGGATTTCAGCGGAGTTCTTCCTAAGCCCCGATCTTTTGCAACACCCGCCTCAGTGTCTCGTCACTTTCATACCGGGCATGATCGTCAAATTCTTCATAATTCACCAATTGAGTACATCTAAATCTTTAATTACGCTTTAATACTCTTGTAAATTATTTAGCATATTTAGAATCTCCTTCTACTAAATTCTCTACTTGCATGCGTATGTTACTTCGCACCGTACTCCTTTGTGTAATTCTCTATGTTAATTATCGTTTTCACGCTCCGCCGGATTCGTTTGCTCGGGACGCGCAAACAGTTAAGTCTGGGGGTGTGATGAGTCCTGATCATATACACATTTATGGACTCATCCGGGCCGTTATTTAGTCATTTCTCCGCACTTTAGCCTTGTTTTAGTTTATATTTGATAATCCATGCTAGGTGCAAATCTTGGCCCACTTTGGTGTGATTTTCGTGTTTTTTTGTCTTTAGTAGTATTCTTGTGCTGTTAGGTGCCACTTTCAGTGGCTAGATCTGTGGTTATGCTGGAATAGGAGTCGTGCAAGTGTTCCCGGTGCAATTCTGCACAGGAACACTGCGCACGATCACCGGTTCTATTGCGCACGACCACTGGTCGTGCGCCACTGATCGTGTGCACTTAACCCTTTTTCACGAGTTCTGTTTGGTGCAGTGCGCACGACCACCAACGCCAGTGCGCACGACCACCGGTCGTGCGCCACTGCTCGTGCGCACTTATCATTTATTTTCCGAGTTCTGTTTGCTGTAGTGCGCACGACCATCGACTCCAGTGCGCACGACCACCGGTCGTGCGCGACTGGTCGTGCGAACATTATCTTCTATAAACTCCGTTTCTTGCAGGTTCTACCCAGACAGGCGCACGATCACAGGATTCTAGTGCGCACGACCACTGGTCGTGCGCCAATGACCGTGCGCGCTGTTTAATTCAGCGCCTATTTAATGACCTGATCGCGAATTAGGTCGGGATTACGCATTTGGACTCCGTTCAGTCCGCCGTTTTCGCCATTTCCAGAGGTTTTTCACCCCCTAGGCCTCCTCCATCATCCAAGGGCTTGAAAGAAGAGATTCTACACTCATTTTGATCGCTAAGGAAGAAGTTCTTCGCACTAGACGTGACCGGATGGTAAATCGCTGGAGAAGACGGGTCCATTGGGAGTTGTGACAGCCCTCCTCTACCCCGGACGCAGTTGGGACCGAGCTATGACGCGGATTGACAACCCGGTGCTTCCTACCGTGAATCTACAACGAGACTCCGGATTCGGTCGTATCTCTTGCCTTTTTCTTCTACTTATGTCGTTGTATTTGTTTGTACTCTTTTTATCTTGATGATGAACGCTATGAACTATGTTTGTATTGTTAATTTCATTACTATGAAATGATTTTGTTCATTTGTGTTAATGAGGTGCGCCCCCATCGATTTTCCGCTCCACCACCATGTCCGGTGCTGCAATAGCAATTGCTAATGGTGTGCTTGTCGAAGAGGTGCTTGCGACCCTCAATCCGTAAGCCTTCTCGTCCATCCGCCCTTTCGACGCAGCGCGCTTAAGGCCTGCCTAGTTTCCATCCCGCCGACCGAAGCATTGCATAGCGGCATTGCATAGGAGTAGGCGTAGTATTTACTTTTGTTTGCAAACCTCAAAGCCCCTTTCGTTCGCGTTCCACCTACCGCCGGACTTCGATCTCAAGTCCTTCCTCGATAATAAACTCCACCTTACTGTGTTCCTCAAGAGACCGACACTCGGGGATTTTCCCCATTTTTATTACTTGCGCGACCGGTGCACTTGCCGACACGCATCAATAACATCAAATGACCCCAAATTTGGGGGCTCATGTCTAATTAGACAACATTAGTCTAGGGTTAAATTTTGAGAACATTTGGACCTCTGCATGTAAGGTAATTTCTTCTTGCATGTCTCTACCTATAAGAGAATAGGTGTGCCAATAGCAAAAATTGGTATTTTGTGAATTTAGCCCTAATGGCTTTGAATTGACTTCTGGAACTTTGCACCCACCCAAATTATGGTATAATGCATCACACTAGAAAAATCTTAGGACTTCTAGCACCAAGAATCTCATGATTTTGATTATTTTGTCATATGTCACACTTATGTATTTATGAAATTTTTATGACTAGAACTTGGAGATAAATTATGATCTTCTGGAATTAGTATTTTTATGCTATTATAGTGCCACTGTAATTTTCTCAGAATTTTAGGAAGTCAAGATTTGGTACTTGTTGTACAAAGTCATTTTATCACCCCTTTAATGATAAATAGAAATTATGGGTTTAAATTTGCTGGGAAATTATGATCTTCTTGATTTGGTGTTTTTATGCTATTATAGTGCCACTGTAATTTTCTCAAAATTTTAGGAAACCAAGATTTGGTACTTGTTGTAAAGATTTGGTACCTGTTGTACAAAGTCACTTTATCAGCCCTTTAATGATAAATTGAAATTATGGGTTTAAATTTGTTGGGAAATTATGGTTTTCCCAGAGAAATTACCCGGGCTACCACCGTCCAGAGATCTAGATTTCTGGATCCAGTTGGTGCCAGGAGCAAGGCCGGTGTCTCGAGCACCGTACAGGATGGCACCGAAGGAGCTAGCGGAGTTTAGGACCCAACTTCAGGAGCTGGTGGACTCCAGATTTGTCCGGCCAAGTTCATCGTCATTGGGAGCACCAGTATTGTTCGTGAAGAAGAAGGATGGGTCGCTCCATCTCTGCATTGATTATCGGGAGCTGAATCGGTTGACAGTGCGGAACACATATCCGCTGCCAAGAATCGATGAGTTATTTGACCAACTTCAGGGAGCCTCTTGGTTCTCTAAGCTTGATTTAAGATCCGGATACTATCATTTGTGAATTCGAGAAGAAGATATCCCGAAGACAGCCTTCAGTTCTCGTTACGGGTTATATGAATTAACGGTGATGCCCTTCGGGCTCACGAATGCTCCCTCTGCATTCATGAGCTTGATGAACCGCATATTCGCGCCCTACTTGGATAGATTCGTCATTGTATTCATTGACGACATCTTAATATACTCCAAGACGAAGGAGGAGCACACCCAACACTTGTCTCGAGTCTTGGACAAGCTGCGGCAACATCAGATGTACGCGAAGTTCTCGAAATGTCAATTCTGGCTACAACAAGTGTCATTTCTGGGACACGTCATCGGTGGGGCTGGGATGGCAGTAGACCCGGCCAAGGAACGACCGGTGAGAGACTGGCCACAACCAAAGTCGGTTTCGGATGTTCATAGCTTCCTGGGGTTAGCAGGGTATTATCGCAAGTTCGTGCAGTGATTCTCAAAGATTGCACTTCCCCTCACGTCCTTGACAAAGAAAGACACTGTTTTTACTTGGACGGATAAGTGTGAGGCAGCTTTCCAGGAGCTGAAGAACCGACTCACCACATCCCCCATCCTTGCCCTCCCATCTGGGACGGAAGGATTCCAGATCTACACCGACGCATCCTACCAGGGGATGGGTGCAGTTCTCATGCAGCACGGCCATGTAATTGCATATGCTTCGAGGCAGCTAAAGAAGCACGAACAAAATTACCCGGTACACAACCTAGAGCTCGGAGCGGTGGTTTTTGCCTTGAAAATATGGAGGCATTATTTGTACGGGATTCACTGTGAGATCTTCTCCGATCACAAGAATCTCAAGTACATCGACACCTAGAAATATTTGAACCTACGCCAGCGGAGATGGCTGGAGTTCTTGTGCGATTATGACTATACCATGCACTACCATCCGGGGAAGGCAAACACCGTAGCAGATGCCTTGAGCCGGAGAGCCGGCACTCCAGGATCGGAGCCCCAGGTGATGGCCATGGAACTAGCAAAGATGTTGGAGGATATGCGCATCACCTTGGTTTCTAAGGCGGATCCCGAAGCCCACACGGAGTACTTAGCATCCCTGAGCATCACCTGTGACATACGGGACCACATTAGGGCACATCAGAGACATGATTCAGCCTTGGAGCCTGTATTCAGAGCCTTGGAGGAGGGCAAGTCGGAGGATTATTCGTTGCGCGACGACATCGTTCATTTTCGGGGCCGTGTCTACATCCCCGCAGAAGGTGGGATCCGAGAGGACATTCTTAGGGAGGCACACTACACTCGGTACTCAGTGCACCCCGGGATCTCCAAGATGACAGTGGACCTGCGGAGAGACATGTATTGGCCTGGAATGAAGAAGGAGATTGTATCATTCGTCTCACACTGCGAGACTTGCCAGTTAGTGAAGGCGGAGTGCAGGAGCCCAGCAGGACTTTTACAGCCATTGCCAGTGCCGGAATGGAAATTCGAGGACATATCCATAGATTTCATACACGGATTGCCTCGTTCCCACTCCGGGAACGATTCTATCTGGGTGATCGTGGACAGGTTGACCAAGGTAGCACGGTTCATACCAGTCAGGAAGGACGACTCAGTTGCAGTTCTGGTGAGGTTATTTGTGGAGAAGTTCGTTAGGTACCACTGCATACCCAGGACGTTTGTCTCAGACCGTGATGGTCGGTTCACCTCTAGGGAGTGGAGAGCGGTGCAGGCTTACTTAGGATGTCAGCTCACATTCAGCACCGCTTTCCATCCACAGACCGACAGGCAGACAGAGCGGACCAACCGAACTTTGGAGGACCTGCTACGGTTGTGTATATTGGATACGGGAAAGCCCTGGGAGAGGTTGTTGCCTATGATCGAGTTTTCTTACAACAACAGCCACCAGGCAAGCATCAGGATGGCACCGTACGAGGCTTTATACGGTAGGAAGTGCCGGACACCGCTTTCTTGGGTTCAGGATGTCACAACCCGCATTTTCCCACGAATTTAATAAATATTATTAGAGCAAAGGGAAAATACGCGCTGTGATGCCACGTCAAGCAGGGGACAACTACCGACGCTCAGGCAAACACTCCTTACGATTATTTTATAAAAGACATAAATGTGTTTGGATTATAAAGAGAATTTTACATTTTAGCTTAAGACTGTGTCCCTCGGTCCGGTGGATCATCAAGTCCACAAGTAGAAAACTATACATACGCAGCGGAAAATAGGTCCATTTTAGCCTACATGAGCATGAAGATCAACATCCAAAAATGATATGCATAAATCTATGTTTAGTACAGTAAGAAAGGAATTTCTACGATCTTCAAAGTATGCGACATTTATTTAAAATCATGATATGCAAGAATGACACTTTTCATACCAATAAAGTAACTAATGCATCCTAGCATAATGCTTCCCAGAGAGCAAGTAGGTAAACAACCCAAAAGTAACAACAAAATTACTAGCAAGTAATCTAAAGATAAAAGCCATACGGGCGCCAACAACTGACACGAACCCGCAGGAAAGAAGGAAAACAACAAAAAAAAACTGCCTCTTACCTAGAAGAGAGGAAGGGACTCGACAGGAGACCCGAACAACGCCGCTCTAACTCCTGCGGCAGCAAAAAACCTGAACCTGAGACATTCATAAGAAAAGAATGCCTCAGCCCAAAGGGTGCAAGAAAACAAAGATTACCAGCATCAGAAGTAAAAGAGTGTAGAAAGGAAACTAAGCAAATAAACATCAATAATCTCACAACAACTCGAGCCAGCTCAAACGAGTGCACTCGGCAAGAGGAAAAGCCTACACCAGACGGTATTAGCCAAAACAATCAAAGCCCACCACGTGTCCGCCATTGCGGCTTAGAGGTGATGGTCATATATATAATATCATAATACACATATATAAGCATATATGTTTATAAGAACTTGAGACTGATCAGCTCGAGGGAAAAGCGTCCCCCAAAAGAAGGCACTGCGATGGTGGTATCTCCATTAACGCTCGCAACCCAAAAACAAAACAAGAGTGCTGCGGCGGTGACTCCAATCCACACAAACCAACAGCCCAAAAGAGGCGCTGTGGCGGTGACTTTTAGCTCACACGCTCAACAGACTCACACATAACACCAGAAGCAGAGGTGCATAATAATATATATAAGTATATAACTAAACCACGGTGCAGCTCACCAGAGAACTCTCAGACATTAGACAACAAAGATTTCAGAAAGCCGACACCATGCCAGGTCTGGGGTCGGAACAAGACGAAGAAAACATAACACGAAGGCCAAACACCTGAACAAGACCCAATGGTTCATAAGAAAACACATGGTGAGGGACCATACGTCCACCCACACTCCAGCCTAAAACCATCTTTCAACATGAACTTATCAGCAACATGCGTGGTTTGACGCTCGAAGAGGGTCTTAGATTTGATATAAGGGAAAGAAATTTTAGCACTTACGCTATGAGTATAATACTGTATAAGAGCTTTTGGTAACCATTACCGTAAGAATAAAGCTGCCGACAATTGGAACGGGTATAAAGCTCGAAACCCAAAATGCATCTACATAACCTTCCAGTTAGCAATTAATGGTTTCGTTGAATCATCGAGAACTAGCAAGGGAAATTCCCAGGGAATTAAGTCTCTAATCCCCCTCCCCGACTCGCCAGGAATTAGAAACGAAGTTCCCGGGGAATTTAGAATCTGGTTCCTTATACTGTTAAGGTTTAGCAAACACGGCTCCATGAAACTTAGCCGCAACACCAACCATACCTTCTACCAAGTGTACATATATATATCCAAGATTAAAGCTATCTAGAGCTGGGCTAGGCCATAAAAATGCAGAAGTGGGGCTATCTAAACTTTAGCCGATCAGGATTAACCCTTTGTTTATGTCTAGGATCCTACTTCTGCATTTTTATTAATTCAATAGCAAAAGTTCCAAGATTTCATTTAGCACATATGTATATAAATATAACCCTTTGCTTATGTCTAGGACCCTTTGTTTATGTTTAGCAAACCGAATAAATGATATAATTAAAAAAATTTATTAAAAAAATAAATTAAACCAAAAATTTAAAATAAGCCCGCCAATTGGGAGCGGGCGAAGCACGCCGCCGTGGGACGGGTACTGTCACGCGGGGCACGGGGGGCCCCCGTGCACTGTCACTCGTATATATTTATAATTGCATATATAGTACCCTACACAAAACCTCCCTATAAAAGATCATGCAAGCATACATATGTGTGTATATACGCATTCGTATACTTTTATAAAAATATATATATACATAAATCTATACATGCTTATATATATATACACATATACATACATATATTTGCATATACAACCCCAACTAGAATTTACTCGTCGGACGACGACGACGACGACGACGAAACAGTAATGCCCTCGCGCATTTACACTACACAACGATAATTTCATATTTAAGATATTATCAATTTCGTATCCCCACTTAGAAGACTACAAGGAAATTCAGGGGCGTTACACAGGATGCAGGCCAGAGAGCACTCATATCAGAGTTCGTTGAGAACACGGACGCTACGGTTCGGATGATCAGGGATAGGATGCTCGAGGCTCAGAGTAGGCAGGCCAAGTACTACGATGCGAGGCATCGAAAGGTGGAGTTCCGAGTGGGAGACATGGTGTATTTGAAAATACGTCCGGTGCATGGTGTCTCGCGGGTACGAGGGCACAAGAAGCTCAACCCTCGATTTATGGGGCCTTACAGGATCCTGGAGCGGATCGGCCCCTTGGCTTACAGGCTAGAGCTGCCATATGAGTTGGCAAACTTGCACGACGTCTTTCACTTCTCATCACTGGGAGAGCTCTACTCAGGACAGAGCAGCACATCACTTCCCCTTCGGGCCCGGTGGAGTCTGATAGATCAGTCCGTTTGGAGCCAGTCCGGATTGACGACACAGCAGTCCGAGTTCTGCGGAAGAAGAAAGTCCCTTTAGTCAAGGTGCTGTGGTCCAACCATGGACGAGAAGAACATACATGGGAGCCTATGGATCTCATGCAGCAACAGTACCCGGGACTCTTCGCTTCATGTGCAACCTAAACCCCCTTAAGATTTAGTTACTTACGTTGTGTAAAGAATCCGTAGACCCGAACTTAAATTTCGGGGACGAAATTATTTTCTTGTTTATTGGGATTTGTAACATCCCATTTCCTACTAGACCCCTTAACTTCACTTATGATGAGACAAGTGGTGAGTATTGTGAGTTTGTGCTAGGTTGCAACCTTAGGACACATAGGGTTAGGTGAACTCACATGTGATCTACTATAGGACTCAAGTCAACCTGAGTCAAACTAACTCAATATGAACTCACACTTGCAAATTGACCCCACCACTAGATGGTAAACCCCTAAAGGAGGGTTTTGGACCCAAAATCCCCATCATGGGGCCTTGAATTGGCCCAAATTGACCAAAGTCAAACTTGGGTCAACATAGGCCAATCCTTCCCTAAAAGGTTCAATTGACACCCAACACATGAAATTGACTTCACCCCTAGCCTTAGGTCATCATAGGGGATCCAATTGACCCCAAAGCCCCATCATGGGGTCTTCAATTTGACCAAATTGACCAAAGTCAACATTTCCCCAATTTTGGTCAAAATCACATTCATTAGTCAAATTAGATCACTCAAGCCTTCACCATGACTCAACCAACCTTGGGTAGTGTCATTGGACTCAATATGAACATCTTGGACCAGTCAACACACCCAATTGACCAAGTCAACCCTAAAGTCAACTCTAGGTCAAATTGGGCTAAGAATGTGTAATTGAAGGAATTAAGCCAAACCATATGGGCTAAAGCCCCCCAAAGTCAGCCCACTCTGAAGCCCATATGCACAATGACCCCCTTGCCCTCTGAATCCAACATGCAAACACATGCATGGGGGAAAAAGTGGAAAATCCCCCTTCCTCCATTAAGGACAAGAGGATTTTGGGGAGAGGAGGCTATGTGGCCCTCCTCTCCTCTTCCCAAGGTGAAAACTGAACTCCCCACATGAAGGCCAGCCGGATTTGAGCAGAGGGAGTTCCACTTGGTGGCTGGGAGGAACATCCAAGGCATGGCCGAAAATCCACCAACTCAAAACCTTATGTCCAGCCATCCCCACCCCATTTCGACCCTTCCATCACCTTCAGAAGGTTGAGAGTAGTCGAGCTGGTGCTTTGGAGTGGAGAAAACGGTGCCGGACCGAGGAATTAAAAAGTATTGCTGGAGCTCGCCGCTACCATGCTGCACAGTCACAACACCAGCCGTCAAGCTCGTTATCAGGCACGATTTCTCCCCCTCTCCCTCTGTGCTAGATGTTAGATCTCCTTAGGAGAGAAATCGGGCTCAATTGAGCCCGATCCCATGTGAGCTAGAGGGAGCCTTTTCGAGCTTTTGTTCTTGCTCGGGATCGCCAGAGACGGGCTCTCTTGCGGCCGTGTCGCCGTCAAACGATGGCCACCACCTCAACGGAGGTGGTGGAGGCGGTGGCCGGCTGTGGTGGGCAGGAGGTTGCTGGGAAATGGCCGGAGAAGAAGTCCTAGGTCGGGAAAATCCAGACCGTCAGCTGGAGGTAAGAGATGATGGAGAGCCGTTGGATCTGGGCTAATCTACTATATGCAGTCCACATTTCTTTAATTAAATGATTGTCACACTTTTTTATGATTTTTCATACCCGAATTTAAGGCCCTTAGAAGCCTTTTTAGGAAACCTTGCCTGAGATAGCTTTTGTAGGCCTTGATGTCTACTTTCATCTGAAATTTAAATCAGGTCATTTGGATCAATGTAGGACCCACAACACTCATTTTGGTGAGGCTGGTCAAAACATAAACTAGAAATAATTAGTGTGCACACTCTAAAATATAAGTCTGATGGACTTAGGATTTTGACCATGCATGCATGTGCCTTATACCTAGCTTAGGTTTAAATATCAAATAAATGAAATATTTGGAGATATATAACTCCAAATGACCCCAAATTTGGGGGTCATGTCTACTTAGACAACATTAGTCTAGGGTTAAATTTTGAGAACATTTGGACCTCTGCATGTAAGGTATTTTCTTCTTGCATGTCTCTACCTATATGAGAATAGGTGTGCCAATAGCAAAAATAGGTATTTTGTGAATTTAGCCCTAATGGCTTGGAATTGACTTCTGAAACTTTGCACCCACCCAAATTATGGTATAATGCATCACACTAGAAAATCTTAGTACTTTTAGCATCAAGAATCTCATGATTTTGATTATTTTGTCATATGTCACACTTATGTATTTATGAAATTTTTATGACTAGAACTTGGAGATAAATTATGATCTTCTGGAATTAGTGTTTTTATGCTATTATAGTGCCACTGTAATTTTCTCAGAATTTTAGGAAGTCAAGATTTGGTACTTGTTGCACAAAGTCATTTTATCACCCCTTTAATGATAAATATAAATTAGGGGTTTAAATTTGCTGGGAAATTATGATCTTCTGGATTTAGTGTTTTTATGCTATTATAGTGCCACTGTAATTTTCTCAGAATGTTAGGAAACCAAGATTTGGTACTTGTTGTACAAAGTCATTTTATCACCCCTTTAATGATAAATAGAAATTATGGATTTAAATTTGCCGAGAAATTATTATCTTCTGGATTTAGTGTTTTTATGCTATTATAGCGCCACTGTAATTTTCTCAGAAATTTAGGAAGCCAAGATTTGGTACTTGTTGTACAAAGTCATTTTATCACCCCTTTAATGATAAATAGAAATTATGGGTTTAAAATTGCTGGGAAATTATGATCTTCTAGAATTAGTGTTTTTTATGCTATTATAGTGCCACCATAATTTTCTCAAAATTTTAGGAAGTCAAGATTTGATACTTGTTATACAAAGTCATTTTATCACACCTTTAATGATAAATAGAAATTATGGGTTTAAATTTGCTGGAAAATTATGATCTTCTGGAATTAGTATTTTTATACTATTATAGTGCCACTATATTTTTCTAAGAATTTTAGGAAGTCAAGATCTAGTACTTGATGTACAAAGTCATTTTGTTAATCATTTAATGATAAATAGAAATTATGGGTTTATATCTGCTGGAAAATTATGAAACATTGAGAATCTTATTATTATGTCAAATATCACCTCTTGAAGAATATTTAGCAAGTTTGAATTCACTAGCATGATACCCCCTTTGCATTTTAGATGATAAAAATTGATTAAATGAATTTCTATAGGAGTCAAAATTAAATGAAATATGCTTAGACTCTGATCATCTCTTATTATATCCATCATGAACTTATGATAAAAATTAGAAGTCAGTTGGAAGTGATTTGACCAAGGTACCATCATAGGATCTAAGTTAGTTATATGTCGTGGTCTGCGGATAGTGAAAATTCAATATGATGATTAGGTCAACCAAATCACTTAGGAAATCAATGAGATTTGGATTATAACAAGATATGAGTATAGACCACTTAGAGGACGAAGAATTACTAGAGTTGAGCACCATTCAATTAACGGTTGCTTAGGAGTGAGGTGAAACATAAGACGTGAAAATACCTAAGTTATAAAGAGTAATGAGAGGGTGGAATTGTAGGTCAGGGTAGTCACCGATAATATTAAATTGTCCTGGAAAAGGGGTTGGGAATCATTCCATCACATACCCTAGTACCTTGCGAACTCTTCACTGGGTAGCCCTCGGGAAATCCAGGATTCACCCTAAACTTCTAAGTATAACAATAACTAGACAAGAGTAGTCTAATTAGGTGAATAAGTGGCATGGTGGACCCCATCCAGAGTTGGGGATGGGAGATTGTATATCAGGACGGGATAGTCCTGCGAGCTGAAGGCTCGGGTGGTAGTTCTATTCAGGACAGGTTGGTCCTGCGAGCTGGAGGCTCGGGTGGTGATAAATTGCATGTGCATAGAAACTATTTAGTGGTGGGTCTTCGGTACGGGTCGGTCGTCACACTGACGACAGTACGTTGACTTAGGCGGGTGTGAGGTTGAGGGGCCAGTAGGTTGTTTATACTGCGGTCTGGAGTACAATCCCCAAAGACGCACACCTGACCTTAAAGACTGATGGTTACCAGCAAAGAGTACGCAAGACTCTAGAGTGCACCTAGGACGTGTACAGAGGCGTACGAAGGGTCTAGGTTTAGTAGTGTGCATACTAACCTAGGAAGTGGAGTTGCCCACTCCACTGCTGCCGTAGCCACAACGGTGGTACCAGAGAGTGTAGCTAACTCCAAAAATTGGGAACTAAAGGTCTGTGATCACAGAGTCGTGTGAGTGTGTTGCATTTGTGTGACTCATATCTTAACATGCATATCATTCATACATAAGTCATAGAACATTAAATGTAGACCCTTATCATATAAATTAGTATGGGCTAGTTTATATGATAAGTTATATTTCCAGAAACCTTAACTTATAAGTTTGTATGGGCATTCATATAAGTTAAGATACTCATGTGATGGTAG
The DNA here is from genome assembly GCA_033032865.1 of Dactylorhiza incarnata. Lineage (NCBI taxonomy): Eukaryota > Viridiplantae > Streptophyta > Magnoliopsida > Asparagales > Orchidaceae > Dactylorhiza > Dactylorhiza incarnata. The sequence goes on along the minus strand of JAWHQI010000023.1, from coordinate 12,101,339 downwards.
CATAGAATAATCTGCTTGTTTACTATACATGCGCGCACTGCTTTACTTATTACTTCTTTTACTGCTCTTTACTTCTTACCTATTCATACTGCTAGAGTAGTGCTCGTCATATATATATATACACTTGCTAGTTTAGATTTACCTGTCACCTGCTTTGTTTACTCCACTTGTTGTCCTCCGCTTCTTCCTCCCGCTCGGTGCCTAGGAGTCGCGGGGGGAGGCGGGGAAAAATCGGCTTAGTCTTTATGACTAACGGTCGGTTGTGACCGTAGGTGAACGAGGAGCGGGAGCCCCAGCTGGAAGAGGAGGCAGGAACTGAGGAGTAGATGTCGCGCTTTACTACCACTACTAGACAGGTGCTGAGAGAGATGTGTGTTTAGCTTTTGAATGTGGTGTAGTGAGAGAGAGAGAGAGTTATTTATTATGTTTTGTCAGACCCGTAATTTGATTGACTCTGAATTTCAGCGGCAGAGCCAGATTTTTGTCCTTATTTAGAAATACAATTTCTTGGGTTAGAGTGTGGCATAATTCTCTACTGTCAACTAGAGCTTTCATTGTTTTCCCAAACTTGGTTATGAGATCCATGTTTGAGCTAGCATTATAGTCTCTTTTTAGCTGACAAAAATATGCGTTCTCCCAAGTTAGTCTGTCAGCCTTTTCCTCGAGATCGAAATTTCTGGCTTGGAGAATTGAGATCTCATCGGCTTGCTTCCTGCAGAGTTCCTTGCTCCTACTGAGTTCTTCTAGAAGATCCTCATAATTTTCTGTGAGACATACTTCAGAGTCTGAATCAGTATTAGACAATGGAGCCCTTATTCCTACCTGTTCTGGTGTTGTCTTATCCTGAGTTTCCTCCTCTGACTCAGATAGAACAGTTAGTCCGAACTGAGTTTCCTCCTCTCCATCTGAGTTGCTTGAGTTACTATCACTCAGGGTATTACTTTTCCTTTCAGCTGTAGTGCTTCTGGCTTCTGGTGATCCTTCCATGAAAGTTTCTAATGACTCCCACATTACTTTGGATGTAGTGCAGTGTGCAATTTGATCCAAGGTAGGAGCATCAACTGCACTTGCAATGATCTCTTTGGCCCTTTTGTCTAAGTTGACTAAGATGATATCATCTTCAGTCATTTTCTTGGGCAAGGACTTGTGGAGGTTTGGCCCTTCTTGTACGATTTGAAACATTCTTGGATCTAGAGCTTCCATGAATATTCTAGCTCTTATTCTCCATAAGCTATAATTTTCTTTAGAGCATGCAGCTATTCTTGATTCCATAGCTAATGATTCTTAGACACCCGCTGGCAGAACTGTTCAAGCTGTTAAGCTTTATTTGAACAACCTTGCTTTGATACCACTTGTTGTTTATGGGGGTGTCTACCCAGATTACCTAGAGGGGGGGGGGGGGGGGTGAATAGGTTTTTCTAATTTATACTATCCCCTTTAGGTATTTCTCGATTGTGATTAACAGATTTGCAAAATGTAAAGAACTAATCAGAGAAAGCACACAATCGATCTATAGAGGTTCCTCAAGACCGGGCGTCTTGAGTTGTCCTCTGTCCCTCTGCGCCAACCGAGCGATCTGCTAGGCTCGGCAAACTCTGCCAAAATCTTCCGGCCCTCAAGCCTTACACCACGGACCCGCAAGTCCCAACAGCCTAGGCCCACAAGCCCCTACTGCCCCCGAGCCCGCAAGCTCGACACTGAGGCCCTCAAGCCCTACCTTTCGGACCCGCAAGTCCCAACAGCCTAGGCCCTCAAGCCCCTACTGCTCCCGAGCCCGCAAGCTCGACAAGTCGCACCCGCGAGTGCACTGCCCTGGCCCTCAAGCCTCACAGCTCTCCAGCCCTCAAGCTAGACAATATGGCCCGCAAGCCTTACAAGAGATTACAGATATATCCTTTTTCTTCTGCCTGATGTTGATCGGCAACCTTAGCCTGATGATGATCGACTTCTTGAGAATGAAGGGAATGCTTCTGAATCAGATCTTGAATGCACGGTTCTTCTTCAATTCTTTCTTAGCCGGATATGGATTGGCTTCTTAGCAGTCGATGAGGATGACTGCTTCTTGAGAACTTCTTCTTCTTCTCCGCAAGAATGTACTGTTCTATTGAACGGCGGGATACTTTTTGCTTGTTCTTTCTTGCACGCGAAGTTATCTTTTCTAGGGCAACCCTGTTGCCTTTTATAAGACTGAGAGGGGTCACCCAATGGTCTTCTGAAAAGTTCCTTTATGTGTCAGATCTCCAAATCTTTTTAGCACGCGCAAATACCTCGAAACTTTAAGTGCACGCGCTGATTGAACAATCAGGCGGTGGCATTAATTGCTGACATCACACGTCCATAAGATTTGAATTTGTCTCGACGATATATTCCATCGTTACGACGACATGGAATATCTCTCGACGACATCTCTTTGTCGGCTCCTTGTGCTTTGGAAATTCTTCTCAGATCTCCTTGCTTCTGCCTCCGCCGCTTGCATTCCAACGATACGGGACATGCTGGCCTTCCTGCATATACGACGATATGCTTACTTTGACTGTGTCGTTGGAACCTTCTTTGTTCATTCTGTCGTTGTAATTGTAGTATTGTCTTGTCGACATGGCAGCTACTTTGATGTCGACGATACTTCATTCTTCTCGACGACACGCCTTTCTTTGATAGTATCTCTGCGTTTGCTTTGCCTATAATTACAGCGATAAGCATACTTTGCTGACGACATCACTTTAATTTCTCGACGAAATAGTACTTAGTAAAATAACTAGAGTACATGACATGTTGTCGATTCCTGCAAGCATGAAATAAACGGAATGTCAAATACAAATTGCATTTATCATTGAGCTGAGCACTTCTTCAAATCAGGAACATTGCAGGGCACTGTTCCCAACAATGCTGGAAGAGGCGGCAGGAGCCAGAGGAGAGAATAGAGTCGAGAAGAGGATGGAGGAAGAGGAAGTTCGTGCCCAGGAAGGGGTCATTGAAGGACCCAGGGAGGAGAGAGGAGGAGAAGAGGAGAAGGAAGAGGGTACCCAGGAAGGAGGAATGGAGGAGTTGATGATGGTAGGGGAAGAAGAGACGGAGGAAGGAGCCCAAGCGCTCGTTTGCGGCGGAGAGAAGGAAAGTGCTTGGGGAGAGCAATCCAGGCTAGAGGCCGTGGATGAGGTCGTGGAGCTCGAGGTCACCACTCGGCTTGGGGTGGTGGAGAAGGTCCGATTCAGCGGGGAGCTCAATTCGGAGGAGCGGGCTGAGATCCTAGCCTGCGTACAGAAGAATGTGGATGTCTTCGCTTGGAGCGCCACGGAGATGCCCGGGATCGATGCGGGTGTGGCTTGCCACCGCCTCAACCTCGACCCCGGCACCGCCCCATCCGCCAAAAGAAGAGGGCCACGACGGACAAGCTGGAGGGACCAATCCGCGAGGAGGTGAAAAAGCTCATACAAGCAGGTTTGTGTCAGAGATCCAGTATCCAGGCTGGGTCTCCAATGTAGTCATGGTAAAAAAGGGGGGAGGTAAGTGGCGCATGTGTATCGACTTTTCACTTCTTAATAAATCATGCCCGAAAGATTGCTACCCCATGCCTAGAATCGACGCGCTGGTTTACTCAGCCGTCGGTTTCTCTGTAATGTCTTTCTTAGATGCTTTTTCAGGTTATCATCAAATCCGCATGCACCCCCCAGACATCAAAGATGTCTCCTTCATCACGTGGGATGGATGCTACTTTTATAAGATGATGCCCTTTGGGCTCAAGAATGCAGGTGCCACCTATCAAAGGATGATGGATCGGGTCTTTCGCAAACAAAAGGGAAGAAACTTGGAGGTCTATGTTGATGACCTTATGGTAAAGAGCCGGGACCTTGGGTCTCACCTGCGAGACCTTGAGGAGACGTTTGAGACCCTGCGGAAGCATAAGATGAAACTCAACCCCTTGAAGTGTGTCTTCAGGGCTAGCCGAGGGAAGTTCCTAGGCCACTTGCTCACCCCGGCGGGGGTGGAATCTAACCCAGACAAGGTCAAGGCAATAGTAGAGTTGGGGTCGCCAAGAAACCCGAAGGAGGTCCAGAGCCTCATGGGGAAGCTGGCCGGACTCAGCAGGTTCCTCTCTAAGGCGGGAGAGAAGTGTGCGCCCTTCTTTAAGGCGCTGAGGGGCAACAAAAAATTCGAATGGACCCTAGAATGCGAGGAAGCTTTTCAGGCTTTGAAAGGGCAACTCGCCCAAACCCCTTTACTTCATGGGCCGAGACCGAGAGAAGACTTATCCCTCTACCTGGGAGTAGGACTTGAAGCGGTAAGTTCAGTATTGATCTGTGAGGAAGGAAGAAAGCAATTCCCAATCTACTATGTCAGCCGAGTGCTGAAGAAGGCGGAGCTCTGGTACCCAATCTTGGAGAAGTTGGCTTTCGTATTGGTGGTGGCGGATTGGAGGCTCCGACCCTACTTTCAGGCACACTCCATCAGAGTAGTGACAGATCACCTGCTTCGCAAAATCATGGAGGGGGTGGAACACCCGGGAAGATTGGCAAAGTGGTCCGTAGAGCTGAGTGAGTTCAACATTACGTTCGTGCCCAGGACATCAATCAAGGCCCAAGCAGTGGCAAACTTCATGGCTGACTACATATCCGAAGTGGGGGAACATGAACAGCCTCCCCCAGTGGCGTGGAAGATGTTGGTGGATGGAGCGTCAGGAAAGCACTCCTATGGAGGGGGAATCATCCTGGTAAGCCCCCAGGGGACCAAGATCGAGCAAGCTTTAAACATCCACTTCCCGATTACCAACAACCAAGCGGAGTACGAGGCGGTGATAGCGGGTCTGCGGTTAGCTCGAGAACTGGGAGTGCTAGATGTGGAGGTCTCGACGGACTCCATGGTGGTAGCATGCCAAGTCAAGGGAGAGTTTGAGGCAAAGGACCCGACCCTCCTGCGGTACTTGGAGAAGGTCAAGGGGGTCATCTGGCAATTCCACACTTTTTCCATCAAACATGTGCCCAGGGGAGAGAGCACCCCCGCGGACCTCCTAGCCAAATTCAGTCCCTGAGCAGGAGGAACAGTTTCGGAACTCTTCCGACCCACCATCGAGGAAGGAGAGTTGATGGAGGTGGATCAGCGGGTCTCGTGGATGGATCCTTTCGTCACTTTCCTATCATCAGGGAGATTCCCTGAAGGATACATAGACAGGCGACGCTTCAGGTATAAATCGGCCTATTACTCTTTGCATGCAGGAGGGCTGTACAGAAAGACTCTCTCGGGACTCCTGCCCGTTGTGTTTCAGAGGAGGAGGTTCCGAGAGTCCTAGAAGAAATTCACTCCGAGGAGTGTGGGAGTCACTCCGGGAGCCAAACTCTGGAAGGGAGGGTGTTGAGACAAGGCTATTTCTGGCCCACCCTTAGCAAGGATGTGGCAGAGTTCGTAAGGAGGTGTTCAAAGTGCCAACTCTATGCTCCACTCCAACTCCTCCCAGCTCAGAGGCTCCGAACCATCACTGCTCCATGGCCCTTCGCCATATGGGGGTTGGACCTAGTTGGCACTTTCCCTCCAGCTAGCGGCCAAAGGAGGTTCTTACTGGTCATGATCGATTATTTCTCCAAATGGGTAGAAGTGAAAGCGCTCGCCAAGGTAACGTCTCAAGTTGTGAGGAATTTTGTATGGGGAGAAATAATCTGCAGGCACGGCCTCCCCCTGGCTATAGTGACGGACAACGGGCCACAATTTGCTAGCGAAGAGTTTGTTAGCTTCTGCACCCAGCTTGGCATTGACCTCAAGTTCGCATCGGTTCACCACCCAAGAAGCAACGGCCAGGTGGAAGCGGCAAATAAAGTAATCGTCAACCTACTGAAGAAGAAGGTGGAGAACCTCCGAGGGAACTGGGTAGAGCAACTACCATCCGTTCTCTGGGCCCTGAGAACTACCCCTAACACCGCCACCGGGGAGACCCCGTTCAAACTTTCTCATGGGTCCGAAGCAGTCCTTCCCATTGAGTTCGAAGTAAAGACCCCCAGGGTGATCGCTGCAGGTGAAGGGGATGAAGAGTGGTTGGTGGCCAACGATGAAGAACAATGGCTATCCTTAGACCTGGTGGAGGAACTCCAGGACCAGGCCACCATCAGGCAGGAGGAAAACAAGCGGTGTATGGCCCGGTATTTTGACAAGCACATCCGAGTAAAACACTTTCAAAAAGGGGACCTGGTCTTGAAGAAAGTTGACGCGGCCGGGAGAGGGGCCGCGGTAGGTAAGCTCAACCCCAATTGGGAGGGTCCATACATTGTAAGCAAAGTGCTCAAGTCAGGGGGGTATCACCTCCGAGATGTGGAAGGGGTACCCCTCGGCCGAGCCAGAAGTGGAGACGATCTAAAGCGACCCATGAAAATTTTATTACAATATTAGTTGAATACTTCCTCACTTGATAGTTATAACTACTATGCGAAGGCAGGCAGGGTGACAGGTTTTTATGCTGGAATGCCCCAGATCTATTCCGCTCCCAGGCTCTCACCAGACGGGGGGTTCAAGTTGATCTCTGGAGAGGCTGGCAAGGTGACAAGTTTATGCTGGAATGCCCCAGATCGATTCCGCTCCCGGGCTCTCACTAGACGGGGGGTTCAGGTTGATCTCTGGAGAGGCTGGCAAGGTGACAAGTTAATGCTGGAATGCCCCAGATCGATTCCGCTCCTGGGCTCTCACTAGACGGGGGGTTCATGTTGATCTCTGGAGAGGCTGGCAAGGTGACAAGTTTGTGCTGGAATGCCCCAGATCGATTCCGCTCCCGGGCTCTCACTAGACGGGGGGTTCAGGTTGATCTCTGGAGAGGCTGGCAAGGTGAAAAGTTTATGCTGGAATGCCCTAGATCGATTCCGCTCCCGGGCTCTCACTAGACGGGGGGTTCAGGTTGATCTCTGGAGAGGCTGGCAAGGTGACAAGTTTATGCTGGAATGCCCCAGATCGATTCCGCTCCTGGGCTCTCACTAGACGGGGGGTTCAGGTTGATCTCTGGAGAGGCTGGCAAGGTGACACATTTGTGCTGGAATGCCCCGAATCGATTTTGCTCCCAGGCTCTCACTAGACGGGGGGTTCAGGTGATCTCCGGAGAGGCTGGCAAAGTCACAAGTGGTTTGGGCAGATAAATAAGATACTCACGACAGGAGGTTTGGCTCGCAAGCGACCTCAAGACCCGGGCGAGGCGAGACCGAAGATCCGCTTGCATACGAGAGGCATTCGCGGCAGGGCAATAGAGCCGACGGCTCGCAAGGTCACTCACGAATGATAGCGAAGCGAATAAGGATGGTAAGCAGGGAGGAGCCCGTTTTCGCGGTGTTCTGCGGATAACGATAGGAGCTCGCAAGGGGCGAGTGCGAACGAGGCAGGCTAATATAGACCCCTCCCGTAAGGCTCCCCAGCGAGGTACGTCCCAGACAGGGATAAGGTCCTACAACCTGAGTCCTAACGACGCCGCAGAAGAAAGTTAGGCGAGAGCGACCTGGATACAACGTAACGAGGAAATAGCTGCCAATAAAAGAGAGGCGGGCGCGAACGTCGAACGAAGGTCTACATACACGAACATAAGAAAATTAAGATCACGCAAACAAGATAGAAAGGATCGCATGCGAATCATAAATAAAATGATAATACAGGAAAGATAGATGAAGCATTCCTTTTCATTCTCCACAAAAATCATAGTCCAACGACGGTCTCGCCGGAAACAAAAAGAAGAAAGAAAATTTTTACATTATCAACAACAAAAATGATTAAGGCGGCTGATGATTACTTGGGCTTCTTCTTTTTGTTTTATAAATAAAAGATAACCTTTATATTAAGAGTTTAGAATTGGCGGATATTTTCGAAGAGTCTCGCAAGTACTCCTACTTTGAGAAATTAACCGTTATCCTATCGAAGGATAGAAGTAACGATCTTTTTCTTCTTTCGGAATATTGACAATTACGCTTCGGCTACAATGCCGAATTCTATTGAATTGAATAGTAGAAAAGGAGAGTTTTGCACTAAATGAGTTTGAAAAGCTGTGTTTGAATTTTTAGTCCAAATTAATCATTTGATAAAGGCAAGTATACCTTATCGCAAGTAATACAGGATATTTTTAGAAAATATCGGGATCGTATATTTCCGCGGGTCGTGTTGATTATGCTACTTCGAGGGACGAACTATTATTTTATTGTAGTAATATTTTTAGTTGATTTAACTAGAGTTCTAAATGATAAAATGCGAAAGATGATTTAAGCGATTTACTAGAGTTCTAAGTGATGAGAAATATAGCGCGCGACGTCGAATTACCTTGAGACGAAAATGGATTTTTCGTAGAATTAAAAGTGATGACTTTTCAAAATATTAAGATGACTTGGCCGTGGAGGTTCCAGAATTATGAACGCTCCTCTCTCGAGGGTACGCCCACCTGAGATTATGAATATTCGACCGAACTCTCGTTCTACAATCGAATGTTCTTAATACTCGCTTTATGTTGCGAACCCCGCTATTGGGTTTTTATTTCCAATTCGGAAGAGTTACCTCGTCCTCTCTCGAGGGTAGAGCGCACTTCTCTTTACCCGTGAGTGATCAGTCCGTACACACGAGCCTCTTGGCTAACTAGGTACGAAAACGGAAATGAAAACCACACATCGATTATGTGGCTCCACTCAACGTGATTCTCGGGTAAACCTTAAGCGTTAATTATTTTAGAAAGAGATGTTTTAATTTTTATAGAAAAACTATTTTTGTGTCCCAATGCTCTTCGACGTCGTGCGCTAAAGGAAATTAGCCACTCATCGGAATGGAGACGGCATTATCGGTTGAAAAATACATGTTTGATAATTAAAGCGGATATAAGCGGATAAAAAGGAAATAAAAAGACTTATATAAAAACAGTAATAATATCCGTCCCAACCACCTTAAACAAGTGCTAAAAAGTTCTTAGCCTCTTATTTAAGAAGGGGGTGGTATAGAAATGAAAAGACTTATAAAGGTGCAGAAATAATATCCGTCCCAACCACCTTAAACAAGTGCTAAAAAGTTCTTAGCCTCTTATTTAAGAAGGGGGTGGTATAGAAATGAAAAGACTTATAAAGGTGCAGAAATAATATCCGTCCCAACCGACTTAAATAAGTGCTAAAGTAAATTAGCCTCTTATTTGAGAAGGGGGTGGTATATAGCAGTTATATAAAGACTGAAATAAAAACTAAGCTACAAAAAAGGAAAATACTATCTCATACACGCACACACTCTAAAAGAAACTGAAAAAGAAAGCGTTTAAAATGAAAGCGATAAAATAAGGCGAAAAAGAAAACGATAAAACTATTTTATGAAAGCTTGTAAATCTAAGCTATGAAAACAGTAAACCTAGATTATGAAAGCAATAAAACTAACTATAAAAGCAATAAAACTAAATTATGAAAGCAATAAAGCTAAACTCATACACGCACACACACTAACATTAATAAAAAGAAGATGATCCAAATGAGAAAAACATCATTTTATTTCTGAAATCAGCATTACAACTAGACTAGGAAGACGAAAAAACTACAAACGAACTTAAACTGAAATGCAGAAGAGAAGCTCACAATCACTCAAAAGAACTCACAATACAACAAAAACCACTCAAAATTTGGATGAAAATAACTTCAGCCGAGCCCCTCTATTTATAGGGAAAATTTGAGTTTTACACGCCCTAGGTCACGGGCGTGACTTGAATGTCACGGCCGTGACTTAGGGCGTGACATTTGCTCGGCTGTATTCGCCGCCTTCTGGAAGGTCTGGCCGTCAAACATGGCTGCACACGGGCGTGACTTGGTATGTCACGGGCGTGACTTGGTGAGTCACGGGCGTGACTATGGGTGGCTGATGTCGGCAGCATGGGTGCGGCTTCGAGACGTGATGCGCTGGCGGCTCACGGGCGTGACTCTGCTGGAACACGGGCGTGACTTGTAGAGTCACGGGCGTGACTTGATCAACTCTTCGAGATTTCACCTGAAAACGGCTGCCAGCTGGAAATTTGGCTTTTAAAATTACACGCCCTTGGTCACGGGCGTGACCTCGGGCGTGACTTGAGCGATTTGTCGGGATTTGATCTGAATTGAGCCGTCCCGTTGATATTTGATCTTTAAAATTACACGCCCTTGGTCACGGGCGTGTCTGAGGGCGTGACCTGTGAAAATTTTGCAAAAAATTGCAAAAACAAAAATAAAACTAAGTTAGAAACCAGAAATAATAAAGAAGCAATTTATTCATTAATTTACATAGAAAATTCACAATATTAATTAAAACTATACTAATACTTATACCAAAAATACATATATTTTATTACTTATCAAATACCCCCATACTTAAGCTTTTGCTATTCCAGGGCAAAAGTAAGAGAGATCTATACGGGATTAACATAAGTTCTAATTTTTGGCTATCGTTTTATTTTAATCATAAGAGACTGAAAAATAAAAATTCGGAGTAATAAGAGTTAAGTCCTAAATTATGCAAATGATTTAAGTAGAAGAAATGTCCTGGCCAAAAGACTTCTTAATTAACCAAATAGCAAACAAAATTGCAATCATTAGTAAACGAGATTAGATCGAAATTATAATAACCTTTGTTTAAAGAAACATAAAGGAAAAATATAAGTTACTAATTATGCTCTCAAATGATTTTTTGAATTAAAACTAGAAACAATAATTTGGTTAAGGGAAAAGGGGGTAAACAGCCTTAGCAAATAGAAGAGTACTTGGATTAGGGGTGATGAATTGTATCATCTCACCCCTCTTATAAAGTTTCCTTTGACTCCCATCGTTGGTGTACGAGGGACGAGGGAAAATTGACCTTTTTAATTAACCCAATGCCTGTGTTTACGGAATTTGCAATTCCCATTGACATAGGATTTCTTTTAACAAATATTGGGTGCCTATGTTTACGGAATTTTTGTATTCCCATTGACATAAGATCTTTTTTTTTTTCTTTTCTTCTTTTTGTGTTTTTGCCATGCTAAATTGGTGTATACAAGGGGTTTTCAAGAGAAATTCTAGAATAATAAAAAAAAGTTTTGAGAGCAACCTTAGTAAGTTGAGTATTCCTAGATTCCTGAAGACATAAAGTAGGGATAATTGCAGTCTAAAGTTGTTTTGCTAACATAATACACATGTCTCTATTTTAGCTAGTAGAAGTAGTGCTTGATAACAAAGCCTCTATTTAAATTAAAAACACAAGATATTCTTTAAAACTTAACCCCGAACGTTTAAATCTATCGATCTTAGATAAACAAACAAATAGTAAAACGAGCGATTATGAAAATCCACAAACATATACTCTCGAAACTAAATGCTTTAAGAATAAAAGTAAAGTAGGGTTTATTATTTTTGGAGTTTTTTGCTTTTATTTTTTTTTTGTTTTTATTTTTTTTTTGTTTTTGTTTTTTTTTTGAAAACGGGAAATACACCCCCATACGTAAAACCCAACATTGTCCCCAATGTTGTAATGTAAGTATGAAGAAGAGAAAATAACAATGCAATATATACAAAAGGAAAAAGGAAGCAAAAAGGCATCCCTGAAGTAAAGTTGGCGGGGTCGGAAGAAACCCTGCAAAAATAGAGAAAAAGCATAATAAAAATATTAGATAAATATGGGGTGCCTCCCACGAGCGCTTTGTTTACCGTCGCGTAGCTTGACGCATTTGGCGTGGTGAGATTATAAATTGGGGAGGGTTAAAGATTCTGTGTGTCCGTCCACCGGATCGCCCGCAAGATATAGTTTTAAACGGTGGCCATTGACTTTAAAATCGCCTTTTTCGGGGTGAGAGATAAGAACGGTCCCATACGGCCAAACCTCTTTGACTGCAAAGGGGCCGGACCAGCGGGATTTGAGCTTACCCGGAAAAAGACGAAGACGTGAATTATAAAGAAGGACAAGATCGCCCGGCGCGAAAGTTTTTGGAAATTTAATTTTTCGATCGTGGTAGAACTTAGAACGCTCCTTATAAAATTTATTACTCTCATAAGCGTTCGCACGCCATTCATCGAGTTCATTGAGTTGGAATTTCCTATTCTCGGAGGCTAAGTTCGAATCGAGATTTAAAAATTTTAAGGCCCAAAAAGCGCGGTGTTCTAATTCTACCGGTAAATGGCACGCTTTGCCGTAGACTAATCGATAGGGCGTACAACCGATAGCGGTCTTGTATGCCGTACGATACGCCCATAACGCGTCGTCGAGTTTTGAGGACCAATCCTTCCTATTTAAAGAGACGGTTTTTTCCAGAATGCGTTTTATCTCGCGATTTACTACCTCTACTTGGCCGCTCGTTTGGGGGTGATAGGCGGTGGCGAGCTTATGCGTGACGCCGTATTTAGATAAAATTTTTGAAAACTGGGCATTGCAGAAGTGCGTGCCCCTATCACTTACTATTGCACGGGGCGTGCCAAAGCGAGAAAATAATTTTTTTTAGAAAATGGACGACGACTCGCGCATCATTGGTGGGCAGAGCTTGCGCTTCCGCCCACCTAGATATATAGTCGACCGCCACTAAGATATAGCGATTATTAAAAGAAGGAGGTAGGGGGCCTACAAAGTCTATGCCCCACAAATCGAAAATTTCGCATTCTAAATAAAAATTTTGGGGCATCTCGTCACGACGGGAGATGTTACCCGACCGCTGGCAGCTATCGCATATACTCACAAAAGTGTGAGCATCCTTAAAGAGAGTGGGCCAATAAAAGCCTGACTCTAACGCTTTCCGCGCGGTCCGGTTGGCTTGATAATGCCCTCCAGCCGGCCCCTCATGGCAGTGTCGCAATATTTGCGCACCCTCCTCGCTGGAAACAAATCTTCGTATCACTTGGTCTGCGCAGACTCGAAAGAGAAAGGGGTCCTCCCAAAAGTAGTTTTTTAAGTCAGAGAAGAATTTCTTCTTCTGCTGAGTCGAAAAATCTTTTGGAAGGACCCGCGCGACTAAATAGTTCGCGTAATCTGCGAACCAAGGGGTAGAAGAAGTTTTGGTATTATTTATGATTAAAAGGCGCTCCTCAGGAAATCGATCGTCTATTTCGGGTTCGACGAGCGCTTCTGCGACGGGGTGTTCTAAACGTGAGAGGTGGTCGGCTGCTAAATTTTCAGCCCCCTTCTTATCCCGGATCTCTAAGTCAAATTCCTGTAAAAGGAGGATCCATCGAAGTAAGCGAGGCTTAGCATCAACTTTGGCCAAAAGATATTTCAAGGCGGAGTGATCAGTGAAAACGATTACATGTGAAAGGGTTACGTAGGGTCGGAATTTATCAAAAGCAAAGATGACGGCGAGAAGTTCCTTTTCCGTTGTGGTGTAGTTAGCCTGTGCGGCATTGAGTGTGCGAGAAGCGTAATATATTGGATGAAAATATTTATTTACGCGTTGGCCTAAGACAGCTCCTACTGCGATATCGCTCGCGTCGCACATAATCTCAAACGGAAGAGACCAATCTGGCGCCACCAGAATTGGAGAATTGATAAGTTGCTTTTTAATAAAATTAAACGCCTCTACGCAGGCCGTGTCAAAAATGAATGGGGAATCAGCTCCTCTTCCATTCACCAAATCCTAAAAGCTTATCCTACTTTCGCAACCAAATTACTGTTTAACTGCACTCATGTTCTTGATTTGGTGTGATGTTTGGAATCTCTGTGATGTGAAGGAAAAATAAGTTTATTTGCTGAATATGAACCAACTGGAGGATAAAAAAAAGAAGAAAAATATGTTATTGAAATGAAATTCTAAAAAAAATTGTATTGAAAAGACATCCTCCCAAGCGCAATAGAAAATCTGTTGGTATTTGTGAAGTAGGCCGTGTGCACACCTAGTTTTCATGATAAGTCTGGGGGTGTGTCACACGAGCTTTGTTCTTGGTTTTGTTTGGTGCAGCGTTCCGTTGACTCATTTGGGTTGCGTAGCCTTCGTCTTTATCTTCGAATATCATACCGCAACCTAAGCCCCAATATGATCCTAAAGCCCTACTGATTTATCTCGTGAGTTTGTTAGCGCCGTGGAGAGAGTGTGACCGGGCAAGCTTATGGTTCACGATGTTGATGGATTTCAGCGGAGTTATTCCTGAACCCCAATCTTGTGCAACACCCTCCTTAGTGGCTTGTTACTTTCACATCGGGCATGATCGATCAAGTTCTTCACAGTTCACCAACTGAGTATTGATAAATCTTTCTTTACGCTCTAATACTTTTGTATGTTAATTAGTATAGTTAGAATCTCTTTTTACTAAATTTCTACTTGCATGCATTTGTTACTTCGCACCGTACTCCTTTGTGTAATTTCCTTTGTTAACTACCATTTTCACACTCCACCGAATTCGTTTGCTCGGGAAGCGCAAACAGTTAAGTCTGGGGGTGTGATGGGTCCCAAATATATACACATTTATGGACTCATCTGGGCCGATTTTCTAGTCTATGCACTTCACTTTAGACATGTTTTCACTCATATTTGATACTCCATGCTAAGTGCACCTCTAGGCCCGTTTTTGGTGTTATTTCATGTTCTGCATCTCTAGTAGTTTTCATGCATTGTTTAGTGCCACTTTCAGTGGCTGGATTCGTGGTTGTGCTGGAACAGGAGTCGTGCAGGTGTTCCCTGTACAATTCTGTACAGGTATACTGCGCACGATCACTGGTTCTATTGCGCACGACCACTGGTCGTGCGCCGCTGATCGTGTGCACTTAACCTTATTTTTCGAGTTCTGTCTCGGGTAGTGCGCACGACCACCTACGATAGTGCGCATGACCACCAGTCGTGCGTCACTGTTCGTGCGCACTTAACATCAATTTTATGAGTTCTGTTTCGGACAGTGCGCACGACCGCCTACGATAGTGCGCACGACCACCGGTCGTGCGCCACTAGTCATGCGAACATGGTGTTTTATAAATTTCTTACTTTGCAGGCTCCACCCAGGTAGGCGCACGATCACAGAACTCCAGCGCGCACGACCACTGGTCGTGCGCCAATGACCGTGCACACTGTTTATTCCAGCGCCTATATAAGTTCCTGATCCGCAGATTAGGGATAACGGGGGTTTCGGGAGCGCGATTTACAGTCCGTACGCCGCCGTTTTCCACTTCCAGCCACCTCCACCTCATCTTCTCCGCAAGGGGAAGTCAGATCCAGCCATTCTAAGCAATCCTCCATCGTTCGGGAGCATTCTCCACCCTCTGCAAGTACTCAAGCAAGCCATCTCCAGTTCTGACGGTGAAAAGAATAGTCATCCTGAGGTAGAAGAAGACGGAAGCACGTGGAGAGGTCGTGACAGTCTCTCAACGCCGGAAGCACAGTCCGCCCGAGTCTGGACGTAGCTTGACAAACTCCCATTCCGACCGTGAACGGCCGCTAGTCTTCGTCCATTGGTTGATTTCTTCCTCCCCCCTTTTGTTGTATTTCTTTGAATCATTTAAACTTGAATATCATGATGTTTAGTGCAAATGCAATGGTTATTTCTTCTCTGTTCTTCAGTATTTGTTTGTGATACGTCTCACCTCCACTCACTCACTCACGCACTCATCGTGTTCGATTCGCGTTAGCAAGAGTTAACGGCGATTTGTGAAGAGGTGTTGGCGACCCTCACTCTCCACACTAGTAATCACTTCATTCGCTGCATACCGTCCATCCACCTCACGAATCTCGGCATCGCGGCCATTGCACCCATCTCTCCTTGCGAAGCGGTGATTTAGACCTGCATTTCTTTTATTGTTGTTAATAGTAGGAAACCAAATCAAAACCCCAATGTCTGTC
The DNA here is from genome assembly GCA_033032865.1 of Dactylorhiza incarnata. NCBI lineage: Eukaryota > Viridiplantae > Streptophyta > Magnoliopsida > Asparagales > Orchidaceae > Dactylorhiza > Dactylorhiza incarnata. Next base: position 12,085,618 of record JAWHQI010000023.1, on the reverse strand, counting down.
TTTGTTTTCGCTTGTGTAATAATTGTCACACAACGTGATTCGTTCACCCAACCTGCATTCCTCAAGAGACCGACACTCGGGGATCCTATTCCCAACATTTATTACTTGCGCGACCGGTGCACTTGTCGAACATCACATCAGTAATCAATGCTTTGGGTCTGGAAAAATCGGACTCGGATATAAAAGTGAACACTACCGCTTGGCGCTAGCTACTAACGCCGGCGGTAGCTCTAAAGTTAAAAAATTTTCTGGTCTTTCTAATGTACAAACATCATCCAGCAAGAGCAACATAGAAACTCAGAAAAGGGTCTCAACCCCCTTTATTTCGTGTGCTAATTGTCTTAAATTTGGACACACGTCTGGCTCTTGCAGGAATATAAGAAATCAACGATCATTAAAACAAATCTGGGTACCTAAGAAATCCACTTACTCTATGGGTGGTACCTCTTGGGAATCTGGGTCTTTACTCTCATCCTCTTTCTAGATTTGCAGGAAGGCTAAGGAAACAGAAGACGTGTGGTATTTGGACTCAGGCTGCTCCAAACACATGACGGGCAATAAAGCAAAATTCCTTAGCCTAGAAAAGAAGAAAGGAGGAATAGTGACGTTTGGCGATAACGGTAAAGGAAGGATCATGGGAAGTGGTACAGTGGAGAAGCTCCCTACAGGTACCGATGATGAACCTTTGCCATCCTTGGAGCACGACGAAGAAGAACCGTCCAAAGAAGAGGAGGAGAAGCCCGAAGTAGATGAATATGTACCTCCAAGCATTCTAAACTTCTCCAAAAATCATCCAAAGGAGCTAGTCATTGGGGAACCTTCTACTGGGGTAAGAACTCGGTCCTCTCTTCATGAAACATTTTCAAATATTTGCTTTGTGTCTGAAATTGAACCTAAAAATGTTTCCACCGCTTTAAATGACGAATTTTGGTTTTTGGCAATGAATGAAGAGTTAGGACAATTTGAAAGAAATAAAGTTTGGAATTTAGTAGAAAGTCCATCTAATCATCCAATTATTGGCGTAAAATGGATTTTTAAAAATAAGCTAGATGGTGAATCTAGGATTGTAAGAAATAAAGCACGCTTAGTTGCTCAAGGCTATTCACAAATCGAGGGGATAGATTTTGAAGAAACTTTTGCACCCGTAGCTCGCTTAGAATCTATACGAATATTTTTGGCATTTGCGAGTTTTAAAAGAATAAAATTATTTCAAATGGATATTAAAAGTGCTTTTTTTAACGGGTTCATTAAAGAAGAAGTTTATGCAGAACAACCCCCCGGTTTCATAAATGAAAGATTTCCAAATCATGTTTACAAATTAGAAAAAGTGCTTTATGGTTTAAAACAAGCGCCTCGTGCCTGGTATGATCGTCTTACATCATTTTTGTTAGAGCACGGTTATGTTATGGGAAGTGCAGACAACACACTCTTCATTAAGCATAAAAATAACGAATTAATTATTCTACAAATATATGTTGATGACATCATTTTTGGAGCCACTAATGAAGAGTTGTGTAATGAAGTAGTCTTAATAATGAAAAATGAATTTGAAATGAGTCTTGTAGGAGAACTATCATATTTTCTTGGTTTTCAAATTTCACAAAGAACTGATGGTATTTTTATTTGTCAATCAAAATATGTTCACGATATGCTTAAACGATTTGGATTTGAAAATCTTAAACAAGCCTCTACTCCTATGATTGCTTCCTTAAAACTAGGAAAAGATGAATCTGGAATTTCTATTGATCAAACACTATATAGAGGAATGATAGGTTCTCTTCTTTATTTAAGTGCATCTAGACCAGATATTATGTTCGCCGTATGTTTATGGGCTCGCTTTCAAGCCGATCCAAAAAAATCTCATTTAAAAGCGCTAAAATGTATTTTTCGTTATCTAATTGGGTCATCTAAATTAGGATTATGGTACCCACATAATGACTCTTTCACACTCCACGGCTATTCCGATTCGGACTACGTTGGGTGTTCACTTGATAGAAAAAGCACTAGCGGTACGTGTCATTTTTTAGGACCCTCTTTAGTTGCCTGGTCAAGTAGAAAACAATCTTCGGTTGCACTCTCCACCACGGAGGCCGAATATATCGCACTTGGTAGTTGTTGTGCACAAGCATTATGGATGAGCCAAACACTAGAGGACTTTGGATTTCATCTCAAAAACATAGATCTTAAATGTGACAACAAAAGTGCAATAGACCTCACATATAATCCTGTACACCATTCTAGATCCAAATACATTGACGTTCGTCATCATTTCATTAGGGATCACATTAAAAAAGAAAATGTAAAAGTAAGTTTCATTGGGACAGACTCTCAACTCGCTGACATATTCACTAAACCTCTTCCTGATGCACGATTTCGTTTATTACGACTTGAATTAGGTGTCCTAGATCTTTCAAGTTAAAACATGCTCACAAATACAATTTTCTTCATTTTTCACCATCCAAAACATTTCCAAAAATTCTGCAAATTCAGCATGGAACTACTATTGGGACACCTAATCAACTTCCAACATCAAAATTTTCAAAACCCTAAAAAATCACTTACTGCTTCCCGCGCTAGCGCTAGCGCCGGCGCTAGCGTCGAGGTTCGAATTTCTGTGTTTTTAAAATTTCTAAAAATTACTAAAAATATTTTGATCTATATGTACTATTTAGTTTTTGCACATTTATTTTTCTTTTCTTTTTGAAAAATCAAATACAAAAATAGAAAACCAAATTCCAAAAAACAATGTTTTTCATTTTGTTTTTGTGTGTCATTTTTCCTTTTTGAAAAATCAAATACAAAACTACAAAAACAAAACAAATTACAAAAAATATGTTTTTCCTTTGTTTGCTTTTGTTGTTTCCTTTGTTTAAAGTTCATCTTTTTACAAAAATAAAAAATAAATACAAAAGAAAAATTACAAAAATCTGCTTTTATTTGCTAAAACCAAATACAAAAATATAAAACTTTAAAACTATCAAAAAAGACTCTATGATTTTTTCTTGTAAAATCAAGCATGATTTAATCTACTAGTTAGAAATTCTACAATGTTACAATTTTTTCTCTTCAAAGTACTTTGGACATTGTATTTCTTCATGCTTTGATATATCTATTCAAATGTGCATCAATTATAGTTTAAAAGTTGTGTAGGATCAAGCTTAGCATGCCTCTAAGTATGAGAAATGCTTTATGGTTGATAATGATATTTATTCACTCACCTTTTTTTTGGCATTGTCTACATATGCATTTAATCTAAGAATGCTTGTGTATGTTTTGTATTAGTACAAATAAATTAAAATTGCACAAGTATCTTACCTACACCCCTTCTTTTGCACTCTTAAAAATTAAGAAAAGTGGTTATATTTTTTCTCATAAAATCTATTGATTTGCAAAACAAGTGTATTCGGAGAACTTTGTACAAAATAAAATTAAAAAATAAATGACAAAGATAACTCCACCAAGCACTACTTGAACCTCCTGATAAGTCTTAATGAGCATTGTGAGGTTGAGCACCTTGGAAAAAATAATAAAGTGTCTTGTGCAAATCAACTCTTTCTTTCAAAAATAAGAAAAACCACTTTCTCTTAAGTACACCGGATCACAAGTCTCAAAATTCAAAATAAAATATGTGATCCCCCAAGCACTACTTTGCACCCTGATAAGTCTTGATGAGCACTGTGTGTGCAAAGCACCTTGGTAGTTGTACACTTTTTTTTGTGCATTAAAGTGTGTGGAAGTAATCTTATTTTTGTTTTATTGTGCTTCTTACTTTACATATTACTTGTATTTTTGATTAAAACATTTGTTTGCTCTCCTCAAATTTACACTTATGTGTATCTTCCATAACACTTCTTCTCATGAGTATTGGATCCTAATGCTAATTCTATATTACTTCTTATTTATGAAATGCACTAGATACCCTAGCATGTGTTCTACAATGTTTTTGTATGTTTTTGAAATTAAGAATTAAAGTAACATTGTGGTCATCTCTTTTTGATAAACATTATTTCATGCTTGGTTATTCTAAAATTTAAAACTGCAAAATGATTTCCAAAAACATCATTTTTTTTTTGTGATCTTTACCTCATATTTTTTTGGATTATCATTACTATTTGCTATAAGTCTTCCGCATCTTAACCATATAAGTGTTTTTACCTTGCGCTTTCATGCTTACTAAATATCTCTTATTATTTGCATCATCACTTATTCTTAAAAATTCCTATCTTTCATTAAGTGATAGATTTCCTTGGAAACACTTTTTATTGGTTACCTCAAACATAAAAATCTTTTATGCTAAAAACTCTGACATTTTGTAATAACTCTGATCTGTTTCAATGAAATACAATTCTAAATCTCCTTATCATTTACCTAAAAAGCTCGATCATGCCTTATCTTTTATATTACACATTTTTAGTGCTTTGTATCCCTACCCACTTTTGCTAATAACAAAGGGGGAGAACTAACATGATAAAATGCAAAAGGGGGAGAACTAACATGATAAATATAACCCGCTATCAAAAACCCAACATGACAAATTAAGATGATAGTAGCTTACATATTAGGGGAGCATTCACTTAGGGGGAGCATGTATTTAGGGGGAGCAAGTCTAACATGCTAGAATCGATTATTATCCTAAGTCATCACTCTCACACACACACAAGTATAGTTTCATCATGCTTATCTATTAATGCTTTGATTTATCATTAATGGATTTGTTATTATCAAAATGGGGAGTTTGTTGGAACATGGTCTTCCGCATCTCCTAGGTTTGAGAATAACAAATCCTATGTGTATTTGATCTTGTGTGTTCAAGTATGCAGGTTAGCATAGTCCACTTGACTCAAGGAGTACACATGATGACTGCCCCCAAAATTGAGACCAAAATTCGAAGATGCTCACTAATGCCTAGCGGTAGCGGATAACGTCGGCGGTATCGGTGAACACAGAAGGAATGAAAGCCTCGTTGCCACGGATTGAAGATCTTGCCGCGCAAGAAGTTTCTTAATCAGGGATAGCGCCGGCGGTAGCTACTAGCGCTGGCGGTAGCATGGCACACAAGAGGCATGGAGCAATATGTTGTCGCGGATGGGAGATTCTGCCCCGCAAATTGTTTCTTAATCCGGGCTAGCGCCGGCGGTAGCGCTTGGGCTATAAAAGGACCCCCTCTCCTCTTGTTTTCGTACACCAATTGCATACATCTCAGAGAGAGAGTACTAGAATTCCAGAGGCCTATCTTGGCCAAAATTTGAGGTCCCGACGAAGCTCTGCCAACTTCTGAAGGAGGATTCCATCACGCCGAAGCCAAACGAAGTCCGCTTCGACAAACGCTGATTCTACAGCGGATCTTCGCCTCCATATTCAGAAGTTCATCTTAAGGGAAGTTTTTATTATTTTATTTCTCTTTAATCATTGTAAACGGTAGTAAAATTGCCTCGTGTTGGCGACTAGGTCTGGGGTAGGACTTAGGGCTGAAAATCGCCTCGTGTTGGCGACTAGATCTAGGTTAGGTCTAGGGGGTGCTTGAGGCCACATCCGGGGAAGGATTGGCTAGAGCGGCTTGAGGCCGAATCCGGGAAGGAGGAGGCTAGGGCCACCGGTTTGTGGGTAAGCGAGTCGCGATAGAAAACGAAAATAGCTTTTATTATTCGCCTCCGATCTCTAGCGACAATGAGATCAAGTTATGTAAAACTTATTTAATATCAATAAAGCTTGTCTCTCTTTTTGTTTTACTTGTCTTCTAGTTTTAATATTGAAATATTCCAAAGTTTTCTAAATAAAATCTAAAGTTTTTGAAAACCCATATTCACCCCCCCCCCCCCCTCTAAGGGCGCCCACCGATCCAACAATGACAAGGCACCTATGCAACCTATAAAATTTAACAAAGCCATGCCTATCACAAATAAGCATGATCAAAAAGGTGTGCATAAGTTTTATAAGGGTGAGTGTTCTAATAGCAAAGATTATTCAATTCAACCAAGTAACAATAATGTCAAATCACTATGCAAAGAAAGAGTATTAACTCATCATGACTCCTTTGTATTTAAAGCAAACACAAAATCCAAAAGAAAGAACTAAGACCTGAAGTGAAAACCACTGCTGTCAAGAAAACAGAACCAGTAAAAGTTACTAAAACAACTTACATAGCTCCTTTGAATAAGGCAATTAAGCAAAATATGAGTCAACATAAAGAAGTAAGAAGACCTCCAAGGAGATATAACAGATATGAATGCTGGTGCTGTAGAAGGGTTGGACATTTTGCTCTTGACTGTTGGTTCAATCCAACTGTTCCAAGACTCAACTCTGGGAGACCAGCACTCAGACCTATGGCAACTCTCACAGCACCAAGGATTATTCAACAACTAAATGTTCCAGCTCAAACTAACAGGGTTCTAGGACCCAACTTGGTGTGGGCTCCTAAGAAAAGGTAATTTCTTTTTGCAGGGTTGTCCAAAGACCAATCAACTTCCAATCTGGTACTTGGACAGTGGGTGCTCTATGCACATGACAGGAACAAAAAGCCTGCTGAATGATTACTCTCCTGTGAAGAATGGACCAAAGGTTATCTTTGGAGGGTCTAAAAAAGGTAAAACTAAAGGTTATGGTAATATCACAAATGGAATTGTCACCATCACCAAAGTTGCTCATGTTGATGGATTGCAACACAATCTCATCAGCATAAGTCAATTGTGTGATATGGGTATGACATTTCATTCCACAAGGATGAGTGCCTGATTAAGAAAGAGAATGAGATAATTCTCTCAGGCACTAGGAGTGGCAACATTTACTGCCTAAACTTTATATGTTCTGATCAAGTTAATTCCATATGCTTAGTAGCATAGAATAAAGTTTCTAGTAGTGTTCAATGGCATACAAGGTTGGCCCACATAAACTATAAGACTATAAATAAGCTTATTTCAAAAGACCTAGTGAGAGCTGGGCCTAAGTGGAAGTGTGTGCAAGAGGGTCCATGCCATGCTTGTCAAATGGGTAAGCAGACCAAGTCATCCTTCAAACCAATAGGTGAGAAGGATTCCATTAGATGTCTATACCTACTTCACATGGATCTATTTGGACCAATGTCAATCCATAGCTTAGGAGGAAAGTCATACACCCTTGTAATTGTTGATGATTATTCCATATTCACATGGGTATTCTTCCTTAAACATAAGTCAGACACTTTAGAAATATTTACCAGTTTTGTTAGGCAAATCATCAATGAAATAGGAAATCCTGTAGTCAAAATTAGAAGTGATCATGAGACTGAATTTCAGTCAGTTGCAATGACCAAATTTTGTGAAAATCAAGGCATTTCTCAAGAGTTCTCATCTCCTAGAACTCCCCAACAAAATGGGGTTGCTGAGAGAAGAAATAGAACCCTTATTGAAGCTAGCAGGAGTATACTAAGTGATTCTTCTCTTCCTGAGTATTTCTGGGCTGAAGCTGTAAACACAGCATGTCATGTGCATAATAGGGCTCTTATAAACAAAAGACTGGATAAGACCCCATATGAGTTTTTGAAAGGTAGAAAACCCACTTTATCATATTTTAAAATATTTGGTAGTAAATGTTTTGCATTAAATAATGGAAAGCACCATCTCACTAAATTTGCTGAAAAAGCACATGAGGCAATTTTTGTTGGGTATAGCTCTCAAAGTAGAGCCTATAGAATTTTCAACAAAAGGTCAAATAGGATAGAAGAATCTATACATGTTGTATTTGATGAAACCAGCCTTATTTATAAGGATCTGGGAAGTTTATCTAGTTGTGCAGGTTCTACACAGAAATTGAAGGAGATGAATATCAATGAACAGCACAATGAGGATAATGAAGAAACTAATGAGACTATAATTGTAACTAGAGAGGATGAACCTCAAGCAGAAGACAATTATGAAGAACCTATTGCTGTTGAAGAACCACCACATCCAGAACCTCCAGAAGAACCTACTCAAACAGATGCACCAGAATCTCAAAGGGAAAATGAAAGGTGGAGGAATGCAACCAAACATCTGAAGGATCATCCCAAAGAACAGATCATAGGAAATCCAAATGATGGTGTGCAAACTAAAAGAGGAAACTCAATACATGAGGCTTTGCATCACAGCTTTCTATCCAAAATAGAACCTAAGAAGTTTGATGAAGCCAATAAGGACACTTCATGGATATCAGCTATGCAAGAAGAGCTAAATCAATTTGAAAGGTGCAAAGTCTGGATATTGGTTCCAAGACCAAAGAAACACAAAGTCATAGGGACCAAATGGGTATTTAGGAATAAGTTGGATGAAAATGGTGTGATTATCAAAAAACAAAGCAAGGTTGGTTGCCCAAGGATATAGACAGGAGGAAGGCATAGATTTTGATCAAGTGTTTGCTCCTGTGGCAAGATTGGAGGCAATCAGATTATTCCTGGCATTTGCAGCACACACTGGATTCATAGTTTATCAAATGAATGTAAAGTCAGCATTCCTTAATGGAACAATATTGGAGGAAGTATATGTTGAACAACCCCCAGGTTTTATTGACTCTACTCATCCAAATCATGTCTATCTATTATTAAAAGCATTGTATGGTCTGAAACAGGCACCTAGAGCCTGGTATGAGAGATTATCTAGATTTCTTATTGAGAACAAATTCTCAAGAGGAAAGATAGACAAGACATTGTTTCGTAGGATAGTTAAAGGTCACATTATTCTAGTACAAATATATGTAGATGATATAATATTTGGCTCTACTGATAATAACTTTTGCAAAAGGTTTGCAAACCTTATGCAAGGGATATTTGAAATGAGCAGCATGGGTGAGCTTAAATACTTCTTAGGACTCCAAGTGAAACATCCTGAGGAAGGAATTTTCATTTCTCAGACCAAGTACACAAAAGAGATTATCAAGAAGTTTGGAATGGAAAATTGCACTGTCATGAAGACACCTATGGCAGCAAATATGTCACTGGACACGGATGAAAAAGGGAAACCTATTGATGAAACCTTGTACAGAGGCATAATTGGCTCATTGCTCAACATGTGTGTGTGTGCTAGATATCAAGTGAACCCTAAAGAATCTCACTACACTGATATCAAAAGAATCCTGAGATATCTGAAGGGCACTCTTAATCTTGGCCTTTGGTATCCTAGAAGCAATGGTTTTGAACTAATTGGTTTTTCAGATGCTGATTTTGCAGGATGCAAGGAGGACAGAAAAAGTACATCAGGCACATGTCAATTTCTTGGCAAAAGACTAATATCTTGGAGTAGCAGGAAGCAGACCAGTGTGGCTATTTCTACAGCAGAATCTGAGTACATCTCATCTGGAAATTGATGTGCTCAGCTACTATGGATTCAACACCAACTGCAAGACTATAAAGTTCAGCTAAGTAAATCTCCTCTATATTGTGATTCAACTAGTGCTATTGCTATAGCTAATAATCCTGTATCACATAGCAAAACTAAGCATATAGAAATTAGATACCATTTTAGAGAACATGTAGAAAATGGAGATATCACAATTGAATATGTCCCCACAGACAAACAAGTTGCTGATATATTTACTAAACCCTTGGATGAAACAAAATTCAATAACTTTAAAATTGAATTAGGTATGTTAAAAATGGATTAAAGTTGTCTTGAAATAAATAAATGAAAATAATGATTGAGTCCTAAAAGGTGAGTGGAGAAGTTATCTAGCGTCGAAAGAAGATACCTGGCGTCGAGAGAAATTACTTGGCGTCGAAAGAAGATACCTGGCGTCGAGAAGATATCTGGCGTCGAGAAGATACCTGGCGTCGACTGAAGATAAATGGTGTAGAGCTATCTCAACGCTTGTGCGAACATAGCTAGGCCGTCTCGACAGGGTAAATTTGAACCATTAGATCAATCTTGTCAAACAAGTTCGGCGCGCGGCTATTCATCTTCTTGAATTAGAACTTCTATAAATAGGGAAGACACTTCGATAGGCCATGTGCCCTAGTTCTCTCAGTTCGAAATTGGCTGCCCTAGAAAATATCTCCATCAATTCTTTCTCTCTTCGATCATCAACCACAATGCCTCCCAAAAGCAGTGATTATCTTTATGAAGGAAGCGAGCTTGTTCGAAATGGATTTCAATCAGCTCCAGTAGAAATCAAGTCAACCATCGAATTAATCTACAAAGCAGGACTGGAATTTGTGCTATCTGAATCGACTCTTATCTGGACACGAGAGGTATTAGAGCTTTACTCCAATATAGTAATAGACTCCGTCAATTCAAAGCTTAAGACCGTTGTGAATGGTAAGAAGACTAAGATCACTCCATCAAGACTCGCTAAGGCACTAGAACTGCCGAGATTAAAAAGCAATGAAGAAGAAGAAGAAGAAGTGAGCTCTGAACAGATTAAATTAGCACAAATCTGGTGCGGAATTGAAACATCACGAGAAATCACTAGAAGTATTTTTAGAAAAGGAATGAATTCAAAAGGAAAATTGCTAACAGATGTGATAGGAAAGGGCCTGTTGTGCAAGACTGGATCTCATGACAAAATTTTCAGGAAAATGTTTATTCTACTAACAAGGATTATTCATTCTTTGAGAACAGATTGGGGGAGAGTGGTGTTTGACAGAATAATTGAATGTATCCAAGTACCCAACATGGGTAGGATATTATCTTTGTATTTAGTAAAAGTCATTCCCGACTCTTTAAATAATAAACTTGGATCCAAGATAAACCACATGAAGAAAATGGATATTAGAATGATAGAGAGATGGGACATAGTTTTATCAAATCTTCCACCAACAGATCTTTCTCCCAAGCAGAAGAAAGCCAAGAAGCAAAAGAAGAAGAAGGTTTCTTCAAGCTCATCAAGCTCATCCTCTTCCAAAGGAAAATCTAAATCCTCTCCAATTCATGATCCTAACCTCACAACATCTGAAGAAGAAGAAGGGAACAATCCAAGGGACAGTACTCCTGACACACCAAAGGATGAGAATGAGAAAGAAAAGGATGAGAGTGAGAAAGGAGAAGAAGAGAGAGGAAGTCATCTTGCATCCCCTGCTAGAGTTGAAGGGACTTTACAAATTGAGGGGGAGGCTCAGGATGAGATCCCTGCTCAAGATAGAATTGATCTGATCAATGCAGAGATTGAGGGGGAGCCTCAAGATGAAATTCCAGCTCAAGACAATGCACCATTTGAGGGGGAGTCTCAGGATGAGATCCCTGCTAAAGTGAATTCTGTAGCTGATGCTATGGATGTAGAAGGAGAGCCTGAAGCAACAAAGAAACCTGTTGAAAAGGTAATCAAGATAGAATCCTATAGCTCACATATGAGCCAGAGAAATGACTCTTTCATGAGAGAAGAGAGCAGTAGAGGCAATGGAATGGAAAGAGAAATCAATGTGGATCTAAGTGCTATACTACCTCAGCTGGAGGTGTTGCTAAATAATCAAAGAAGATTATTAGAACAATATATTGAAGATAATAACACAAAAATGAAAAATGAGGTAGATTTCCAGATGAAATTGGTTAGATTTGAAGTCAATCATCAGATGACTGCTTTGAGAAATGAAATGGTAAAGTTTTTCAAAAGAGCTGGTGCTTCAGTAGATTATACAACTGAACAACTTGATGCAATCAAAGAAACATCAAAGGTTCTTAAAGAGTCACAAGCAGGAATTACAAAGACAGTGGATGATGTTCAGACAAATCAAGGAATTCTAAGTAACAACATGCAAGTTTTGTATAAAGAACAGGTTGCACAAGTCCTTACAGGTACAAATAAGATTGAAGCTAGACTGCAACAGCAGAATACTGATATTTTGGCTAAAATTGATGAGAGCTCCACAGTTCTAAAAGATCAAGCAAAGTTGTATGCAGATACCATAGATGACCATCTCTTTAAGGTAAAGAAAACCATTGAAAGTGGAGTTCATCACTTGGAAGGTCAAGTGAGGTTTTAGAAAAATGTTATAAGAGATCATATAGTTGAAGAAGTCCTAAAGGGGGAGAGGTCAATGATTCAAGCCAGCTCTGAGCATGATGTGTGGACCTCAAATTCTATAAGAGAAACTCTTGGATATCCTCCCATAGATTATGAGAATGATCAAGTTTCTGAGACCAGGCCAGCTTCTCTAACACAGGTTTAAATGCAAATTGCTAAAATGTATAGTCCTGAAGATAAAAGCAAAAGAGAGAACTTTACTAGTGAGCAAGTAGAATCTAGTAAAAGAAAGTTCAGAGAAGAGGTTCAATCAAGGGTTGATTTTGAACATTGGTCTCCCTCTTCAAGAGAATTGATTCTGACAGCATGGGAAGATGTGAAAGGTAATCCTGATGAAAGAGGAAAATGGTATTCTGAAGCTGAATGGTTGAAGCATAGGGATCTAGAGGAACTGAAGATGAAATTCAAGGCTGACAAATTGGCTGGGAAGGTTCAGGCAGGTGATAAGGAGCCAATCAGATACTTTCCAAAGCCGTTTGGCTATTTCAAGAGAAGAAAAGAAGTTGCTGAAGCCCTTTCCAAAAGAGCCAAAAGAGGAATAGAGTTCAAGGATCCTGAACATAATTAGGATTTTAATTTTTACTGAGTATTTTCAGAAGAATGTAATTGATATATCTTTGAACAATCTTGATGAGTTCCCAGTGCTAACTATTTTTCATTATCATATATATACATGCATGTGATGTGATCCTTTTTCTCTTCATGACATGTTTTATTTTGAACTGCTTGTGTTTTTATGCTTATATGAGAAATCATGTCTGAGATAATTTCAGTGGATAGAATGTTTTGGTAATATAATTTTATAAAGTATTATACTCTTTATTTTGATTACCTGTATAGAAATTAGAAAATATTGTTTATCTTTGAAAAGAGAGATATATCATTGACTGAGATTATGACTTCTTCAAATAGGTGGAGATTGTTGGGATCATTGCCCACAATATCTTAGATTTGGAGAAGTCCATTCTTAAGTCAAAGATATATCTCAGGATGTATTTGATATACTCTCTAGAATCAATGTGCAGGAGATCAGGTCAGGCAAAGTGCTCAAGGAATTCATCCAAGTCCACAAGCGTCGAGACAACATACATCGCTCGACGCCTGTGACCCAGAAGCGTTGACTCATGTCTACTGCTCAGATAGACAAGGTCGCCGCTGAAGTTATGAGACTAAGTTTGGAAGCGTCGAGCCAAGTTATATCACTCGACGCCGTGGAAAGAAAAGTGTCGACCAAAATTCAGTTAGCTCTACGCCAACCAGAAGTGTCGAGATATGAAGGGTTAATTAAGAAGCATCGAGCCTCTGTATGTTGCTCGACTTCTATAGATAAAAAGCATCGAACAACTGATGATTGCTCAACGCCAAAGAAGGAGGAGTCGAGAGCTTCAGTCTTAGAAGTATGTGTCGAGTATCTACATATCGCTCGACGCCTAATGGAAAAAGCATCGACAGAGATGCTCAGTGCTCAACGCCTCTTCTACAGATACTCTGGGCTGAGAAATTTTTTCTACAGCTAGCTGAGCCTTTGTTTCCTTTGAAGTCATTGAAGACCGTTGAAGACTTAGCGTCGTGCTGACGTGGAGGAGCGTAACAGATGTTGCAGATGGCGGGCTATAAATAGAAGGCATGACCTATGGGTTAAACAAGTTTTTCCTATCTTTCAAAAGCCATTATCGTCTCTATCAGTTTGAGGGAAAGTTTGAGAAAGAATCTGAAGAAGTCGTCTTCTCTTTCAGAACCGGTCTAACTTGAAGATTTCTTTCAGCAATCTGGTGCTGATACATCTCTCTAAAAGAAGAAGATTAAGAAGGAAGAATCTGTCTTCCTAGGAAGAAGAACAGTCATCACAGCCTGTCGAATCAAGAATATCATTTGCTGCTGCTGTTCTATTGAAGATTTCTGTCTGATCATTCAGGCAGATCAAGAAGACTAAACAATCTGAAGAATCTGAGTCTAAGTATTGTTATTTTCTTTATCAAATCTCTGTAGGATCTGAGTTGTCAGATCTGAGTGTAGGATCTGTCAAGGATCTAAATTGTAAGATCAGGTGTGATCTGAGTTGTAGGATTCAGGGGTGAATCTGATCTGTAAGCCTAGTTATAAAGGCTGAGGTAGGATCTGTGAGATCTGAGTTTGTAAGATCTGCTGAGATATGAGAGAGTAAGATCTGTGAGATCTGAGCCTGTAAGATCTGTTGAGATCTGAGCTGTAAGACCTATTTGTGGTCTGAGATCTGGAGGAGATATAAACCCTATCTGGCACACTGCTAGAAAGGAGAAGGGGGGAAGTGGATTACCCAAGATAAGGGGAACCACTATATAATTCTGTGTTTTTCTGTGCATGTGCTCTTATTCTTGAAAGCTCTGATCAGTTTTTAGGTTATAATTAAGAATTGCAATAGTTTTTCAAATAACCTATTCACCCCCCCCCCTCTAGGTGATTAGCTACCCTTAATTAAAGTCTTTCAAACATTTACAACCAAAAACTTTGAAGTAGGATACGTTAGGCTTCTTTTGAAAATAAAGTTCATATGGTGTGCGATTAAGATATGGGCGAAGCATGATTCTATTCATATCATAACATGAGGTATTTATGGCTTCGGCCCAAAAGGACTTAGGCAATTTATATTCACATAGCGTAGTGCGTGCAAGTTCTAGAAGTGTCATATTCTTTTTTTCTACAACACCATTTTGTTGTGGTGTGCGTGGTGCGGAGAACTCATGTTTAATGCCTAACATATCACAAAAAGATGTAAACTTTTCATTTTCAAATTCTCCTCCATGATCCGAGCGAATGCATTTAATTTTTAAATCTCTTTCATTTTGAATACGAGTACATAATTTTGCAAATTCAGAAAACGCATCAGATTTGGATGAGAGAAATAGTGTCCAACAATATCTTGAAAAATCATCTATTAAAACATATGTATAGGATCTACCACCAAGACTTGCGGTGCTAACGGGACCACAAAGATCCATATGAATTAATTGCAAGGGTCTTGTAGTAGAAATTAAATTTTTTACTTTTGAAAGATGATCTAGTAAATTTACCCTTTTAACATAATGAACAAAGTGAAGGTAAAGTTCCATTTAACCTAGGCAATCCTCTAATTAAATCACTTTCGGCAAGTTTTACAATAAGCTTTGTGCTAACATGTCCTAGTCGTCTATGCTAAAGTTCTAATTCATCATTTTTCATGATAAAATATTTTATAGATGATTTAGAAAGATCATGAAAAGAAACTATATAAACATTATGTATTCTTGGTGCAGTTAGTAAAATATCTTTTGTAGTAGGATTGGATACTTTGCATAAATTAGTGGAAGATTCAAATAAAACATCTAATCCTTTATCACATAATTGGCTAATAGAAATTAGATTGTGTTTTAGCCCTTTTACATAAAGAACATTAGATATCGCAAATGATTCGTTACCAACTGTACCAATTCCCATGATCCTTCCTTTTCCGTTATCGTGAAATATCACGATCCCTCCTGTCTTCTTTTCTAGGCTAAGGAACTTTGCTTTATTGCCCGTCATGTGCATGGAGCATCCAGAATCGAAGTACCACACGTCTTCAGTGTCCTTAGCCTTCCTGCACATCTAGAAAGAAGATGAGAGTAAAAATCCGGATACCCAAGCGGTACCACCCATAGAATAAGTGGAAGCCTTAGGTACCCAGATTTGCTTTAAAGTATTTTGTTTTACTTTCCTGCAAGAACTAGATGTGTGACCTAACCTATAACAGTTTGCACACGAAATAAAGGGGGTTGAGACCCTTTTCTAAAATTTAGTGTTATTCTTGCTGGAAGGAATCATTTTTATAGAAGAAAAATGTTTTTGCAAAAGAAACTACTAAATTTTTTTATGAGGTGTTAGCGTCGGCGTTAGTGGGTAGCGCCGGGCGGTAGCCCTCACCTCGATATCTGAGCCCAAATTTTCCAGAAGCGCAGCACTGGTTCCCTAAAATCATATCCAGTGATTTTTGGCCTATTCCAAATTTTTTAATGGCCATGATGAGATCATGAACTTGTGCATTAAGTGATGAATTTTCTTTCACAAGCATGACACACCTATTTTCAAAACCCAATTTATTATTCTTAATTTGCAAAAGAGAGGCTTCTAATTTCCTTTCTAATTCCCCCTTCTCTTTTGTAAGAGTTTTGGCATGGGAGAGGGCTTTATAAAGAGAATCTTCAATGTCTTTTGCCATTTTAATGGAGTGATCACACTCTTGGCAAGAAACTTTTCTTTTTTCTAAAACAATTAATTTTTTGGAAAGCTTTTGATTTTCTTTAATTAGAGATTCATTTTCATGATTCAATAAAATACTATCTTTCATATTTTTATCAAAAGCTTTGCAAGTTTCAAGAAATTCATTAAAACGTTCATCATACGTGGGAGGAGTTACCTCAGTGTCGTTAAGAACACTGGTATCGTCATCGTTGTTTCCATGTCCCATGATGCACATGTTTGATTCCTCATCTTCACTTGATGAAGACCAATTTGATTCTTCGGAGGAGGAGGAGTCATCCCATGTTTTAGCTTTTAGCACCTTCCTCTTTTCCTTCCCTTTGTGCCGCTTTTCCTTTTTCTCCTTCAAAAACTTTGGGCAATGGCTCCGAATATGCCCGGTCCTCCTGCAATGATAACATTCTGGTGGAGGTCTTTCTTCTTCATCGTCGCTCTCATTTTCCTTCTTTGAAGATGACCGTTTCCATCTTGCATCCTTTTGGAAATATTTCCAGAAGGTGTTTCTCCTTTTTAGATTTCTCATGAACTTCCGAAAGTTCTTTACCAAGAGACTTTCTTCATCTTCATCCTCATCCTCTTGGCACTCCTTCTTTGATTTATGTGACAACGCCTTCTTCTTTGGCTCCTTGTTGTATTCATCGTATTGGATCTTGAGTTCTACCTCATGGGTTTTGAGATTCCCAATGAGGCTCTCAACCTGGAGCGTTCTTAGATTGTGCGACTGTGAGATAGCTGTCACCTTTGGATTGAATTTTAGAGGAAGAGATCGAAGAATCTTTCAGACCAAGTCACCGTTGGAGAAGGTCTTTCTGAGAGCTTTGGAGGCATTGAAAATCTTGGTGAAGCATGCGTACATTGCATCAATATCTCGCTTTCATCCATCCGAAACTTTTCATATTCTGACTCCAGTTGAAAAAGCTATGAATCTTTAACCTACGATATACCTTCATGAGTAATTTCCAAATGATTCCAAATATCATATGCAGTAGTATATGCGGAAATTCTATTAAATTCATTTCTAGCTAACGCATAAAATAAAGCATTCTTGGCCTTGGCGTTATTTTTGCATTCAAGTTTATCCCTATCATCCCTTTTATCTTTTGGTTTTTCTAATGTTATCTCTCCAACTACAATTGTAGGAGGAGAGTATTCTTTTTCTACCTTATTCCATACCTCAATATCTAGGGTCATAAGAAAACATCGCATCCTATTTTTCCAATAATTATAATCTGACCCAATAAATAGTGGTCTACTAATTCCCTCACCCTATAAAAAAGGTAAGATCATAAGACGCCATTATTCCTGGTTTTTAAACCAATTTGGAATAACCTAGCTCTGATACCACTTGTTGGATCGATAGGCTCCCTTAGAGGGGGGGGGGGGGGTGAATAAAGGAATAAAAGTCTTTTTATAAAATTAAGCAATTTACTAAATTGTTTTAAAGCAAACGAGAGCGAAATAACAATTTAGGTAACAGAAGAAAATAATGTAATTTGCAATTTTAGAATTTAGCCAAATGAAGGAAATCAAGTAAACACAAATTGAGACAAGATTGTATTAGATAAAAAAGTGTTTACATACAGTTGATTTCAATATCGCTAGAAATCGGAGGCGTACAAATATAATTACTTTTTCCTTTTTTATACCAACTCGTATCCCCACGAACCGGTGGCTTTAGCCTATCCTTCCCCGGATATGGCCTCAAGCCACTCTAGCCAATCCTACCCCGGATATGTCCTCGAGCACCCCTAGATCTAATCACCTAGACTTAGTCGCCAACACACACGACAAATTCCCCCTAAGCCGCGCAAGGACCTAGTCGTCAACACAAGGCGATTTAACTACAAAGATTCAAAATAATGAAATGACACAAATGAAAACTCCCTCTATGAGATTTTCTGAAGTTGGTGATGAACGATCGTTGTAACATAAGCGAGGTTGATGCGATCATTCTTCGGATGTACCGTGATGGATTCCTTCTCCAGAATCTTCTTTTGCTTTGAGTGGGAGATGACTTTTTGGCAGAGTAACAACTCTTGAAATTTGACACAGGAATTCTCTCTGCGATGTATTTACAAAACAAGAGAGAAATCTTCATTTTATACAACTTGGAGTTAGCACCTGCGGTAGCTCCTAGCTCCTGCGGTAGCAGTCATGTAGAGGCAGTTACAAAACTGTCGTGGCATGGCGTTGTGACGCGATCTGGAGCTAGCGCCAGGCATTAGCTCTAGCGCCTGCTGTAGTGCTAACGCCTACAGTAGTGCTAACGCCTGCGGTAGTGGCTAGCGCTGGCGGTAGTGCTCCATTCAGAGAATTTGATTCCAAGCTGCTTTTTACCTGTGGAGTATTGCACCTATAGTTCCTGCACACTATAAACACATGACAAGCAGGATCAAATACAATATGGGACTTGTTATTCTCAAACAGAGGGATGTAACACACAAGTCCATTAGTATCCCCACGAACCGGTGGCTTTAGCCTATCCTTCCTCGGATACGGCCTCAAGCCGCTCTAGCAAATCCTCACCCGGATACGGCCTCGAGCACCCCTAGATCTACACCCTAGACCTAGTTGCCAACACAAGTCGAATTTATTCCATAAGTCCTATCCAGACCTAGTCGCCAACACGAGGCGAATCCTCTAAACGATTACAAGAATAAAGATGTGAAATAAGCAACTATAATATTAAAACTCCCACTTGAAGAACTTCTGAAGTTGGAGATGAAAGACCGCTGTAGAATAAGCATTGCTGAAGCAATCGTCGTTCGGATCCGGTGTGAAGGAATCCTCCTTCAGAAATTCATGGAACTTTGGTGGGAGATCACTTTTTAGTAGATAAGGTTCTGGAATTTTGGCACTAGACCTCTCTCTCGGATGTGCGTTAAAAATGAGAGGAGAGGGGTCCTTTTTATAGCATTGGAGCTAGCATCTGCGCTAGTGCTACCGTCGGTGCTATCCCTGTTTAGGAAACATTCTCAGCATGCATATCTTCATTCTAAGAAAACCTTTCCAAAAATTCTGCGCTACCGCCTGGCTCTATCGCCTTCTATACTTGCCGCCTTAACTTGCCTAATAAGAGCTAGTGCCAGCGCTAGGTGCTACCACCGACGCTTGTGGACATGTTGGAATTCTGGTTTCAAATTTGGGGGCAACCTTTATATGTTATCCTTGAGTCATATTGCTTTGATTCCTGCACACTTAGACACACGATCAAATACACATAGGATTTGTTATTCTCAAACCTAGGAGATGCGGAAGACCATGTTCCAGCAGTATAGTTCTTTAGTTGGCTTCTTTTTCCAGTCATGTGTCGAGAACATGAACTGTCCAAGTACCATATTGGCATTTGATTAGCCTTTGGACAACCCTGCAAAATAAAATTACCTTACCTTAGGAACCCAAATAGGTTTGAGTCCTTGGTTCTTGTTAGTCCTAATCACTGGATGCTTCAAAACAACACTATTCACAAACCTTATTTCTTTGCCCTAGGCACTGTTGGATTGAACAAACAATCTATGACAAAGTGGCTAATTTTGCCACAACCCCAACATTCAAATATATTGTTCCTCCATTTTTGAGCCACCTTCTGAGTGGAGTGAGGATGATGTTGATCAGAAGAGTAGGCTTATGCATTCTTAGCATTTCTTAGATAAATCTTGTGAATGTGTGCATGATGGAAGGTGGGATGCATAATCACATGATTCATCTTAGCGATAGGCCTTTGAGGAATAACCTTTACCTTTCCTTTGACTGTTGGTGTTGTAGAGCCAAACACAAATGATCCATGATTGTTCATCTAGATTTCCTCATGAGGTGCCTTGAAGTCACTCAGTTAAATGTCTACTTTATTCCTTGAGTTCTATGGCTTAGTTTCACTGGTAGAGCACTCATTAGATAGAAATTCATAAGAGTGATCATGATCATATGTATTGGTAGGCTATATGAACTTTTGAAAAATAGAATGATCTTTGGTAGTCTTGCCCTTGTCTGCCTCCTTAGTATATGTAAGATCCCTCTCCCGCACCTGGAAAGTTCTCGGATCTTATGCCCAGAACTGCCGCCTTACGATAGCGCTAACTAACGAGTTAGCCGCCTCCGTAAGATGCCAATCTTGCCGGCAAGAACGATCAAACAAGTTAATAAGAGATAAGAAGAAAATTAAGTAAACAAGTCCACAACCACACATATATATGTATCAAAGTAATACAGGCCCGCCAATGAGTATAAGAGTAAGGGCTTATGCCCGGTACATGATCAAATTTAGAATAAAATCTCACTCTCTCATTCTACTTCTATGCGGAAGCTACAAACTCCCGTCAACCTGTCATCAAGTAGCAGTAGTAGTAGAGTGGCAACTGCTCCTCAAGTCTTGCCATCACATCCCGCTGGTCGTGCTGCTGCTCTGGCTCCTCATAGACCTGGTGTTACGGTCACAACCGACCGTTAGTCACAAAGACTAATCTAGTTTTGTCCTCGCCTCACACCGCGACTTCTAGGCACCGCGCGGGAGGATGAATCGGAGGACAACATGCGGTAAAAACAAGCAGGTGACAAGTGGCAAGACTAGCAAGGTATATATATACTAAACAAGTATTGAAAATGATTTTATGCTAGCACAAGAAAGTATGGTATATCAGCATAAAAAGCAGTACAAAAAGGAGCAGATGTTGTAAAAAGGGAGAGCAGCTACGAAAATAACCTTAACTTATGTGAATGCCCATACAAATTATAAGTTAAGTGATCTGGCACTAAGGTAAACTCATCGTATAAAAGAGCTCATACTAATTTATACGATGAGGTCTTATTTATGCAATGATGCTATGTTATGCTGTGCAAATGTGATGATGCAACTCACCCACTCGACTATGTACGTACAAACCTTTTATTAGTTCCCTTTGTTCGAGTTTGTCAACTCAGGTACCCAGTTGAGGCAAATAAGGCAGTGGATCGGGCATGTCCACTTCTAGGCTTATATCACATATCTCCCAGCCCAGACCTTATGTACACCCCTAAGAACACACATGGCATACACGTACTATCTGGTAAGCCACCACCTCTATCCCACTTTTCGAGTCCCCACTTAGGTACACCCTGTCGAGACAAATAAGGGTAGTGGATTGGGTCCTCCACTCCTAGGCTAGTATGACACCTACCATCCTAGACCTTATGTATGCCCCTAAGAACACACTTGGTATCTGTGTACTATCTGGTAAGTGACGCCTTTTAGTAATATTTCCTCCGAGCCTCCAGCTCGCCAGACTATCTAGTCCTCCTTATATAACATCGAGCATACTGCTCGC
This sequence comes from Dactylorhiza incarnata, assembly GCA_033032865.1. Lineage (NCBI taxonomy): Eukaryota > Viridiplantae > Streptophyta > Magnoliopsida > Asparagales > Orchidaceae > Dactylorhiza > Dactylorhiza incarnata. The sequence continues at coordinate 12,064,103 of JAWHQI010000023.1, read as the reverse complement.
AGGACAACCCGTCCTGATATCATAAAAATTCTCGAGCCTCTAGCTCGCAGGACTTAACCCGACCTTCCTCATATAATACTGAGTCTACACCTCGATGGACTTAACCTATCCTTGTACCGTTCCGTCCCAAATTTAGGATGATTTTAACTTATCAAGTTTCCCATACATACTACTCTTGTTTATCGTTTAATTATGCTTAGAAGTTTAGGGTGAATCTTGGACTTTCCGAGGTCTACCCGGTGAAGGACTCACAATGGTACTAGGGAATATAATGGGCTGAAGCCCAAATCCCCATATCCAGGATATTTACTCTTATTGGTGGCTACCATTATTTTATACCCATTCCCTCTCTAGTTACTCTAAATTCCTAAGGTGGATTACAAATAGATCGGACAGACGAGTGTCGATGTTCAATTGAACATCAAACCCTAACTTTCTTAGTGACCGCCTATTTTTGCATGTCACCACACAATACCTACATAAGGTCCCAATTCATACATCAATCAAACTTATACTTGCTGACGGGTCATTCCTCACATCTCCTATCATATCATTATTTTCCCAAATAGATAGTTTTACTAATCGCACCCCAACCCCTACTCCTAGTATATGCCCATAATGGTTAATCCTTCAATCAATTTATGCATATACAAAACCAGGGAGTTACTGACTCTAGGTGTGATGACCAGAGGGGGTCTAAACCAAATATTTCAGGTTTACTATTCGCAGACCAATTTATCCTTAAGTGAAACCACATGTCTTAAAAGGGTGACTATATGATGTCGTCTCAGCAATTAAATCTAACAAAATTTCAAGAGGTTCATATTGATATCAAAAGCCTATATGCATATTTCTATAACAATCCAGCAACAATGATTCAAGATATCAAATTTTCAAGTTATAATCCATGGTCCTACATTGTGAAGGAAGTATGATGTCTTCTCAGCAATTAAATCTAACAAAATTTACAGATGTTCATATTGCTATCAAAAGTCTATGTGCAAATTTCTATAGCATTCCAGTGTCAATAATTCAAGATATAAATTTCTCAAGTTATAACCCCAAGTTCTACATTGTGAAGGAAGTATGGTGTCTTCTCAATCAATAAATCTCACAAAATTTCCAGAGGTTCATATTGCTATCAAAAATCTATGTACAAATTTCTATAACATTCCAGAGTAAATAATTCAAGATATAAATTTCTCAAGTTATAACTCCAAGTTCTACATTGTGAAGGAAGTATGATGTCTTCTCAATAAATAAATCTATCAAAATTTCCAGAGGTTTCTATTGCTATCAAAAGTCTATGCACAAATATCTATAGCATTCCAGAGTCAATAATTCAATATATAAATTTCTCAAGTTACAACTCCAAGTTCTACATTGTGAAGGAAGTATGATGTCTTCTCAATAAATAAATTTAACAAAATTTCCAGAGGTTCATATTGCTATCAAAAGTCTATGCAAAAATTTCTATAGCATTCCAGAGTTAATAATTTAAGATATAAATTTCTCAAGTTATAACTCCAAGTTCTACATTGTGAAGGAAGTATGATGTCTTCTCAATAAATAAATCTAACAAAATTTCCAGAGGTTCATAATATCAAAAGTCTTTGCACAAATTTCTATAGCATTCTGGAGTAAATAATTCAATATATAAATTTCTCAAGTTATAACCCCAAGTTCTATATTGAGAAGGAAGTATGATGTCTTCTCCACATTTAAATCTAACAAAATTCCACAAGGTGTAATATCACCTCTCTAAGTGAATACCAGATTCCCATGACATTTCAGAAAGCTTCTGATCCTAATAATACTCATTTAAGGCCTATGTAACAAAATCACATAAAACCTAATTTCTTAGTGAAATCAACCCAAAGGTTCATGATTTTCTCCATGGGATATTATATCATAACCCTAAGTGTATGTGTTGGAACCTTAGTTTTGATTTGAGTTAGGATCCATCTTTATGGTCATAACACATCGTGTATAACTTAGATCAAATCCCATTAAGACAGGAGACAGGAGAAATTAATATTTATATATATATTAGACATGTTCTCTGGGTTCGACGAACGGCTATCTGCGTTCGATGAACGGAGCTCTGCGGTCGACGAATTATATTCATTCTGCGCTCGACGAAGAACAGTTATCTCAGCGATCGACGAAATCCAGCTATCTCAGCGGTCGATGATCCCATCACAACGGTCGACGAAATCCGGCCGTCTCAGCGGTCGATGAAAAGCTGTGTTTGACGATCTCAAGTCTACGTTCGATGAATATTCAGTAGATGCTCAGAACGACGAATTAAATGTTCAGATCGACAAACTTGAAGCTGAGCTCAACGAAATATTATCAGCTATATAAATGCTCTTTTCTCAGCTCGACTAAAATTATATATGTTGTCAGATTTAATAAAGCAATATTTTAAATTGTTTCTATTTATATATTGATGTCTTTCTTTTGTTTGAATTGTTACTGCTTCACATTTATGATATAGCTGTTGAAGAACATAAATGAAATAGCCGTTGCAGAAAAGATAAAGACGGCAGTTTATCCTCTCGAGGAGTCAAGATAATTAAAGAGACTTTATCTCTTTCCCTTTCCCGAAGAGGAATTCAAAATAAGAGAGAAGCTCTCAAGATTATATAAAGAGAGAGAAAAGAAAAAGAAAAGAAGAGAGAGAACAGACAAGAGAAGAGAAATACAAAGCAGTACAGGAAAGCAGAGGAAGAAGATATACAGAGTTCTTAATAGGAACAATATATTTTATATCTTGTTTTTGCTAAACTCTTCTCTGCAGATCATATTCATCCCGAGACACCTATCAAGATTATTTGCTCAGGATCTTAATTGCAGAAGAAGAAAAAGAGTTACAACATTCCAGAGAAGAAGCTTCAACATCTGAACATCAACTCTAATCAAATCAGGGGGAGCTCTTCAACATCTTCATCAAAGATCCATTCTCAACAACCCATCAGGATCTCTAGCGTCTTCTCAGAAAAGAGAAGAACAATATATATATATTTTTGGTTTCTTTATTCCCCTCTTGTACAGGGTTATAACTCCCTTCAAAAGTTAACTCTCGGTGACAGGGCACCTTAGCAAAAATCTATGACTTGGTTTTTGGGCACCATATCAAAAGCTCATTGGTGGCAGGGCACCTGATCAAAAACCTGTAGTGGATTCCTACCAGTGGGTAGAAGAGTAGATGTACCCAGGTTGATTGGGGAACTACTATATTTCCTGTGTCTTCTGGTTGCCTGTCTTATTTCTTTTTATTAATGTGTTGTGCTGTGTGTTTCTCTATTTAAGTTCTTATAACTCACTTAGTGCACATATTTATATATATCACTATTTTGAAATAAACTTAAAAAGAGTTTTTAATTTAAGAACTAAAACTCACTTTCAATTGGTATCAGAGCAGGTTAATTATTTATACAGGCTAACACCTGAATCATAAAGATCATTTAGTTCTTAAAATTTTTTTAAAGGTTTTTCTAAAATCTAATGGCACAAGAAGATTTTTTAATCACTAGTCCACCAATCTGTAATTTGGATAGATTTTCTTTGTGGTAAGTTAGAATTAAATATATATGAATGTCATAGATGAAGATATTTACAACTCTATTTTGCCAGGACCTCCATCTTCAACTTCTTCAACAGATGATCAAGAGAAGGTGATAAGTGTTGATGCAAAGGCCATGGACATATTGTCTCAATCAATGTCAAAAGACATTTTTAAAAGAGTGGTTGATTGCACTTCAACAAGGGGCATCTGGAACTCCCTCTCAAGGATGGTAAATGAATCTTCTTCCACTTCTTCCATCAACTGTATTTATGATGCATAACCATTTTCAAGATCAAGTGAAGAAGAAGAAGAAGAACAAAAAGCTAGAGCTTTCTGCATGTTGGCCATATATGGCTCAAACCACATCTCAGATGCAGAAAAGGTAACTGAGGTAACTTCAACTACTAATTTTACTTCAGAACAAATCAAATCAGATTCTAAAATTCCATATACAGATTTAATAAAATCTGACAAAGAAATAAAAGAGTTAAAAATAAATAATTTAACTCCTGAAAATAATAAACTTAAAGAAGATTTGTAAGTATCAGAAAAGAAAATTATTTCTGAGAAAAATAAATTAATTAATGCTGAAAAATTTGAACAATCTTTTAAGGAAATTCTGTATGTTCAACAAAATCAGAAAAAGTTTTCAAATTTATATTTTAATGAGATAAAAAGGCCAATATATCTAATTATAAGGCATTTCTTTAATCTAAACTTTTATAAGCAGTTATATGATTCATTGGAATTTCCTTATCTTAAAAACAAAGTAAGATAACTTCACATTCTTATAGATTTTCTCCAAAATCATGTTGAGCATTCTACTCAAATTGCATAGATCAGAAATGATCAGAGCACTGAGTGTGAGTCTCTTCTGATTAAGGGGATTCTATTGAACGAAGGTATCAGGCAATGTTTTTCTGATTTTAAAATTCCTTAGAATCCATTAATACCTGTAGGAATTCATATTATTAAAATCCTATTTAAACCAAAATCTAGGAAATCAGAAATTGCTTGGTTTTAAAAGAAGAAATTTAGAATTTAAAAGAAGAAGAAAACAATAAAATTTATAATTAAATGTTTTCAAAAAGAACAAATAAATTCTTCTATTTCTAAACAAACTTTATATTATTCTCAGAAATAATCTCTGACCCTTAAGCCTTAAGTTATTCAAGACTTTTTATGCTTAGTATCCTAAACCAAATAGGGGGAAATTGTTAGAACCCAATCTTAATTTGGCTTAGGATCCCAACTCAAATAGGGGGAGATTGTTGGAACCTTAGATTTGATTTGAGTTAGGATCCATCTTTATGGTCATAACACATCTTCTATAACTTAGATCAAATCCCATTAAGACAGGAGACAGGAGAAAATAATATATATATATATATATTAGACATGTTCTCTGGGTTCGACGAACGGCTATCTGCGTTCGACGAACGACGCTCTGCGGTCGATGAATTATATTCATTCTGCGCTCGATGAAGAACAGCTATCTCAGCGGTCGACGAAATCCAGCTATCTCAGCGGTCGACGATCCCGTCTCAGCGGTCGATGAAATCCAGTCGTCTCAGTGGTCGATGAAAAGCTGCGTTCGACGATCTCAAGTCTGCGTTCGACGAATATTCAGCAGATGCTCAGAACGACGAATTAAATGTTCAGAACGACGAACTTGAAGCTTAGCTCGACGAAATATTATCAGCTATATAAATTATCCTTTCTCAGTTTGACTAAAATTATATATGTTGTCAGATTTAATAAAGCAATATTTTGTATAGTTTTTATTTTTATATTGCTGTCTTTCTTTTGTTTGAATTGTTACTGCTTCACATTTATGATATAGCCATTGCAGAAAATAAATGAAATAGCCATTGCAGAAAAGATAAAGACCGCAGTTTATCCTCTCGAGGAGTCAAGATAATTAAAGAGACTATCTCTTTCCCTTTCCCGAAGAGGAATTCAAAATAAGAGAGAAGATCTCCAGATTATATAAAGACAGAGAAAAGAAAAAGAAAAGAAGAGAGAGAACAGACAAGAGAAGAGAAATACAAAGCAGTTCAGGAAAGCAGGGGAAGAAGAAGATATACGGAGTTCTTAATAAGAACAATATATATTATATCTTGTTTTGGCTAAACTCTTCTCTGCAGATCATATTCATCCTGAGACACCTATCAAGATCATTCAAGAGAAGAAGAAAAAGAGTTACAACATTCAAGAGAAGAAGCTTCACCATCTGAACATCAACTTTAATCAAATCAGGGGGAGCTCTTCAACATCTTCATCAAAGATCCATTCTCAACAACCCATCAGGATCTCTAGTGTCTTCTCAGAAAAGAGAACAATATATATATTTTTGGTTTCTTTATTCCCCTCTTGTACAGGGTTATAACTCCCTTCAAAAGTTAACTCTCGGTGACAGGGCACCTTAGCAAAAACCTGTGACTTGTTTTTTGGGCACCTTATCAAAAGCTAATTGGTTGCAGGGCACCTGATCAAAAACCTATAGTGGATTCCTACCAGTGGGTAGAAGAGTAGATGTACCCAGGTTGATTGGGGAAATACTATATTTCTTGTGTCTTCTGGTTGCCTATCTTATTTCTTTTTATTAATGTGCTATACTGTGTGTTTCTCTATTTAAGTTTTTATAACTCACTTAGTGCACATATTTATATATATCACTATTTTGAAATAAACTTAAAAAGAGATTTTAATTTAAGAACTAAAACTCACTTTCAATTGGTATCACAGCAGGTTGATTATTTATACAGGCTAACACCTGAATCATAAAGATCATTTAGTTCTTAAATTTTGATTTATAAATTTGTGCTATTAGCACACCAAGACTTTCCACCTAACATAACAAGTTGGATTCCCACCAATGCATGAATCCTTATGGTCTCAAATTTCAACCAGAGGTTCATAGGGCCTACCTCATCACCTATCAAAATTTTGGCTCATTTGGTGTGATCTAAACATGTGTGACAAAAATACATGTTTTATCAAATATTTATAAAAACCATGGGGAAATGTTTTCCAAAAATATTCATTTTTCATCAGAGGGTGTATTTGGGTATAATATACCTATGTTTAAAATTTTAGACTTATTCCCCCATTAATTGGAGGGATATACTCAAAATACTCTCTATGCTATAAGCACACCATTCATATACTAGACAAAACTTGTATGTTGAAAATATCAACTTGCATAGCTACAAATGGTCCAAAATTTTATACATGGACTTTATTGTCTTAATTGATCTTCCAGAGAAGATTTGATGGATTTTGAGTTCAAAAAACTAAAAAATCAACACATGCATGGATTATTAAATATTTTCTAAAACTATAGAAAAATATAGTCCAAATTTCTCATTTTTGGACAGGAGGTGGATATAGGGTATATTCATGCATGACCCAAGTTTCAGCTTCATAACTATAACCATTTATAAGTTATTTAAATAATATGGTCTGTCCCCTCCTAGGGACCAGTCCCACTAAAACAATCCTACATGGAGCTGTAAGGTACCAAATCAAGTGATTCAAAGTCCTATGCAAAGTAGACCTCAAGGGATGCAATGTTTGTCTTTGGCACTGTTTCCTAAAACAGCCTCTAAGGACCTTAAAAATGAGTTTTAAATGTCTGTATAAAATGTGACAGATTGTATGAAATGATATATTATCATTTGGCATGCCTGTAGCTGATTTTGCACGAATCTGGAAGCATATCTGATGGAAACTGGTTGTCTTCTTCCTCTACCCAATGGTTAAGATGTCGAGAACTTCAAGCTTTGATTTCTCCCTCTTGGGACCATGTTTTTACATTAAATCAAGGACATTAGTTTGCTCTTGAGTAGAGGAAGAGATGGGAGTTATTTTTAAAATGAATGGTGGCCAAAATCCTAGTTTTTAACATGGCTCATTCTCCATTTCGGCCATGGATTCTTTTGAAATCAAAACCTCAATTGAGGCTCGATTCTCATCACCTAAAGATCTAGGATACTAGCACAAAGGGAGAGGAGGAGAAACCAGACCTTGTTTGGGCTTGAGGTTGAGGGATTCTCGGATTTGCCATGGTTGACCACCCTCCTTAAGCTCCTTGCCAATCTCTCAATTCGCAACCAATTGCTTCAGTTAAAGGCTTGGTTTAGACTACTTTCCACCTTCCGAAGCTAATGGAGGGTTCAATTTGGGGGATGGTGGAGGTTTTAAAGGAGTGCCATGAATCCATGAAATTCCTTGCCACATGGCATGAAGGTGGATGGCATTCTGTAGGAAACTCCATGGGGAGTTTAGGTGCATCCCTTGGGAGAGGAATTGAGTGCCAATTGGCACTCAATCCACAAATCCCTCTTTTGGCCTTATTAAAAATTGGGGAAAAGTACAATTTTGCCCTTGCATGCCCCTCAATTTATGGAATCAGAGGGCATGGAATGTCTTTAGGCTAGTGGGTTGTAGGATGGGCTAATCTTGAAGGCTTTAGCCCATTGAAATAGGTTTGGGCTTTCATTTCCCCTCTTTGGGCTTCAGTTTGACCATGGTTGACTTTGGGGTTGACTTGGTCAAAGTGATAGGTTAACTGGTCCAAAGTGTTGATCTTGAGTCCCTTGACACCACCCAATGTTATTTGGATCATGGTGATGCCCTAATTGGGCCAATTTAGCCAATATGTGTGGTTTTGACCAAAATTGGGGGAAAGTTGACTTTAGTCAAATTGGGCCAATTTATGACCACTTTGTTGGGGAAATGATTTATCTTAACCCCTAGAATTAAGAAAAATATAATTTCTAAGAATGAAAAGTTAGTGTAAGTAAATATGCGTCGAATAAAATTCGACGCAACGTCGAAATGTAGTCGACGTTTCTCTCAGAATGAGTCGAAGTAACTCTAAGAAGAATTCGACGTAATCTTTGTCGACGTAACTCTGACTTTTAGTCGACGCACCTTAGTCGACGCACCTTCCTTATTCTCCTCTCGACGTCCAGCCAGGATGAACTCGGCGCTTACGTCGAATAGTAATCGACGCACGTCGATTTCTATGTCAAATTCAAATTCACGCCAGATCTCTTTCCTTCTTTCTAAAGATCTGAATTTTATGGAATGATTTTATTCTTTTATAGCCGTTCTGAATCTGTCTTTCCTTCTAATTGATTCTTGGCTAATTTGATTAATATTTATTTGGATATTATTTGAAATTAGAATAAACTCTTTCCATCTACAGATAAAATTAGTATGAAAACTTTTATCTCTTTCTAATTCTCTGTCTGCTAATTGATTATTCTCCTTTAGCAATATCTTTTCAAACAGTGTTATAAATAAGAAGGAAGTCGACAGAGAATAACAACTAGTGATCCACCATATACATTTGAAAAAGAGGAAGAGCTCCCAAGTGAAGAGTGAGAAAGCTGAGAAAAGAGATAGTGTGCTGCAGTAAAGAAAAAGCCTTCATCTTCTCCTCCTTCTGAAGCCATTCTGCTGCAAATTCTAAAAGCTCTCACAAAAGAGAGAAAAACTTATAATCTCCTTTTCACTATAGAAGAGAGATCATATTCACTATACTTGTGCTTCTAATCTTCTTGCTAGGAAGAAGATTCTTTCTTACATATATTGTCTTCTGTTCTTCTACTTGTTCTACTTCTTCTTCTCATACTTATTTCATTTTCAAATTGTGTAAAAGAGTTTTTAGAATCTCTCTTCAAAAAATTCAGTTGTAGTGGTTCTAAGAGTCTCCTTATCAAAAAACTCAGTCTGGTTCTAAGAGTCTCCTTATCAAAAGACTCAGTCTGGTTCTAAGAGTCTCCTTATCAAAAGACTCAGTGCAAGTTAGTGAATTCCTACCAAAGGGGGTAGAAGAGTGGACTACCCAAAGTTTGGGGAACCACTATATTTCTTTGTGTTGTGCTGTGATTTTCTTCTTGCTATTTTTCTTCTTTACTTGCTTAATTCTTGTTGGTTTGTGGGAAGCTTGAATCTGTGATTATTACACACATATATATTTAATTGCACAAAGTATTTTTAAATCTCTATTCACCCCACCCCCCTCCCCCCTCTAGAGAATTCTAGTGAGGTTAACTGTGCACTTTCAATTGGTATCAGAGGGAGGTTGATCTAAAAAGGTTAACTCCTTGATCAAAAAGATCCTACCTCTCATATATATATATATTTCTAAAAATTATTTTTCACATGGCACAAATCAAAGATTTTGCTTCCACTAGACCACCAATGTGCAATCTTGAAAAGTTTGCAGTTTGGAAAACAAGAATTGGGATTTATATGAATTCTATTGATGAAGAATTATTTAATGTTATCTTGACAGGTCCTCCCAAGCCTTATAGAAGAGACTCAAGTGGTGAAGTGACTCAAACACTTGCCCAAAGGCTGAGTGGACAGTTGAAGAGAAGAAGGCAGGAACATGTGATGCAAAAGCTGTGAACATTCTTGTCTCAACCCTCTCAGATAAAATCTTTCAAAAGGTTGTTGAATGTGAATCAGCCAAAGAAATCTGGGAGGCTCTTACAAAGATGGTAGAAGGAAGTGCTGATGAAAGGAAAGATAGAAAGGCTCTATTGATCTCCCAATATGAGAACTTTCAAAAGAAGAATGAAGAAAGCATATCTGAGATGTATGACAGATTCAGTCTGATCATCAATCAATTAAGAAGCCTGGATAGAGAGATCTCTCTCACAGAGATCAATGACAAACTGTTAATGAGTCTCCCAAGTTCATGGGACTCAAGAATATGGGCAATAAGAGATACAAGAGGACAAAAGGAAATCTCAACAGATGCCCTCTTAGGAAAACTCAAATCCTATGAGCAACTGCTGAAAACCAGAGAAGAGAAGGAAAGAAGAGGAATCACTCCAACCTCCTCAAAAGATAGAAACATTGCTTTGAAAGCAACAGAAGAAGAGACCCCTGTCACTGAAGAAGAGTTATTCAGCCTCCTGGCCAGAAGATTCAAGAAATAGGTCAGGACAAATGGGTCTAGAAGGAGAGAATCAAAACCAAGGTATGATAAAACTCCTACTAAAGAACTCATTTGTTATTCCTGCAGGAAAACTGGACACATTGCACCAGAATGTCCAGAAAATATTGAGAAGAAGAAAGATCTAAAAAAGAAAGATCTCAAGAAAAAAGGGAAGAAGAAAGAAAGAGGCTTCATTGCAGAAGCTTGGAGTGAAACAAATTCTGAGGACAGCACCTCATCCAAAAGTGACAATGAAGAGTCTAAGCAAGAAGACCTATGCTTAATGGCTCTTGAAAGCTCAAAGGAAGAACATGGTGCTAAATCATGGAGTGAGACAGAATCAGAAGGAAGCATCTCTTCTGAAGATGATAAAGAAAATAGCCTTATTCTCATAGAGGAATCTGAGGATAAAGATGAGGAAAGCATTTTTGATGACATAGATTTTCTGTGTGATGATTTCAAAGATGATTTTAAAGGATTATGTTTAGATCAACTAAAAGCTAAACAATAAATTAAGAATCTAAAAGAACAAATTAATGTCATTAAAAACCAGAGAAATAAAGAAGGTGCTTGTTCTAAAAATTATGAGTTAAGGGATAACATCAGAGAAAAAGAAATAGAGAGGGCTAAAATAGAAAACCAGCTCCTTAAGAATAAGGTATCCCAAGGAAAAGCTTTTGAAGAATCAATAAGAATGAGAAGCCAAACACTTAAAGAAATCATAGAAAAACAAACAAGAAGACATAAAAATCTTGGGCTAGGAGCTGATCCCTCAGCTAGTCTAATTCCATCCAACAAACCTGCTTGGATGAGCCCTGTTAAATTTACTAAACCCATCAAATCAACAAACCAAGAAGAAGACTCACAAAATAAGGGAGAATACTTCAAGGAAATAAACCAATTTGATGAAACATCATACTATTCAGCTGATGACTCTCAAACTTCTTCTGAGAAGGCAACTAGGCCAAGAGAAACAACTCATAAAGAAATAAAATAAAAAAAAAGGGAAAAATAAAATTTGTGAAAACACAATTGCGTCGACTTCATATCGACGCATGAATGATTGTGCGTTTAATTCTACTCGACGCAATCTCTTAGATGCTTCGACCTCAACTCGACGCTTGAATAAAAGTACGTCGACTTCAAATCGACGCAACTTCTTCCATGCATCGATTCCAGATCAACGCAATCTGGAGAAAGCACCGAGTATAAATCGACGCAACAATCAACGTACGTCGAATAGATATCGACGCATACAAACTCAGAGCAACATAAAGACAGAACACTTCCATCCTCCAAAAACCTTCCATCTTAACCCCCATTCAGGACCCATTATCATAATTTCTATCCTAGTCAAAACTTTTATCCAAACCAAAATTTTTATCCTAATCAAAATGTTTATCCTAATCAACACCACTATCCCTCTCTAAACTCAAAATCCCATAATCTAAAGATAGTCAGATGTTATATCTGCAATAAAACTGGTCACATTGCCAAACAATGTTGGTACAATCAATCTAATTGATTATAAAAATTAGTCCAAGACTGTCTTAGAAAACATTAGGAGCGGGAAGAAATAATCTCTCAAGGGAAAACCCAAAATTTTTCAGGAAAATGAAAGTCACGTCGATTTTATAATCAACGCATCGTTGATAATTATCAATAATAACTTAAATCGACGCATGCATCGACTCCAATCGACGTATACGTCGATATGAAACCCTAACATCTTACCTCAGACTGTATCGACGCTTACGTCGAATTCCACTCAACGTAACGTCGACTTCATCAAAAAGAGCGGCAATACTAAAATATTTTCGGTCACATCCACTGTAGTACCGAATATGCCTCGAATTGTGTCTCATTTTGACGTTTCACCTGACTTAAATAGACTCTTCAGTTAGAAATCCTCTCGCACTCTACATCTTTCATCCCTCTTACCTCTCAGTCCAGCCATTTCTTCCACTTTCTCACTGACCTACAATGGCTCCCAAGATAAACTCTGGGTTCGACATTGACCTCGAATCCTTCCAAGCCGCCGCAGAAAATTATAAGAGCATCATAGCTCTCTTCACTGAAGCTAGTCTGGATAAGCTCATCTCCACAAGATGCAAGCTCCTGGAGACAGAACTCACAGAGATGATGACTCATGTTCAGATATCTGAACAAGGAGAAATCACTGGAATAATATATGAGACATCTGTCTCAATCTCCGCTGAACACATTAGGAACACCTTTGGTCTTTCATCAGGTACATTCCAATATTTGCCTTGTTTAAATCAAATAGAGAAAGCAAGTTATTATCTTAAAGAGTAAATAAATAAATCTCCTTTACCATTCCCTTATCAGGTGATGAACCTGTGGAACTCACCCCTGATGAAATCAAGAACTTACTAATCACAATGAAGTTCTCAAAAGATAGACCAATCCATCTGAAGAAAATAGATTTTTCTGATGAGTATAGGCTATTGGCAGACATAGTAGGAAAGATACTACTATGTAAGATCTCTGCCCATGATGCAGTGCCCAGGCAGCAACTGAATCTCATGGGGGCCCTTGTGCTGAAGAAGAAAGTAGACTGAGGCAACTGCTTACTCAAAATGATAGGCTACAAATATTCTCACAAAGAGAATGCCTACATGAGGATTATGAGTCAAGTCATCTTCCACTCCTTCCCTGACCTATGTAGGTCAAAAGGAATTCCCATCCCTCCTGGCAAAAGGATGTCCATTGCTCTTTTCTCAAAATGGACCAGGCAAATCCCCAAGCCTGGTGCCATTCCTGAAAGGCCTCCATCTCCTCCTAACTCTCCTGCCCATCCATCTTCACCTCCTCCTTCTCAAACAAACATCCCTTCTCTACCACCATCATCCACACCTTCACAAATACCAACTCAATCTCCTGCTCAACCCTCCACTATTCATTCACCTTCTCCATCAAATATACCTCATCACAATGATACAGTCCCCTCTCCACCTTCATCACATACACCTCCACCATTATCTCCTCCTCATCCATTATCTCCTCCTACACTACCACATTTTGAACCATCTCCATCCACTAAAAATCTCATCACTCAGTGTATCCAATCCACAGCCCAAAGATTCCAAGCAATGCTGGATGGGCACTGCTCCAAGATTCATTCCTCCATCTTGCACATGCAGACCCAAATAGATGGGGTCAGTGCCTCTGTGCAAATCCTGAAGACCTCTATCTCTTCCTCTAAGGTCACCATGTCTTTCTTAACCTCCTTAGCTAAGAAGGTCAAGAAGGGGGAGAGGTTAGATGAAGAGCATCCCTCTAGTCATAAATCTCTCTCTCTCACAAGTCTCTTCCTACTTCAAAAACTGATAGTCTTGCACTGCTCAAGACCATTGGGAATGAAGTTGTACCTGAGCTACATATTGAAGAGTACCTAACAGAGTTACTCAATATAGCAAGAGAAGCTACTCAACAAGTGATTCTATTACAAGGGGAGGCATGTAGGACAGAAAATGAAATTGAAAAGGAAACTGAGGCTGAAGGAGAGAAAGAAAATGAAGCTGATACTGTGATGGCTGAAGTAGGAGCTCAGGAGCCAGATGCAGTTAAAACTGGAGCTGGAGATGAAAGAGAAACTGAAGAAGAAGAAAAAGGATCAAAGGAAGTTCCATCCCAGGGGGAGCAAACTACTTTGACTCAGGGGGAGCAAATTGCTGAGACTCAGGGGGAGCTGAGGGAATCACCTGCTAGTGAGAAGGAGCAACCCACAAATTGCTGTGATTTTTGGGTTTGGGCAGTTTGTCCAGGTTTGATGCGGTTATCCAACGCAAGGTAAAGCATTTGGTCTTTAAGCTGGACATCGGTCAACCCTCGAGTGTGTTTGGCTTTCTGCGCTATGTTTTCCCCGATTATTTCCGCGGTGTGTGCCAGGAGCCTTTAGTTTTCAATGGTGTTGCTTACCTTGTTCCTATGCTAGAAACAATTTTCAGTTTGTTGTGTATCGAGGCTCTTCCTGTGGCGCGGGAGTTCCCCGATGTCTTCCCAGTTAATCCCCCTGGTTTTTTTTTGCCTGTGAGAGTTGAGGAGTTTGTTTCTGACCTTGAGCCTGGTACCCGTCCTATTGCTAAGGCACCGTACCCTTTGGCCCCGCATGTTTTGTGAGAGTTGCACAATCAGTTAGATGAGTGGTTGCAGTGTGGCTTTTTCCTGGCCTAGTTCCTTGCCCTGGAGTGCTCTCGCCTTGTTCTAGATTCTGTGCCAGCGTTGCAACCAAGTCTGTCCTTTGTAGAGTAGCCTGTTCGTATCTTGGAGAAGCAAGACCGGGTGTTGCGAAGAAAGTCCATTCCTATGGTGAAGGAGTCCTATCCTCATCTTTTCGGCTAGTATCCCTGGTAAGTCTTTGCCTCTTGTATTCCCTTGTTCGGTAACGTTATTGCAAAGTTTCGGGGCGAAACTTTTTGTTAGGAGGGGTGGCTGTAATGCCTCGGGTTTTTCTTATAATTATTTTAATAAAACATATGGAATTAATAATAATTATTTGAAATTGAGATATTAATTCAGGGCGTCGATGCGAAAGGGCGTTACAGTTCCGTCGTCGTCCGACAAGTAATTCTAGATCGAGTTATATTTGCAATATATATATGTGTGCATATATGAAGATTTTTATATGTATAGGCAAACATATACAATCATGTATTCATATAGGAGGGTTTACATGTAGGTAGGTATATATGTATAATTATATACGTGTATATGTACAAAAAAAACGGGTTTTATATAAAAAGTATGCATATGAGTACATTATATATTTTCATATGTAAAGGTTGAACAGAAGTTTATATTTACATACATATATACAATATATAGGCATTTGTGTAAAATTTTATATACAAGAATATATATATATATAGATTTATGCAGAGAGGGGTTGGGAAACTTCAGTTTTTTTTCTTTCCCTCATCCCTGATGGCTCCAGTCTTTTTCGAGAGGGAGGTAGAGGCGAGTTATGGTTTCCGTCGGAGTCGCCGGGCGTCAGAGGCGGAGGCCGTCGGTGGAGTTTTGGAGGTGGCCGGGGCTTGTCTTCATCGCCGGGCTAGGGTTTATTCGAGTTTGTCGCGATCCGGAGGTTATCCGGTTGATTTTCAGGCAAGAAAATCGCCTCTCCTTCTTCCCTCTTCGTTCCTTGTTTGAGATGGTTTACAATCTGATTTGTCTAGCTGAATTTAATCTGATCTGTTATAATCTGTTGTTATATAATCTGATCTGTTATAATCTGCTGTTATATAATCTGATTTGTCTAGGATGGATTTAATATAATCGGCTTCAATAAAATCCTTATGATTAGGGGGGCTGCCTTTTAGAGACCTGTTTGGGGTTGCTTCTTAAGTATGGTTCAGGGCTGCTGTATATATATATATATATATATATATATATATTCTAATTGGAATTATTTATGGGCTGACTTACAGCTCCAGTCTTGAATTTCGTTGGGCTGCTGCTTATAGACCTATCGGATTTATGTTGTGGCTGCTTCATAGGGTTCCAGTGGGGCTGCTGTTATAGTAGCGGTTTGGGTTATTGCTCCAGGAAAATTATTCATGGAAATTTCCTTATGGTAGTTGTTATAGTAGCCGACTGACAGTTCTTTTATAGTTGTTGATTGGGTTATTGCTCGGTGGGGTTAACTCCAAGAAAATTGTTTTATTTGGATCGGCAATCTCATTATTTTAGCACCTGCTGAATGGGTTATTACTCTAGGGAAACTGCAGGAAATTATTTCTTTGTTATGGTGGCTGTTATGCAGTCTGTTTGGGGCTGATATATATATATATATATATATATATATATATATATATATATATATATATATATATATATATATATATATATATATATAATCTCCTTGTTGTGTGGGGGGCTGCTATTCATACATTTCTCCTCTCCTTGTCGAGGGGGCTGCTATATATATGATTCTCCTTTTCTTTTTGAGGGGGGCTACTATATATATAAGATCTAATTGGGTTTTTTTTTTTGGGGGGGGGGGGGGGGGGGGGGGGCTGCTTTATTTAAATTCAATTGAGGCTGTTGTTATGCTTATGTTAGGGGTTGCTTCTATCTTCTTTCCTTGTTGTTTTGGGAGCTGTTATACCCGATCTCATGCTGCTGTTATACTTTTTTGCTGGGGGATGCCTTGTAGAATCGATTTGGGGCGACTATAGTTGGATCCATGGAATATTTTGTTCTTTTGGGCTGCTTTGCATCACTCTTGCTGGGTTATTTTAGAGGCTGGGGCTGTTGACTTGTTCCTCCAGGAATGTTGGGTTATGTGGACTATTTATTTTCTCCTTCTCTTTTTATTTGGTGGAGTTTCGGGCTGGTGGCCCCGGGTTTATGTTAGATAAGTTTAGTTCACTTTTGGCTAGTGTTTGATTATGTTACTTGCAAAATTCTGCTTATTCCGCACATAATTAACTAAAAATTGGGATGGTTTTGTTGGCTAAATCACCCTGAATCGTGCTCGTTAATCCTTGACGGTATTGGGAACCAAATCTTAAATTCCCCGGGGATTTCGTTTCTAATTCCTGGCGAGTCGGGGGAATTAGAGGCCAAGCTCCCTGGGAATTTCCCTTGCTAGTTCTCGATGACTTTGCGAGGCTAGCAATTGTTAAACTTGATGGATAAGTGGATCATATTCGGTTTTGGGTTTTTACCTATTCTAGTGATCAGCAACCTTATACTTATAGTAAGAATTTCAATACCTTTTTAAGCAGCCCTCGTATATAACGATGTCTTCAAGCTTTTTATTCCTTCTATTGAGACGTTGGTTCGAAGCTGCGCTTTGTTTGTTGAGTTGTCCTCTATTTGGTTAGTTATCGTTTATGGTGTCTTTTCGTGCTCTATTTGGCATGGTGTCGGCTTTCTGAAGTCTTCGACCTTGTCGTAAGTTGAATGTCGTTGTATTGATTAATTGCTGAACTTGGTGCTTACTAATCCTCTCGTCTTGAGTTGTGGTTACAACTTCCTGAAATCCTGTTTTTCTGCCTGGCATCCTCTGTTTGCTATGTGGGATTTATGAGCTAAGTATGTTATGTTGTTTAATTCTCCGGGATAGTTTTGGTGAGTGGTTCCCGATCTCTATGATCTTCATTGTTTAAATGTTCTGAGTATTCTCTGGTAAACTGCACCGTGGTATAGTTGTATACTTATATATATCCATATACTTATGTATATGATTATGCACCCTGCTTCTGGTGTTATGTGTGAGTCTGTTGGGCGTGTGAGCTAAAGATCACCGCCACAGTTCCTCTTTTGGGCTGTTGGTTTGTGTGGATTGGAGTCACCGCCGCAGCACTCCTGTTTGGTTTTGGGATGCCGGCGTTAGTGGAGATACCACCATCGCAGTGCCTTCTTTTGGGGGACGCTTTTCCCTCGAGCTGATCAGTCTCAAGTTCTTATAAACATATATGCTTATATATGTGTAATATGATAGTATATGTTTGACCATCACCTCTGAGCCGCAATGGCAGACACGTGGTGGGCTTTGATTGTGTTGACTATTACCTTCTGGTGTAGGCTTTTCTTCTTACCGAGTGCACTCGTTTGAGCTGGCTCGGGTTGTTGTAAGATTATAGATGTTTATCTGCTTAGCTTTTCCTTGCTGCACTCTTTTACTTCTGATGCTGCTAATCTTGGTTTTCTTGCACCCTTTTGGGCCGAGGCATTCTTTTCTTATGAATGTCTCAGGTTCAGGTCTTTAGCCGCCGCAGGTGTTAGAGCAGCGTCGTTCAGGTCTCCTGTCGAGGCCCTTCCCCTCTTCTAGGTAAGAAGCAGTTTCTTTTTGTTGTTTTCCTTCTTTCCCGCGGGTTCGTGTCAGTTGTTGGCGCCCGTATGACTTTTATCTTTAGATTACCTGCTAGTAGTAAAAGTGCACAGTTATCCTCACTAGAATTCTCTAGAGGGGGGGGGGGGGGTGAATAGAGATTAAAAATACTTTGTGCAAATATATATATATGTGTAAGAATCACAGATTTAAACTTCCCACACACCAATAAGAATTAAGCAAGCAAATAAGAAAATTAACAAGTAGAAAATCACAGCACAACACAAGAAAATATAGTGGTTCCCCAAACTTTGGGTAGTCCACTCTTCTACCCCATTTGGTAGGAATTCACTAACTTGCACTGAGTCTTTTGATAAGGAGACTCTTAGAACTAGACTGAGTCTTTTGATAAGGAGACTCTTAGAACCACTACAACTGAATTCTTTGAAGAGAGATTCTAAAAACTCTTTTACACAATTTGAAAATGAAGTAAGAAAGAAAAGAAGAAGTAGAACAAGTAGAAGAACAAATACAATATATGTGAGAGGGAATCTTCTTCCTAGCAAGAATATTAGAAGCACAAGTATAGTGAATATGATCTCTCTTCTATAGTGAGAAGTAGATT
Source organism: Dactylorhiza incarnata (assembly GCA_033032865.1). Lineage (NCBI taxonomy): Eukaryota > Viridiplantae > Streptophyta > Magnoliopsida > Asparagales > Orchidaceae > Dactylorhiza > Dactylorhiza incarnata. The sequence continues at coordinate 12,045,145 of JAWHQI010000023.1, read as the reverse complement.
GTGAACTTTTCTCTCTTTTGTGAGAGCTTTCAGAGTTTGCAGCAGTATGGCTTCAGAATGAGAAGGAGAAGGAAGCTTGATCTTTTCTGCAGCACTATATCTCAATTCTCTCTTTTCACTTGGGAGCTCTTCCTCTATTTGAAAATGGATGAAGTGGATCACTAGTTGTTATTCTTTGCCGACCTCCTTCTTATTTATAGCTCTGTTTGAAATATAATGTTAAAGGAGAATAATCAATTAGCAGAAAAAAAATTAGAACGTGGTAAGAGTTTCCATAATTAATATTTCTGTAGAAGGAAAAGAATTCATTCTGATTTCAAATAATATCCATAATAATCTGAATTAAATAAGCCAAGAATCAAATAGAAGGAAAGGCTGATTCAGAACGGCTATAAAAGAATAATATTATTCCATATAAATCAGATCTACAGAAGGAAGGAAAGAGATCTGGCGTGTTTTTGAATTACTTATAGATATCGACGTGCGTCGATTACTGTTCGACGTAAGCGTCGAATTCATCCTGACTGAACGTTGAGAGGAGAATAAGGAAGGAGCGTCGACTAAGGTGCGTCGACTTCACTAGATGCGTCGACTAGAAGTCAGAGTAACGTCGACATAAAATGCGTTGAATTCTTCTAAGAGTTGCTTCGACTCATTCTGAGAGAGACGTCGAATATATTTCGACGTTGCGTCGAATACTATTCGACGCATATTTACTTAGCCCAATTTTTCATTCTTAGAATTTATGTTCAATTCTAGGGGTTAAGATAAATCATTTCCCCAACAATCTTCCCCTATTTGTCTTAACCCTATTTAGAGAGAAATTGTATCAGCATATGATCAATCACAGCAAAACATTTTATATAGAGAAGAAATATGCTAAGCAATCAGAAGAGGAGAGAATAAGTAATTGTCTTTCACAAAATTTAAGCTAGAAACTTCTTGTTGTACATGAAATTGACAAAGGCAGAATAAAGTTTTCTAGATAAGTTTTCAATGACATCAAAAATATAGCCCCTGGCTCTATCTGGATGCTCCTGGACATTTCTGATGATTGTGTGCAATTTCTCCAGGATTTTGTCAGCATCAGGGAGAGTGTCATTTAGAGAATAGCCCTTGCTGATGATGATTGCTGCCTTTTCATCAATCATCTCAATTGTAATATCTTGAGGTTTCTTTTGAGTAAGCCTGGGCTCAGGTGGTCCTTTGTTGTCAACCTTTGGCCTATATTTTCTCTTTTCTGATGGTTGTTTCTCAGGTATCTCAGTCATCTTTCCTTTCCCTTTCCAAGGTGAGTCAATGTAAGACCCCAAATCTGAAAATTCAGAAATCTGGAATCCAGAGCTGTCGCCGGCGACAGTGGCTGTCGCCCGGGCGATAGCATTCTGTTGAGAAGGTTCTGCCGTGAGATGTCGGACGGCGTTGACTAGTCAATGTCGGTTCATTGTCGCTGTCGCCAGGGCGACAGTGGCTGTCGCCGGGCGACAGCTCAAATTTGGACTTTATGGCCGAAATCAAGGGCATTGATTGCACTTGGACTTTGCTGGCTTTTTTTGCTTGGGAGGCTTGGTGGCAGCATACAAGGCCGAAAATCCCTCTCTTTTCATTTATTTTCTTAAGGGTTCTTAAGAGAGAGAGAGAGAGGAGCTTGGAGAAGAAGGTGAATAGAAAACCCTAGCTTGGAGCTTGGGTTTGGAGGAGCTACACTCATCCAATCCCTTCAAAGTTGGTGGCTACGCATAGAGGAGGGCAAGGTGCTCCTTTCCATCCGTGTGGAACGTCAAGCCATGGTCTCAAAGCGGCGTTTAAGGGTAACGAACTTTTCTACCATCTCTTGGACATGCCTTAGTCCATTCCCTTGCATCGTTGAGGCCCCTACTCAAAAGGGTGAGGCCGTGGCCTCCGACGGGTCGATTCGTGTTATCCCCATCCAAGTTGCATACATATAGAGTCCGTGCGTAATACGGACGTAGGCGCGCTGTGTGAAGCCCATCCGTGACGGTTCGTCCAGATTGGTGATGCCTTTTGGTATTGTGCGTGCTCGGGGAAAACCCCGTGTTGTTATCCTGCTACGTAGGACTAGAGAGTGCTGCTGCATGCGCAGCAACGCCCGGGGGTGTGCCCCGGGGAGCACCCGAAGTTAAAAGGCAGAAATAGAGTTCTGTCTAGCTGTCGCTGGCGCGACAGTGACTGTCGCCTGGGCGACAGCTCCCCAGAATTGGATTCTGATGAATTTGGGTGTTCTGAGGCTAGGGAGTGCTACTGCATGTGCAGCAATGCCTGGGGGTGTGCCCCGGGAAGCATCCACAGCTAGAAGCCAAATTAGGGTTTGTGCACTGTCGTTGGCGACAGTGAATGTCGCCTGGGCGACAGCTCCCAGACATGGGTCTGGTGATGTTTGTTGTGCCCACCTGTTGAGGGGACCTGAGGTCGGCGTGCCCGACCTGTAAGGGTGTCCTGGTGGATGACTTAGCGGCCCGTGGAGCCGGTTAATTGAGAATACCTGGGCTGAGGGACGCCATACCCGCATTTCGTGTTGTACAATGAGTGTGTGAACAATGGGCATTTGGCGACCTACACCCGAACCATTGCAACACCTGATTAGTAAGGCTCGAATAGCATGTCGGGAGGCAACGGGGAAGAGTCTTCGGACTACGCAAGTTCACAATTAAAGCACGGGGGAGCCCTGGTATTCGGGCCGCGGACTTTAGCCTCGAAGGGCAAAACCATCAAGAGTGGATGGTGGTGGAAGGCGTAGTACACCAAATAGTGCCTGAGTGCACGAGACGTGGAGGCCATTCCCACGTTTGTGTTGTTGCATATGTATGAAATGTTGTGGGCTCGTCTAGTCGCACTCTTAGATATGCATATGCTGTTGAGACTGTTTTGCAGGGACGGTTAGCACTGCCACCCCCTCGAAGGGGTGGGGTCGTTATAAATTGGTCAGCTTTAGCTGATCGTTGCCCTGTTTTGCCACTGTTTTTGGTGGGCTTGTTGTACAGGTGCTGGACCGAGCGGGAACTTGGCGGGCTGAAGCCCCTGCGCTGCTGCAGCCCTTGAAGGCCTTTGATGTTCCTTCTATTTTTCATGTATGGCCGGCCTGTGCGCCGATGTTGGTAAACTGTAAGGCCGTCGTGCCTCTTTTGTGTTGTAAAACATTTTATTCAAAGTTAATAGAAGTGGACATACCCGAGTTCGGGTCTTGTGGTTTATAATTCTGTCTCTCTCTCTTTTACTTCCGCATAGAATGCTCTGAGTTAGGCTTCGTGGTATAGTGTCGTTGTATATTCAATAGTGACGTTCCCGTTTGTTTTGTAGTATATGGCGTGGGGCCCCGGCCGGACCTTCTGCTATATGCTTCTTAACGGATGGGGGTGTTACAAATTGGTATCAGCTACTAGGGTTCCGTATCCTTCTAAGGAATTCGTGGACGAATTCTTTTAAGGGGTGGTGAGCACGTGTGTGCGCTACCGTTGAGACGTAAAATAAACCCAAAAATGTCCACTTAGGAATAAAATGTAACAACAAACCAACAATAATTGCATGATTTTGGAACCTGAGTGTTCCTTTTGCTGTTAGTTGCGACTATGTTGTCGCCTAACTGTGTGTTGCACTTGTGTAGGGCACTCGAAGTGCAGCGGGACTGTCGCGTCCCCGTGATGTGCATGAGAGTAGTGGGTCTGCTGAGGCCCCTACAGCTCCGTCTGCTGAGTTGGTTCGGCTAGTTACTGAAGCCGTTCTAGCTGTGTTGAATGGCCAGCCTGAAAGGCAAGGCCAACCGCCAGTGCAAGAGGTGGCCCCTGAGCCACAAAAAGTGGATCAAGTCCCAGTGAGGCGTGCTCCTGAGCAGCAGCTGAAGCATTTTCTGTGATTTTGACCTCCTCCATTTACCGGGGTTGAATCCCCAGCTGAGGCCGAAGACTGGTTGTCGCATGTGAAGCAAATTCTGACAGCGACACAGTCGGAGGAAGCGCAGAAGGTGACCTTTGCTTCCTTATTGCTAGAAAAGGAAGCTAGGCGGTGGTGGGATGAGGTCGAGAGGCGCCAGTTGGCTGGAAAGCGACTGGTTGATGTGACGATGGAAGAGTTCTCGAGAATCTTCCACACAAGGTATGTGCCTCAGTCGCAGCAGATCGTGATGGAGAACCAGTTCTTGGCCCTAACACAGGGTGGTAGACTGGTTGATGACTACTTGCATGAGTTCACCCGCCTCGGGCGCTATGCTGGAACTTCTTTCGATGATGAGGAGAGAAGGGTGAACAGGTTTTATGGAGGTTTGCGTACTGAGTTGCGGCATCTTCTGACAGGGCCGTTGACGCAGGGTTTCACGACCCTCGTTGGTTCAGCCCGAGCCCTTGAGCAGGACATGCTCAGGGAAAAGGGCAAGGCGGTTGTGGTCGAGGCAGTGCCGGAGGGCAAAGCGCCGGGTGCGGCAAAGTTGTGGAGGTTGAGTCGCTGGAAGAAGGCTCGAGTATCTGGGCCAGCTCCCTCTGCTTCGGGCGCGTCATCTAGACGTGGCCCTCTTATTTGTTTCACTTGTGGCAAGCCTAGCCATTTCTCGCGGGATTGCCGCAGTGGGCCTCCAAGGCCAGAGAAGAAGGCGGGGCCAGCTTATTATGAGAAGGGGAAGGCAGCTGAGTCCACTGCTTCCCGTATGGCTCCCCCGCAGCCCAGAGTCTTTAGTCTCGATCAACAGGAGGCTATCAAAGCCAAAGACGTCGTGACAGGTACAATTTAAGATACAGTCTTTACTGTTTATATACCTGTTTTAATGTTCATGCTAACATGTTTGGCGGCATAGGCTATGTGAATGTCTTAGGCGTTCCTGCGAGAGCGCTTTTCGATACTGGAGCTTCGCACTCCTTCTTATCGTCGGACTTCGTCCAACGTATTGGTGCGTCGTTGATTGCTTCTGCAGATGGACTGGAGGTCCTACTGCCGAATGGATATTCGATGCGTGTGGGGAGGAGTTGCTGCGTAAAGGTTCTAGTTGGTAGTCGGGAGTATGACCTGAAGGCATCGTTACTCCCCCTGGTTGAGTTCGATGTTATCTTCGGTATGGACTGGCTGTCGGAACAGCGTGCGTGCATCAATTGCACCACCAAGGAGGTGAGGTTTGGGCAAGGTGCCGATCGTGAGACGATCTTTGCGGGCATGCGTGGATCGAGCAAGATGCTGATGTCTGCTCTCCAGGTGTCCAAGGCAGTGCGACAGGGAGCAGAGTTATTCTTTGCTCTTGTGGAGGCTTCAACGCCGAGGCCTAGCCTAGCGGATGTTCCGGTAGTAGCAGAGTTCCCCGATGTGTTCCCGAGCGAGCTCCCCGGTGCTCCACCGCAGCGGGAGATAGATTTCACGATTGAGTTGGTGCCAGGCGCTAAGCCTGTGGCCCGTTCGCCATTTCGTATGGCTCCGAAAGAGTTGGCAGAGTTGAAGCTGCAGTTGCAGGAGCTGCTTGAGCAGGGCTACGTGCGTCCGAGTTCCTCACCTTGGAGTGCACCGGTCCTCTTTGTCAAAAAGAAGGACGGTAGCCTGCGACTTTGCATCGACTATCGGGAGCTGAACAAGCTGACGGAGAAGAACAAGTATCCTCTTCCGAGGATAGATGATTTGTTCGACCAGCTCGTTGGTTCGACAGTATACTCGAAGCTGGACTTGAAGTCCGGCTATTATCAGGTGCGGATCAGGGAGTGCGATATCCCGAAGACTGCCTTTAGTACGAGGTACGGGCAGTATGAGTTCACCGTGATGCTGTTTGGGCTGTCTAATGCGCCTTCGGTGTTTATGGACTTGATGAACCGGACTTTCTGAGAGTACCTCGACCGGTTTGTGGTCGTCTTCCTGGATGACATACTAGTCTACTCTCAGTCCGAGGAGGAGCACGGTGATCACCTGCGGGTAGTTTTGGAGGTTCTGAGGAGGAACCAGTTGTATGCCAAGTTCTCGAAGTGCGAGTTCTGGCTTCCTTCTGTGGCGTTCTTGGGCCATGTGGTTAGTGGTTCGGGTGTGGCGGTAGATCCGGTGAAGGTTTCGGCCATTAGGGAGTGGCCTGTTCTTTCTACTGTAGCGGAGGTCCGTAGCTTTCTCGGGCTGGCCGGCTATTACAGGCGCTTCGTGGAGAATTTCTCGCGGATCGCGCTGCCTCTTACGACGCTGACACGGAAGATGCAGGAGTTCATTTGGACGCCTGCGTGTGCACAGGCTTTCGAGGAGTTGAAGCGGCGGCTTACGACGGCTCTGATCTTATGTTTGCCTTGCGGCACGGAGGGCTACGAGATCTACACCGACGCTTCTGGAAGCGGCCTTGGCTGCGTTCTGCAGCAGCATGGCAAGGTTATAGCGTATGGCTCTCGCCAGCTGAAGGTGCACGAGCGGAACTATCCGGTCCACGACTTGGAGTTGGCGGCCGTGATATTTGCCCTGAAGCTATGGCGGCATTATGTGTATGGCTTGAAGATCAACATCTTCACGGACCATAAGAGCCTGAAGTACCTTCTGACGCAGAAAGGGTTGAATATGCGGCAACAGAGGTGGATGGAGTTCCTGGGGGACTTCACCTTCGAGATCCACTACACTCCCGGGAAGGGGAATGTTGTTGCGGATGCACTCAATCGCAGGGCTCCAGCGCAGGCCAACTGGATTCAGATGCATGATGAGCACCTGATACGTGACCTGGAGGCCTTGGATATTTCTTGCGTAGAGAAGAGGTGCAGTGCCGGTGCCTGTTTGAGTTGGTTTGAGGTGTAGTACGACCTCGCAGAGAGAGTCCGCAAGGCTTTTGAACTCGATCTGAGTTTGAAGCGCTACGCGGAGGATGCTGGTGGTGGGCCAGATGCCCAGTTTCAGGTTCGAGACAGATTGCTGCGGATAGGCGACTGTTTGTGCGTCCCCAAGGTGGGTGAGCTGCGCGATGAGTTGATGTACGAGGCGCATCGTACCAGGTATTCAGTTCATCCGGGGAGCACGAAGATGTACAAGGACATGAAGGTCCTTTTCTGGTGGCCAGGTATGAAGAGGAACATCGCTCACTACGTGGACAAGTGCCACACTTGTGCGCTAGTGAAGGCGGAATGTCAGAAGCCCAGTGGCTTTTTGTAGTCATTGCCTGTTCCGGAGTGGAAGTTTGATGACATTTCCATGGATTTTGTGCATGGGCTGCCGAGATCGCAGCGCGGGAACGATGCCATCTGGGTAGTTGTAGACCGGCTGACGAAGGTGGCGCACTTTATCCCCAACCGGAGGGATGACTCGGTGGAGAAATTGGCAAAGTTGTATGTTGATACTATAGTGCGACTGCACGGTGAGCCCCGTAGCATCGTCAGTGATCGTGATGGACGCTTTACTTCAAGCGACTGGAGGCTAGTCAACCGTCTTTTGGGTACGAAGCTGCAGTTTAGCACGACCTTTCATCCTCAGACGGATGGCCAAACTGAGCGTACCAACAGGACGATGGAAGACATGCTCCGGATGTGCGTCCTGGATTTTGGCAAGGGGTGGGAAGATCACCTCTTTCTTGTTGAGTTCGCGTACAACAACAGCTATCAGGCGAGTATTCAGATGGCGCCTTTCGAGACCCTCTATGGCAGGAAGTGCCGAACTCCCTTAGCTTGGGCGGAAACGTGCGAGACGAAGCTCTTCAAGAGGAAAGACGTCGAAGAGGCGACTTCGACGGTGCGGTTGATCCGAGAGAGGCTTTTGGTTGCGCAGGATAGGCAGGCGAAGTACTATAATGCGAAGCACCGCGACGTCCAGTTCGCCGTTGGCGATTGGGTTTACTTGAAGATCAGGCCGTTCAAAGGTGTATCCAGGATTCGACGCTTGAAAAAGCTGAGTCCGAGATACCTTGGACCGTTTGAGATCATCGAGCGCGTCGGCGACGCGGCTTATAGGCTTGCGCTATCAGCGGAACTGAGTGGGCTACACGATGTATTCCACATCTCCGTATTGCGGAAGGCAGTGCAAGAGCCTACGCAGGTGGTCGCGGCGGATCAGGTTCCCGTGGATAGTGGGCTTAAGACGGCGGTCAGGCCCGTTAGCATCGAGGATGCTGAGGTGCGTCAGCTGCAGAACAGGGCGATCCGTATGGTAAAGGTCCGTTGGGACAACTGCGGTCGCGAGGAGCTCTCATGGGAGCGTGAGCAGACCATGTTGGAGGAGTTCCCCGAGCTGTTTCGGTGACGCTTATCTCTTCTTTTCCCCCTGTATGTAAAGACTGTTTTGATATATATATATATGCGTGTTTTTACAAATTTCGGGACGAATTTTTTATAAGGAGGGGAGGGTTGTAAGACCCCAAATCTGAAAATTCAGAAATCTGGAATCCAGAGCTGTCGCCGGCGACAGTGGCTGTCGCCCGGGCGATAGCTATCTGTTGAGAAGGTTCTGCCGTGAGCTGTCGGACGGCGTTGACTAGTCAATGTCGGTTCATTGTCGTTGTCGCCAGGGCGACAGTGGCTGTCGCCGGGCGACAGCTCAAATTTGGACTTTATGGCCGAAATCAAGGGCATTGATTGCACTTGGACTTTGGTGGCTTGTTTTGGCTTGGGAGGCTTGGTGGCAGCATGCAAGGCCGAAAATCCTTCTCTTTTCATTTATTTTCTTAAGGGTTCTTAAGAGAGAGAGTGAGAGGAGCTTGGAGAAGAAGGTGAATAGAAAACCCTAGCTTGGAGCTTGGGTTTGGAGGAGATACACTCATCCAATCCCTTCAAAGTTGGTGGCTACGCGTAGAGGAGGGCAAGGCGCTCCTTTCCATCCGTGTGGAACGTCAAGCCATGGTCTCAAAGCGGCGTTTAAGGGTAACGAACTTTTCTACCATCTCTTGGACATGCCTTAGTCCATTCCCTTGCATCGTTGAGGCCCCTACTCAAAAGGGTGAGGTCGTGGCCTCCGATGGGTCGATTCGTGTTATCCCTGTCCAAGTTGCATACATATAGAGTCCGTGCGTAATACGGACGTAGGCGCGCTGTGTGAAGCCCATCCGTGACGGTTCGTCCGGATTGGTGATGCCTTATGGTATTGTGCGTGCTCGGGGAAAACCCCGTGTTGTTATCCTGCTATGTAGGACTAGAGAGTGCTACTGCATGCGCAGCAACGCCCAGGGGTGTGCCCCGGGGAGTACCCAAAGTTAAAAGGCAGAAATGGAGTTCTGTCTAGCTGTCGCCGGCGCGACAGTGACTGTCGCCTGGGAGACAGCTCCCCAGAATTGGATTCTGATGAATTTGGTTGTTCTAAGGCTAGGGAGTGCTACTGCATGTGCAGCAATTCCTGGGGGTGTGCCCCGGGAAGCATCCACAGCTAGAAGCCAAATTAGGGTTTGTGCACTGTCGCTGGCGACAGTGAATGTCGTCTGGGCGACAGCTCCCAGACATGGGTCTGGTGATGTTTGTTGTGCCCACCTGTTGAGGGGACCTGAGGTCGGCGTGCCCGACCTGTAAGGGTGTCCTGGTGGATGACTTAGCGGCCCGTGGAGCTGGCTAATTGAGAATACCTGGGCTGAGGGACGCCATACCCGCATTTCATGTTGTACAACGAGTGTGTGAACAACGGGCATTTGGCGAACCTACACCCGAACCATTGCAGCACTTGATTAGTAAGGCTCGAATAGCATGTCGGGAGGCAACGGGGAAGAGTCTTCGGACTGCGCAAGTTCACAATTAAAGCACGGGAGAGCCCTGGTATTCGGGCCGCCGACTTTAGCCTCGAAGGGCTAAACCATCAAGAGTGGATGGTGGTGGAAGGCGTAGTACACCAAAGAGTGCCTGAGTGCACGAGACGTGGAGGCCATTCCCACGTTTGTGTTGTTGCATATGTATGAAATGTTGTGGGCTCGACTAGTCGCACTCTTATATATGTATATGCTGTAGAGACTGTTTTTGCAGGGACGGTTACCACTGCCACCCCCTCGAAGGGGTGGGGTCGTTATAAATTGGTCAGCTTTAGCTGACCGTTGCCCTGTTTTGCCACCGTTTTTGGTGGGCTTGTTGTACAGGTGCTGGACCGAGCGGGAACTTGGCGGGCTGAAGCCCCTGCGCTGCTGCAGCCCTTGAAGGCCTTTGATGTTCCTTCTGTTTTTCATGTATGGCCGGCCTGCGTGCCGATGTTGGTAAACTGTAAGGCCGTCGTGCCTCTTTTGTGTTGTAAAACATTTTATTCAAAGTTAATAGAAGTGGACATACCCGAGTTCGGGTCTTGTGGTTTATAATTCTGTCTCTCACTCTTTTACTTCCGCATAGAATGCTCTGAGTTAGGCTTCGTGGTATAGTGTCGTTGTATATTCAATAGTGACGTTCCCGTTTGTTTTGTAGTATATGGCGTGGGGGCCCGGCCGGACCTTCTGCTATATGCTTCTTAACGGATGGGGGTGTTACAGTCAAGCCATTTGTCTAATTTTGCAGGTCTTTTGGGCTTCTTATAGGGAATGTAAGTGTCTTCAGCACACCCTACACCCCTCTTGTGTTTTTATCCCTTTTCTAGAATGAGTCCTGCCTGAGGATTTTTCTTTTGATAAGCTTCAACATCAAACAGTTTCTTTGGAAGTTTGATGGTAGATTCAGCAAGAATTTGTTCCTTGGTCATTCCCCTGTTGATCTTTTCCATCCAGACTTTCCTCCTATCTTCTACTTCTTTCCTGGCTGCTTCATATTCATACAGCTCTCTTCCTCTTATTTCTTCATGCCTCATTTCTATGTCAGGATCATGGTATTCCTTTACAGGACTGTTGGGAGTGATATTAGGCATTTTTTCAAACCTCTTTATCTCCTCAACAGCCTTTTTATATTTCTTTTCCTTTGCATATTCTTTTCTTTCTTCTTTGGAGAATTTTTGCCAGTAGGGTGTGGCTTCTCTTTTTCTTTGTATTTGTCCTCCTGGACTTTGCCTAGGTAGGATTTGGGTAGGTGCTTTAAGCTGCTCAGTAAGTTTTGTTACTGGTAGAGGTAGAGGTAGCAGTGGAGGTAGAGAGGAAGGTTGAAGTGGAGTTTTCTTTTTGGGTGGAGAAGGAACTTCTTCAAGAAGAGGAGTTTGATCTGCAATGGAAGGCAGAATGTCCTCTGGTAGGTTAATTTATGCTGAGGGATGTTTGTCTCCTTCAATCTCTCCTGAAGGGATATCCTCAAGTAGGGGTGTCTTCAGTTTGATATAACTGGCAGAGAAGCCAGGAGAGTGATGCTGACTTTCTTCCTCACATGGGGTTGCTTCAATACACACTTATCCTCTCCAGTCATCAGAGGAGGCTGCTTCTTCCTCCCCCTGGACTTATGTGTTCTTTACCACAGCAATCTCCACCTGGGTATGTGGGGCATCTATTCTGAATGCTGAATCCACAGCATGATCTCCTTCAGTATGGTAGGATGAGGTCTCTCCAAAATTTTTGTTGAAGGTGTAGTCAGAGTGATTGGAGAAGATTGGAGCCTATTGTAAGAAGAGAAGTTGGTGTAATACTTTAGAGATAATATTTAGAGTTGGAGAGGAAATTAACCCTGAGATTTTAAGAGAGATAAAGAACCTGACAAGGGGGGTTTCTGGAGCAACTCTCCCCCTGGTTTATATCCTGCATAAAGGATTTAAACCCTTCTGGCGACAGAGGCTATTCTTGAATGAGAGCATTAAACTCAGGAAGAGAAGCAGAGAGATTTGCCATTTTGGCTGCACATGTGTTGATCATGGCAGCACACTCGTTGGCGAAGTGGTTCAGTCGAGTCTGGAAGTCATTTACTAGTTGTTCAAGAGCATCGTTCATCGCTTTGATGAGGGCCGATTGATCAGGAGTTGGTGCCATTGATGCAGTGAGAGAGAGAGAGAGAGAGAGGTAGAAGACGAAGTTTTGGCGGTTGAGGAGAGTATATGTTATGAAATAAGAAGTATTATTTAAAGAAGGTGAAACGTCGAGAAAGGAAACAGAAATCAAGGTATATCAGGTAATCCAATCGTCAAAAGAGGAAGTAAAGATTTGATTCTAATTTTGACAAGAGGTCGACGTTACGGCGAATCGTTGTCGACGCATGTGCATTGAGGTCGACGTATGCGTCGATATGGAGTCGACGCTCCATGGAGATTTGTCAGCCTACCGTTTTGTCGACGTGTGCATAGACTTGCGTCGATATAAAGTCGATGGTGCGTTGATAAGAGATCGATGTAGCTTTGCCTGAAAGCAATCAATGCCCGCGTCGAGTTTTTCTCGACGGTGCATCGATATGTATTCGACGTATCTTCAAATACTTTCTTAGATTTTTTGATTTCTTTTAGATTTCCCCAACAATGGTTGTTACAGGCTTCCATCAAGCATTCCTAAGGTGTTGATGAAGTAGTTATGCTTAGTTTCATCCAAGGATTTTGTGAAGATGTCTGCTCTTTGATTAACTGTAGGAATATATTCTAAGGTTATCTTACCTTTTTCTACATTGTCTCTAAGGAAGTGATGTCTGATCTCTATATGTTTGGTTCTACTATGAAGGACTGGGTTGGATGCTATGGATATTGCACTAGAGCTATCACAGTAGATCTTAGAGTTATTGACCTCCAATTTGTAGTCAAGAAGCTGATTTTGCATCCACAGGATTTGTGAGCAACAGCTCCCAGCAGCTATGTATTCAGCTTCAGCTGTTGAGGTTGAGACTGAGGTTTATTTCTTACTAAACCATGATATTAACCTATCACCTAGGAATTGGCAAGTACCAGATGTACTTTTTCTATCAACCCTACATCCAGCATAGTCTGCATCTGAGAAACCTATTAATTCAAAGTTGGTTTCAGCTGAGTACCACAGACCTAGTTCAGGGGTTCCCTTTAGGTATCTAAGAATCCTTTTTACAGAGGTGAGATGGGATTCTTTTGGTTCAACCTGAAATCTAGCACATATGCACGTGGCAAACATAATGTCAGGTCTGCTAGCTGTTAGATATAGAAGGGATCCTATGATGGCCCTATATGTCTTTTGATCTACTGATTTTCCCTTGTAATCCTTTTCTATAATGGCATTAGTTGCCATAGGTGTTTTCATAGTGGAGGCTGATTCCATGCCAAACTTTTTGATTAATTCTTTAGTGTATTTTGATTGTGAGATAAAGATTCCCTCACTGCTTTGTTTCACTTGTAGTCTTAAGAAATAAGAGAGTTCTCCCATACTACTCATTTCAAATTTTGATTGCATAAGATTAACAAATCTTTTACAAAGTTTGGGATGAGTTGAGCTAAAGATGATGTCATCTACATAGATTTGAACAAGAAGTAGTTGATTTTTATGGGTTCTAGTAAAAAGTGTTTTATCTACTTTTCCTCTTTCAAAAGAATTTTCTAAAAGAAAGTTGGAGACAGTTTCATACCAGGCTCTAGGTGCTTGCTTAAGACCATAAAGTGCTTTGTTAAGTCTATAAACAAAGTTAGGAGAGGAGGGATTTACAAAACCTGGTGGTTGCTCCACATATACCTCTTCTTGAAGGCCACCATTCAAAAAGGCACTTTTGACATCCATCTGATAGACTTTCGTCTTCATGAAAGCAGCATAGGCAAGAAAGAGCCTAATTGCTTCCAATCTGGCTACTGGAGCAAAGGTTTGGTTGTAGTCTATTCTTTCTTCTTGTCTATATCCTTGTGCTACAAGTCTTGCCATGTTCCTGACAATTACTCCAGTGGAATCTAGTTTGTTTCTGTACACCCACTTTGTACCAATCACTAGGTAGTTTCTTGGTCTTTCAACTAAATTCCACACTTTGTTTCTCTCAAATTGGCCTAGTTCTTCTTGCATGGCCATAATCTAGTGAGGATCACAATTTGCTTCCTCAAACTTCTTTGGTTCAACTTGTGATAAGAAGCATTGGAGCATCATCCCATTAGAGACTTGGTGTCTTGTTCTTACTCCTATATTGGGGTCTCCAATTACTTGAGATTGTGGATGATCTTTCAAATTGACCCCTGTCCTGCTTGGACTTGTCAGATGTTCTTCTTCCTCATTAGCAATGGGATCATTCTCCACCCGTTCTCCCTGAACCATGTTCTCTTGTGGGAGTTGGTTTTGAATGCTCTTTTCTGAATCTTCTTCATGTTCTTGTTCAGATTCCTCACTTGATTCCTCTGGCTGGTTTTCTTTTCCATTATCTGTTTTCTCTAGAACCAGCTGCTCAAGCTGAGTTTCTATGCTGTTGTTTTCCTGTGGAAAAGAACTGGTGGAAGTTTCCTCTCCCTTAAACAACATGTTAGTTTCATCAAATGTAATGTGCATAGATTCTTCAATTTTGAGAGTTCTCCTGTTATAACATCTGTATGCTTTACTAGACGATGAGTACCCCAGAAATATTCCATCATCAGACTTTTTGTCAAACTTGGCAAGATGATCTTTCCCATTATTTAGAATAAAGCAGACACATCCAAAAATTTTAAAGTATTTGACAATGGGTGTTTTTTCCTTCAGGAGCTCATATGGAGTTTTTCCCTTAGTTTTGTGAATGAGACTTATATTTAGAACATAGTTTGCAGTGTTGACTACTTCAGCCCAGAAGGTTTTTGGTAATCCTGATTCTGCAAGTAAGGTTCTTCCTGATTCAATTAAAGTTCTATTCTTTCTTTCAGCAACTCCATTTTGTTGAGGAGTTCTAGGGGCTGAAAAACTTTGTTTAATACCTGTATCCTCACAGAAACTACCAATTGACTGATTTTCAAATTCAGTTCCATGATCACTCCTGATAATTGAAACATGAGTATTGAACTCAGATTGAATCTGTCTTATGAATCTTGAGAGAATCTCATGGGTTTCAGACTTGGCCCTTAGAAAGAATACCCAGCTAAACCTGGAATAATCATCTACAATAACTAAGGTATAAGATTTTCCACCTAAGCTCTGAGTGGATATGGGACCAAAGAGATCCATGTGTAGTAAGTAGAGGATCCTAGGGGAGTCATCCTTACCAATTGGTTTGAAGGATGACTTGGTCTGTTTTCCTAGTTGGCAAGGTCTACATAGAGAGTCCTTAGAGAATCTACCCTTTGGTAGGCCTCTGACTAGGTTATTCTTTGATAGTTTACTAATGGTTTTATGGTTTAGATGACCCAGTCTCCTATGCCATAATTCACTCTTATTAATAATATTGTTGAACAAACACACTTCTGTGGGTGAGGAGCTAAAATCTACTACATATACCTTTCCTTTTCTAATTCCATTAAGTACTATGGCACCAGTCTTGATATCAATAATCTGGCAAAATAGTGTGGTGAATTTTACCTCATACTTACCACTGTCACATATCTGACTTATACTTATCAGATTGTGCTTCAGTCCTTTGACTACTGCCACATTCTTGAAGGTGACTTTCCCTTCTTTGAAATCTCCAAAGCCCCTGGTTTGGCCACAGCTGGAATCTCCAAAAGTTACTGGTGGTCCAAGTCTATCCTCAAAGTTGATTAACAGGTTCTTGTATTCTGTCATGTGCATGGAGCATCCACTGTCCAAGTACCACACCAGCCTATAGATGTGATACATATGTACATAAGGTTTTAAACATTAGTTTGGACCCTCCTAAGCTGGGGTCCATTCCTCCCAACAGTGAAGGGTTTAATAAAAGAATAAGTGGGGTTTTCAGAGTATCCTTCCTCCTTTAGGGGTATTGGCTTATCATACCAGTTTTCTTTAGTAATGTTGCAGAAATAGTGTTCATAATAGAGGGAAATTGATTGAGAAGACTTTTTGGAAGAGGAGACATTTCTGTTAGATTGGTTGCGTCGATATGAATTCGACGTATGTTTAAAGTTGCGTCGAGTGGAAGTCGACACTTCCTTCATTCTGTGGTTACTTCTAGTTGAAGCATAGGAGAGATTACGTCGATTGGGAGTCGACGTATTTTGGTGTCTACGTTGATTAGAAATCGATGCATTATTTGAGTTGCGTTGAGTAGTGTTCGACGTACGTCGATAATGATTCGACGCAAGTTTGTTTCTTTTCTGAGGATATTTACCTAGGATTCCTTCATGTATAGTGAGATTTTTTGTTAAAAACAGTGGTTGTTTCTGGATTATCTTGTGATCTTTCTCCTGTCAAATGATTTTCCCTAGAGAAGTGAATGGGATGTTTCCAGATAGATTTGCTAGGTGATTGAGGTTTGGGTTCTAAGCCAGTCTTATATTCTAGTTGTCTAAATATATCAGTGAGATTGTTGGAGATATTCTTGAGCTTCTGACTTCTGCCATTTAGATAGTCTTCACAGGCTTTTGCCTTTGCTAGCTCATTTCTTAGTGCTTTATTTTCAGTATTGATTTTATCTAGTTGCTCCTCTGAAAGTCCTAGACTAAGCTTATAGTTTTTATGTTGTGTATTTATTTGTTTCAGATTGTTTAGTTCATTTCTTAGTTCCTTTACTTATTTTTCAGATTTGACTAGATCTAAGCAGAGTTCTTTGAAACTATTTTTGAAATGAATGGAAGAGAAATCATCAAATATATTTACCAGAGATGTATCTTCACGCTTTTCAGTAGCCATCAGACAGGTTTCCTCTTGCTTAGCCTTTTTCTGATCATCTTCAGATGAGGTACTTCCTTCAGATTCTGAATCACTCCATGATTGAGCAATGAACCATTTCTCTTTCTTCTTCTTCTTCTTTAGATTTGTTCTTTTCAGATCTTTCCTATTGCTGTTCTCTTTAGGGCATTCAGGTGCAATGTGTCCAGGTTCCCTGCAAGAGTAACAAATAATCTCTTTATTAGGAGTTTTGTCATACCTAGTTCTTGGGTCTCTCCTTTTGGATCCTTCTGTTTTTATCAACTTCTTGAACCTTCTGGCCAGTAGACTGATCAGCTCTTCATCATTTGTAGAGGGTTCTCCTTCAGTAGCCTTCAAAGCAATGCTCTTTTCTTTTGAGAGTGAAGGAGCCTTTTCTTTCTCTTCTTTCCCAGCTCTTGTTTTCAGCAGCTGTTCATAAGATCTTAATTTACCCAACATGACATCTGTTGAGATTTATTTTTGACTTCTGGAGTCTTTAATTGGCCAGATTCTTGAATCCCAAGAGCTAGGGAAGCAAGTCAGCAATTTGTCATTTATCTCAGTGAGAGATATGTCCTTCTCAAGTGTTTTTAGCTCACTTATTATAAGGCTGAATCTGGCATACATGTCAGCAACACTTTCATTTTCGTTCTTCTGGAAGTTTTCATATTGAGAGATAAGTAATGCCTTTTTATCCTTCCTCTCATCAGCACTCCCTTCTACCATTTTGTTGAGAGCTTCCCATATTTCCTTAGCTGACTCATATTCAGCAATCTTTTGGAAGATCTCATCTGAGAGAGTTGAGACTATGATATTCATAGCCTTGGCATCATATGCTTGAGCTTTCTTTTCTTCATCTGTCCATTCAGCCTTTGGAGCAAGTGTTTGTGTGTCCTTTCCACTTGAGTCCTTCTTGAATGGCTTGGGAGGACCTGTCATGATAACATCAAATAATTCTCCATCAATAGAGTTTAGATAAATTTTAATTCTTGTTTTCCAAAGTGCAAACTTTTCAAGGTTGCAAATTGGTGGTCTGGTGGAAGCATAATTTTTGATTTGTGCCATGTGAAAAGATATAGTTTTCAGAAATATATATATATATATGAAAAAAAAGAGGTAGGATCTTTTTGATCAAGGAGTTAACCTTTTTAGATCAACCTCGCTTTGATACCAATTGAAAGTGCACAGTTATCCTCACTAGAATTCTCTAGAGGAGGGGGGGGGGGGGGGTGAATAGAGATTAAAAATACTTTGTGCAAATATATATATATATATGTATGTGTGTGTAAGAATCACAGATTTAAACTTCCCACACACCAACAAGAATTAAGCAAGCAAATAAGAAAATTAACAAGTAGAAAATCACAGCACAATACAAGAAAATATAGTGGTTCCCCAAACTTTGGGTAGTCCACTCTTCTACCCCCTTTGGTAGGAATTCACTAACTTGCACTGAGTCTTTTGATAAGGAGACTCTTAGAACCAGACTGAGTCTTTTGATAAGGAGACTCTTAGAACCACTACAACTGAATTTTTTGAAGAGAGATTCTAAAAACTCTTTTACACAGTTTGAAAATGAAGTAAGAAAGAAAATAAGAAGTAGAACAAGTAGAAGAACAAGAAACAATATATGTGAGAGGGAATCTTCTTCCTAGCAAGAAGATTAGAAGCACAAGTATAGTGAATATGATCTCTCTTCTATAGTGAGAAGGAGATTGTGAACTTTTCTCTCTTTTGTGAGAGCTTTCAGAGTTTGCAGCAGTATGGCTTCAGAATGAGAAGGAGAAGGAAGCTTGATCTTTTCTGCAGCACTATATCTCAATTCTCTCTTTTCACTTGGGAGCTCTTCCTCTATTTGAAAATGGATGAAGTGGATCACTAGTTGTTATTCTTTGCCGACCTTCTTCTTATTTATAGCTCTGTTTGAAATATAATGCTAAAGGAGAATAATCAATTAGCAGACAAAGAATTAGAAAGAGGTAAGAGTTTCCATAATTAATATTTCTGTAAAAGGAAAAGAATTCATTCTGATTTCAAATAATATCCATAATAATCTGAATTAAATAAGCCAAGAATCAAATAGAAGGAAAGGCTGATTCAGAACGGCTATAAAAGAATAATATTATTCCATATAAATCAGATCTACAGAAGGAAGGAAAGAGATCTGGCGTGTTTTTGAATTACTTATAGATATCGACGTGCGTCGATTACTGTTCGATGTAAGCGTCGAATTCATCCTGACTGAACGTTGAGAGGAGAATAAGGAAGGAGCGTCGACTAAGGTGCGTCGACTTCACTAGATGCGTCGACTAGAAGTCAGAGTAACGTCGACATAGAATGCGTTGAATTCTTCTAAGAGTTGCTTCGACTCATTCTGAGAGAGACGTCGAATATATTTCGACGTTGCGTCGAATACTATTCGACGCATATTTACTTAGCCCAATTTTTCATTCTTAGAATTTATGTTCAATTCTAGGGGTTAAGATAAATCATTTCCCCAACAATCTCCCCCTATTTGTCTTAACCCTATTTAGAGAGAAATTGTATCAGCATATGATCAATCACAGCAAAGCATTTTATATAGAGAAGAAATATGCTAAGCAATCAGAAGAGAATAGAATAAGTAATTGTCTTTCACAAAATTTAAGCTAGAAACTTCTTGTTGTACATGAAATTGACAAAGGCAGAATAAAGTTTTCTAGATAAGTTTTCAATGGCATCAAAAATATAGCCTCTGGCTCTATCTGGATGCTCCTGGACATTTCTGATGCTTGTGTGCAATTTCTCCAGGATTTTGTCAGCATCAGGGAGAGTGTCATTTAGAGAATAGCCCTTGCTGATGATGATTGTTGCCTTTTCATCAATCATCTCAATTGTAATATCTTGAGGTTTCTTTTGAGTAAGCCTGGGCTCAGGTGGTCCTTTGTTGTCAACCTTTGGCCTATATTTTCTCTTTTCTGATGGTTGTTTCTCAGGTATCTCAGTCATCTTTCCTTTCCCTTTCCAGGGTGAGTCAATGTAAGACCCCAAATCTGAAAATTCAGAAATCTGGAATCCAGAGCTGTCGCCGGCGACAGTGGCTGTCGCCCGGGCGATAGCGTTCTGTTGAGAAGGTTCTGCCGTGAGCTGTCGGACGGCGTTGACTAGTCAATGTCGGTTCATTGTCGCTGTCGCCAGGGCTATTCTCTAATTTCTTGGAAAGGGAGGTTTGGGATGTCATCTCATCACATCTCCTAGTACCCGTGAGAGTTCGTCAAAGGGTATACATCGGGAAGTCCAAGAATTAACAAAAAATAGGTTTATTTATTTATGATTAGTATTTATTTCTCATATAAAAAAAAGTTAATATCAAAAATTAAAAAAAAAATAATATCAAAAATAAAAATAAAAAGATAATATCAAAAAGTCCCAAAAAAATTGAAGAAAACTTAGAAAATTCCAAAAATATAATAGGTCTTATTTTGGTTTTTGTTATTTCCAAAATAAATTTTTCTATAAGTTTATTAATAAACATTTTTATTTGTTTTTTTTTAATTTGCTAATTTTTATTTTATCATGGTTTGTTAGATATAATTTTTTAGGTGATTTAGTTTTAAGAAATAATTTATGATTTTAATTTGATTAGAGTATTTTCTTTAGCACTTTTCTCTCTCTAATTTTAAATAATTTCAATTTTGTAGTAATTGTGCATAACACATTTAGATTTTAATTATTTCTACCTCATTCTTTTAGAATTTTAGGTGATGTGCATCCTTAGAGATGATGTTCATCCATGGATTTATAAGAGCCATGAGGCGCGTTTAGAGAAGGATCCACTAAAGAAAAGTGGAGTTAGTGGGGTCAAAGTCCGACACATGAAAATGAGATGGGAAAAATCCGCCACGAACAGTTCACACTCCTGCATTGCTAGGCGCAACTAAGACTGCGCCCCCATCTCAGCGGGGTGCGGCCTAACCACACCCCCCATGATGGGGGTGCAGCCTAACTGCACCCCCCATCATGGGGGTACGACCTAACTGCACCCCCATGGTTTTGGAACACGCTTTCCGCATCTCTTGGTTTGACAATAACAAATCCTATTGTATTTGATCATACTTGCATTGTGTTTATAGTGTGCATGATCTTCAACATTCAATCCCCAAAGGAGTGTGAAAAAGAAAGACGTCGAAGTGATATCAGGATGATTATCTGTTGTTACCGCGGCGCGGTAACACTACCGCTGGCCCTAGCGAATCAGAAACCGTTGAGAAGGAAACCGCTGAGAACGGAACAGGCATTCGACGAAATGAAAGCTCCGTTCGACGAACTGGCGTTCGATGAAATGAAAGCTCTGTTCGTCGAACTGAAAGCTCCGTTCGACGATCTGCATGCTCTACCGCGGCGCCCGACGAAATATATGTTTTACTGCTGCGCGTTAGAACTACCACTGGCGCTAGTGTTTGTTCGATGAAATGAAAGCTGCGCTCGACGAAATGTGAGGCCGGTTCGATGAAGATGCGCCCGACGAAAAGAGATGTCCTCTATCGCAGAGCGTTAGCACTACCGCTGGCGCTAGCATAAATGGAAACAAACGACAAGAAGGAAACAGTGGAGAAAAAGGAATGTCGACGGGATGCTATTTTGGCAAGTACTATCGCGGCGCGTTAAGGACTAACGCCCAGCGGTAGCTTTTGGAAACCTCCTGTCTGCATGTAATTGAGGAGCAATATTGGAAGGATATATTGGCTGAAGGAAAGATATCTCGCTATCACGGAACGTTAGCGTTACTGCGGTGCACTAGTTGGAGTTCAAAGTTTGGCGCTCAAATGTTGCCTAAACTGCCACGATCTGTGTGCCTGATCATTGCCTAATGTGGCTAATGTGGGGTGGTAGTACTACCTCAGGCGGTAGCGGCTGATTCTATTTAAAGACGCACGCTGCCTTCATTGATGCTTGCTGTTACAGAACGAATTAAAGCCATATATTCAGAGCACTCGTGAGAGCCTTCTCTAAGCAGCCCGAAGAACTCCGTCAACGTTCGTGAACGTAAAAGAACTTGAAGACCAATCCGATCGCATCTACATCGACATCAAGTTCTTCTTTTGAGGGAGTTTTTAATTTCAAATTGAAACCTTTTATCATTTGTTCGGTAGAGGAATTCGCCACACAGCGACTAAGGCCTTGCGGGGTCTAGGGGGAAATTCGCCTCGCGTTGGCGACTAGGTCAAGGGTGTAGATCTAGGGGGTGCTCGAGGCCTTTCCGGTGAGGGAAGGGCTAGAGCGGCTTGAGGTCTTATCTGGGGAGAGATAGGCTAAAGCCAACCGGTCTTTGGGAGAAGGGTCGGTATAGAAAACCAAAAGAGTTTTTTTATTGGTCGCCTCTTTTCAAGCGTCATTGGGAAAACTTTTTGTAATCACAACTATTTCAATTTAATATTCATGAAAATATGTTTGTTTCTTCATCTCTGATTCGTGCTCTCTGACTTTCATTGGTTTAAACCTAAGCATATTTTCTTTGTCACTAACGCCGAGCGGTAACACTACCACTGGCGGTAGCAACAGAGAATAATTTTCTTTAATAATCTAAAAAAGTTTAAAATCCTTATTCACCCCCCCCCCCCCCCCCTCTAAGGGCGCCTACAGATCCAGCAAGTGGTATCAGAGCTAGGTTATTCTAATTCGGTCTAACAACCGGGAATAATGACGCTCCGTGACCTCGCTTTCTATGAGGGGCAGGGAATAAGTAGACCTCCGCTATTTACTGGAACTGATTATAATTACTGGAGAACGCGTATGCGTTGTTTCTTGATAAACTTAGATCTAGATGTATGGGCATGTGTTGAAACTCCATACACTTCTCCTACATATATTGTTGGAGAAGTAACCATGTATAAACCTAGGGATAGATGGGATGATGGACATAAGGCTAGGTGTAAGAATAATGCGAAAGCAATGAATGCTTTGTTCTGTGCTCTTGATTGGACTGAATTTAATAGAGTAAGTGCATGTGAAACTGCTTATGATATTTGGAACTTATTAGAAATAATGCATGAAGGTACCTCGCAGGTCAAAGATTCAAAACTATTCCAACTAGAATCTGAATTCGATAGGTTCAGAATGGATCTGAATGAGGATGTCGACGTCATGTACACTCGATTCACCAAGATCATCAACGCCTCAAAAATTCTTGGAAAAATATTTTCAAATGACGACTTGGTGAGAAAGCTTCTTCGATCACTCCCACCAAAGTTCAATCCAAAGGTGACAGTGATTTCCGAATCGCATGATCTTAGGCGACTCCAAATTGAGAGCCTCATTGGGAACCTCAAAACCCATGAGGTGGAACTCAAGATTCAAGAAGATGAGTACAACAAGGAGCTAAAGAAGAAAGCCTTGGCACTGAAGTCAAGAAAAGAAGATGATGATGAGGAAGATGACGAGGAGAGCCTCTTTGTGAAGAACTTCAATAAGTTCATGAAGAATCCGGAAAGGAGGAACACCTTCCGGAAATTTTTCCGAAAGGGCTCTTCATCCAAAAGAGAGAAGAAGGAGAAGTCTAGCGATGACGACGAAGAGCGGCCACCTCCCGAGTGCTTCCACTATAGGAAGACCGGTCATCTTCTCCCCAATCCCCATTGTACTCCACAGTAGGTACCCCGAGGCTTATCTTCCAGAACCCAGCGGGTTCGGGTTCTTTTTCCGGCTGCTCCTGCGTGAGATTCTTTTCCAAATGGGCTACAAGGTGTTGATTCCAAATATGGAGTTTTACGAGCCATTCCTTCTTTTCCTGCCCTCTCTGTTTTTCGGGTTTTTCGTTGTTAGGCCATTCCCACTCAGAGTTCGTATTCACAGGCTCCCCGTGATTTTTAATGGGGGTCATATAGGCGGGCCATACGAGAAAATCATTATCCGAAGTGTTTCTTAAGATTCGAAAGGTGGTTCCTTCCCTGCGGTCCCTGAAAACTTTGGTTAGAGTGCAATTTAGAGAGAAATGCCAAGCACCCACCAAGGTGAGTGATCTCAGATCTTAGGGCTCGTGAACTATTACCGAAGATTCTCAGTGACTCGAAGAGGGCTCAAAAAGATCCTTAAGAAGGACGTACCACTGATCGGAAGAGTGTCAACTTTTGACGGGCAGTGATTGATGACCCCGTCTTGCACCAGATCACACTAAGCCATTTGAAGTACACATTGATGTGTCAGACTATGATACAAGAAGCCAGACCCAGTAGCATATTAGAGCCGAAAGCTCAATATGCTCCATTTTAGAAGTCAATGCCTAAAATTTTTAAAGGAGAAAAAAGAAAAAACGGCTTAAAGGAAAGGAGAAGAAGAAGGTCTTAAAAGCTGCAACATGGGATGACTCTTCCTCTGGGTGCTCAAGTGAATCAAGCTCAAGCGATGATGATGAGGCAAACTTGTGCCTTATGGGGAAAAGCAATGAATAAACCGACGACGAGTGCAGTGTCCAAAGCGACACTGAGGTAATCCCTTCTAACTATGATGATCTTTATTTCGAATACTTAAAAACTTGTAAATCTTTTGGCAAAAACATAAAAGATCTCGCTCTACTCAAAACTAAAAATAAAATCCTTTTAAAACAAAATAAAAAATTAAATAAGGAATTATTAGCCTTGGCAAAGGAGATGGAATCTTGCCAAAAGAATGATGTTCTATTGGCAAGGACTAGCGAACTTGAAATTGATCTTTCTAATGCTCTCTCCAATATTGAATCACTCTCGAAATAAAAGAGAGACTTAGAAAGAAATTTGAAACTCTCACTTTCTAATGTTGAAAATGAAAAGAAAAACTTTGCAAATAGATGCGGAAATTTAGTTAGTGAAAATTTTGCATTAAAAGCCCAAATCCATGATCTTAACTTAGCCATAGAAAAATTTGGTGTTGGCCAGAAAAGTCTTGATATGATTTTGGCCAACCAAAGGCATGGTAGTGCAAAATCTGGGCTAGGTTATGTTTCTGCTAACTACCGCCTGACGGTAATAGTTAACGCGGGCGGTTGTAATAAAACTCATAATTCATGTAATAATCATAACTCTGGAATTTTTTCTACTGATTCCCCATCCTCCAGCAGAGTCCACAACAAAAACTGAAAAAGGTCTCATCCCCTTTTGTGTTATGTGCCAAGTGTCATCACTTCAGGCATACCTTGGACTCTTGCAGGATGAAGGGTCGATGTACTGTCAAGCAAATCTGGGTGCCTAAGGTTTCCACCTATTCTATGGGAGGAACCACTTGGGTATCCAGATCTTTACTCTCATCTTCTTGTTAGGTATGTTGACAGGCTAAGGAAAAGGAAGACATGTGGTACTTGGACTCAGGGTGCTCCAAACACATGACGGGCGATAAAGCAAAATTCCTTAGCCTCAATAAGAAGAAAGGAGGAATGGTGATATTTGGGGACAATGGAAAGGGAAGGATATTAGGCACCGGTACTGTTGGTAACAATTCTTTCTTTCTTGCTAATGTATTATATGTAGAAGGTTTGAAACATAACTTGATTTCTATTAGTCAACTTTGCGATAAAGGTCTAAATGTCTTATTTGAGTCTTCTACTGATTTATGTAAAATTATTGATCCTAAAACCAATAGTATTGTACTCATTGCACCACGAATTCACAATATGTATCTAATTGCCTTTCATGATCTATCACGTGCGTCACTCAAATGTCTTATATCAAAAAATGAAGAACTTGAATTATAGCATAGGCGTCTTGGTCACTCTAGCACCAAGTTAATCTTAAAACTGTCAAAGAATAAGCTCGTTAAAGGTTTGCCTATGCTAAATGGAAATCTATCTTCTTTATGCTCGTCATGCCAAAAAGGAAAATTTTCAAAAACATCGTTTAAAAGTAAGAAGGAAATATCCACCTCAAGACCGTTACAACTAATTAACATGGATCTTTTTGGACCTATTAGCACGTGTAGTCTTGGTGGCAAAAAGTACACTTTTGTATTAATTGATGATTTTTCTAGATTTACTTGGACCTTATTTCTTACATCCAAATCCGATGCATTTTCTGAATTTTCAAAGCTTTGCAATCGTATTCAAAATGAATTAGATCTAAAAATCAAGTGTATACGATCGATTCATTGAGGGGAATTTGAAAATGATAGCTTCACCACTTTCTGTAATAATCTAGGTATTAAGCACGAATTTTCCGCTCCACGTTCTTCTCTTAATGAATCCTTTTCAAACTTATGCTTTGTTTCTGAAATAGAACCGAAAAATGTTTCCACCGCTTTGAATGATGAATTTTGGTTTATTGCTATGAATGACGAATTGAATCAATTTGAACGCAATAGGGTTTGGAAACTAGTTGAAAGACCATCTGATCACCCGATTATTGGTGTCAAATGGATATTTAAAAATACATGGAGAGTCTAGAATAACTAGGAACAAAGCTCGATTAGTGGCACAAGGTTATTCTCAAATTGAGGGGGTAGATTTTGATGAAACATTTGCA
The DNA here is from genome assembly GCA_033032865.1 of Dactylorhiza incarnata. NCBI lineage: Eukaryota > Viridiplantae > Streptophyta > Magnoliopsida > Asparagales > Orchidaceae > Dactylorhiza > Dactylorhiza incarnata. The sequence continues at coordinate 12,019,222 of JAWHQI010000023.1, read as the reverse complement.
CCCGTTGCTCGCCTTGAGTCGGTTAGAATTTTTCTAGCTTTTACGAGTTATTAGAAGTTTAAATTATTTCAAATGGATGTTAAAAGTGCTTTCTTAAACGGGATAATTAAGAAGAAGTCTATGTTGAACAACCCCTTGGCTTTATTAATGAACAATTTCTCAATCATGTATATAGATTAGAAAAAGTGCTTTATGGTCTAAAACAAGCGCCCCGTGCTTGGTATGAACGCTTAACTTCTTTTTTATTAAAGCGCGATTATAAAATGGGTAGTGCTGATAACACACTCTTCATTAAGCATTTTGATAATGATTTGATTATTTTACAAATATATGTTGATGATATTATTTTTGGAGCCACTAATGAAGAGTTGTGTAATGAAGTTGTTTTAGTGATGCAAAATGAATTTGAGATGAGTCTAGTGGGTGAACTAACATAATTTTTAGGATTTCAAATAACCCAACGAAATGATGGAATTTTTATATGTCAATGCAAATATGACCATGATATGCTAAAACATTTTGGTTTTGAAAATTTGAAACAAGCTAGTACTCCAATGAGCGCATCACTAAAATTAGGAAAAGATGAAGCCGAAATTTAAATTGATCAAACGTTATATAGAGGAATGATTGGATCCCTATTATACCTTAGTGCATCTAGACCCAATATTATGTTTGTCGTATGTTTATGCACTAGATTTCAAGCAAATCCAAAAGAATCTCATTTAAAAGCGGTGAAACGATTATTCGATATCTAATCGGCACATCTAAACTAGGACTTTGGTATCCAAATAATGATTCTTTTCTCTTCCATGGGTATTCTGATTCTGATTATGCGGGTTATTCATTAGATAGGAAGAGCACTAGTGGTACCTGTCATTTCATAGGTCCTTCTCTAGTTGCATGGTCAAGTAGAAAACAAAATTCTGTTGCCCTCTCCACAACCGAGGCAGAATATATTGCACTAGGAAGTTGTGCCCAAACATTATGGATGACTCAAACCTTAGAAGACGTTGGTGTTCATTTAACTAATATTGAACTTAAGTGTGACAACAAGAGTGTTATTGACTTAACAAACAACCCCGTTCATCACTCACGATCTAAACACATAGACGTAAGACACCACTTCATTAGAGATCACATCAAAAAGGAACATGTTCATGTAAACTTCATTGGAACTAAATTGCAACTTGTGGACATCTTTACCAAGCCTCTACCCGATTCAAGATTTGCTCTACTTAGACTAGAACTAGGGGTATTGGACATCCAAGCTTAAACTTGCAAAATCCGCATTTTTTTTTGTATGCATGTATGATTTCTTTACCGAACTATATGGTCACTAATCTGCACAAATATTTTCAAAAGAAAAATTCTGAAAAATTTCACGTTTTCCTCAAAACTTGAGCTCTGTCACTACCGCCCTACGACAACTGGTTACCGCTGGCGGTAGTGGGTAGTTTCTGCATTTCCAGTTTCTTTTTCATTCATTATTTTTCAGTTTCTGTTATTTTTCTTTTAAAATTCTAAAAACAAAAAAACTATAAAACAAATCACAAACAACCAAAAAAATATGCTTTGTGTTTTCTATATATCAAAACAAACTACAAAATAAAAAAAATAAAAAACTATAAAACAATTCAAAAACAACAAAAAACATGCTTTATATTTGTTTTATTTTTTCTTTTTGAAAAACTTAAATTTTTTATAAAAATTGATGTGCTTTTCAAGTTGACAAGGATGATATAGTTTATCTTGCCAAGTTTAGAATACAATGTTTCATTCTCTACTTCAAATATCTTAATAACATTGTTTTGTATCATGCCTCGATCATTATCTTATGTGTGCTTTGAAATTGATCATAGAAATCATGTGTAGTATTGCATAGAATGCCTCTATGTATGATTAAATGGTTTATATTTGATAATGATTTATTCACTCACATCTTTGATAAACTACATATGAATTTAATCTACTCTTACATGATTGTGTAGTGTAACAACCTAATATTATTGTTATGCATGCTTAGTTTTACCTACAGCACAAGTAATAATCTTTTTTCATGCACTTATTTTTGAAGATGCGTGTCTTTTCAAAAATCTTTTGTTTGCACATACAAGTGAATTCGGAGACCTTTGTCGTTAAGCAAAAATTCAAATGAATAATTGACAAAGATAACCTCACCAAGCACTACTCACCCTCCTGATAAGACTTAATGAGCATTGTGAGGTTGAGCACCTTGGAGAGAATTGTAAAGTGCCTTGTTGCAAACATTTTTTTACACTACTTCTTGTACACCGGATCACAAATAACTAAAATTCAAAATAATAATTGTGATTCCCCAAGCACTACTTTGCACCCTGATAAGTCTTAATAAGCATTGTGTGTGCAGAGCACCTTGGTAGTTGTACTATTTTTTTATGTGCATTGAATAATATATATAGCTTTGTGGGTAGAAGTAACTCTAAAAATGCTTTTTTACTAATATTGTGTTTATTCCATTATACATGTCATGTGTTTTGATTAACTCATATGTATACTTTTATTAAAAACACTATTTTGTACACATCATTATCACTTGTAAGCCTTCTACTCATGAGAATTGGAATCTATTGCATATCTACATGTACTCTTTAAATTCTTAAGTAAATGCACTAGATAGCTTTGCATGATCAATACAATGTATAAGTGTACTTGATTTCTCAATTTACGACATTGTATTCTTCTATCTTGACTTGATAGGTTGTATCATGCTTACATATTTTTTTCCGCTACGCCATGTGTACTCTTTATTGCTTACCTTTCAAATCAAGTGTATGGTTATGTTGAAACTGAAATCACTTTGTGTACTTAACTTACTACAAAATCTATCTTTTGTCTAAAAATCTTAATCATCTACTATGCTTCACCATTCTTATATAGATGTTCTCTTCAAAAATATATTTCTTCATGCTTTCCACCTCTCTACTACTTGTACGCTCGATCATGAATATGTTTTTCACAACAAGTGGTTTCTTTATGACAATTTCTTCACATTCTTTTTTCACTCCTATATATTGTATCTTTCCTAAGTGTTTAACTCTGTATTATGTTCATTCCCTCTCTACACATTTATGACACACATTAACATTTAACTTTCTCTCCACCCTCTTTTGATAATACCAAAAGGGGGAGAATAAATTTGAAAGAAATTCACATGTTTGGGGAGTCAAGTTCATAGGAATTTTTGTTGTAGGGGGAGCATTCACTTAGGGGGAGAATTCATTTAGGGGGAGCATTTGCACATGTCTTAAAATTCATACTTATCCTTTTTAATAAACACAATTCCTATCTTTTGAACTATTTCTTTCTAAAGGGATTTGTTATTATCAAAAGGGGGAGTTTGTTGGAACATGCTTTCCGCATCTCTTGGTTTGATAATAACAAATCCTATTGTATTTGATCATACTTGCATTGTGTTTATAGTGTACAGGATCTTCAACATTCAATCCCCAAAGGAGTGTGAAAAAGAAAGACGTTAAAGCGACATCAGGATGATTATCTGTTGTTACCGCGACGCGGTAACACTACCGCTGGCGCTAGCGAATCAGAAACCGTTGAGAAGGAAACCGTTGAGAACGGAACTGGTGTTTGATGAAATGAATGCTCCGTTCGATGAACTGGCGTTCGACGAAATGAAAGTTCTGTTCGACAAACTGAAAGCTCCGTTCAACGATCTGCATGCTCTACCGCGGCGCTCGACGAAATGTATGCTTTACCGTGGCGCGTTAGAACTACCGCTGACACTAGTGTTCGTTCGATGAAATGAAAGCTGGGCTCGACAAAATGTGAGGCCGGTTCGACGAAGATGCGCCCGACGAAAAGAGATGTGCTCTACCGCAGAGCGTTAGCACTACCGTTGGCGCTAGCATTAATGGAAACAATTGACGAGAAGGAAACAGTGGAGAAAAAGGAATGTCGACGGGACGCTATTTTGGCAAGTACTATCGCGGCGCGTTAAGGATTAACGCCCGGCGGTAGCTTTTGGAAACCTCCCGTCTGCAGGTAATTGAGGAGCAATTTTGGAAAGAGATATTGGCTGAAGAAAGGATATCTCGCTATCGCGGAGCGTTAGTGTTATCGCGACGCGCTAGTTGGAGTTCAAAGTTTGGCGCTCAAACGTTGCCTAAACTGCCACGATCCGTGTGCCTGATCATTGCCTAATGTGGCTAACGCGGGGCGGTAGTACTACCGCATGCGGTAGCGACTGATTCTATTTAAATACGTGCGCTGCCTCCATTGATGCTTGTTGTTATAGAACGAATTAAAGCCACATATTCAGAGCACTCGTGAGAGCCTTCTCCAAGCAGCCCGAAGAACTCCATCAACGTTCATGAACGCAAAAGAACTTGAAGACAAATCCGATCGCATCTACATCTACATCAAGTTCTTCTTTTGAGGGAGTTTTTAATTTGTGTTTTGTTTTTTAATTTCAAATTATAACCTTTTATCTTTTGTTCGGTAGAGGAATTTGCCACACGACGACTAGGGCCTTGCGGGGACTAGGAGAAATTCTCCTCGTGTTGGCGACTAGGTCTACGGTGTAGATCTAGGTGGTGCTCGAGCCCTTTCCGGTGAGGGAAAGGCTAGAGCGGCTTGAGGCCTTATCTGGGGAGAGATAGGCTAAAGCCAACCGGTCTTTGGGAGAAGGGTCGGTATAGAAAACCAAAAGAGTTTTTTTATTGGTCGCCTCTTTCCAAGCGTCATTGGGAAAAGTTTTTGTAATCACAACTATTTCAATTTAATATTAATGAAAATATGTTTGTTTCTTCATCTCTGATTCGTGCTCTCTAACTTTCATTGGTTTGAACCTAAGAGTATTTTCTTTGTCACTAATGCCGAGCGGTAACAATACCGCTGGCGGTAGCAACAGAGATTAATTTTCTTTAATAATCTGAAAAAGTTTAGAACCCTTATTCACCCCCCCCCCCCCCCTCTAAGGGCGCCTACAGATCCAACACATGGGTCGGCCAAGCAGCACTCCATGTGGGGTGCGGCTAAGCCATACCCCATAGGTGGTGCAACCAAGCCGCACCCCCTTATGGTGCGGCCAAGCCATGCCCCCCCCCCCCCCCCCGAGATGGGGTGCAGCTAATGCCTCCCCCTCCCGTAGGGGGCCTTGCAAAGGATTTGACTGAAACACACCCATTCGTCGAGTGTGGCTGGAGCCCAATTCCCCTTTGGGGGCGCGACTTCTCATTTCCCCATTCACCGTGCGCTCAGAATGCTCCCGTGTTTATTGCGCGCTCAAAACGCCTCCTCACACGCTCAGAATGCTCTCATGTTCGTTGTGCGCTCAGAATGCTCCCATGTTCGTGGCACACTCAGAACACTTCCTCACGCACTTAGAACATTTCCACGCTCCCGACACGCGCACAGTTAACATTTCCTAATTTCTCAAATTGCAGGACCCATTCGTCGCCTTCATTGCCAACAACGAAGCTGCACGAACTACACAAACTTTCCGAAGGGCGAAATGGTCATTTATGAAAAATGGCGATTTGTGTGCTCCAAACCAGAAAATGTGATTCGCCCGTCAGGTGGTTACGGTGGTTAAAACGATGAAATTACCGGGCTACCCTGGCCGAAGCTATAAAAGGAGCACATAGCCTTCATTTCAAGACACCTTGCCTTCTACGCCCGAGAGAGCTCCTTTGAAAATTTCCTTGGAATTTTCCTTCGCCGCTTGAAGATCTCCTTTGTCCCTCGAAGATCTCCTTTGAATCTTTGAATATCTCCTTCGAGCCTTCGAAGGTTGCGAAAGGCGACTCAACATTCTCACTTTTGCTCTCAGAAGAAGAAACGTTCAGCTTCCCGAGATGTGGCCTATCACCCTAATAGTTCTCTCTCTCTTTCTACCATTGTAATGAGCAGCGGCCTGTCGCGCTCTTGTTCTCAATCTCCAATTGTAACCCCCCAGAAGATAGTGGAAGTTGGCCAGCACATCTCTGGTCGTGTGGGTTTTCACCCTTTTCGGGTTTTCCACGTTAAAAGTCCTTGTGTCACTTACTAATTCACTCATTGACTGTTTGCTCACTCAGTTCACTTCTGAGCTAAGGTAGTTCAATTCGACCGGTCTACCAGACCACCTGAGCGATCCACAACATTAGGAAAAGTTTAATTTACTATAAGTTGCTCTCAAAATATTTTATTGTAATCTAATTTTTGTTTTAGCCCATTTTCTTTAGCCTTTACCCAATCCCAAAAGTTTATTAAAAGATCATATGTCATGGGAATAAGAGGATAAAATTCATCATTCCCTAACCATATGCACCATATCCTATGTATGAAGAATTTTATAAAAAAATTACATGTCATGGAAAATGAGAAGATAAAATTCATCGTTTTCCTAAACATATACAAAAAAAAGAAAAAGAATTGTGTGGGGTGAGAGAATAAAATTCATCACCTCCAATCAAAGAGTGCTTCAAGTTTACCTAAACCCCTTTTAGCCAATATAATTGTTCTTAGATTAAAATTAAAATATTAAGAGAGCATAAGTAGTAGATAACATTTTCCCTTTAGTTTCTTTCAAGTTATGGTTTTTATAATTTTAAATCTAATTTTGTTTGCTAATTGCTCCAATTTAGTTTGCTAGTTAAGTAACTTGAGAAGACTTGGCTAAACACTTTTCTCTTATTAAATTATTATTATAATTTAGGACTTATTATTCGAATCCCTAAAGTTTTATTTTTAACATACTTTTGATTTAAATAGAATTTGTCTTAATTAAAAAAAACTTTATTAATGTCTTATAAATATTTCTCATACTTTTGCTCTATAATAGCAAAAGCTTAAGTATGAGGGTATTTGACGAGTATGATTTGTGCATATTTTTATAATAGTATTTAGGTTAATTTTTATATAAATTTCTAAATATTATTTCTATTTTGGTAAAAAAATCATTTCTTTTAATAATTTCTGTTCTGAATATAGTTGTATTTCTGTTTTGCAGATTTTCTGGAGGTTTGCTCAAAAATATCAGTACACGCCCTTGGTCATGCCCATAACCAAGGGCGTATAATCTTAATCCGATCCAGAACTGCACCCGCACGTGTTTGAGCTCATCTCCATTGGTCACGTCTGTGTTCCAGAAGTCACGCCCTTGGTCACGCCCATGACCAAGGGCGTGTAAATTTAAAGGTCCTTTCCAAGCTTTCCATGTGGACATGTCAGCAACTGAATTTAATGTTGCCGCACATGTCATGCCTGTGTCCCTGCTAGTCATGACCGTGCCTCCCCCACATGATCACTGACTCCCGCCGCGCCGCCTGTCATGCACATGCAACATTTAGTGAAGCCACCCATGTATACGGTCATGACCTCCAAGTCACGGGAATGCAATGTTTGATTTTTGTTGTGCCATCACGCAAGCCCCACGCCGCTGTCCCAGTTGAGCAGAATAATAATTACACGCCCTTGGTCACGCCCGTGACCGAGGGCGTGTAATCTCAAAAATTTTCTTATAAATTCAGAAGCTCCATTCCAGCAATTGCCTCTCCTTCCCCCTGCCCATTTGGGCTCTTCTTGCACAGTTTTTCTGTATTCTTAGGTTTAGATTGAATTTAATGTATTTTTCTTATTTTCTTTTTAATGTCATGTTCTTTTTTATTTCATGCAAGCTAGCTTAGCTTTAATTCCATGCAATGTAACTTAGCTTTCATTTGATGTAATCTCCTTTTATTTTGGTAATAAAATTTTAGTTCATCTCTCTCTTCCTTCTTATTGCTTTTTCTCTTTATTTTTCATAACAAGTTTGTGTTTATTTAGCAAGTATTTAGTTCTTGATTTTACAAGCTTTGTTATGAAATTTTCTTTTGCCTTATTATCGTTTCTTATCTCCTTCATTTTATTCTCGAAAAATAACGACATCGATTTCATATCTCAGTTATGAATTTTGATATTTGTTTTCATATTCTAGTTAGCCGGGAGGCTCGTGCGTATGAATCGATCACTCGAGAATAAAAAGAGTTGCATGCAACCCTCGATAGAGGATGACTTAAATTTTTTGGATATGAGTCAAATCCTATAGTGGAATTCAACTCATTAAAGCGAGTGTTAGGCGTTTCAATTATTGAACGAGAGTTCGGCCGATCAACCTAATCTCAGGTGGGCGTATTCCTCGAGAGAGGTGCATTCATAAGCTAGGAATCTCCACGGTCAAGGCATAAATTAGAATGATAATATTTATCTTTTATTTTCATTTCAAAGCGAGTTTTAAATAAAGTTTTGTTTTCTTTATTTATTTTTGTTCTCTTTTATTTAGTTTTAATTATTCCTTTTTCCGCTATCTCTGATAAAATAATAGTCCGCTTTCTCAAAGTAGAAGTACTCGACAGACCTTTGTTTAAATACGACCTTGATTTTTTTCTTAAGTATCCTATACTATAAACGATAAGGTACACTTGCCTTCATCAGATATAGAATTGGAGAACATCAACAACAAATCTCAAATTCATATAAATCCTCTTTCATTAAATTTTAATAACAAGGGGGAGGGGGAATAAGTGTTGTCATTTTTTTGTTTTAGCAGCGGATTTATAAAAATAAAGCAAAAAAGAAAGCAACCACAATATAGAGAACACAAATATTTATAGTGGTTCCCTAAGATGGGTATATCCACTTTCCCCTGCGCCTATCTAGCATTGCGCTATGTTGGGTATTATGCCTTCAATATCTCTAGATTTGAAGAAAGAACACAAGTATAGATAATTAAGTTATTTTTGATGTTGCGTTTAAGTTTATGTTATGACAGATAGATCAAAGCTATATCACTAGTATATAGACGATAAAAGTAATGAAAATTAACTAAGTAAAATATCATCTCAAGACTCAGCAAAAGAATCATGGAGAAAAGTATCATATCGTCGAAATAGTTTTGACGATATTGTCTTGATGAAGACACATTGTCTTAAAGGTTGAAGACAGCTTGTCGGGGATTGATGATTAAAATTCCGCTTGCACGAAATAAAATCCGAACTAGCAATCCGAGAAGGCAAGTATACCTATCGAACTGTAGTATAGGAACACAAGTGTCGTATTAAAATCGGAGAACCGTTGATTACTTATACTCAAACGAATTACTATTATTTTATCTTAATAATTTTTTGGATGGTTTTGTCTGCTAAGTTGAAATAAAAGCTGGATAAAAGTATGGCTAAACGATGATTAAGAAATAGCACTCGATCTTGACTTACTTCGGCCTAAGTTGGTCAAAATTCAAAAGCAAACTTAAAACTTAATAAATTAAGGGCAGCTTGACCGTGGGGGTTCCTATAGTTTGAACATGCTTCTCTCGAAGATATGCCCAACTGAGTTTAGGAAAATCCGACCGAACTCTCGTCCCGTATTCGAATACCTAAAACTCGCTTTAAGTGGTGAACCCCGCTATTGGGTTTGACTCCAATCCAGGAGATTTACGTCATTCTCTCTCGAGAAATGTGTGTAACTCTCTTTACTCTTAAGTGCTCACTTCAGACTATCGGCCTCTCGGCTAGCCAAGAATGAAAGAAAAGGTGGGGATTATATATCGATAATATAGCTCCACTAAATTTTAATTAAGAGTAAATCTAAGGCCCAACACTTTAGAAAGTGAAAGAAGACTAAAGGATCATAACTTGATCAACTCATCCTCAGATCATCAAGATCGAGTACTATGAGGATTTAGTTACTCATGGTGGAGGGGTAGGAGAGAGAAATGATGAAGATTTTAAGAGAACAAAAACATACCATTTTTATTAAACAAAAGTTCAACTGAGATTACAATTGCATGGAAAACCTACTAAGCATTAGTAATACACTATAAAAGGAAATTACAAAGGCATTACAACATTCATATGAAAACTAGAAAAGGAAATGCATTGAAATAAGAGAGAGAGAGAAAGAGAATAAAATGACATGAAAAACACTGAAAATAGAGTAGTAGCACTAGTTCTCTCTCCAAAAACTGAATGGGGAAAGCTTGGAGGTCATTTCAATTTATAGAAATTTTTCTGCCTCGGTCACGCCCTCAGTCACGCCCGTGACTAGGGGCGTGACATTGTTTAATCAATTCTGCGGCTTGGATCAGGTTCGGCGTACGATTCTGACGCGATTTGATGGGTCATGCCCTAGGTCACGCCCGTGATTGAGGGCGTGACCATTTCGGTGGTTAGTCGGGTCATGGACGCTGGCGGCGATCATGGGCGCTGGCGGCTGGCTGACGTGGCAGTCACGGGCATGACTGGAAGCACGCCCATGTAACAGTGGCGTGACCAATTCGGTGGTCAGCTGGTCGAATCTGAGCTGTTCACGGGCTGATCACGGGCGTGGCTTGCGTGTCACGGGCGTGACTTGTGTGTCACGGCCGTGTACTTTGGGCATGTCTGACCAGATCTTCTGAATTATGTTGGCAGCAGCTTAACTGGAAACAGCAACTTACACGCCCTAGGTCACGGGCGTGACCTAGGGCGTGACTTAGGAAATTTTGCATTTTTGACCTGAAAATTCAGAAAACTTAAGTTAGCAATAAAAATAGGAAAATGAACCAAAATTGCATTTAGGTAAACAACAATAAGCAAAAAGTAAGAGTAAATATCCTAAAAATAACCTAATTAAACTAACTAGATTTAGCATTATCAAATTCCCCCAAGCTTACACTTTGCTTGTCCCCAAGCAAAGAAATATGCTTTAGCTAATAAAATAAAATGACTAATCAAAAAGATTTAATTATGCTAAACACGAGTACCTTGCGAAATTCCAAGTAGGGAGAATAGTGAAAAGGAAACCTAAAATAAGTACTTTATTTAAGCTTAATTTTTATACCCTTTACTAACAAAAATTAATCATCCAAAATTTTAACTAAAAAGTTTTTAAAATAAAATTGAGCAAAGTAACAAGTGAGATAGTGCATTGAATTGTTACTAAACCCAAAGAGACAAATTATAATTATATCATTCTAAGAACAAGGATCTAAATTCATACCCAAGACTTAACTATTCTACTTTTCGTCTTTACTTAGCTAAAGCAAATTTAGGAGCATGAATCAAGAGGACTTTATTAGGACCGAAATGTTTGGTTTAGGCATATGATTTGGAATGGGAATCGAAGATAAAAGTGATTGCTATAATCACACTAAACCATAAACATGAGTTTTATAAAATTTCCGATATGAATGATAAGAGGCAATCCTTCATTATAAGCATATAGCATATTTTCTTTCTTTCTCTTTCATAGCCATTTTTTTTTCTTTTTTCTTTTGAAATTTTGGCAAAGATAACTAATACAAATATGCTTAAAATATCTCCTTTTTGAGCAAATTCTTTTCTTTGAAGCTCTCCATGCAATAAACCAATCACACTCTTTTAGAAATTTAAATAAAACTCAAAGTGTTAGTGTGATTCAAATAGGTTTGGAAATTTTGGCTTTGGTGAAAAATTTGATAAATGGAGGTGACAATAAAACATGGGAAAAGGCTCAAAAGAGGCTAACAAAGGGTTTCTTTTTAAGGGTTGGCATGAAGGCTCAAACTTAAAACAAAAAATGGCCTAAATCATTTTCATTGCTCTCTAAATTTAGTTAAAGCATGAGTTTTGAAGGATTTCAAAAAGTAAGCCCTAGATATTAAATAAAGACTAATGAACTTATCCTGAAAATAAGAATAATAAGCGTCTAGGATTATTCACATTTACTACACAAATCAAAAGTTAACCCTGCAAAATATATCTAAAAATGAAGAGGAAAATAGTGGATGAAGAATTTTTTACGAAAGTAAAGAAGATAAAAGAGAGAACGATAAGGAAAGTACAAGATTTTAGAAAAAACTTTTCAGATTAACATGCTACCTAGAATTAGAACACTACATGAGTCAACAATTTACTTGTGAAACATAATTAAAAGTAGGATTAGAAATTTTGAAATTAACTAAGGCTATATAAAATATTTTGGGAAAAACAAAACATAAAGCAAGGGGTACTATTGATTTTACCAAAATCTAATTTAGACTACTAAAAGAAAAGAAGACATTCTCCCCCAAGCTTACGATAGACATTGTCCTCAATGGAAAAGGAGAGTGAAGGAAGGGGTAATTAAGAAAAGAAATTAAAACTGAAAAACTGAAACAGGCACTTCCCTGGATTTATGGGCTTGAAAGGATGTGTGATGTCGCTCCCCCTTGCTGGTGCTTTGAATCTTCATGAAATATCATCTTGAATTTTTCTTGAAACCAGCAATGTTGAAGCAGGCGATCGCCGAAGTTGAGAGTATCAGAGCCATCCAGGGCCAAAGAAAAATTAAAACAACAAATTTTAAAAACCTTGGGTTGCCTCCCAAGAGCGCCCTCTGTTTAATGTCGTTTGAGCTCGACTAAAAGAATATAGTTCAAAAGTTAATCCAAATTATTACAGTCCAGACAAAAGAAGTTTTTCACTGTTCATGTCAACATTGTCACCAGAAAAATAAAGTTTTAGACGATGCCCATTAACCTTGAAATCACCCTTATCTGGGTGTGATATCAAAACAGTTCCATACGGATAAGCTTCCTTTACATTAAAAGGACCTGACCATCTAGATTTTAATTTTCCAGGAAATAAACGTAGACGAGAATTATAAAGTAATACTTGGTCGCCTGGTTTAAATGTTTTCGGGTGCCTTAAATTTTTATCGTGAAAGCATTTCGTTCGTTCCTTATATAATTTATTATTTTCATACGCATTGGAGCGCCACTCATCGAGTTCGTTGAGTTGGAATTTTTGAAGATCGGCGGTGGAGTGGGGATCAAAATTTAAACATTTAAGGGCCCAGAAAGCACGATGTTCTAATTCGACCGGTAAATGGCACGATTTCCCATATACTAACCGATACGGTGTACAACCGATGGAGGTCTTGTACGCTGTTTGGTAAGCCCATAGAGCATCGTCTAATTTATGTGACCAGTCCTTACGTGAGGTGGAAACAGTTTTTTCTAAAATACGTTTGATTTCTCTATTCACTACCTCGACCTGGCCGTTAGTTTGGGGGTGGTAAGCAGTTGAAAGCTTATGTGTAACGCCATATTTTAAAAGTGTTTTTGCAAATTGTGCGTTACAAAAGTGCGAACCCCTGTCGCTAACGATGGCCCTAGGAGTACCGAATCGAGAAAATAATTTTTTTAAGAAAATAATAACGACTCGGGAGTCATTAGTAGGAAGAGCTTGGGCCTCTGCCCATCGAGACACATAGTCTACCGCAACTAAAATGTATTTATTACCATGGCTAGAAGGAAGAGGACCTACAAAATCAATTCCCCAAAGGTCGAAAACTTCGCACTCGAGGAAATAATTTTGCAACATTTCATTTTTGTTTGAGATATTTCCGGTCCATTGGCAGCTATCGCACCGTCTCACAAACGATTGGGCATCTTTAAAAAGGCTAGGCCAATAAAAGCCTGCACTAAGTACTTTGTGAGCGGTCCGATTGGCTTGATAGTGCCCACCAGTCGGTCCTTCGTGTAAGTGTTTGAAAATATTTTGTCCTTCTTCGAAAGAAACACATCTCCTTACTACTTGGTCTGCACAAACTCGAAACAGATACGGGTCCTCCCAAAAATAATTCTTCAGGTCAGAGAAGAATTTCTTCTTTTGCTGATAGAAAAATTCTTTTGGGAGGACTCGAGCTACTAAGTAGTTAGCGAAGTTTACAAACCAAGGAGAAGGAGTAGTGTTGATTGATAATAACTTCTCGTCGGGAAAATAATCATTAAAAGTTTGTTCATTTAAATCTTCAATAAATGGGTTATCTAATCGTGAAAGATGGTCCGCGGCCAAATTCTCAGCCCCCTTTTTATCTCGGATTTCCAAGTCGAACTCCTGGAGGAGTAAGACCTAGCGAAGTAAGAGTGGTTTGGCATCCGGTTTAGAAAGTAAATATTTGAGGGCCGAGTGGTCCGTAAAAACAATAATTTTTGAAAGCGTAATATAAGGTCGAAATTTGTCGAATGCAAAAATAACTGCTAATAATTCTTTCTCCGTTGTGGTATAGTTCGCTTGCGCGGATGTAAGTGTTTTACTTGCGTAGAAAATAGGGTGGAAGTTTTTAGATATACGTTGTCCTAAAACGTCTCCCACCGCAAAGCTACTTGCATCGCACATGATTTCGAGGAAGGTCCCAGATTGGAGCTATCATAATTGGCGCATTTATTAGCTTATTTTTGATTAATTGAAAAGCAGATAAGCATGTATCATCAAAAATAAATGGAGTGTCTTTTTCTAAAAGATGAGTTAGTGGTTTGGTAATTTTTGAACAATCTTTTACAAACCGCCGGTAAACACCGGCATGTCCTAGAAAGCTTCTTATGGCCTTAACATTGGTTGGCGGTGGCAGTTTTTCGATCACTTCTATTTTTGCTTCATCGACCTCAATTCCTCTTGCTGATATCTTATGACCTAAAACCAATCCCTCCCGTACCATGAAATTATATTTTTCCCAGTTCAGGGCGAGATTGGTCTCCTCACACCGTTCTAACACTTTTTCTAAATTTTCTAAACAAAAATCGAAGGAATCACCAAACACGGAAAAGTCGTCCATAAATACCTCCATAATACTTTCTACGTACTTGTCGAAAATGGCCAACATACACCGTTGAAATGTTGCCGGCGCATTACATAAGCCAAACGACATTCTTCGATAGGCGAAGGTGCCGAAAGGACAAGTAAACGTCGTTTTATCCTGGTCCTCGGGCGAGATGGGAATTTGGAAGTAGCCCGAGAGACCATCGAGAAAACAATAAAAGCTATGGCCGGATAATCGTTCTAAGATTTGATCGATGAATGGCAAGGGGAAATGGTCCTTGCGGGTGGCGTCGTTCAATTTGCGATAATCAATACACATACGCCACCCAGTCACCGTCCGTGTTGGGATTACGTCATTATTATCATTTAACACTACCGTGATACCTCCCTTTTAAGGAACTACTTGAACGGGGCTTACCCATTTGCTATCTGAAATTGGATAGATAATTCCTGCGTCTAATAATTTCACAACCTCACCCTTTACTACTTCTTTCATGTTTGGGTTTAATCGGCGTTGAGGTTGAATAGAATTTTGTGAATTATCTTCCATTAGAATTTTGTGCATGCAGAAAGATGGACTTATGCCCTTAATATCAGAAATCTGCCAAGTAATTGCTTGGCGGTGTTTTTGTAAAACTTTTAGCAATTTGGCATTTTCAGATCCACTTAAATGGGCCGACACTATTACTGGTAACTTAGAGTCTTTTTCTAAAAATTCATATTTTAAATGATTGGGTAGTTCTTTAAGTTCTAAAGTGGGAGGTTCCTCGTATGAAGATTTGAAAGACTTTTCTTTTTCAAAAGTAATTTCTTCAAAAATTTTTGATTTAATTTGAAAATTTGAGGGGGCGGGAGCAATGGCCATTTTCATTTCTTGTAATATTTCAGTGGAGGTGTTTGAAGATGAACAAAAAGAAGAAGAACCATTTTCAGAAATACAAAAAGAAGGGTCTTCACTTAACACATCTAAGAAAAAACACGAATCGTCATTTTCTAGGGTATTTTTCATAGAGGGTGTTATGGAGAAGGTTACTTCATCATCTCCAACTCGGAGGAATAGCTTACCATTACTCACATCAATGATAGCACGGGAGGTGGCAAGGAAGGGGCGGCCAAGGATTAGGGGAACCTCGACATCCTCTTCAATGTCCAAAATGACAAAATCCACCGGGAAGATGAATTTGTCTACTTTTACGAGCACGTCCTCCACAATTCCCAGCGGATATTTTATCGTCCTATCTGCTAGTTGTATACTCATACGTGTGGGGCTAAGGGTGCCCACTCCTAACTTTTTAAACAAGGAGAATGGCATTAAGTTGATGCTTGCTCCTAAGTCGGCCAACGCGTTCTTTACAAATAGATCACCAAAGAGGCACGGGATAGAAAAACTACCCGGATCGTTAGCCTTTTTCGGTAATTTATTTGTTAGGACGGCGGAACACTCAGCATTTAAAGTTACGTGCGATAGATTTTATAGCTTTTTCTTATTAGTTAGAAGATCCTTCAGGTACTTAGCGTACTTGGGCATTTGTGATATCGCTTCATGGAAGGGCAAATTGATGTGTATTTGCTTAAACATTTCCAGGAAGCGATTATATTGATCATCTAATTTTTCCTTGTTGAGTTGAGATGGATAAGGCGGGGCGGGGTTGTTTTTGAAAATATGAGGTGGAGTGATAAAATCTGTTTGAGTGAGTGGTGTTTTTAAAATAGGAGCGGATCTTGCCTCGGGCTCTTCGCTAACCAGACCGGATACTTGCTTTCCACTCCGAAGAGTTACAGCTTTCGCTTTCTCTTTCGGGTTGGGCTCGGTGTTAGCGGGAAGAGTCCCGGGCGGTCGCTCGGATATTATTTTGGCGAGCTTCCCGATTTGATTTTCTAGATTTTTAACGGATCCGGCTAAGTTCCGGACGGTTGCTTCGTTCGTACTTATATATTTTGAAAACATCTCCTCCAAAGATGGAGGTTTTTGAAAGTTAACAGGGGGTGGAGGTGGTGTAAATTCATTTTGTAGAGGCGGGCGAGTTGTGTTTGCAGGATTACTCCAAGAAAAGTTCGGGTGATTACGCAGCGCAGGATTATAATTATTCGGTAACTGAAAACCAGGTGCATGAAAATTAGAAGCAGAATAATTATTATAAGCATTTCTATTGCCTACGAAATCAGCTTGTTCGGAGGTGGCTTTTGCGAATTCCCAAACCTGAGGTGCGGAAGGAGCATTCATTTCAGATATCTTTTTGCTAAGCATTTCCACTTGTAGTGCCAGCTGGGAGACGTTATCCACTTTGTACATACCTGCAGGTTTGTTTGGGCGGGATCTTGGCACATTCCACTGATAGGTGTTCATGGCCATATCCTCAAATAGTTCAAGAGCGGCTTCCGGGGTTTTGTTATTTAAGGTACCACCGGAAGCGGCGTCTATCATTTGCTTAGTATGTTGATTTAGCCCGTTATAAAACGTCTGCACTTGTAACCATACAGGCAGAGCGTGATGAGGGCAACATCCTAAGAATTCTTTATACCTTTCCCAGGTATCATATAGCGTTTCAGAATCTATTTGGCAAAAAGAAGAAATATCATTTCTAAGCAGGGCGGACTATACTAGTTTCCGTCCCTTCCAGGTTAGGCCTTGCATAATGGGACATAGTCCATTCAGGGGCCGCAACCATGTTGGGGACTTCATTTTGGTTAGGTTCGCCCATATTAACAACCGACTCCGAATCCTCAGCCAGTTCTTGGAATGTAGGATCTTGAACTTGCGATTTTCTCCGAAGAGTACGCTCAAGTTCTTGGTCCAAGTCTACAAGTTCTGACGGATTCACTCGGGTCATAAACTAGAAAGAGAGAAGGGAAAATAAGATTGAGAAATTCGAAAAAGGTCTCTTTTTTTTTGAATTAATTTTGTTTTTCAAGAAAGAGGAGAGAAAAAAGAGGTGATAAAAGTAATAGATTCGTTCTTTCAAAATATCAACAAAATGCGAGTCCCCGGCAACGGCGCCAAAAACTTGATGATTAAAATTCCGCTTGCACGAAATAAAATCCGAACTAGCAATCCGAGAAGGCAAGTATACCTATCGAACTGTAGTATAGGAACACAAGTGTCGTATTAAAATCCGAGAACCGTTGATTACTTATACTCAAACGAATTACTATTATTTTATCTTAATAATTTTTTGGATGGTTTTGTCTGCTAAGTTGAAATAAAAGCTGGATAAAAGTACGGCTAAACGATGATTAAGAAATAGCACTCGATCTTGACTTACTTCGGCCTAAGTTGATCAAAATTCAAAAGCAAACTTAAAACTTAATAAAGTAAGGGCAGCTTGACCGTGGGGGTTCCTATAGTTTGAACATGCTTCTCTCGAAGATATGCCCAACTGAGTTTAGGAAAATCCGACCGAACTCTCGTCCCGTATTCGAATACCTAAAACTCGCTTTAAGTGGTGAACCCCGCTATTGGGTTTGACTCCAATCCAGGAGATTTACGTCATTCTCTCTCGAGAAATGTGTGTAACTCTCTTTACTCTTAAGTGCTCACTTCAGACTATCGGCCTCTCGGCTAGCCAAGAATGAAAGCAAAGGTGGGGATTATATATCGATAATATAGCTCCACTAAATTTTAATTAAGAGTAAATCTAAGGCCCAACACTTTAGAAAGTGAAAGAAGACTAAAGGATCATAACTTGATCAACTCATCCTCAGATCATCAAGATCGAGTACTATGAGGATTTAGTTACTCATGGTGGAGGGGTAGGAGAGAGAAATGATGAAGATTTTAAGAGAACAAAAACATACCATTTTTATTTAACAAAAGTTCAACTGAGATTACAATTGCATGGAAAGCCTACTAAGCATTAGTAATACACTATAAAAGGAAATTACAAAGGCATTACAACATTCATATGAAAACTAGAAAAGGAAATGCATTGAAATAAGAGAGAGAGAGAGAGAGAGAGAGAGAGAGAGAGAGAGAGAGAGAGAGAGAGAGAGAGAGAGAAAGAGAATAAAATGACATGAAAAACACTGAAAATAGAGTAGTAGCACTAGTTCTCTCTCCAAAAACTGAATGGGGAAAGCTTGGAGGTCATTTCAATTTATAGAAATTTGTCTGCCTCGGTCACGCCCTCAGTCACGCCCGTGACTAGGGGCATGACATTGTTTAATCAATTCTGCGGCTTGGATCAGGTTCGGCGCACGATTCTGACGCGATTTGATGGGTCACGCCATAGGTCACGCCCGTGACTGAGGGCGTGACCATTTCAGTGGTTAGTCGGGTCATGGGCGCTGGCGGTGATCATGGGCGCTGGCGGCTGGCTGACATGGCAGTCACGGGCGTGACTGGAAGCATGCCCGTGTAACAGTGGCGTGACCAATTCGGTGGTCAGCTGGTCGAATCTGAGCTGTTCACGGGCTGGTCACGGGCGTGGCTTGCGTGTCACGGGCGTGACTTGTGTGTCACGGCCGTGTACTTTGGGCGTGTCTGACCAGATCTTCTGAATTATGTTGGCAGCAGCTTAACTGGAAACAGCAACTTACACGCCTAGGTCACGGGCGTGACCTAGGGCGTGACTTAGGAAATTTTGCATTTTTGACCTGAAAATTCAGAAAACTTAAGTTAGCACTAAAAATAGGAAAATGAACCAAAATTGCATTTAGGTAAACAACAATAAGCAAAAAGTAAGAGTAAATATCCTAAAAATACCTAATTAAACTAACTAGATTTAGCATTATCATGGATAAAGCTAAGTCCAGATATCGATGACATCGTCCTGAAGAAAGCTTATAGTAGATAAAGTTAAGATGTCTCGACGACATCATCTTGAAGAAGTTTAATCTTGAAGGCTAAAAGACATAACTCTTTAAGTCATGAAGAAAGGTTCATATGGACAAACATCAGCTTGAAGTCCTCATGTCATCTAGAAGATCGCGACAATGTCATCTTGAAGAAAGGAAGTCAGCCTGAAGAATAAGTCTAAGTCCTATTGAAAGTAATATCTCGACGATGTCATCTAGAAGAAGTGATATTTTTCAGATATTACGTAGAGCCGAGAAGAAGGAAGCATGTCGATGATATCATTGTGAAGTATATCTATCGTATACACTGATCAAGATGATATCATCTTGAAGGATTAACATCGTCTTGACAGAACGTAAAGCAGCATTTAATGTGCAGACTTTATTGGAAATTGATATTCAGGAAATGTGCACGCCTCTATCTTGCACACAAATCAAGGAGAAATGAATGATATATTCTCTACAGAATATAGCCGTTACACAGTACTTACGAAAGAAATTTATTATTTCTATATTCTGCAAGGTCCAAGAAAGGCTAGAAATTTTGATAAGGAATTACCAATTCTGCAAGATGTTTTCAATTAGGAAATTGATTATGGAATAATCATTAAGAGGGTTTATGCAGAATTGCAAAGCATATAAAAGAAGACAATTTTATCT
Source organism: Dactylorhiza incarnata (assembly GCA_033032865.1). Taxonomy (NCBI): domain Eukaryota; kingdom Viridiplantae; phylum Streptophyta; class Magnoliopsida; order Asparagales; family Orchidaceae; genus Dactylorhiza; species Dactylorhiza incarnata. Next base: position 11,999,210 of record JAWHQI010000023.1, on the reverse strand, counting down.
AGAGGGATACGCTCGCTCAGTATTCTCTCAAGTTTTATTCTCACACATATTTCCTGAAGAGAAAGAAAAGAATCAACAAAAAGAAGAAGACTTCATTGCTGTTGTGCTGTGAAGGTCTACAGCAGATTACAAAGAAAGGTTCATTGATCCACAAGATCTTTGAGCTTATAATTACAAGAAGAAGAAGATCTGTGATTCAAAGCTTTCATTCTGAAGTCTTCTCTTCTATAACAACATCTATGTATTACTTTGTAGGGCTCTTTGTGAGCCTGAGCTAGTAGGATCTAGTGATAGATCTGGGTTGGTAGGGTTCTTAGTGAACATGAGTTTTGGTAGGATCTTGTTGAAGATCTGAGATTATAGGACTTATAAAGTATGAGCTTTGTAGGGTTCTGTGTGAACCTGAGTTGTAAGATCTGATTATAGTGAAAAGATCTAAGTTGGAGAAGTTGCCTAGTCTAGCACACTGCTAGATAGGTGGGAGGGACAATGAACTACCTCTAAACATATTATCTTGTAGGGAACCACTATAAATCATTATGTGTTTTCTGTGATGCTTGTGTGTTGTGATAGATAAACTCTTAAATAGCAAAGAAATCTGAAAACACCTAATCACCCCCCTTTAGGTGTAGTTTATAGACAACCCATAATTTTTCAATTGGTATCAAAGCGAAGTTGAGTTCAAAGGCTTAACAGCTTAGAACAAGATCTTAAAAACTTAGTGGGTTGTGGTAAACCAATGGCTGGTGAGCATTATAAGGAAATGAGCTCAATGAAGCTTCCTATCTGCACCATGGAGAACTTTCCCATCTTGAAGCAAAGAATTAAGTTGTACATGGAAGCCTCAGACCCTAGAGTCTATTTGGCAGTAGAAGAAGGACCCTATGTTCCCATGAACATTCCTGTGAATCCAACAGTTTTCCCACCACTAAGAGCTTATCTCAGTTCACCAAGGATGAAGTTGCCTTGGTCACTATGGACAAACGGGCTAAGAACATCATTATGAATGCAATTGATGATTCAACATTTCAGAATCTAATTCATTGCAAAACAACTAAGGAAATGTGGGACTCCTTAGTTGTCTACATGAAAGGAACTGAGGAAGTCAGGGATGATAGGAAAGCCCTCCTGAATCAGGAATATCAATCCTTCAGGGAAGATAAGAAGGATGACATAGCTACCTATAGGTGTGCAAATTTGGCCCGGGTCCGGTTGCCCGACCCGGGTCTGCCCGGGTCTGAGCCCGATTAGGCCTGGGCCCGGTTAGGCCTGGGCCCGGTTAGGCCTGGGCCAGGCCTAAGGAGGCTCAATAGTCCCCCTTATTTGTGCAGGGCCTGGCCTGGTGCCCGGTGTAACACCCTGCCAGTACGAAAAGTATAACAGCAGGTCCGGCCGGGACCCCACGCCATACAAACCACACTAGCAAGTGCTAAAAGGTGATAACCAGAAAAGCAATAACAAAACGAGAGTACAAAAATGTAAGCGGAAGCATTAATTAAACCATTCGAATAGACATGTCCACTATCATAGGAATGAGTCCAGAAATAAGAGTTACGGCCTTAGGGCCTTACATCAAATCAATGTACAAAACTCCAAAAAGCATACATCGGCACGCAGGCCGGCAATACATGAGAAAACAGGGAAAAGGCTGGCCTTCAAGGGCCAACTCAGCAAAAGGACTAACGCCCGCTATTTCCCGCTAGGCTCACCTGCACCTGCATAAGAACATTCCACCAAGCGGTGGCAAACAGAGTAACGGTCAGCACAGCTGACCAAATTATAACGACCCCACCCCTTTCCCGGGGTGGCGGAGCTTCTACCCTGCAAGCAAGCTACACTAGCAAGTGCTAATATAAAGAAGGTGCAACTACACAAGGTGAGGTTTCAAGCACAATCAATCTTCTAGGTTGAGCATCAAAAGAAGGGAACCTAGGTATGCACATGATGTTGGTTGGGTTCACCCGAAGGTTCCCCACAACCACCTAAGAAATCGCATGAGGCTAAACACAATATCAAATTCACAACACTCCACCCTAAGGGTCACAACCTTAGGTGGGAAACAAGAGCTTTTGGTCGGTCTAGGTATGACACCTTCCACGACCTCTCCCATGATCACACGGCTTTCATGAGGAAGGGACCTCTCGCCGATCTGCATGGAAACGGGTTCGGTTTAGCTTTGCCGGTGCTCTAATCGTCGCGATCTATCGCACGACGCGGGTACGGCTTCACCTCGGCCCGTAAGGGTTTAACACTTTCAAGTGCTACACTAATTATACGCTACGCACCTAAACCCCTTTACAAGGATCTAGGCTTCACGAATTCTCAACAAGGGAGGTACATACGCTCCGCATCAATATCGTGGTGAAGGTTTGCCTTCATCCAAAACTCAAAGCATGGGGCTTTCGTAGGGATCTTCACAAGACGCCTACACTTAACTCCCGCAATACTATAGGTGAGTTCACGGAGTCATTCTCCGGCACGCATTCTAGGCCTAACCTAAATGCAACGTCGCAAATCAAGCATCGCCGACTCGGGCTCACGGCCACGAATAGGCTTCACACAAAATGCCTAAATCCGCACGACTACCAGATTTTCTACATGCAATATGCCGGGGACGGACACAATCGACCCGGAGTCCCGAAGGACTTGAGGAAATCCTACACTTCACCCATTTGGTGAAAGAGATGCCTCATACAAGCAAAGAAAGAGGAATGAATGGACAAATACAAGTCCAAAGTTTGGGAGGAAGAATCGTTACCCTAGACGTGTTCTTCTTCGCCATGGATCCGGGATTCTACGCGGAGGGAAAGAACCGCACCGGGCTGCACTCTCCGGATCTGGAAACGGCTCGCGAAACGGAGCTCCGGAGCTCCGTCAATGGCGAAATCTCCACTTCTTCTTCCTTGCCCCCTTCTTCTTCCTCTAGCCTAGGAGAGAGAAACACTATGAAAAAATGAGGGTTTAATCCCTCTCCAAAGCCCTAAGACCCCCCAGCAATAAATCCCAGCCGTTGGATCGAATTCCAAGAAATTTGATCGGTCGGATCCTCTTCTCCGCTCAAAATCGCGGAATAGAATAAACAGGGCGCACGATCACAGGCGCACGGTCAGTGGTCGTGCGCGACGAGGGCAATGGTCGTGCGCACTATCCGGGACAGAACTCTGAATTCTTGCGAATAAGCGCACGATCGCTGGCGCACGATCACTGGTCGTGCGCGAAGAGGGAAATGGTCGTGCGCACTGTCCGAGACAGAACTCGATTTTCTTCTGAATTAACGCACGATCGCTGGCGCACGATCACTGGTCGTGCACGATGAGGCCACTGATCGTGCGCTAAGAGCAGACAGGGAAAATTCTAGCCTGCTTCACGTGCCGCACTACCACTCCGCCTACTTCGCGGAACTACCAGATTTGGGGTGTTACACCCGGCCCGGGCCTGGCCTGGTGCCCGGCCCGGGCCAGGCCCAGTCAAGCCCGGGCACCACCAGGCTTTGCCTGGTGCCCGTTGAGAACAACGAGTTGGGCGCTGCCCAGCTTTATAGCTGGGCAGAACCCAACATTTAATGTTGGGCAGCGCCTAAATGTTGGCGCTGCCCAGCATTAAATTCTGGGCTACCACGCTCAACATTTAATGCTGGGCGTGGCCGCCCAGCATAATGGCTGCCAAAAGGCAGCCAAAAGGCAGCCATTAATATTATAAAATATATATTATATATATTATAAAATAGTATTATGGAATATTATATATATATTATAGAATAATATATTATATATTATATGTATTATATATATTACAAAGTATATTAGAATATTTATTTATTTTGGGGCCTGCTTGGGCCTGGTCTTTTAGGCTCAAGCAGGACCCCTTATTTCGGTGAGGCCCGGGCCTGGCCTAGGCCCGGTTTGGTAGAGGATCGGCCTGGGCCTTGCAAAAATAAAGCCCGGGCTCTGGGGGCCCGGGTCTGGCCCGGGCCTGCAGGGCTTTTTTTGCACGCCTAGCCACCTGCTATGAGAAGTTCTTCAGGATTATCAATGGGCTCAAAACTTATGAAAGAGAGTTCACCAACTATGAACTAAATGATTAATTCCTGAGATCCCTGAACAAAGAATGGGACATAAAGCTGTGTGCAATAAGAAAAGTTAGTAATCTGGGAGCAATGGAGCCTAGGCAGCTAGCTGTATGACAAGCTCCTATCATATGAGCTGTTGTTAAATACCAGAAAGGCTGAGGAGAAAACTCCAAGGCCTACACTAGAGAAAATGTAGTGGCCTTTAAAGCTGATGCTTCCAGAAAGCACAAGACAGTGGAGCCTGACTATGTTTCAGAGGAAGAGACCTCAAACAACTCCACCTCAGAACTCTCTGATGAAGATCTCTCACTTTTCACCAGGCAGTTTAAGAATCTACTGAGAAATAGAAAAAGAGGGAACATAAGATATGAAGCTTCACCCTCTAGCTCAAGGGGAGATGACAAGCCTAGAAGAAAACACAGATCAGATAAGTATGACTCCAAAATTAGTAAACATAATTCTTCTAACATTATTTATTACAGCTGCAACAAGCCTGGACATGTCATTGCTGGATGTCCATTCAAAAGACAAGAGAAGGGTGAAGAAAGAAAGCACTCAAAGAACAGGAAGTCAGAGAAAAGCTTTGTGGCAAAGAAAGTGAATACACTCAGTGATAGTGATGCTGATTGTTCCTCATTAGAATCAGATAGCCACATAGCAGCCATGGCTCTCTCAGATGAAGAGTGTTGTGATGAAATTCATCACAAACAGGTAATTCCTAAAGCATCTCCTACCCTCTCTGACACAGATTCATATGGCAACTCCTCTTCAACAGAAGAAAAAGTTGACACTGATTACATTGAGAAATTTGGTGCATTGCTTGATGCCCTTAAGAAAGCAAAAGCTCTATGTAAGGCCCAAGCTGCATAGATCATCTCCTTGAGTGGGAAGAGAGATGAACTACTTGAGAAAGTAGCTGAGTTAGATCAAGAGAAAGCTAAATTATCTATCCCTCCACTGAGCACCAGCACTTTGACTGAAGTCATCAAGCGCAAGAATCTTAGAATTAAAGAGCTGGAGGATATGATTTTAAAGGAAAAGAAAATTGTGGCTAGTTATTCCAAGCCACAAATAGTTCTTCCCTTGATTGATTGCTTTTCACTAATAAATAAGCAAAGTTTGGTCTACACTCCTGGTGAAAACTATGGGAAATCTACCAAAGGGAAGACTGTCTTTAGAAAAGTGATCATGCCCACAAATTAATATGATCACAGTAGCATCTATGGATGCAAAGAATGCCTGAAGATAGACAACAGTATTAAGCTGCCCTCTACTTGGCTAAGCAAGAGAGAAACTCACCTTGGGAAGAGTGCTATATCTGCACCCCAAAAGAATCCTCCAGTAAAAGCCTGCAGAAATTGTCATGTTGGGGAAAATCTTTCTGCCTCCAAGAAGGGAAGGTTAGATAAACAACATCCTAAGCTTGTCAGACCAAACACCACAAAAAAATCTAGATACGATAGATTTGGATGCTGGCGTTGTGGAAAAGTAGGGCATTTTGCCTTAGACTATTAGTTTCAACACAACAGTCAAGACTCATTCCCACATGACAACAAAAAGGCAGGCTGCAAATTCATTATCTAACAAGCACCTAGGACCAAAGAGAGATTGGGTTCCTAAGGAAGTATAGTTGTCTTGCAGGTATGTCCAAAAACCACCAAGACTCCTGTGTGATACTTGGACAGTGGATGTTCCAGGAATATGACTGGAACAAGAAGCCTATTGAAGGAGTTTGCACCTGTAGAAGATGGACCCAAAGTTAAATTTGGAGGATCTGACGGAGGTGTAGTCAAGGCCTATGGTAAGATCACAAATGGCAGTATCACTATCACAAGAGTAGCTTATGTGGAAGGGTTACAACATAACCATATAAGCTATGTGACTTGGGATGTGTTGTTTCCTTCCACAAGGATAAGTTCCTGATTAAGGACTGTGAGAATGAATCCATCCTAACAGGCACTAGAGTGGAAGTATTTATTGTCTACATTTCATTTGCATTAGGAAAAATGAGCTTGTATGACTTGTAGCAAATGATGGAGTGTCTGCTTGTGTAAAGTGGCATAAGAGACTAGCCCACATCAACTACAAGTCTCTCAAGAAATTAATGACAGAGAACTTGGTAAGAGATGCACTTAAGCTGGATTGCTTAGAGATGAGTCCTTGTCATGCATGTCAAATGGGCAAGCAAACAAGAACTTCATTTAGAAGCATACAGGACAAAGAATCCACTAGGTGCTTATACCTACTGCACATGGACTTATTTGGTCCTATGACAGTGCGCAACCTAGCTCTTGAAGGAATGGATTATACATTGGTTATTGTTGATGATCACTTAGATTTGCTTGAGTGTTCTTTTTGAAATACAAGTCTGATACCCTAAGTACATTCAAGAATTTTATCAAACAAATTCAGAATGAAGTAAACAGCTCTATGGTCAAAATCAGAAGTGACCATGGAACTGAATTTCAGTCTGGGTCAATGACCAAATTTTGTGAAGAATAAGGTATCCTACAAGAGTTTTCTTCTCACAGAACTCCCCAACAGAATGGGGTGGCTGAGAGGAAAAATAGAACACTTATTTAAGCTGGTAGGACCATGCTCAGTTACTCCTCACTCCCAGAATATCTTTGGGCTGAGGCAGTTAACACTGCATGTCATGTGCAAAATAGAGCACTCATCAATAAGAACCATAATAAACTCCTTATGAGCTAATCAAGGGTAAGAAGCCAACACTAGCTCACTTCAAAATCTTTGGAAGTAAATGCTATGTGCTGAAAAACAATATGCACTACATTACCAATTTTTTAGAAAAAAGCTATGAAGGTGTCTTTGTAGGATATAACAAACATAGCAAGGCCTACAGAGTCTTCAATAAGAATGTTCATACAATTGAGGAATCTATTCATATTATTTTTGATAAGAGCAGCATGCTGCATAATACTTCCTCTAATTCATCCAATGCAGAAATTGAAGAAAGATTAGAGAACCTCAAAATCAGAGAAAAGGAAACAGATGAGAAAATTGAGTTTTCCACACTTGAATCTATTTAAAAATCAATAGAGGAGTCAAATGAAGAACCTAATCTCAAAAATGAGATTCATGAAGCAGGAGCTGAAGAAGCTACTGAAACAAGAGAACCAACAAGAGTGATCCCGACAACTAAAAGGCATATTAGAAGTCATCCAGCAAATCAGATAATCGACGAGCTCACTGATGGAGTTAGAACCAGAAGAAATGCTCTAAATGAAAACTTGCACCTCAATTTTCTATCACAACTAGAACCCAAGAAATTTGAGGAGGCCAACCAAGACCAATTCTTTGTTATGGCCATGCAAGAAGAGCTAAATCAATTCAAAAGATACAATGTATGGAAACTTGTCCGAAGGCCACAAGGGCATAACATTATTGGGACAAAGTGGGTCTACAGAAATAAGATGGATGAAGCTGGATTTATTGTAAAGAACAAGGCAAGGTTGGTATCTCAAGGATACAGGGAGGAGGAAGGCATAGACTTTGATCAGACATTTGCACCTATTGCTAGATTGGAGGCCATCAGACTCTTTCTAGCCTATGCAGCATACAAGGGGTTCAAAGTCTATCAGATGGATGTAAAATCAGCATTCCTAAATGGAAATCTGAAAGAGGAAGTCTATGTCTCTCAACCACCAGGTTTTATCTCTCCAACCTTTCCTAACCATGTGTATTTCCTCAAGAAAGCCTTGTTTGGGCTGAAGCAAGCACCAAGCGCTTGGTATGAGACATTGTCTACCCTTCTCCTTGAAAACAAGTTCTTAAGAGGGAAAATAGATAAAACTTTTTCTTGAGAGAGTTGAAGGGCCAGATCCTTTTGGTCCAGATATATGATAATGACATTATATTTGGATCAACAGATGGGAGTCTTTGCAAAAAGTTTTCTAAACTTATGCAAAATAAATTTGAAATGAGCAGTATGGGAGAGCTAAAGTATTTCTTAGGTCTCCAAGTAAAGCAATCTGAGGAAGGATTTTTATTTCTCTGACCAAATTTACCCTGGATATCATAAAGAAATTTGGTATGGAGAACTCCACCCCTATGAGAACTCCTATGGGTTCAATTATGTATCTAGACAAGGATGAAAAGTGGAAACCCTATAATGAGTCCATGTATAGAAGCATAGTTGGCTCATTGCTCTACCTCACTGCTAGTAGGCCAGACTTCATGTTTGCTACACCTGTCTATGCAAGATATCAAGTGAACCCTAAAGAATCTCATTACTCAGCTGTGAAAATAATTCTAAGATATCTGAAGGGTACTCTAAATCTGGGGCTCTGGTATACTAAGTCAGATGACTATGAGCTGTGTGGACATTCTGATGCAAACTTTGCTGGGTGCAAATAGGATAGAAAAAGCACTTAAGGAACTTGTTAGTTCTTAGGGAGAAGGCTTGTGTCCTGGAGTAGTAAAAAGAAAAACAACATTGCTATCTCCACAGCTGAATCAGAATACATTTCACCTGGTAGTTGCTGTGCACAACTCCCGTAGATTCAACACCAATTAGAGATTATGATTTGCACATCAAGAGAACACCTCTCTTTTGTGATTCCTCAATTGCCATCTCTATTGCCAAATATCCTGTGGCACATAGTAGAACAAAGCATATTGAAATTAGATATCATTTCATTATGGAGCATGTAGAAAAGGAGGACATCCGCCTTAAGTATGTTAATACAGAGAGGCAGATAGCTGACATTTTAACTAAGCCCCTTGACGAGTCTAAGTTCAATCAATTCAAAATCGAATTGGGCATGATAAGTTCTTAAAATTGGGCACATTGAATCTATTATATCCCCTTTTAACAAGTGTGAAATATTTTGATAATGGGCTGGATCTCACACAAGGTCCACCCTAAAGTGATCTAAAAATCTTAGTTTTTGAAGACAGGAACACCAGAAGGCATAACTTAAAGTCTTCTAGAGGAAAACAGTTTCACAAAGAATATCGCCTTAATTGATAATGATGACATTGATGAAGTGTCGACGACAACATCGACGTATCGACGACAAGAATAAAGACATTTTGACGACACACTCGACGATAAAGCTCAATCCAGACCGACACAATGACATCATAGGACACGACACTGTCATGATTGCGCCGCAATTACGAGATTCTCAAATAGATACAGGAGGATTTGAATAGGTACACGGATATTTGCCTTCCCAATGCATTATTCTATATATTAGACATTATATAAGCATAGAAATCACGCACACACGAAACCCTAGAATCCTTCCTTCATCTTCTTCCTTCCGACAACTCTCTGCTAACAAAATGGCGCCGAAAAAGAATGATGAGAAAATCCCTTTCGGTGGAGAACTTCTGAAAGGCGTCTTTGAGAAGTCTGAAGAGGATCTGGATATGGTCATAACCCTGCTGTATGCATCTGAGTTGGAATACATCCTCATTGAGCCAACTCGTCTCTACCATTCAGCCGTCGCGACATTTTATGAAAATGCCAAATTTCACATATTTGAAAAGGAAATTCACACCGTTGTGGCTGGGCAACAAATTCAAGTCACTGCTGAAAGTTTATCCAAAATCCTAAAACTTTCTGCCTTTGAAAAGGATGAGATAGAAGAAGAAATCACAGATGCAGATGTCTATGAAAATTTGAAATGGTACGGTTATGAAACTAAACCCTATGGAAGTTTGCAGAGAATGCACATGAACAAGCAAGGCAAATTACTGACAAATATCATTGGAAATGTGCTGTTATGTAAGACAGGCTCGCATGATCGAGTTTCTAAAGGAATGTTTGAGATAATGGTAAGGGTAATCTTAAACAAAAGGACTGACTGGGGAAAGTTGATGTTTGACATGATTACAGATCACATAAATTCTCCAAAGTTTGGAAGAATCCTATCTTTGTATCTCAAGAATACCATCCCTCATCTCCTTAAAGCTTTAGAATCAATTCCTCTCCACTATCTAAAAAAGATAGATGTAAAAACAGTGAGCAGGTGGGAGAAGAGGTTCTCAAAGAAAGATGCAGGTGAACCTTCTGCTCAAGGATTAAAGACCCCTACCGCAGTACCTCAAGTTCCTCAAGAACCCCTGACTCCTATTGAGGGGGAGCCTATGAGAGAAGAAACCCCTCAAGAGGAGATGGATCCAGCTCATGAGCAGCTACCTGCAAAAGAACCAAGTGGTCATGCAGCTGTTGAAGAACATGAGCAATCTGACAGGTCCTTAAATGACTTTCTCAATGATGAACTGCATACATTCTCAAAAGGAGAAGAATATGAGCACCATTCAGAAACCCCTGCACCTATGGAGGGGGAGTATACAGGTCAATCGACAATGCTGCCTTCACCTCCAAGAATAGAAGATGCACCACATCCTCTACCAAGCACAGCTCCCACAGTTCCATCATCTGACTTCATGTCACAAATGGAAGGTCTATTGAATAGACAAAGAGAACAATTTGAAGCCTATATGTAAATCAGGCTGTTATATGCTGCAGAAATGATCTCTCCGTCAGGATAGATGTCCTCCAAGAAGACATTGATCATCTAAACCATCAAAACTCAAATGAATATCAGACTGCTGCAAATGCTGTGGCAAATACTGGGACTGAAATAGCCAACATAAATCAAGCTAACCTTCTCATTAATGATTTTGAAGATGCCATCAACACTGTCCTTCAGAGAATATCCTCCTCTGCTGAAGTATCTCAGGAGCTTGTGGACAATGTAGGTGAAACATTACTGCACCAGTTTCAAGTAACCCAAGATCATCTTTCAAATGCTTTCCATCAAGCTGTCAGGACATCTCAGGGAACTCTTATGGATGCCATTGGAAATCTGAACAACCTTCTGGCCAGACAACTTCAGGTTTTTCAAGCATCCCTCTCTAAGGAAATAATTTCAGAAGCCAGAAAGGGGGAGATAATGTCAAGCCACCATGCCATGTTGTTAGCAAATGAAGTAAGGTTCTCTATAGAGCTTGAACCTTTTAACTATGGGTTTCCTATCAACATCCAATTCCTGAAGGAAATTTCCCTGAAGAACCTTCTCACAGTGCAATTCATGAAGCCCCTACAAAAGAGTATCAAGAGCCTGAGAGCTATCAAGAGTATTTTGTTGATGTGCCTGCAAGTGGAAGTAGGCAAATCAGAAAAAGTAAAAGACACGCTGTTGACACTGAAGAGCAAGAAGCTAAGTGGAGGAGAATGGAAGAAGTTAAGAAAAACCCTAATTTTGAAGACTGGAGCCCTTGCTCAAGGGATATCTTCCTGGACACTTGGAATCTATATCAGCAGGGAAAGCATGATAGGGGGACCTTCTACAGCTCAGAGGAATGACAAAAATATTAAATATGTGAAGCTGAAAGGAGGGATTATTGGAACAAGATCAAAATGGGAGATACCTCAGTGCCCACACATGCACCTCTCAGATATCACCCCAAGCCCTATAACTACTTTGAAAGACAAAAGTAAAAATAGGGTGAAGCTGAGCAATCAAAGAAGGCAGGGCCATCTGGAAAAGGCAAAGATGTTCAAAAGGATTGAAAACAAGAAGGATTCTAGAAATCACTTGCACACTTCTATGATTTACATTTTTGTATCTGATATATATTATTAATGTATTGGACCGTTATTAATTAATATATGCAGTGATCAAATGCCTAATTTATTGTCAATGATTATATTTGTTAGTAAGGCCTATCTATACTAAGTTCTGGCTTCTGTAAATAAGGGGAGATTGTCGGGTATTATGCTTTCAATGTCTCTAGATTTGAAGAAGGAACACAAGTATAGATAAGCTAAGTTGTTTTTGATGTTGTGTTTAAGTTCATGTTAAGACAGATACATCAAAGCTATATCACTAGTATATTGAAGATAAAAGTAATGAAAATTAACTAAGTAAAATATCGTCTCAAGACTCAGCAGAAGAATCATGGAGAAAATTATCATATCGTCGAAATAGTTTCAACGATATCATCTTGATGAAGACACATCGTCTTAAAGGTTGAAGAAAGCTTGTCGTAGATAAAGCTAAGTTCAGATATCGATGACATCGTCTTGAAGAAAGCTTATCGTGGATAAAGCTAAGATGTCTCGACGATATCGTCTTGAAGAAAAGTTTAATCTTGAAGGCTAAAAGACACAACTCCTTAAGTCATGAAGAAAGGTTCATATGGAAAAACATCATCTTGAAGTCCTCATGTCGTCTAGAAGATCATGATGATGTCGTCTTAAAGAAAGACAGCCAGCTTAAAGAGTAAGTCTAAGTCCTATTGAAAGTAACATCTCAACGATGTCGTCTAGAAGAAGTGATATCGTTCTGATATTACTTTGAGCCGAGAAGAAGGAAGCATGTCGACGACATCGTTGTGAAGTATATCTGTCGTATACACTGATCAAGACGATATCGTTTTGAAGGAGTAACATCGTCTTGACAGATCGCAGAGCATCATTTAATGCGCATACTTTCATGGAAATTGATATTCAGGGAAAGTGCACGCCATCTATCTTGCGCACAAATCAATGAGCAATGAAAGATATATTCTCTACAGAATATAGCCATTACACAGTACTTAAGAAAGAAATTTATTATTTTTATTTTCTGCAAGTTCTAAGAAAGGATAGCAATTATGATAAAGAATTACCAATTCTATAAAATCTTTTCAAACAGGAAATTGATTATGGAATAATCATTAAGGGGTTTCATGCAAAATTGCAGAGCATATAAAAGAAGACAATTTTATCTACAGGGATACGCTTGCTCTGTATTCTCTCAAGTTTTATTCTCACACATATTTCCTGAAGAGAAAGAAAAGAATCAACAAAAAGAAGAAGACTTCATTGATGATGTGCTGTGAAGGTCTACAGAAGATTCCAAAGAAAGGTTCATTGATCCACAAGATCTTTTGGATTATTGTTACAAGAAGAAGAAGATCTGTGATTTAAAGCTTTCATTCTGAAGTCTTCTCTTCAATAACAACATCTCTGTATTACTTTATAGGGCTCTTTGTGAGCCTGAGCTGGTAGGATCTAGTGATAGATCTGAGTTGGTAGGGTTCTTAGTGAACCTGAGATTTGGTAGGATCTTATTGAAGATCTGAGATTATAGGACTTGTAAAGTCTGAGGTTTGTAAGGTTCTGTGTGAACATGAGTTGTAAGATCTGATTATAGTGAAAAGATCTAAGTTGGAGAAGTTGCTTAGTCTAGCACACAGCTAGATAGGAGGGAGGGACAGTGGACGACCTCTAGACACATTGTCTTATAGGGAACCACTATAAATCATTGAGTGTTTTCTGTGATGCTTGTGTGTTGTGATAGATAAACTCTAAAATAGCAAAGAAATCCAAAAACACCTAATCATCCCCTTTAGGTGTAGTTTATAAACAACTCATAATCTTTCACGCTAGCCTCAGCAAAACTCCTTCAAACTCAGATCTACTACCAAAGATCTTACTCCTTAGAGTGTAGAAGTCATACCTCTGGAACAACAATAAGTTCCCTACCTCAGATCCCAAACACAGGATCCTATACCTCAGAGTACACAACTCCGATAACTCAGATTCAACTTTGAATCCTACCTCAGGATCCCATAGAACCCTACACTCATGTCGGCACAAAAATTGTACCTCCAAAACTCACACCTAAAAGAGATGAGGGGGAACTAAGGAATGCCGATTACGCGGGATGAAGGATCCTAGAAGAGAGATCTCTTAGGGAAAAACTGCTTTGATTGATCTCAAAAAGGATTACAGGGGGGGGTTCCAAAATAGGTAAGGGTGAGAGGTAAAAAAGTGACAAAATTCGAGACCACTTGCAGAGGCCACAAGCTGGAGGCTTGAATCCAAAAGTCCATTTTCTGGTACCCCTACACCTCTATTTATAGACGCGGGGGCCTGCTCAAATAGACAGGTCCAAAAATAATGAGTTGCCTGGGGTACAGGAGAACACAGGCAGAGAAGAGAAGATACATGGGGTGCAAATAGCAAGAAAGATTGAAAAACGAGAGGTCGTGAACTTCCACGCAAACTTGATCCCCACATATTTTTAAGTTTCGCTGAAACTTCGAAAATGTTCGCTTTGACCACTGAAACCGTGACCGTCATAAATGCGGGAAAGTCTATAAATACTGCTTCAAGGCTTCAGAATCCAGAACTTTCTGGAAGTAGTTGCGAGCTGGTGCTTTCAGCGATCACCCTTTTTCAGACCGCAATGAACTTTGACGATGGGCATGATGTCAGTTCTTGACAGGTGGACGAAGACTCGCAATTCGACAAGGGAAGCCTCCTCGAAGAACAAGACTGATGGGAAGGAGACTGCGAGCTCCAGGATGACGTTGGCAGTCAAAGCCACCAAAGCCCCAGCAAAAGGTGATGTCGCGAAGGAGCTCATTGACTATCCTTTAAAAGAGAAACAACAAGAGTTGGCGAAGGATGGTGCGGCTTTGGCGGTCTTAAACATCGTCAATGTGTCGACCACCACTTCAGGGCCTCCTGAGTTGAGTCTTCCCGATCTTATAATCACTTTTGATTGTCAGACGTCAGTTGAGGCTCTTAACCAGACCGCTGTCCAGTCTAGTGAGACAGCTTATACTGAGGGTATCAAAGCTGGGATACAGAAGCAAAAGTCCTCATCTGAAAAGCTTAGGGCTCTATTTGGCTTGGCTGCAACGATTGAAAAATAAGCGGGGGGGGGGGGGGGGGGGGGGGGGGGGGGGGGGGGGGGGGGGGGGGGGGGGGGAGCAGTGGTGGAATAATCACTGAAATTGTTTGAAAGATCAGCGTTTGCAGTGCTGTTTAATGACTTTATTTTATAAATATTATTAAAATAAAATATATTTATTAAGCTTATATTATAAATTGATATTATTTGGATAATTAATATAATATAACATAAATTATTTATATATAAATTATTTTAACAATACGTTATATTAATAATACGTTATTTATACTATATAGCTTATTATTTTATTAATACATTATTTATTTTTATTAATAATAAGTTATTATAATACAACATATTATTTTATTATTTTAATAATAAATTATTTATTTTATTAATAATAAGTTATTATAATACAACATATTATTTTAATTATACGCTAATTATATGTTAAATTACTTAATAATACAAAGTGTTATTATATTATTAATGATACATTATATTAATTATTAATAATATGTTATATTTATATATAAATTATTTATATTATATAATACTTTATTTATATTATTAATAATACATTATCTTTATAATTGTTTAGATTATTAATAAAAATTATAAATTATTTATATTATATAAGTTGTTTTATATTATAACTTATTAAATATATTTATATTATACGTTATTTATATTATAATTTATAAATATACAAGCTATATTAAATTATGAATAAAGCATTTTTTAAATTTTATAAAAAATAAAAAAATAAAGCTGCGCTACAGCCCTTTTTCAAGCAGCTGCCATTCTTGCGCGGTAGGAAAATAACTTCCTGCAGCTATTTTCCACGGTGGCTGATGCCACCGTGATGCCCTACACACTTATTTGACGCAGTTTTTTAAAAAAGTATGGCCCCCACTCCTAAATCGTGGCGCCAAACAGAGCCTGGGCAGTAGATCGCAGAGCAGCAGGGAACTGCAAAAGGAACAAAGAGAAAGGTGACAGATCTTTCTGTTCAAATAACCAAAAGAAAAAAGAGTGATGAAAGTAAGGAAGTCACCGCCAAGACCACCTTGGTCAAGAAGACCACACTTTCTGAAGAAGGCGGTCTCGGACATCCTACTGCGGATGCATCTACTAAGGTAAGTGACCAGGCTGGTCTCTCTTTTCCTCTTGCAGTCTCAACATCTTCAAGGGAGAAGACTCTGAGCTGATAGCTTATCTTGATGACGATTCTTCTAATGGTCTTCCATATTCTGTCTCACAGGTACTTGATCCCTTTGAGTCTGAACGACTTCGGGAGATCGCCGAAGAGCAGAAACAAATCGCGGAGAAGGAGGCCGCAACAGAAGAGGCAAGGCAAAGAGTAGAGGCAGAGAAGAAGAAGAAGAAGAAGAAAGAGGAAGAAGAGGAGAAGGAAATGAAGGGAGAAGAGAAAGAAGGTGGAGGAGGAGAAGGATGAGTAGAAAGGAAGAGGACTGCTGAGAAAAAGCTTGAGAAGGAAGAAAAAGAGAAGGAAGGAGAAGAAGAGGCCCAACAATTCAAAAAAGAGAAGACCGCGCTCTCTGCTGGCCTGACAGGGCTTTCTGCTGTTCAGGATGCTAAGCTAAATCAAGCAGCGGTAGACTGCGCTGTAGTTGTCTCAGCTCTGCGAATTGGTAAGGCGAAGATGATCGCGAGACCGCCAGACTCTCTTCCTTTGATTACTTTTAGACCTAAATCTCCAAAGGAGCGGCGTGAGATCGCCATCATTGAAACTGATGACATTCTTATTAGTAATGCGAAATTAAAAAGAAGAAGGAAAGAGATCACAAAAAAGGAGTTGGAAAGAATGAACCTAGAATGCTTTAGAGGGTCAAACCTCTTTGTGCTGACCGCAAACACCGCGGTCACAAAAGATGTTGAAAAAGCTTTACTTGACTGTGGTCTTTCTTTCCAAGTTTACTCTTAGCGTGATCTCTTTCATTTACCTAGTAGTTATAATTGAGCTAATAATCCTCTTCTTTTGATGGCAGATAATGATGAGATCGAGTCGATCCCTGAAGAAGGAGAAATCTCACAGAAGTTGATAATTCCTCCACAGCTCGTAGACATTCTCAAACCCATCTTTGAGGATGTCCGCATTATGCGGGCTCGGGAGCGGACTCAAGATGATTAACTCCCGACTCAGACCGCTGACTTTGAAGAGAAGCTGTGTAAGATCCCCTCCTCCTTACCAGAGAGTTCTTGAACCTTATGCCCAGAACTGCCGTCTTACGGTGACTCCAACTCAAGGGTTAGTTGTCACCGTTCAACACCGATCCTGTCGGCTAGTTCGATGATATCACATGCCAATTTTGCAAGGAAATGCTATCAAATATGACAAGTCCACAACCATATGCACACACACACACAGATATATATATATATATATAGATATATATATATAATGCAGATTGTTTACAATGGGAACAAATATAAACGAGTGCAAGGGCTTAAGCCTGGTACAAAACCAAAAGGAAATAGTAACACACTCTCTCAAACTACTCTATGCGGAAGTTAGTCAAAATACTCTCAACAAATTGTCGCCGTGTGGTAGTAGCGATGCGCGATATCTGCTCCTCAGGGTCTTCCATCTCATACTGCCTGGCGTACTGCAGCTCCCACTCCTCGATCTCCTAGTGTTACGACCATATCTGACCGTTATTCAAAAAGACTACGCCAATTTTGTCCTCGCCTCCCCCATGACTCCTAGGTATCGAGCTGGAGGACGAAGCGAAGGACATCAAAGGGTAAAAGAAAGAGCAAGTGACATGGATTATACTAGCTACATATATGAATAACAAGCAGTATGTTTGAAAGATTTAGGTTTTCTATATTACACCTAGAGGGGGGATGGTGAATATGTGTTTTCAATGTTAATTGCTACTTTAAAGTTCTAGCTAGCACAACACAAAAGCAACACAGAAAACACACTGGATTTATAGTGTCTCCCTTCAAGACAATGTGTCAAGAGCTAGTCCATTATTCCTCCCACCTATCTAGCAATGAGTTAGACTAGACAACTTCTCCAACTCAGATCTCTTCTCAATAAGCAGATCTTACAACTCAGGCTCACAAAGAACCCTACCAAACTAAGACTTTATAAGTCATACAATAACTCAGATACTCACCAAGATCCTACCAAACTCAAGCTCACACAGAACCCTACCAAACTCAAATATGTTACAAGATCTTACAAGCTCAAGCTCACAAAGAACTCTACAAAATAAGAAATATGTTTTTCTGTTGCAGAAGAAAAGGCTTCAAAATAACAGCTTTTGAATAAATGGTCTTCTTCTTCTTGCAAATGTAAGCCCAATGATCTTTTGAATCGCTGAACTTTTCTTGAGAATCTTCTTCAGAAAATATCAGATGAACTTTCAAGCAGGGAAGAAGATTCTTTATTTCTTTTTTCTTTGTGTTCTTCACAGCACAACAATGAAGTCTTCTTGTTGAGCACTTTTCTCTATTTTTTGATTGTATGTCTGAGAATAAGAGTGAGAGAGAATAATTGTATCAAGTGTATTATGAAATTGAGAATTTCTCTCTTTCAAACTCTTCTGCAATTCTGCATCAAGACCCTTATTGAATTATTCTATTATTAATTTGCCAGTTAGGAATGTTGATGGAAATGACAGAATATATTATCATAAATTCTTTGCTATTGTTGGAACTTGCAGAATATGAAAGTGAATAATATTCTTCATTAATACCGTGTAACGACTCTATTCTGTGGAGAATATATCATTTAATATTCCTTGATTAGCACACAAGACAGGTGGCGTACACTTTCCCTTCCGAGAAAATCTGCGCATTAAATGCAACTCAGCATCTGTTAAGATGATAAATTTCCTTCAAGCCGATATCATCTTGATTGTCTCAACGATATGTGATCTTTACGACAATATCATCGGCTTCTTTCATCAAGGCTTTACTTGTTATCTCAACGATACTGCTTCTTCTAGATGATATTGTCGAGATGTCTTCTTCTACATGATATGTCTTCAATCTTCAAGACGATATGGATTCTTCAAGATGATATAGCTGAGACATCTGAACTTGGCTTTCTTAATGATAAAGCTTCTTTAAAACGATATTGTTGAAACTGTCTCGACGATATGTTTCCATTCTCAACGATTTTTCTACTAAGCTTTGAGGCGATATTTTTCTTAGTGAATCTTTATTTCTCTTATAGTCTTTACATTACTTGTAAGGACTCGGCCCTCCCCCTTAGGGGCCACATAGGCACGCTACCGGGCTACAACCCAAGCACCCCAAAGCCTCTCCGCGCCACTATTTCTCAGCAACAACGCATTGTTGAGGTCGGGTCTTGAACCCACAACCTCCTTGATAAGGAGTTTTCAAACCACTCCTCATCACCAACTGAGTTGCAGCTCAATTGGTGATGAGCTGTGGTTCGAAAAATCCTTATCAAGTGTTGAAACCGATTTCTCGGTCTCTTATTGAGCTCGGGGCCCTCACCGAGATGAGGGTGACCAACCCTTACTCCCCCCAAGGGAGAGCTCTAGGTTGAAGGTTGAGGAACTATGGAACTGGACCAAGGGCTTAGTGGGGAGGTCCCGCCACATACCCGGAAGCCCCTTAGGAACTTCCCCTCCCAAGCCACTACTAAGCTTGGGCACCACTTGAGGCTCTCCTCACCCACTAGAGAGAGAAAGTGGGGGGAGAGAGAGGGAGAGAGCTAGCCTAGAATGAGCTGCCTCCAAATGGTGCCCCCTTGGCCCTATTTATAGGATTTCTGAAGTTGGGCTGCGAATAACCAAAAACCGGTCCGTTGAAATTACCAAAATACCCCGGACTTGGCCTGCGAATAGCCAAGTCCCGCCGTTCCACAACGCTAAACGCAGACCGAGTGCCCTCCTGGGCTCGTCCCCTACTGGGTGTGGAGGCGAGAGAAGCTCACCCCTTCCTTGGACGCGGGGGGGCGAGAGGGGGGCTCGCCCCTCCTCCTCTCGCCCCTTAATGTTGGGGGAGGGGGCGAGATCACCGGGCGGCGGCCCGGGCTCGCCCCCTTGCTGGGAGCGGGGGCGAGATCACCGGGCGGCGGCCCGGGCTCGCCCCCTTGCTGGGAGCGGGGGCGAGCCCCCGGGCTCGCCCCCCTAGCTGGGAGCGGGGGCGAGCCCCCGGGCAGCAGCTCAGGCTCGCCCCCTAGCTGGGAGCGAGGGCGAGCCCCCGGGCAGCAACCCGGGCTCGCCCCCCTAGCTAGGAGCGAGGGAGAGCCCCCGGGTAGTCGCCCGGGCTCGCCCCCCTTTGTGGGAGCGGGGCGAGCCCCCGGGCAGCATCCCGGGCTCGCCCCCCTTTGTGGGAGCGGGGGCGAGCCCCCGGGCAGCAGCCCGGGCTCGCCCCCTTGGTGGGAGCGGGGGCGAGCCCCCGGGCAGCAGCCCGGGCTCGCCCCCCTTGCTGGGAGCAGGGGCGAGCCCCCGGGCAGCAGCCCGGGCTCGCCCCCCTTGCTAGGAGAGGGGGCGAGCCTCCGGGCAGCAGCCTGGGCTCGCTCCCCTAGCTGGGAGCGGGGGCGAGCCCCCCGGGGAGCAGCCCGGGCTCACCCCCCTTGCTGGGAGGCGGGGGCGAGCCCCCGGCCAGCAGCCCGGGCTCGCCCCCCTTGCTGGGAGCGGGAGCGAGCCCCCGGGCAGTAGCCCGGGCTCGCCCCCTTGCTGGGAGCGGGGGCGAGCCCCCGGGCAGCAGCCTGGGCTCGCCCCCCCCCCCCCCCCCCCCCCCTCCCTTGGTGGGAGCGGGGGCGAGCCCCCGAGAAGCAGCCCGGGCTCGCCCCCCCCCCCCCCCCCCCCCCCCCCCCCCCCCTTGGGGGTGGGGACTTGTCCCTCCACCTCTCGCTCCCCTATGTAGGCCGGGCAAGCGGGAGGCTTCATCCCTCATCGCTCGTCCCCCTTGCCTCTACCTCTTGCCTATACTCGGCGAATATCGGGGTTGTACACAATCCCCGCTCTTTTCAAGCGTGGCTCACGCTCGGAAAGAAATGTCAAACCCTGCATATTCGACTAGTGTCGTTGGGAATCCGGCTAACGGAGTTACTTTGAGAGAAAACATAAAGCCTCCTCGAGAGGTCCTCCATCCCTGCCGGCCAGTGAGAGCCCGGCTAGCGGGACCACTTTGGAGGAAAAATACTTAGTCTCCCCGAGAGGTCATCCTACCCTGCCGGCTAGCGAGAGCCCGGCTAGCGGAGCCAACTCGGGGAAAAAAATACTTGAGAGAATTTTCGTCCACTGAGCGGTTCCAGACCCTGCCAGCTGGGTGGGAGCCTGGTCAGCAGGTCAGCATCTGGACTAAGTACTTGGGATTTTCCTGCCACCGAGCGATCCTTGGATCGGCCAGCTTAGTGGGAGCCTGGTCAGCAGGTCTGTTCGGAGCCAACCTTTGAAAACTTAGAACCTGCCACCGAGTGAGACTTCTGACCTGTCAGCTAGATGAGAGCCTGGTCAGCGGGTCTGCTCGGGGCCTTAGCCAACATGAATCACCTTGCCAGCCTCTCCAGAGATCAACCTGAACCCCCCGTCTAGATGAGAGCCCGGGAGCGGAATTGATCTGGGCATTCCGGCACCAACATATATCACACCTTGTCAGCCTCTCCAGAGATCAACCTGAACCCCCCGTCTAGGTGAGAGCCGGGGAGCGGAATCGATCTGGGGCATTCCAGCACCAACATATATCACACCTCGCCAGCCTCTCCAGAGATCAACCTGAACCCCCCGTCTAGATGAGAGCCCGGGAGCGGAATCGATCTGGGGCATTCCAGCACCAACATATATCACACCTTGCCAGCCTCTCCAAAGATCAACCTGAACCCCCCGTCTAGATGAGAGCCCGGGAGCGGAATCGATCTGGGGCATTCCAGCACCAACATATATCACACCTTGCCAGCCTCTCCAGAGATCAACCTGAACCCCCCCCCCCCCCCCTCCCCCCCCCCCCCCCCCTTCCCCCCCCCCCTCCCCCCCCCCCCCCCCCCTTCCCCTCCCCCCCCCCCCCCCCCCCCCCCCCCCCCGTCTAGATGAGAGCCCGGGAGCGGAATCGATCTGGGGCATTCCAGCACCAACATATATCACACCTTGCCAGCCTCTCCAGAGATCAACCTGAACCCCCCGTCTAGATGAGAGCCCGGGAGCGGAATCGATATGGGGCATTCCAGCACCAACATATATCACACCTTGCCAGCCTCTCCAGAGATCAACCTGAACCCCCCGTCTAGATGAGAGCCCGGGAGCGGAATCGATCTGGGGCATTCCAGCACCAACATATATCCCACCTTGTCAGCCTCTCCAGAGATCAACCTGAACCCCCCGTCTAGATGGGAGCCCGGGAGCGGAATCGATATGGGGCATTCCAGCACCAACATATATCACACCTTGCCAGCCTCTCCAGAGATCAACCTGAACACCCCCCCCCCCCCCCCGTCTAGATGAGAGTCCGGGAGCGGAATCGATCTGGGGCATTCCAGCACCTACATATATCACACCTTGCCAGCCTCTTCAGAGATCAACCTGAACCCCCCGTCTAGATGAGAGCCCGGGAGCGGAATCGATCTGGGGCATTCCAGCATCAACATATATCACACCTTGCCAGCCTCTCCAGAGATCAACCTGAACCCCCCTTCTAGATGAGAGCCCGGGAGCGAAATCGATCTGCGGCATTCCAGCACCAACATATATCACCCCTTGCCAGCCTCTCCAGAGATCAACCTGAACCCCCCCCCCCCCGTCTAGATGAGAGCCCGGGAGCGGAATCGATCCGGGGCATTCCAGCACCAACATATATCACACCTTGTTAGTTATAATATTGCATGCGAGAAAAATAACCTAAGTAAGAAAACAAACCATCGCATTACGTGGAGTTACTGGTACAAGCATTTTTGGTCACCACCACTTAGCTCAGGATATCCTTTCTTTGCCTCCAACATCCTAGGGTCCGTCCTCCTCGACCCCCTTCGGCCAGTGTCGTTGTTGTATCGGAGCCATTGCCTCCCTTATTTCCAAAAACTCGGGGCAGGTGGATGTCGCGTGACCTTCCTCATGGTGGAAATCACAGTAGGATAACTCCACCCTACCCCCTCCTCTTTTTCTTGTTCCCTCTTTCCTGGCTCTCCTCCTTCCCACGCCCATCGCCATAGCTTGCGGAGGCGGTGGAGGGGGTGTCCTTGGTCCCTGCCTCCACTTTGGGCAGCTGGATCTTTTCCTTTTATGGTTCCCCCTTCCCCCCCCCCCCCCCCCTTGTGGAGTCAGCTTGTTGGCAGCTGCGCCTGCCGGGCTATTGGATGGCCGCCTACAGGGGTGGTCTCGCCCACCACCCTTCACTCGATTTCTTTTGGGGTGGGGCGAGTGGGGGCTGGATGCCTCCCTGCTCGCCCCCTTTCGGGACGGGGCTAGAAGGGCCGTGGCGAGCTGGGAAGGCGCCTCCCTCCTGAGCTCGCCCCATTGGAACATGGGCGGGGTGAGCTGGGAGGGCGACCCCCTCCTGAGCTCGCCCACTTGGAATAGGGGCGGGGCGAGCTGGGAGGGCGGCCCCCTCCTGAGCTCGCCCCCTTGGAACAGGGGCGGGGCGACCTGGGAGGGCGTCCCTCTCCTGAGCTCGCCCCCTTGCAGGGGTGGGGCGAGCTGGGAGGGCGCCTCCCTCCTGAGCTCGCCCCCATGGGGATGGGCGAGTGGGGGTATGACACCTCCCCACACCCCCCCACTAGTACTTCCTTCCTGGACTGCTGGCCGAGAGTTCCCTCGTCCACCTGCTAGGGCGGGATCTCCGGACCATCTCTTCTGCCTCTGACTATCATGGCGAAAGCAACCTGGACGGTCTGTAAGACCTCTTACTTGAAATTTTCGAACATCTCCAACGTCACCCCAGCCACCGGGGGCTGGGAGTGACTTGGGTCTGATCTTCCTCCACCTCCGTCCATGGAACTCATCTTGAGGATTTCTTGAATCGGTCACACTCCACGCTCACCGCACCAAAATGTTGAAACCGATTTCCTGGTCTCTTGTTGAGTTCGGGGCCCTCACCGAGATGAGGGGCGACCAACCCTTACTCCCCCCAAGGGAGAGCTCTAGGTTGAAGGTTTAGGAACTATGGAACTGGACCAAGGGCTTAGTGGGGAGGTCCCGCCACATACCCGGAAGCCCCTTAGGAACTTCCCCTCCCAAGCCACTAGTAAGCTTGGGCACCACTTGAGGCTCTCCTCACCCACTAGAGGGAGAAAGTGGGGGAGAGAGAGGGAGAGAGCTATCCTAGAATGAGCTGCCTCCAAATGGTGCCTCATTGGCCCTATTTATAAGATTCTGAAGTTGGGCTGCGAATAACCAAAAACCGGTCCGTGAAATTACCAAAATACCCCGGACTTGGCCTGCGAATAGCCAAGTCCCGCCGTTCCACGACGCTAAACGCAGACCGAGTGCCCTCCTGGGCTCGTCCCCTACTGGGTGTGGAGGCGAGAGAAGCTCACCCCTTCCTTGGACGCGGGGGGTGAGAGGGGGGCTCGACCCTCCTCCTCTCGCCCCTTAATGTTGGGGGCGGGGGGCGAGATCACCGGGCGGCTGCCCGGGCTCGCCCCCATGCTGGGAGCGGGGGTGAACCCCTGGGCTGCAGCCCGGGCTCGCCCCCTAGCTGGAAGCGGGGGCGAGCCCCCGAGCAGCAGCCCGGGCTCGCCCCCCTAGCTGGGAGCGGGGGCGAGCCCCCGGGCAGCAGCCCGGGCTCGCCACCCTAGCTGGGAGCGGGGGCGAGCCCCCGGGCAGCAGCCCGGGCTCGCCCCCCTTGGTGGGAGCGGGGGCGAGCCCCCGGGCAGTAGCCCGGGCTCGCCCCCTTGGTGGGAGCGGGGGCGAGCCCCCGGGCAGCAGCCCGGGCTCGCCCCCCTTGGTGGGAGCGGGGGCGAGCCCCCGGGCAGCGGCCCGGGCTCGCCCCCCTTGCTGGGAGCGGGGGAGAGCCCCCGGGCAGCAGCCCGTGCTCGCCCCCCTTGCTGGGAGCGGGGGCGAGCCTCCGAGCAGCATACCGGGCTAGCCCCCCTTGCTGGGAGCGGGGGCGAGCCCCCGGGCAGCAGCCCGGGCTCGCCCCCCTTGCTGGGAGCAGGGGCGAGCCCCCGGGCAGCATCCCGGGCTTTCCCCCTTGCTGGGAGTGGGGGCGAGCCCCCGGGCAGCAGCCCGGGCTCACCCCCCTTGCTGGGAGCGGGGGCGAGCCCCCGGGCAGCAGCCCGGGCTCGCCCCACTTGCTGGGAGCGGGGGCGAGCCCCCAGGCAGCAGCCTGGGCTCGCCCCCCCTTGCTGGGAGCGGGGGAGAGCCCCCCGGCAGCAGCCCGGGCTCGCCCCCCCCCCCCCCCCCCCTTGGTGGGAGCGGGGGCGAGCCCCCGGGCAGCAGCCCGGGCTCGCCCCCCCCCCCCCCCCTGGGGGTGGGGACTTGTCCCTCCACCTCTCGCTCCCCTATGTAGGCCGGGCAAGCGGGAGGCTTCCTTCCTCATCGCTCGTCCCCCTTGCCTCTACCTCTTGCCTATACTCGGCGAATATCGGGGTTGTACATCAAGGAGGTTGCGGGTTCAATACCCGACCTCAACAATGCGTCGTTGCTGAGAAATAGTGGCGCGGAGAGGCTTTGGGGTGCTTGGGCTGCAGCCTGGTAGCGTGCCTACATGGCCCCTAAGGGGGACGTCCGGGGCGTTACATTACTATTGTAGCTTTGACGTATCTGTCACATCATGAACATAAACATAGCATCAAAAACAACTTGGCTTATCTATACTTGTGTTCCTTCTTCAAATCTAGGAACATTGCATGCACATTTCCCAACAATCTCCCCCCTATTTGAAGAATCCAGAACTTACAAGTACAGATAGGCTTGACTAACAAATATAATCAATATTAATCAATAAAAAATTTAAGCACTGAATATATTGATTACTATTGTCCCATGCATTAAAAATATATCAGACAAAAAAATGTAAAACCTAGAAATGTGCATGTGTTTTCTAGAATCCTTTCTCTTCAATCCTCCTGAAAAACTTTTCCTTTCCCAGATGATCCAGCCTCTTTGGATTGCTCAGCTTCAACCAACTTCTGCTTTTGTCTTTGAAAATAATTGTAAGGCTTAGGATGATATCTGAGAGGAGGATGAGCATGCACTGAAGGATCTCCCAGCTTAACTTTGTTCCAATAATCTCTTTTTCCAGATTCACCCATCTCATATTTGTGCCTTTCTTCAGAGATGTAAAATGTACCTCTATCACGCTTTCCTTGCAGATATAGAGTACAGGTATTTAGTATAATATCCCTTGAGCATGGACTCCATTCTTCAAAATTTGGATTCTTTTTAACTTCTTCCATTCTCTTCCTCTTTGCTTCTTACTCTGCATTATCTACATGATATTTTTGGCCCTTTCTGACTTGTCCACTACCACTTGCAGGCTCATCAAAAAATATCCTTGATAGCTGTCAGGCTGTAGATGTTGTTCTAGAAGATCTTCTGGGAAATCTTCTGTTGCTTGCACTTCAGATGAACCTACAAGGACAATACTTCCTTCTGGAATGGGATGTTGATAAGCTATCCCATAATCTATTGCCTCTTGACCCATAAAAAATCTGACTTCATTGGAAAGCCATATAGCATGATGACTAGACATAATCTCCCCCTTTCTGTCTTCTAAAAATATCTCTTTAGATAGAGCTGCCATGGAGTTCTGAATTTGTTTGTACAGAAGATTATTCAAATTGCCAATGGCATCCATAAGGGTGCCTTGGGATGTCCTGAGAGATTGATTTAAAGAAGTGGAGAGTTGATCTTGGGTCACTAGAACATGATGTAGAATACTTTCACCCATATTATCTACTAGCTCATTAGAGGTTTGAGCACTTAATGAGATTCTTTGAAGAATGGTATTGACTATATCTTCCAAGTCAGCAAAGGTAGTATCTTGATTCTGAAGCATTGCTTGCTGATTATTTCTTAACACATACATTCATTCCAGAATGATGTTCAACTGATGACTAATGAGCATGGTAGCTTGATTTACATGGACTATCTGTTCCCCAGTACTTGAAACAACATTGGCTGCAGTGTAGTAGACATTGGTGGTTTGAAAGTTGATATGCTGGATTTCTTCCATTATTCCAGTGATTTGGGCAGACAACTCATCCTTGCAACTTTTGACAGACCAATCTACATAGGCTTCAAAGTTTTCTTTTTGCCTGCCAAAAAATTTTTCCATCTGAGACAGGTAGTCTACAAATGGGACTAGGGGGGAGTTGTAGGGATGATTTCCTCATTTTTTTTCCTTGCAGGAGATGGCTGTAAAAGTTCTTGAACAAAATGGCTCCCCCTGCAGTGATGCAGGGATATCAGAGTGTTGTTCACCCTCATTCTCAGATGTATTGACATGGACATCATCACCCATTAAATCTTCCTGAGATTTTTCAGACCTTTCTTCCTCTTCAAAAACTTCTAATCCACCACGCGACTCTTCTCATTCTCATTAATTACAACTACATTCAGCATAACTTCTGGAAGGCTATCAGGTATGGGACTATCCATTCTGAGAAGCTCCCCCTCAATAGGTGTTAGGGGTTCCTGAGCAACTAAAGGGATTGGATTACGGGTTTTGGAAACTACAGAACTTTGAAGAGAAGTCTGACCTCCTTCCTTCTTGGTGAACTTCTAATCCCACCTACTTACTATTTTTACATCTATCTTTTTGAGATAGTGGGTGGGGGGGGGGGGGGGGGGGGGGTTGATTCTGAATCTTTGAGGTGATGAGGCATGCAATTTTCAAGATACAGAGACAAGATTCTGCCATGGTTTGGAGATCTTATGTGTTCTTTGATCTTTTCAATTACAATGTTTCCCCAGTCAGTCCTCTTGTTCAAGATTAAACTGACCATGAATTCAAATATATCTTTGGAGATTCTGTCATGTGAGTCTGTCTTGCATGGCATCACCTTGCCAATATTGTCTGGGAGTAACTTCCCTTGTTTGTTCATTTTCATCCTTTGTAAACTCCTATAGGGTTTATGGTCAAAGCCACACCATTTTAACCCTTCATAAATATCTGCCTCAGTTATTGTTTCTTCTTCTTCATCCTTATTGAGATCAATGAGTTCTAAAGCTTTTGTTAAACTAACAACAGTAATCCTTAGTTGTTGCCCAACAATAGTCGTATGAATAACCTTTCGAGACATGTTCAAATAAGCATGCTCATATAGTTCAGCGACAACAAAATTGTAAAGACGGGTTGGCTCAGTTAGGAAATATTCTTACTCAGAAGCATATAGCAAAGTTATTACCATATCAAGATCATCTGCTGCACCTTCAAATCCACCTTTTAGAAGTTCTCCGCCGGATTGAACTTTCTCATCTAAAATTTTAGGCGCCATTCTTTTTTTAGAGAGTTGTTGGGAGGAAGGAGATGAAGGATGGATTCTAGGGTTTTGTGTGTGCGTAATTTCTATGCTTTCACAGTTTCACAATGTCCAATATATACTAGTATGCATTGGAAAGGCAAAGAGGCGCATACCTATTTAAAATCTGCCCAAATCATTTTGAGAATCCCATAATAGCGACGTAATTATGACGCTGACATATTCTGTGATGTCATTATGTCAGCCTGATTGAGTTTTGTCATCGAGAGTATCATCGAGATCACTTCAACCTTGTCGTGGAGATCACTTCAACCTTGTCATAGAGATCACTTCAGCTTTGTCGTCGAGACTCCAGCAATATCGTCGAGATTCCAGAAATGCCATCTTCACCATCAAGATGATTTTTCTTTGTCTAAGCTATCTGCCTTTCTGTATTGACATACTAAAGGCATAAATCCTCTTTTTCTACATGCTCCACAAAACTCAAAGTCATCTGGCTTAGGATACCAGAGCCCTAGGTTGGGAGTACCCTTCGGATATCTCAAAATTCTTTTCACTGCTGAGTAATGAGATTCTTTGGGGTTAACTTGATACCTAGCACAAACACATGTAGCAAACATGTTGTCTGGCCTACTAGCACTGAGGTAGAGCAATGAGCCAATTATGCTTCTATACATGGACTCATTATAGGGTTTCCCCTTTTCATCCTTGTCTAAAGACATTTGAACCCATAGGAGTTCTCTTAGGGGTATAGTTCTCCATCCCAAATTTCTTTATGATATCCAGGGTAAATTTGGTCTGAGAAATGAAAATTGCTTCCTCGGATTACTTTACTTGGAGACCTAAGAAAGACTTGAGCTCTCCCATACTGCTCATCTCAAATTTACTTTGCATGAGTTTGGCTAACTTCTTGCAAATATTCCCATCTGTTGATCCAAATATAATGTGATCAACATATATTTGAACCAATTGGATCTGTGCCTTCAACTCTCTCAAGAAAAGAGTCGTATCTATTTTCCCTCTTGAGAACTTGTTTTCAAGGTGAAAAGTAGACATTGTCTTATACTAAGACCTTGGAGCTTGCTTCTAGTCATACAAGGCTTTCCTTAGAATATAGACATGGTTAGGATGGGTAGGAGAGATAAAACCCGGTGGTTGAGCTGAAAAGACTTCTTCTTTCAAATCTCCATTTAAGAATGCTAACTTCACATCCATTTGGTAGATTTTGAATCCCTTGAATGCTGCATAAGCTAAGAAGAGCCTGATGGCCTCTAGTCTAGCAACAGGAGAAAATGTTTGATCAAAGTCTATCCCTTCTTCTTTCCTCTAACCTTGGGCTACAAATCTTGCTTTATGCTTCACAATAACTCTAGCTTCATCCATTTTATTTCTGTAAACCCACTTTGTCCCAATGACATTATGCCCTTGTGGCCTTCAAACAAGCTTCTAAACTTTGCATCTCTTGAATTGGTTGAGCTCTTCTTGCATGGTAATAACCCAAAATTGGTCTTGGTTGACTTCCTCTAATTTCTTTGGCTCCAGTTGTTTTAGAAAGCTGAGGTGCAAGCTCTCATTCAGAGCATTTCTTCTAGTTCTAACTCCATGATTAAGTTCACCAATTATCTGATTTGTTGGATTATTTCTAATATGTCTCACAGTTGTAGGCAAGTACTCTTGGTGTTTCTTCTATTTCAGTAACTTCTTCAGCTGCTGCTTCAAGATTTTCATTTTGAAGATTTTGGTCTTCAGTATACTCTCTTCTACTATTTATGGAATATAGTCTTGTGTGGAAGGTTCCTTCTTCTCAATTGTTTTTTCTCTGATTTTAAGGGTCTCCAATCCTGCTTCAATTCTTGCACATAACCCTTGACTACACCGCTGTCAGATCCTCCAAATTTGACATTGGGTCCATCTTCTATAGGTGTAAACTCCTTCAATAGGCTTCTAGTCCCAATCATGCGCCTGTAACACCCACTGTCCAAATACCACACAGGAGTCTTGGTGGTTTTTGGACATACCTGCAAGACAGCTACAATTCCTTAGGAACCTATGCTTGTTAGAAAATGAACTAAATGGAAAACTAGCAGCCTATTTTTTGATTCTCATGTGGTGATCATTCTGCATAGTTGAATTAAACCAACAATCTAAGGCAAAGTGCCCTACCTTACCACAACACTAATATTCAAATCTATTATATATAGATTTTCTTGTTGTACTTGGTCTGACTGAGTTAGGGTGTTGCTTGACAGTTAACCCTCCCTTCTTAGGAGCTGAAGAACTTTTCCCAGCATGAGAATCTCTTAAGGTTTTCATTGGAAAATTCTTTTGGGGTGCTGATAGAGCACTCTTCCCAAGGAAAGTTTGTCTCTTACTTACCCAAGTATAAGGGAGCTTAAGACCACTCTCTGTCATCTTGCTCTCTTTGCATCCATAGATGCTACAGTGATCATACGAATTAGTGGGTATGATCACTTTTCTAAAGTCTATTTTTCCTTGAGAAGATTTCCCACTGTCTTCACCTTGACCACAGCCCAAACCTTTCTTATTTATTTGTGAAAAGCCATCAATTATGGGAAGAACAGTTTGTGGCTTGGAATAACTTGCCACAATTTTCCTTTCCTCTAAGATCTTATCCTCTAGCTCTTTGATTATAATATTCTTATGCTTAGGAGAGATTGATAATTTGGCCTTATCTTCAGCTAGCTCAGTTACTTTCTCAAGCAATTCATCTCTCTTGTCACTCAAGGAAATGATCTCTGCCGCTTGTGCCTTGTAACACCCCTACCTAGTTTGACATCAATTCATAAGCGTGGCCGAAACTTATGATGTGAAACAAACTAAGCAACAGTATAAATTAGTATCATAACAAGATTAACTAGTTTACAGCGGAAACAAATGACTGAAATTAAGATTGTTAAAGTACCTTAAAGATTGAAACACGGAGCCAACTAGGAAGTAAGAGCAAACAACTTGACCTGTGATCCCTGTAATGAAAATTCCGAAAATGGATCAACCCACTGGCGAGCAAGAAAAACCTTTCCCCCCAGTGACACTAAGAAAATATCTTGAAACAAATTATAAGAGCATGCTTTTAAAAGTAACATTTTATACTAATAAATGTAAACTATGTTCTATGCATGATTTTCTAACAAAATACTTTTAAACATAAATGTCAGTTCTAATGTGATCATGATATGCATTTCCATTTAAGCTTGGAATTATCAAACTATAAAGATTTCTAGATTTTGGCATACCCTCGAGTTCTAGGAGTTTTAAACTTTTCTTCTTGTGGTTCTAAATTAAGTATTTTCTTATGCGCATTCTAACGATCCGAGTCCTTACTAACGAACGCAGCTGTTCTGGTGTCTCACGGACACGGACTCGCATCTACTGATTTTCTAATGAGGTGTCGTCACCCCCTAACTTGAGGCTCATACGGTCTACTACGCCATATGAGTAAGATAGTGCGCCTCTATCTATCATGAGAGAAAGTCTCGATCGTGCCCCATAATTATTCTCGTTAGTTGTTGGATTGCATACTCATTCATCCTTACGTACTTGATCGTGTTTCTTGTTATTTTCATCTATTCATAGGATGCGTTCTTCATATCTACATGTATTGCTTACTTCTCCATAATATAGTGATATTACTTTTAGAGGGAATCATTCAATATTTACAGTGTATGTCTAACTATAAGATATAATGTTTCTTACATTCTAGTATACATGGTTCGTATCATCACGATAAGAAGATTTAATTATGATCTACTATTCTCATTTATGCATGAAGTGTACTATACACTGATTTCATGTTTCTTCATAGCTATACAATTGTGCATTATATACATCACATAAAGTCTTCTTTTGCTTCTTAATGTAGTTCATATTGTGGTGACATGATGCTAAAGATATGATTTATTATTACTTATCTACAAGAAAAGTATGCTACGTATAAATTCAAATTGTTGCCATATTCATGCATAATAGAGTATAATACATAAATTGATCTATGTGATATGTTTAACCAAAAGGAAACGAATTTCTTACCCAAGTGCTGCGGCGCTCGCAGACGTGGCGTGACGGCATATTTCCTCTGAATCATCCAAAATTCCACCATTTATTTTCTCCTTGCTCCTAAGGTTACGATGAACACTTATTAATAGTACACCGACGATGAGGAGGATATTTAACACAAATAAAGGCCTGTCACTTACCCGAATCAAACATAATTATTCTACGGCGAGACTGAAATAAACTTTGTTGGATTTTTCTCTGATTTATTTCACACACCCTCTTTTCCACTGTTGGGTTTTCTCCGAACATATACGGAAACATCCCGCTGAAAATAGATGAATTAAGAAATTCCTTACCCTGACAACGCCAAATCCCTTCTCTTAGCAGGTCGGAACAGGAATGCAAGGATTTTCGAGCGGCTGCTAGGTTCCCGAACATCTTTGCCGGAAGAGAAGGTAGGATACTCATGCCGGCAGTCTAGGGCACAGGAGAAGGAGAGACTACCCCCTTGAAATCATCTCTGATTACTGAGGAGGAAGGAAGAGTCGCCAGACCCTCTAACGGTGTCGATTAGGGCTGAGATCAATGGTCGATTGCTGAAAAGGAAAAAATTGCGTCGCTGGAAATGCCTGTGAGAGAAGGACCGATGAGAGATCTAGAACAGAAAAACACGGCAGGCTATCACCTAGTAGCTTCCTGGCAGAGATGGATGCAGGAGAAGGATCGATTACTTACATAGAGAATCCTAGAGGAGACGACAGGACTAGACATGGGCTCACCGTCTGAACTAGGGCATGGTGGAACCCGCCTCCGCGGCTTGATGCCTCACCGGCTGAACTAGGGCACGACAGTACCCACTTCTGTGGCTTGCTGCAGGCGGCCTACGCTCGAAAGGAGGGCTAGGAGTGGCGTCGATTGCAAAAAGAAGAAGAGGTATCCCGCCGTTTGGAGATGTCTGCGAGGAAGGAAAGGGAGCGGCGGTTTCTTTTAAGACGAGTGCTCGACTGGGAGGGGAAAAGATAAGGGCGCGTGAAAACTAAAATTGGTTACGACCTAAAAAGCGTGAACCGGCGCATTTCCTTAAGTGGAGATGAAATTTCGCCCTTTCCCTCTTAATTACAATTAAGTTATTGATTGAGCACAACCGTGGACTACTACATTACGAAATTTGAAAGTTCATCATTTATTTTATTAATCAAATAACCCCCCCCTAAAGTTATAACATAAGACTGCCTCGATTTATACTTGCGACAACGGTATTAAATTCTTATCCGACCCTGAATTTGTTTTTTTTAATTATACACGTATTAAAATTTCGGATGTTACAGATCTTCCCTCCTAACAAAATTTTTGTCCTCAAAAATTGCAATTATACCTGACTCAGAAGGAAGGTATATTCTTTATTGCTCCTGGGTTCATTCTCTCTTTCCCATGTATATTCTGGTCGATCACAGTTCATCCAAAACACTTTTATACAACGGATCTCTCTATTCATGCGTCCTTGAATCGTTGAATCCACTATCTTGGCTGACTTAACAATGATACTAAGGTTTGATTCGATTGGTGTATCCTCAGTATTGATCACCTAATTATGGTCTCTGACTGTTCTTCTTAGATAGAAGGTGTCGGATACATGAAGCAATCCACCTATTTCCTCAGCTCAGACTAACCTGTAAGTACCCTTACTGATAAGTTCATGTGCTTTGAATGGACCAAGGAATCTATGACTCAAATTCTTCACTCGCTTAATTCCATAATTGCCCTTACTATGCTGACTTGAGATATATAAAATCTCTCATGCTAAACTCCACTGACAGGATCCTCCAATAATCATGCTCGGTCTGTCCATCATGTGATATTCTCATACGAGCCTGAAAGAACTTAAATTGATCTACGGTTTTATAAATTCAAGAATCATTATTTAACATCCACTCTTCGTTCTGCCCAATGGTATCTAACCAAATTTACCATACACTTCCCTAAACGGGGAAATCGGCACTCGCTTAAAATTGATATTTTAGGATGATTTAAAAAAAAATGCACTCTCACCTGTTCTGAAAGTGCAAAGCAAAACTTCAATCGAAGTATTTCTGTCAGTAACTCCAATCCTTCAAATGAGTCTACCATCTTTGTCGACAAGGTTGACCTATGAAAATAACGCGAGGCTCGACTACTTATATATAAATGGCTAACTGGGACTTGATCCATTTTTCTATTAGCACAAGTAGTGATTTCAAGGGTCAACTGGTCTATGATAACCCATACAACAACATCTTCTCGTTAGATATTGGAATGCTAAGAACAAATTTCATTGAAACGGAATCGTACTATCACGCAATTGCTTACTAGTGTATAACATTCTATTTTAAACTAATGTGCGTGCTTCACGCTTTTCTACAATTCAATTTCAAACATATTCATGTAGTCTTGGTCTGCTTTCTATAAATTTTCCAAGTATCTTCGTACCAATCTGAGGTATGAAATACTTGTAATAATGAATCTCGAAAGTATGGCTAAGCAAAGATGAACAAAAGCAGGACTGCAACTCTTCCCTTACAATTCGCATGAGGGAAGGTCATCCTAAATCATAGGTTTCCTATAAGTGCGTCCTTAGACATATTCCAAAGCTCCAACATCTTGGAGTATGTAAATAATGAATGTCTGATTCAGTCTTATATATTCCATAAAAATTTCCTGGCTGGCAGGAGGAACCCCACAGATTCTCTAATATATCCAAAGTCTGCACCAATTCCAACTACCACACGGTAAGACAGACTCGCAGCTCTTTTACCAAATACATTTGCTATCATAGTATCATTAGCAGGATGACACAGAAACCTACATCATATTTCACAAGAAAATACTTAGAACTTTTAAAATTTTATGAAGATCTCACCTAATCTCCACACTGGTAGTATCTTCAACCTTTCTATGCATGATTGCCTACAAGTCAGGACAAGATAACGCTTCTCGATCTTTCAATTGCATGTTTGAGATGTTGTGACATTCTTAAGCTTCATGATGGCACATCACAAACCCTTGCCTAAGGCATCATTGCAAATATCTGAATGCCTTCTACGTCTAAAGGTAAGAACAATATTAGAATCTTCAATGTTCAAATCTCAATTTCTCAAATGCAAACACGAATTCTATTTTCTAATTGGAAGCTTCTCATTTTTCTGGCAAGTGAAATAAATGATGATAATCTTATCTTCATGGAAATCTTAATAAGTTTTCTGAAAAAACTTGCTAATCCAAGAAGATTACGAGTCTCAGTGACTGTGGTTCTCGACATATATTTGATTACTAGGATATTTTTTGGGTCCACTGAGGGTTCTCCTCTATTGTCAAAGTCTCATAAAGGGGCAACTTATGTGAACTAAAACTTGCACCTAAATTTTATTTTATTTTTGAAGATGATATTTTTTTCGAGTACTCCAAATCGTCCATAGCTCTTTAATATAAAAGGATATCATTGAGAAAGAAACTGACAACTCGATAGAGAAAATCTCAACCCCCTTATTGTGCAAATCTATGAAAGCAGGGGGCATTGCTCATTCCGAATTGCAAACTTATCATCTTAGTGTCAAGACCTTGCATAGTAAATTAACTATACATGTCCTCTCCGTTACTCCTTATTTGCGGAAACCCTATCCTGAGACCAGCTTAGAGAAATGGGCAAGATTCCTCAAACTAGCCATTAAACTATAAATCTTAAAAAGTGGTTGTTTATTCATAACTATGTATTCATCCAACTCAAGATGGCTAAAACGCAACTTAAAATGCCATCCTTCATAACAAGAGGAGAGGCACTTCCAAAGGCAACGATGTTATACCAAACAAAAACCAACTCGAACGGCCTCTGAATTTAAACCGTCTCGACTGATACTCTAGGTGTCACGCGGTAAAAGATTTGGTTATGTTTAAAATTCTAGGAATACATTTTATTTACGCATAATTCTCAATAACTTGATTTTGAAGTACTGATAGTTTCTTGGGGAAAACATCTGAAGATTCTCGTAAACAAAGGACCATCCTGAATTTCGTTTCTGATTTCGGCGTGCATCAACTAGATGCACACAACATCTAATGTTAACTATTATGACTATCTTAACTGATGAGGCAATAACATTGGAAACTCCTTTCATGCCTCGAGACATGGCAGTGAACTGATTTGACACATTTAGTTCTATTTGTGACCTAACTTTGCCTTTTGACATTCAATTCGTACTCATAAATAGATCAAACTATGTTATAGGAGGGATACATATTTTTATTGTTGATTCAAACTTTTCAAGGGCAAACAAGATCTACATCGATGGCTAGTCTGCTAAGAGAGTCGTTCGACACTGGTGATTCCAACGCTAACCCCACAATGAAGATTCTGAGCTTGACTATGGGCAAAAGATTATACCATAAATAATTGTGACGATTCCATACTAAGGTGAAAAGAACATGATTCGGAACGAAGAAGTTGACAAGATGAGATGATAACTGATCCGACTAACATATACTGAATCCTACCATAACAGGGAAGAGTGTTGACCTAAGAATTTTGATTTCTTAATGAGTCTCTACATACTGTCATAATTGCAAGAACTCATATTCGTAAAAGATACCGTCTTGATGACATGCACTAACTTGACGTTCTTCTGCTATTAGAAGTCAACCTTGAAAGAGGGCACACACTATTTTGAGGAAGTTACCTCAAGTGACCTTATCGATAGTTCGTCAAATAAGGAGTGAAGGATTTAAGATTGGATCTAGAGAGTATCATAGTTAAAGAGTGTCAACCCAAAATCTTATCAATAACATCTTCTGAGACTGAAAGATTATGAGATGACAAAGGATTAAACATCAACCAAATGTCCCTTAATGAACTTAGCTTATGACTCTTAATGAACATAGCTTACGAAAGCGTCTGACATCATTATTATCTAAGCTTATACATGATGACTTAATGACTCTAACGCCCAGGGAATGAATCAGGTGAAATCCTATGGCTCTGTGAGTTTTTAGGGTTCAAAGGATCCTAAACCTGCCTCTGATACCAATTGTAACACCCCTACCTAGTTTGACATCAATTCATAAGCCTGGCCGAAACTTATGATGTGAAACAAACTAAGAAACAGTATAAATTAGTATCCTAACAAGATTAACTAGTTTACAGCGGAAACAAATGGCAGAAATTAACATTGTTAAAGTACCTTAAAGATTGAAACACAGAGCCAACTAGGAAGTAAGAGCGAACAACTTGACCCGTGATCCCTGTAATGAAAATTCCGAAAATGGATCAACGCACTGGCGAGCAAGAAAGACCTTTCCCCCCAGTGACACTAAGAAAATATCTTGAAACAAATTATAAGAGCATGCTTTTAAAAGTAACATTTTATACTAATAAATGTAAACTATGTTCTATGCATGCTTTTCTAACAAAATACTTTTAAACATAAATGTCAGTTCTAATGTGATCATGATATGCATTTCCATTTAAGCTTGGAATTGTCAAACTATAAAGATTTCTAGATTTTAGCATACCCTTGAGTTCTAGGAGTTTTAAACTTTTCTTCTTGTGGTTCTAAATTAAGTATATTCTTATGCGCATTCTAACGATCCGAGTCCTTACTAACGAACGCAGCTGTTCTGGTGTCTCACAGACACGGACTCGCATCTACTGATTTTCTAAATGAGGTGTCGTCACACCCTAACTTGAGGCTCATACGGTCTACTGCGCCATATGAGTAAGATAGTGCACCTCTATCTATCACGAGAGAAAGTCTCGATCGTGCCCCATAATTATTCTCATTAGTTGTTGGACTGCATACTCATTCATCCTTACGTACTTGATCGTGTTTCTTGTTATTTTCATCTATTCATAGGATGCGTTCTTCATATCTACATGTATTGCTTACTTCTCCATAATATAGTGATATTACATTTAGAGGGAATCATTCAATATTTACATTGTATGTCTAACTATAAGACATAATATTTCTTACATTCTAGTATACATGGTTCGTATCATCACGATAAGAAGATTTAATTATGATCTACTATTCTCATTTATGCATGAAGTGTACTATACACTGATTTCATGTTTCTTCATAGCTATACAATTGTGCATTATATACATCACATAAAGTCTTCTTTTGCTTCTTAATGTAGTTCATATTGTGGTGACATGATGCTAAAGATATGATTTATTATTACTTATCTACAAGAAAAGTATGCTACGTATAAATTCAAATTGTTACCATATTCATGCATAATAGAGTATAATACATAAATTGATCTATGTGATATGTCTAACCAAAAGGAAACGAATTTCTTACCTAAGTGCTGCGACGCTCGAAGACGTGGCGTGACGGCATATTTCCTCTAAATCATCCAAAATTCCACCATTTATTTTCTCCTTGCTCCTAAGGTTACGATGAACACTTATTAATAGTACACCGACGATGAGGAGGATATTTAACACAAATAAAGGCCTGTCACTTACCCGAATCAAACATAATTATTCTACGGCGAGACTGAAATAAACTTAGTCGGATTTTTCTCCGATTTATTTCACACACCCTCTTTTCCACTGTTGGGGTTTCTCCGAACATATACAGAAACATCCCGCTGAAAATAAAGGAATTAAGAAATTCCTTACCCTGACAACGCCAAATCCCTTCTCTTAGCATGTCAGAACAGGAATGCAAGGATTTTCGAGCGGCTGCTTGGTTCCCGGACATCTTTGTCGGAAGAGAAGGTAGGTTACTCATGCCGGCAGTCTAGGGCACAGGAGAAGGAGAGACTACCCCCTTGAAATCATCTCTGATTGCTGAGGAGGAAGGAAGAGTCGCCAGACCCTCTAACGGCGTCGACTAGGGCTGAGATCAATGGTCGATTGCTGAAAAGGAAAAAAATGCGTCGCTGGAAACGCCTGCGAGAGAAGGACCGATGAGAGATCTAGAACAGAAAAACACGGCAGGCTATCACCTAGTAGCTGCCTGGCAGAGATGGATGCAGGAGAAGGATCGATTACTTACATAGAGAAGCCTAGAGGAGACGACAGGACTAGACATGGGCTCACGGTCTGAACTAGGGCATGGCGGAACCCGCCTCCGCGGCTTGATACCTCACCGGCTGAACTAGGGCACGACAGTACCTGCTTCTGCGGCTTGCTGCAGGCGGCCTACGCTAGAAAGGAGGGCTAGGAGTGGCGTCGATTGCAAAAAGAAGAAGAGGTATCCCGCCGTTTGGAGACGTCTGCGAGGAAGGAAAGGGAGCGGCGGTTTCTTTTAAGACGAGTGCTCGACTGGGAGGGGAAAAGATAAGGGCGCGTGAAAACTAAAATCGGTTACGACCTAAAAAGCGTGAACCGGCGCATTTCCTTAAGTGGAGATGAAATTTCGCCCTTTCCCTCTTAATTACAATTAAGTTATTGATTGAGCACAACCGTGGACTACTACATTACAAAATTTTAAAGTTCATCATTTATTTTATTAATCAAGTAACCCCCCCCCCCTAAAGTTCTAACATAAGACTGCCTCGATTTATACTTACGACAACGGTATTAAATTCTTATCCGACCCTGAATTTGTTTTTTCTTAAATTATACACGTATTAAAATTTCGGATGTTACATGCCTTGTAGAGCTTTTGCTTTCTTAAGAGCTTCAAGCAGGGCGCCAAATTTCTCAATATATTCAGTGTCATCTTCTCTTACAGTTGAAGAGGAGTTGACATCTGAATCTGTGTCAGATATGGTAAGAGAGGCTTTAGGGATTACCTGATTGTGATTGGATTCATCACAAATTCCTTCATTTGAGAAAGCCATTGCAGCCATGTGGCTGTCTGATTCAGATGAGGACTTAGTGTCACTGTCGCTGAATGTTCTCACTTTCTTTGCCATGAGTCTTTTCTCTGTCTTACTGCTCTTTAAGTGCTTTCTTTCTTCACTCTTCTTTTGCCTCTTGAATGGACATTCAACAATGATATGTCCAAGCTATTTACAGTTGTAACAGATAATGTCAGAAGAAATATGTTTGTTGGATTTGGAATCATACCAGTCTGATCTGTGTCTGCTCCCAGACTTATATTCTCTCCTAGAACTAGAGGGAGAAGATTCATATCTTCTGTTCCCTCTTCTTCTATTTCTCAGCAATTTCTTAAATTGTATGTTGAATAGTGAGAGATCTCCATAAGAGAGCTCTGAGCTGGAGTTGCTTAAGGTATCTTCCTCTGAAACATAAACAGGATCCACTGTCTTGCACTTTCTTGAAGCTTCAGCTTTAGAGGCCACAGTCTTTTCTCTGTTGTGAGCCTCAGAGCTCTCCTTTCAGCCTTTCTGGTATTTAACTATAACTCATATGACATGAGCTTGCCATATAGCTGTTGAGGCTCCATATCTCCCAGATTTCCAACTTCCCTGATGACACACAGCTTCATATCCCATTCTTTATTTAAGGATCTCAGGAATTTGTCATTGAGCTCCTAATTGGCGAACTCTTTTCCATAGGTTCTGAGCCCATTGACAATCCTGAAGAACTTTTCATAGCAGGCATCTATGTTATCCTTCTTGTCTTGCCTGAAGGATTCATACTCCTGATTCAGGAGGGATCTTCTGTCATCCATAACCTCTTCTGTTCCTTCCATGTATACAATCAAGGAATCCCATATTTTCATTGCTGTTTTACAATGAATCAGATTCTGAAATGCTAAATCATCAATTGCATTGATAATGATGTTCTTAACTCTTTTGTCCATGGTGACCAAGGCTACTTCATCCTTGGTGAACTGAGATAGGGTTTTGGGTGTAGGAACAACTGTTGGGTCCACAGGAATATTCATAGGAATATAAGGTCCATCTTCAACTGCCAAATAGACTCTAGGGTCTGAGGCTTGTGAAAATTTCTCGTTTTGATTAATTAGCGGAATAAACGGGAACTAGGTCACAGGAACACTCTCAACCCAACTGAGCACAATAAACCAGAACAAAGAAAGATCACAAGAACTGGTATTCAAAACTCTTCTTTACAACTTGAGGTATACATGGCGAGACATGCTTCACCAAAACAGTCGAAGAAGAATAACAACAAGACAAGCAGAAACCGATCAAGCCGCCCGACTAAAACAAGGCTGTCCGCGCGAACTGCCAGGTCGCCAAACCGCAACTCAACACGCAGACTACCCGTTATTCCAAAGCTGAAACAATCCGCCCGAGCAAGGCCTCCTGTCCGCTGTCACTTGGCCGCTCCTAACTGCGAACACTGCTGCTGACTAGCTGAACAGAAGGCAGACCGGCAAGGAAAGCCGCCTAACCTAACGGTCTGACTTATTGAAAGCAAAAACACAAGCCGAAGAGAGAAGCCGCAACCCACGACCACCTGCTGCTACCCGCCGCTGACTGCCACCAACTTAACCGCTGCAATCTCCTCTGACCAAGTCAGAACCACAAACAAGTCGCGCAACCTGCGAACACAACATAGTCAATCTCAACCCGAGCGACTAGAAAAGTCTAACCGCACGAAAGACTTGCGAGCTCTTGCTTACTGTTCACAGTAAAAGATCTGGGGGAGAGGTCCTATTTATAGGTGCGAGATGGAGTGTGGTAACCGCCCATAGAGATAGGATAACCACCTCAACTCGTCAGTGGGTAGAAAACAAACCGTGCGTCTTAAAGACAAACCGCATAGGTTCTACCAGAACTCCAAGACTTGAAGCAAACCAAGTCCAAGAACAAGCCGTACCGACAGACCGTCAGTCCAATGCAGGTAAATAACCCGCACGGTCTCAAGACAGACCGCTCAACCTGCTGCGGGTAGACAACCCGCGCGGTCTCAAAAACAGACCGCCCGACCTCCACTTCACTTCAAAAATTTTCAACACTCCCCCTTTAAGTGAGAAGTGGAAGTCAACCCGAGTAAACCTCATAACCGAGTGAATGGTCCCTTCTCTAGCGGCTTCGTGAAGATGTCAGCGACATTGTCCTCACTCCGCACATGCCCAACCACCAGAGACCCCTCCAGCACCTTCTCCCGAATAAAATGATGCTCGATCTTGATGTGCTTGGTCCGTGCATGACAAACTGGATTGTTAACCAATTTGAGGGCACTCTCATTGTCACCGCGTAGCAGATTAGGACGTCGCACCTCCTCATGGATGTCTTTTACCAACCTCCTCAGCCAGATGGCTTTCTAAGCTGCCAAGGCTGAAGCCTTGTACTCCACTTCAGTGGTAGAAACAGATACCGAATCCTGCTTCTAGCTGCACCATGATATAGCTGCAGGGCCCGCCAAAAAGATGTATCTAGATGTCGATTTCCGATCATCTGAATCTCCCCCATAATCAGCATCCATGTAACCATGCAGGTTAAAGCACATATCTCTCCTATAATAGAGACCCAAATCAGAGGTCGACTTCACGTACTTCAGGATACTCCTGGCCGCTACCAGATGAGGTTTCCGTGCCTCCGCCATATATCGACTCACCCTGCCAACTGCATATGTAATATCCAGCCTGGTAATCGTCAAATATATCAGACTCCCAACAAGAGCTCGGAACACTAATGGATCAGAAAGAATCCTCCCCTTATCCCGCTGAAGCTTTAGACCAACCTCAAGAGGAGTTGAACTACTCTTCCCTTCCTGCAAGTCGAATCTCTTAATTATTCGCTCTGCATAACCCTTCTGGTAAATAAGCACTTCATTCTTCTGCCTCTCAACCTCGTGTCCAAGGAAGTGGTGGAGCTCACCTAAATCCTTCATCTCAAATCTGATAGCAAGCTCAGCCCTTAGCCTTGCTACCTCCTCTCCTGAGTTCCCGGTGACAATCATGTCATCCACATACAATAGCATGAGGACCTGAAGCTCTCCCTTCTTCTTGATAAACAAGCTAGAATCTGAGTCTGAAGCAAAGTATCCGCAGAAATGAAGATATTCTGCGATCTTCCCATACCACGCCCTAGTTGCTTGCTTCAACCCATAGAGGGTCTTCTTCAACTTGCAGACGTGTCCCAGATGAACTCCTGATACATACCCAAGTGGCTGAACCATGAAGATGTCCCTGTCAATCTCGCCGTACAAGAAAGCATTCTTTACGTCAAGTTGCCAAATCTTCCATCCTTAGCA
Source organism: Dactylorhiza incarnata (assembly GCA_033032865.1). Taxonomy (NCBI): domain Eukaryota; kingdom Viridiplantae; phylum Streptophyta; class Magnoliopsida; order Asparagales; family Orchidaceae; genus Dactylorhiza; species Dactylorhiza incarnata. The sequence goes on along the minus strand of JAWHQI010000023.1, from coordinate 11,955,972 downwards.
AGCTGCCAACACAATCACCACCCGCACCGAAGTCATCTTGGCCACTGGACTGAACGCCTCCTCATAATCCTCCCCATACTATCGTGAGAACCCTCGAGCAACAAGGCGAGCCTTGTACTGCTCGATACTTCCATCCGCCTTCTTCTTCAGTTTGAACACCCATTTGCAAGTTACAGGAGTTATGTCATCAACCTTGGGAACAAGATCCCAGGTTTCATTCTTCCTGAGAGAAGCCATCTCCTCATCCATGGCATCTTCCCACTCCTTGACTCCAGTGGCTTCTTCAAACCTTGAAGGCTCTTGCTCGTCTAGAGGGCCAGCAAAGAAACATGAAACAAAGCTCACAATGTTTCCTCATGTATAACGAGCCGGAGGAATTATAGTCCTCTTTGACCTTCTCAAGGTCGGAACTGGACTAACCACTTCTGCTGCTTCTTCAGAATCAACTCTGTTCTCAGGCAAACTTGGAGCATTGCTCCCCCTGCTTCCAGAACCTGAAGCCTCTGCCCCAGAGCTTGACACGACTGGAGCTCCTGGTGAACCAGGTAACTCCTCTCGAAGACCTTCTGTAGCTTCCATTTGCCTTTCAACCTTGCTACATGATAGTTCTATTCCAGAGCTCCCCTGGTATGACGTCAGTTCGTCAAATACCACATCGCGAGATACCACAAATCTCCGCGTCTGGGGATCCATGCACTTCTAGCCCTTCTTCCGGTCATCATACCCAACAAACACTAGTTTCCTCGCCTTCACGTCTAGTTTTGTTCTGAGGGCATCAGGAACATGCACATAGCAAGTTGAACCAAACACTCATAAGTGTCCCACACCGGGCTTCTCCTTAAACATCAGCTCATGTGGAGTCTTCATATTGATCGGACTAAGAGGCATCCGATTGATGACAGAAGTAGCACAAGACATGCCCTCCGCCCAGAAGGACTTTGGAATATTCATGGCATGAAGCCAGCACTTCACGGTCTCCGTCAGATGACGAATTTTCCGCTCAGCAACTCCGTTCTGTTATGGAGTATGCGCACAAGAGAGCTCGCTTCGGATGTCATGCTTCCTGTAAAAACTAAAGAACTCTCCTGAGGTAAACTCACCTCCATTGTCAGTTCTCAGTTTTTTAATCCGCAATCCAAGACGACCCGCCACAAGCTCCTTGAACTCCACAAACTTCCCAAACGCTTCTGACTTCTCCTTCATAAAATACACCCAGGTATATCTGGTGTAATCATCAATCAAAACCAGCATATATCGGTTGCCTCCAAGACTAGCAGCGTTGGTCGGGCCAAAAAGATCACCGTGAATCAACTCCAACGGCTTCTTGCACCTGCTCTGTGACTTGTCAAATGGAAGTCGATGAGACTTGCCATACTGACACCCCGCACAGACATGATCCTCTCCCATGGACGATAAACTAGGCAAGCCTATCACAAGGCCTTTTTCTACCATAGCCTTCAGCTTTGCCATGCCAACATGCCCTAGCCTTTCATGCCAGATAGCCGCGCTATCATTTGTCCGCATCTTATCAACATAGGAACTTGTTGATAACACAAACAAGTCCTTTACCCTTCTCCCAACATGAACTGTGTCAGCCTTCACCGATGACACATTCTTAAGGAACCTCACTTATGTTGGACCAAACAGAACGTGATATCCGGTGTCTACAGTGTTAGTCACTGAAAAGAGATTTTTCATCATACCCGACACGTGATAAACACTCCGTAACTTGAGTGGACCAATATCACTGTCTAAAGAAACTATCCCTTCTCCCTTGACTGCATGAATAGAATCATCAGCAGTAATAATAGCATCATTACCTGAATAGGGCTGCGCATTAGAAAGCTTTGACCCATCTCCGATGAGGTGATGACCACACCCCGAGTCAACAATCCAGTCCTCCTTGTAGTTGATAGAAGAAGAAACATCAACGGACGCCGCCGTTATATTTGCCGTAAAGGCACCCTCTCCTCCCCATTCAACTTCATCATTGCTAGAACCAACTTCCTTCTTGCCAGTAGCATGCCCTGCCTGAAGATTCAATTTGCAATCCTTCTTAAAGTGACCAAGCTGATTACACTTGAAGCACCGAAGTCCTTCCTTCTTCTTTCCATCATACTTAGGAGCATGGCTCCTCTCCTGCTGACCTGAAGTAGAGGGACCATCGCTTCCAGATGATTTTTTCTTCTTGTCCCACTTCTTCTTCTTCCTAGAGAAGAGCACCTCATTATCTCCCCCGGAGACAGACATCCCAACCATCTGCTTTACCAAGCTCTCCTGCGAGGCAAGCAAGTTCTCCAGCTCGAGCAATGATGGTTGATTGGCCCAGCCTTGGACAGAAGTGACAAAGGACACATATTCTCTTAGCAATCCGCGAATAATGTGCCTCTTCAGCTTTGCCTCAGAAATGGGCTCATTCGAATCCAATGCAGAAATCTCTGCACAGAGGTTCTTCATCTTTAAAAAGAAAGTAGAGACAGAAAGATCACCTTGAGTGGCTTTCGCCAACTCATTTTCTAAGAACTGTAGTCGCGCTACATTCTTCTTATTGAACAACCCATCAAGAGAAGTCCAAATCTCAGCAGCAGGTCGACATCCTATGATGTGATCAAATAGCTCTGATGAAATTGCCTGCTTAAGAGTAAACTCCACTTTCGCATTTGTTTTCTTCCAAGCTTTCACCAGTTCAGCATTCCCTTCAACAGGGGCAATTGCTTGTCTCGCTTCTCCTCCGACAACCTCCCAGAGATCCTCACCAAGAAGATAGCTTTCCATACAAGACTTCCACTTCTTAAAGTTAGTCTGTGTAAGAAGCTCAATACCAAGACCTCTTGCAATTCCACCTTCCATTGCAATACTACTGATTTACTTGTGCTCCAGAAATCCAAGCTAGATAACTGCGGCTGATTCACTGCTCAAACCTCTATCCCTCTGATACCATGTGAAAATTTCTCGTTTTGATTAATTAGCGGAATAAATGGGAACTAGGTCGCAGGAACACTCTCAACCAAACTGAGCACAATAAACCAGAACAAAGAAAGAACACAAGAACTGGTATTCAAAACTCTTCTTTATAACTTGAGTATACATGGCGAGACATGCTTCACAAAAACAGTCGAAGAAGAATAACAACAAGACAAGCAGAAACCGATCAAGCTGCACGACTAGCAAGCCTCCCGACTAAAACAATGTCCGCGCGAACTGCCAAGTCGCCAAACTGCAACTCAACATGCAGACTACCCATTATTCCAAAGATGAAACAGTCCGCCCGAGCAAGGCCGCCTGACCGTTGTCACTTGGCCGCTCCTAACTGTGAACACTGCTGCTGACTAGTTTAACAGAAAGCAGACTGGCAGGGCAAGCCACCTAACCGCACGGTCTGACTTATTGAAATCAAGAACACAAGCCGAAGAGGGAAGCCGCAATCCGCGATCACCTGCTGCTACCCGCCGCTGACTGCCACCGACTTAACCGATGCGGTCTCCTCTGACCAAGTCAGAACCACAAACAAGTCGCGCAACCTGCGAACACAACAGAGTCAATCTCAACCCGTGCGACTAGAAAAGTCTAACCGCACAAAAGACTTGTGAGCTCTTGCTTACTGTTCACAGTAAAAGATCTGAGGGAGAGGTCCTATTTATAGGCGCGAGATGGAGTGTGGTAACCACCCATAGATATAGGATAACCACCTCAACTCGTCAGCGGGTAGAAAATAAACTGTGCGGCATAAAGATAAACCGCACAGGTTCTGCAAGAACTCCAGGACTTGAAGCAGACCAAGTCCAAGAACAAGCTGTACTGACAGACCGTCAGTCCGCTGCGGGTAAACAACCCGCGCGGTCTCAAGACAGACCGCTCAACCTGTTGTGGTTAGACGACCCGCGCGGTCTCCAAAACAGACTGCCTGACCTCCACTTCACTTCAAAAATTTTCAACAAGGCTTCCATATACAACTTCACTCTTTGCTTCCAGATGGGGAAGTTTTCTTTTGTGCAGATAGGCAGCTTCATTGAGCTTATTTCCTTATGATACTCACCATCCATGGTTTTTAGCTAACAACCCAATATAACTTATAGATCTTGATCTAAGCTGTTAGGACTTTGAACAGAACCTACCTCTGATACCAATTGAAAGATTTATGTTGTCTATAATACACTTACGGGGGGGGGGGGGGGGGGGGGGTGATTAGGTATTTTCAATGTTAATTACTACTTTAAAATTCTAGTTAGCATAACACAAAAGCAACACAGAAAACACACAGGATTTATAGTGGTTCCTGAAAGGTGAGTTAGTTCTTAATATTATTAAGGGATCTTGTTAAAGTTTTATTTCCAAAGTAATGATATTTATATATATATAAGTGTTTGCTGAGTAATAAACATAAACAGTAAGACTGCATAAAAAATCACAGCAAATAAAATCATAAAACAAAGCAAACAACAAGCAAACCATATGACACAAAATATATAGTAGTTCCCCAATCAACCTGGGTACATCTACTCTTCTACTCACTGGTAGGAATCCACTAGGAGGTTGTTGATCAGGTGCCCTCACACCAAGGTGATTTTGTTCAAGTGTCCACACACCATAGAGCTTTTGATCAGATGCTCAAAACCAAGATGCAGGTTTTTGCTAAGGTGACCTGTCACCGGGAGTAAACTTTTGAAGGGAGTTTTAACCCTTTACAAGATGGGAGAAATAAAGAAAACTGAAAATGTTATGTTGTTCTTCTCTTTTGCTGAGAAGACACTTGATGATCCTGATATGGTGTTGAGTTTGGATCTTGATGATGATGTTGAAGAGATCTCCCCTGGTCTAATTTAGATTGATGACAGCTTATGGATAGAGCTCCTTCTCTTGATTGCAATAACACTTATTCTTCTTCTTGCAGTTTAGATCCTTAGCAATTGATAGTGTTTGGTGTCTCAGGATGTATATGATCTGCAAGAAAGAGTTAGGCAAAAAGAAGATATAAATATATATGATCTGCTTCTTTTTGCTCCTCTGTTTTTCTTCCTCTTTCTTTTCCTGTACAACAATTGTAATATGTTCTGTCTGTATATACTATACAGCAATATGATATGTATATATATTCTGTCTAGAGAAAATAGCTGTATATAATCTGTTATATATTAATCTGTTGTAATGAAGAGATGTCTCCTGCTGTCGTGTAAAAGCTGTTGTCCTCTTTCCTGGGCTGATTTGAATCCTTGCCCCACAAGGAAAGAAGTAATGTCTATTTCTTTTTCCCAGATCCTCGAGAACATAACTTGCCGTCTTTAGCATGCTGCAACGGCTACAACATTTATTGTTTCTGCCAACGGCTATAACATTTAATGCTTCAACAGCTGTAATGTTAAATCAGCAATATATATAGAAATATATAAATAGAAATAATAAATATTGCTTTAATAACTCTGACAGCATATATATAATATTTTAGACGAGCTGAAAGATATTAAAAATAATGCTGAAGAAATTTGTCGAGCTGAGCTTCAAGTTCGTCGACCACATCATTTGATTCGTCGACCTGAACATTTGATTCACTGTTCTGAACATCTGCTGAATATTCGTCGAACGCAGACTTGAGTTCATCGAACGGAACTGTTCGTCGAACGCATAGACCGGCTGGATCGTCGACCGCTGAATGTTGAGCAGTTCGTCGAACGCAGACTTGAGTTCGTCGAATGGAAGGATTCGTTGACCGCTGAGCCTGGATAGAAACGTCGACCGCTGAGCTTGAGTAAAAGCGTCGAGCGCTGAGCTTGAGCAAAAGCGTCGAGCGCTGAGCTGTGCTGGATCGTCGAGCGCTGAACCGCTGGATTTCATCGAGCGCAGAATGAATACCATTCGTCGAGCGCAGAGCGTCGTTCGTCGAACGCAGATGGACGTTCGTCGAACGCAGAGAACATATGTAAATTTAATATTTCTCTTATTTTTTTCAGCCTATTAATTATATATATTTCTTAGTATATTATTTATATTATATATATATTATATTCAACCTTCTATCTAAATGATGGATCCTAACTCAAAGCAAAACTAAGGTTCCAACAATCTCCCCCTATTTGAGTTGGGATCCTAATCCAAATTAAGACTAGGTTCTAACAATCTCCCCCTATTTGGTTTAGGATACCTAAGCATAAAAAGTCTGAATAACTTAAGGCTTAAGGGTCAGAGATTATTTCTAACTTTTAAAATTCATAAGCAATTCTAGATTTCCTAGATTTTATTTTTAAATAGGATTTTAATATGAATTGCTAGCTGTTTATTGGATTCTAAGTATTTTAAAATCAAAAAGACATTGTCTGATACCTTCTTTCTATAGAATCCCCTTAATCAAAAGAGACTCGCACTTAGTGCTTTGATCATTTCTGATCTATGCAATCTGAGTAGAATGCTCAACATGATTTTAGACAAAATCTGGAAGAATGTGAAGTTATCTGACTTGTTTTTAAGATAGAAAATTCCAAAGAATCTTAAAATTGCACTTTAATTATTATTTGAGTAAAAATGTTAAACAATTTAAAAAATTGCCTTATAGATAGAAAAGTTGGCCTTTTATTTCATTAAAATATAAGTCAAACTTATTTCTAGATTTTGTTTTAACATAAAGAAGTTCAGTTATTTCTACAGAGTTTTTTATTTCTTTTTCCTTAAAAATTTTGTTCAAATTTATTTTTTAAGGAAATATTTTGTTCTGATAATTTTAAAACTTCTTTAAGTTTGTTATATTCAGGAGTTGAAATATTTATTTTTGTTAACTCCTTTTTAATTTCCTTCTCAAATATTAAATCTGTATATGTTATTTTAAAATCAGATTTGTGATTTTAAGATTTTATTAAATTTGTACAAGGAATTTTAGAATCTGATATGATGTGTCCTGAAGTAAAATTAGGAGATGATGATACCTCAGTTACCTTGTCTTCATCAGATTCAGATTCTGCATCTGAGTAGTAGTTTGAGCCATATATAGCCAACATGCAGAATCTTTTGGCCTTTTGTTTTTCTTCTTCTTCTTCTTCTTCTTCAGCTAGACTGAATGATGGTTCTACATCAAACATATAGTTTGTTGAAGATGTAGAAGAGGATTCTCTTACCATCTGATGCGCGATTTCAGCAACGCTAACTAGCAAGCACGAAATGTGATACGACGGCAGTGCACCGGTCGCTCAAGTAATAAAATAGGGAGGAACTCCCCGAATGTCGATCTCAAAGGAATGCAGGTTCTGGTGAACGAAACGTGTGGTTATTTGATTGTTACGTGAGCAAATAATGTGAAACAGGGGCGTTGTGATTGGATTCCTAAGCTATTGCGTAAATAAGAGAAATGCAGGTCGAAATGCACCGCTTCGCAAGGTGTGGGTGAATGCAGCGGCCGCGATGCCGCGCTTCGGTAAGCGGATGGAATGGCCACAGTGCGAGGTTTTCTCAGGGTCGTGTTCACCTCTTCGCCAACATCACCACTAGCAATTGCTAGATGGCTTCACACACAAACAACCTAGGCTATCACAACAACAATGAAAGCTATTCTCACCACCACATCATCATTGCACATGAACACAAGCAAGGATCCATAACATTAACCTAACAAGCGTTCGTACAACAACACAAAGAGAAAGCACAAGCATAAAAGTTTAGAAAGGACCACATTGAAGATATCACCGCGTCTTGGATTCTCGGCCGGAGTGAGAGGTTGTCGGGCTCTCTCCGGCCTCGTCCCTCAGATGGTGTGCGAACTCGAAGGAGGCTTTCACCACTCCAACGATTTTCACCGCTTCTATGGTCTCCTCGGCGAAGAATGCTTGAACTAGTGGTGGAGAATGTTTGGAAATGCTCCCGGATGGAGGAATGGCGAAGGAGATCACTGGAAATGGTCTCCTCTTGTCTCCTCTGGTGGAAAGGGCGAAAATGGCAGGGTTCCTGTGCTTTTCTCGCGAGGGGAATCGGCTTCCTCGTAACGGCATTTCCTGCGCTTTTATAATAAACTGGCAGAATTTTGGGCACGCACGGTCGAACGCACGATCATGCGCTGCCCGTGCGATAATTAATGATAAAAACTGGCGTGAAGACGAAGCTGTACCGCCCGTGCGATTTACTCACGCACGGGCAAATCCGCCTGTGCGTCAAAATGCATGGGTAAATTCAGAAAAGCTAGAAAATAGGAAGAAACAGGCGTTCGTGCGTTTGACTCACGCACGGGCAATTCCGCTCGTGCGTCAAAACGCACGACCAAACTCAGATCTCCCGTTTTTTGCCCAGATGAGAACGCATTACCACAACCGTCCGTGCGTCAAGGAAACGCACGACCGTGCGTTGCACACCATCATGAATTCTGGTGGAAAACTGGATGATCCGACCACCTGTATACAAGATAAAACAGCTGGGAAAACACCTCCAGCACTAGATAAACATAGAGAAAGGGATGGGGAGCACCATGTGCTTACCCCCAATAACAAGGAGCGCAAATGCACATCGAAACGGGCCTAAGAGTGCACCTAGCAAGAAATAACAAATATAATCAAAAACATGCCTAAAGTGTAGTGCATCGACTAGAAATACGGCCCAGATGAGTCCATAAATGTGTATATAAATGGGACTCATCACACCTCCAGACTTAACCATTTGCACGTCTCGGGCAAACTATTCAGCTCTCCTGTTGGAACAATTGGATGTTAGAGAGAGTTTGAGCGGTAGATACCTATGCGAAGCATGCACACGTGCATAGAAATACATTAGAACAGAATTAAACTCAAGATTATATCTAACTATTTCTAGAATAGTAATTTGAAATTTACTTTACTTGGATGGTGAATCCCGGTGAATCTTTCGGTCGCACAAAAGGGAAAATAGCGTGACTAATGAGTAGAGTTTTACTCGAATCAAAGCTCGGGACAAACTCCTAAGAAATCCATCAAAGTCGGTGTCCATAGGCTTGCACGTTCGACTCTCTCTACTGCAGGAGACAACTCGTATCTAAAATCAATAGGACTTATGGGTTAGGATTGGGCTTAGGTTGAGTTTAGGCTAGATAAGTAGAAGGACGATGGGAATCGCATTCAACATAACTGAGCACTCAAGAGAATTATAATCACCAATACAACATTTTCAAGAAGTACACAACACCCCCAAACTTCAATTGAACACTAGGTGCGTGCTAAGCCAAATATAATTTGTATTTCTCGAGAGAGTATTCATTTTGAACAACCCCCTTTTTTTTTCTTTTTTCTTTTTTTTTCTTCTTCTTTCTTTTCTTTTCTCGACAGAATACTTTTGTAGGCACAATAAAAACAGCTCCTTTAGCTAATTCAAGGCTGCCATACACCACAGAGATAACACCAAATGCGATCGATAAATAAATTTCTTTCAGCTCAAAAGTTGGTGCGAAAATAGGTTTGGTCGTATGGCTTTGGTGAAATTTTAGTGGAGCTAAACAAGGAGGAAAGGTAGGCTCAAGTGGGCTTGCAAAGGTGATTACGTTGGTAAGGATTTCAAAAGCACAAACAGATCACATTTTATAATGAGTACTTCAACGCAATCGTTTCAAGAGTAGCCTAGTGCAAGTTCTAGCCACCGAGAAAGGTTGTCCTTCCTTCCGACCCTAGTAACAAGCTACTACTAGTCCAGCTACACTCGACCTTATTCTACCGTTGTATTCACCGGATTCACCACTAAAGTAAAATAAATTGCAGCTACTATAATAGAAATAATTAAATTATAACTTTGAATTTTATTCTACTTTAATTGAATTTCTAGGCTTGACGAGAGCATTTGACTAGAGCACTACTTGAGTCAACATGTTTCTCTACTCTTCACTCCTACACTAACAATCCAATTTTTACGAGCGGGGAACCTCGCAGCAATATCCAATAAGCGCGCGTGATCAAGTGCGCGTGAACTAGGTGCAAGTATATGCAATGTGTGCTGCAAAATGATAAATCATAACTCAGCACATCCTAACATGCTATGCAAAATGTGTGTACGTGCACAGCTCTCTCTCCCCCAGACTTGATCAAAACGAAATAAAATAGACAATTCAGGAATAGGGAAAATAGGGGTAGAGAGGACCTATGCTCATAGAAGAGCATGCCAGAAGTGCGGTAAAATCATTCTTTAAAGATCTCCTCCTCTTCATCCAATCGCATTCACACCTGCAATGTTAGCGCCAAAGCAAAAAACAACCAAAACATAATAGAAATTAAAGCAAGCAAGCGGAACCGGGTGGTTCCCATGGGTTGTCTCCCAAGAAGCCCTTTTGTTTAACGTCCTTAAAGGTGGACCAAATACTTGTATTAAGCATTGTTCATAAAGCAGAAAATTTAGAGAAAAGTTTCACACACATAGATCAAAGTAAGAAAAAGAACATCAGCTATACGCGCTTTTGTAGTGCACGTCTCCAGTGGCTTGTAGGCTAGAGGTGAAAGCTTTAGGTCCAAAATTGGTGTCACCCAATTTTTCCCTAGCCTCTGCCATCTTGCCATTGGAAGTAGTGGAGCGTGCACCACACAATCGTCTCTCTTGTTTCAACTTCTCCACGGTTGGAGAGCGCCAGCGTTTATAGTCGTCCAATTTTCCCACCTTGGTGGTGGGTGGCATCACTTTCGTTGCCGCAGTGGCAACTGGGTCAGCCCAAGAGACAGACTATTTAATAGGTTTATTGCACGATTTCTTGTTAAATAAAAATGGGACATTGTCCCGAGTTAAGTTTTGCTTGGCGGGTTCAGAAACGAGGCTCTCCTTCCTCTCCGGGTCACATTCCTTTCGTAAGCCTGCTTCTTCTTCTTTTTCGCATGACTCCTTCTCATCCCTTTCTTCCTCCAACGATACTATTTCAGTCCTGATTCCTGCATTACCAAGAAATTCATCAGAAATAATTTGGGGAGAGCGAGACAATGTTTCGGTCACAATCTTGGGGCAAGTAGGGATGATAACACTCCCTGCAGAGAAATCCAAAGTGGCACCGCTCTCTTTCAAGAATGGCACTCCCAAGATGGGGATAGATTTATTCTCTTGGGGTCCCAATACTTGAAAGTAAGCGACCACCACCATCCCCTCGACCATGACTTCGACATTTTTCACTTCTCCCTCCAACTGAATAATGGTCCCATTAGCAAGCACCAAAGACTTCCGATCGTCCGTGTTCATTTCGAGTTGCAATTTAGCAACGTCTTGCAATGCAAGGACGTTGCGGGATGAACCGGAGTCACATAAGTCAGCAGTTTTGACATTATTAATAGAACAAGTGATTACTAATTCATTTGGGTCAACCACTTCCGTGTCGGTAAGACTCTTCCCTTGATTGATAGGATTTTTTTCTGTGTTGCTGGGAAGGGTCCCTTGCGAACGATCGGTTAACAATTGAGCCAATTGGCCCAATTGCATCTCCAAGCTTCGCATGGACGCGGTTTGGTTAACCATATTCGAGTTTGTGGCCTGCATAAACCTCTCCATCACTTCTTCGAGGTTGCTCTTCTTAAGAGTCGGGGCACCTTGATTATAACTCGGTTGAGGCGTCCGTTGTTGGCTACCGGAGGCTTGAGCATCGAATTGATGCGAGCCTCCTTGCCATCGTTGTCCTGGAATGTTTTGTTTCCAAGAGAAGTTTGGATGACTCCTCACACCCGAGTTATAGGCGTTATTAAACGGTGCTCCATGATTTTGATCATTAATATAATTAACGCTTTCATCAAAAGAAACTTCGGTAGGTTGCTCACCTGTGGGGCACTCGTATGCATGATGCCCCGGGCTTCCATAACCATGGCATGAGATCATCATCACTGTGGGGCACCCGACATGTTCACCTCAAAGAGTCCCCGAGCATTCTTTGGAGCGTTTCTTCCAGCAGTCCAAAAGGAGTTATGAATGGTAGTGTCTTGGATGATCCGTAATGCGTCTTCTGGGGTGTGGTTCATCAGAGTTCCACCTGCAGTAGCGTCAATCATGGCCCTGTAGTTAGGCTCAATAGCAAAGTAAAAAAATTTTAACTATAGTCCATGGTTGAAGCTCATGCTGGGGACATTTCGGGAGAAGGTTCATGAACCTCTCCCAAGCTTCTGCGAGAGCCTCCTGATAGTGTTGTTGGAAGGTTGCAATTTCCCTCCGCAAGTTTACGACCTTGTCGACAGGATGGAACTTCGCCAGAAATTTTTCTTGCAGAGCATCCCAAGTGGTAGCTATGCCAGGTGGTATCGTGTGGAGCCACGCCTTTGCCTTGTCACGTAGAGAGAAAGGGAATAGCCTGAGCTTTACCGTCTCGTCAGCCAGCCCTGCGTATAGAATTGTCCCACAAATTTCTGCGAATTCATTCAAGTGAAGATGGGGGTCTTCACTGGCTAACCTATAGAATTGGGCCTGGTTGCGGATCATGTTCAGGATGGCCGGCTTTATCTCAAAGTTGTTGTTGGTGATAGCCGGGCCGAATCCAGGGTACACACTCCCAACAGTGGGTGTAATGTAATCTCTCATGGTCCTGGGTCGTGGCCTAGCCACTTCATTCTCGTCATCTACCTGACCAACGACCGGTGCATTTCCCACTCCAGGATCAACCTAATTTCCGTTAACATCCATGGTGGCAGCAGCACGGAGACGCGCCCGCAGGGTATGCTCTATTTCAGGGTCAAATGCTGCGCACTCACTGTATCTCTTCTATGCATACACACTCTTCAACACAAAAGAAGAAAAAAAAAGACCTTAAAACGAATTTCCACAAAAAACAAATCATACACGCTTGTAGTCCCCGACAACGGCGCCAAAAACTTGATGCGCGATTTCAGCAACGCTAATTAGCAAGCACAAAATGCGATACGACGGCAGTGCTTCGGTCGCTCAATTAATAAAATAGGGAGGAACTCCCTGAATGTCGATCTCAAAGGAATGCAGGTTCTGGTAAACGAAACGTGTGGTGATTCGATTGTTACGCGAGCGAATAATGTGAAACAAGGGCGTTGTGATTGGATTCCTAAGCAATTGCGGAAATAAGAGAAACGCGGGTCAAAAAGCACCGCTTCGCAAGGTGTGGGTGAATGCGGCGGCCGCAATGCCACGCTTCGGTAAGCGGATGGAATGGCCGCAGTGTGAGGTTTTGTGTGGGTCGTGTTCACCTCTTCGCCAACATCAGCACTAGCAATTGCTAGATGGCTTCAAACACAAACAGCCTAGGCTATCACAACAACAATGAAAGTTATTCTCACCACCACATCATCATTACACATGAACACAAGCAAGGATCCATAACATTAACCTAACAAACGTTCGTACAACAACACAAAGAGAAAGCACATGCATAAAAGTTTAGAAAGGACCATATAGAAGATGTCACCGCGTCTTGGGTTTTCGGCAGGAGTGAGAGGTTGTTGGGCTCTCTCCGGGCTCGGCCCTCAGATGGTGTGCAGACTCGAAGGAGGTTGTCACCGCTCCAAGGATCTTCAGCGCTTCTATGGTCTCCTCAGCGAAGAATGCTTGAACTAGCGGCGGAGAATGCTTGCAAATGCTCCCGGATGGAGGAATGGCGAAGGAGATCACTGGAAATGGTCTCCTCTTGTCTCCTCTTGTGGAAAGGGTGAAAATGGCGGGGTTCCTGCGCTTTTCCCGTGAGGGGAATCGGCTTCCTCGTAGCGGCATTTCCTGCGCTTTTATAATAAACTGGCAGAATTTTGGGCACGCACGATCGTGCGCTGCCAGTGCGATAATTAATGATAAAAACTGGCGTGAAGACGAAGCTGCGCCGCCCGTGCGATTTACACACGCACGGGCAAATCCTCCCGTGTGTCAAAATGCACGGGTAAATTCAGAAAATCTAGAAAACAGGAAGAAACAGGCGTTCGTGCATTTGACTCACGCACGGGCAATTCCGCTCGTGCGTCAAAATGCGCGACCAAACTTAGATCTCCCGTTTTCTGCCCAGATGAGAACGCACGACCACAATCGCCCGTGCGTCAAGGAAACGCACGACCGTGCGTTGCACACAATCATGAATTATGGGGGAAAACTGGATGATCCGACCACATGTATACAAGATAAAACAGCTGGGAAAACACCTCCAGCAGTAGATAAACATAGAGAAAGGGATGGGGAGCACCATGTGCTTACCCCCAATAACAAGGAGCTTTTGATCAGATGCTCAAAACCAAGATGCAGGTTTTTGCTAAGGTGACCTGTCACCGGGAGTAAACTTTTGAAGGGAGTTTTAACCCTTTACAATATGGGAGAAATAAAGAAAACAGAAAATGTTATGTTGTTCTTCTCTTTTGCTGAGAAGACACTTGATGATCCTGATATGGTGTTGAGTTTGGATCTTGATGATGATGTTGAAGAGAGATCCCCCTGTCTAATTTAGATTGATGACAGCTTGTGGATAAGGCTCCTTCTCTTGATTGCAATAACACTTCTTCTTCTTCTTGCAGTTTAGATCCTGAGCAATTGATAGTGTTTGGTGTCTCAGGATGTATATGATCTGCAAGAAAGAGTTAGGAAAAAAGAAGATATAAATATATATGATTTGCTTCTTTTTGCTCCTCTTTTTTTCTTCCTCTTTCTTTTCCTGTACAGCAATTGTAATATGTTCTGTCTGTATATACTATACAGCAATATTTATGTATATATATTATGTCTAGAGAAAATAGCTGTATATAATCTGCTATATATTAATCTACTGTAATGAAGAGATGTCTCCTACTTGTTGGAACATGGTCTTCCGCATCTCCTAGGTTTGAGAATAACAAATCCTATGTGTATTTGATCTTGTGTGTTCAAGTGTGCAGGTTAACATAGTCCATATGACTCAAGGAGTACTCATGATGACTGCCCCCAAAATTGAGGCCAAAATTCAAACAAGCTCACTAGCGCCGGCGGTAGCGATAGCACCCGGCGCTAGCATTGATTAGCACGATTCCGGCATCATTTTTAGAAGGAGCTAGCGCCCGGCGGTAGCTACTAGCGCCGGCGGTAGCTTGGCGCACAAGAGGCATAGAGCAAATTATTGCCACGGATGGGATATTCGGCCGCGCAAGATCATTCCTAATCTGGTCTAGCGCCGGCGGTAGTGTGAAGGCTATAAATTGGATGCTTTGGCTCCGAATTCATCATCCTCCTCAAATCCCAAACTCCAGAGCTTCGTGCCACAGCAGAGAGAGGAAGATTCAGAGCGATACTCCCACAATTCCATAAAGCCTTAAGGAGATCCGTGGAGAAGATTCCAACACGCGTCATCATCGTGACGAAAGGCCGCATCGACTACGATCATACTCTGCGGAGCTTCGTCCACTTCTCCAAGAGATCCACATAGAGGGAGTTTTTTTATATTATTGTCTTTTCATTTCATATCTTTTCTGTAAACGGTAGTGAAATCGCCTCGTGTTGGCGACTAGGTCTGGGGTAGGACTTAGGGCTGAAATTCGCCTCGTGTTGGCGACTAGATCTAGGTTAGGTCTAGGGGGTGCTCGAGGCCTTTCTGGGGATAGATCGGCTAGAGCGGCTTGAGGTCGTATCTGGGGAGAGATCGGCTAAAGCCAACCGGTTCGTGGGGATACGAGTCGGTATAGAAAATGAAAAAAGAATTTTCATTAGTCGCCTCCGATTTCTAGCGTCATAGAAATCAAGTTTTGTAAAACATTACTTGATATTAATAAAGCATATCTCTTTATTATTGTTTTACTTGATGTCTCTTTATTAATCTTGCAATATTCCGAAGTTTTTCTAAATATAATCTAAAGTTTTTGAAAACCCTTATTCACCCCCCCCCCCCCCTCTAAGGGCACCGATCGATCCAACAAGTGGTATCAGAGATAGGTTATTCCAATCGGCTTAACAACCGGGAATAATGGCGTCTCATGATCTCGCTTCTACTAGTGGGGGAGATTTTTGTGAAGAGGAAAAATCACTTGCACCACCTTTATTTGAAGGAACAAATTATAAAGGATGGAAAATTTTAATGGAAAAATTTATTAAAACTTTAGATATCGAAGTATGGAACTTAGCAATTATAAGACGTGTGGATGAATCAAATAAAAAGTAACTTCATTTAGATGCAAAAGCTAAACATTATCTATTTTGTGGTCTCTCAAATCAAGTTTTCAAATTTGTGTATTGCTTTTCTAGTGATTATAAAGTATGGAAATTTCTTGAAGAAATGTATGATCTTCCTCTCGCAGGTATGGAACAAACACAGGAGGAAAAGAACGTACAAGCATCCATTATCATTCAAGAAGATCTCTCTCGGAGCGAAGCCATGGAGAATATTGAAAGAGAAAAGGAGAACAATACACCAAGAGAAAAAGGAGAAGAAATCTTACTTTTGGAAGAGGAGTGCCAAGAAGAAGACAAAGGAACAATATGTTCAAATCCTCCCTCATCCAAAAGCAATGTAAGGAAATCAAATTCTATATTTTGTACTTCTATCTCTTCATTACAATTGTTACAAAATACTAAGCGCAAAATTAAGAAATTAAAGAATGTTAATAAACTATTGCGCTTAGAAAATAAAAATTTAAAAGCAAAAGTTAAAGTAGTATCAAATTCCGATTTATCTAGCTTTACTCATGTCATTTCAATTGAAAATACAAAACCTTGTCTTGATTGTAATGATATTAAAGAAAAATTTAAGGAACTTGAAAAAGAAATTATTTTTATAAGAGAACAAAATGAAAAATTATGTTTTGAAAATTCATCTTTAAAAATTAATTGTGCTAAGTGTAAGGACTATGAAATTGAAATAAAAGAGATGGATGAAACATTTGATGAGTATAGGGATAAATATGAAAAACATATTGACTCAATTGTTACCACTCTTAAAAATAGCACAATCAATTATAATAAAGCTAGACATAGTTTAAAGATCAAGAATGATGAAGTAAAATCAAAAATCAACTTGCTTATGAAAATTGTAAATACAAATTCACAATATCAAACTATATCTAAAGACAAGTTGAATGAGAATATGAATATCATAACAAAGTTTAATAATGGGAGTAAGGAACATAAAGGATTTGTAAATCAAAATCAAAATCATCATTATTTACAAAACCATGCTTCTCCCAACCTAAAATTAAATGCAAACAAATTTCCTTTCAAAAATCACTTTTATCCAAATATTCAATTTAATGATTATGGAAAATTGAGAACTAAAAATAATGTTTATCCAAGGTATGAATGGAGACCCATTCTTAAGAATAACGCTCTAATGTCAAAAGAAAAGGTCCACTCATCACTATCTCCCCAAAAGCAAACACAATGTATTTGGGTACCCAAAGGAACCGTCACTCCCGGTCCTCTTTGGATACCTAAATCTCTTATTCATTAGTATCCCATCATTTGCATGAAGTAGAAATCAATTAAAATGAAATATCATTTCCCTACTTCATGATTTGCTTAAACTTTCTTTTTGTTTATTTTCTTTTGTTTTTTTTTCTTAAAACCATCATGATATGATCACTTTATATATCTTGTAATATGACTTTCATAAATTAAACCATAATTCATAAATAAATCAAATTGAATAAAATTGAATAAAAGTCATATCATTTTTTAGTGATCTACTTATCATTTTTATTTTTACCTTCTAAATCCATTACTTTTTAAATGTCTTAAATTATAAATTATAAATTGAAATTATTGTCAAGACTAATGATATTACTTTAATGGATTTAAATGGTTTATTAAAAGCCTTAGGCTAAAAATTAAAATGTGAAATGCATTGATCTTTTGTTGATTATGATAGCCTTTATAATGAGGAGAAATATTTTTCACAAAATACATGATTAATCCTATGTTTAACATTGCATCCAAACTCATCATCCTAGCATCTCGTGTTGGTCTATGCTTATATATCTATGCTAGGTACAACATTTATGATATTATTCATATTTTATGACAACTATGTGATTTGAAATCATAATAGAATACTAAAATTCCATCAATCACATAGTTTATGGATTAATCATTAGAACATCTATTATTTGGCTGATTCAAACATGATGTCTTGTGTTTACATTCTCTATCTATTTTCAGTTTACATTATTTTGGTAAACACAAGCCTTTGAAATATCATAATAAAGATATAAGAAAATATGTCTCATGCGATGGTTAGGTCGTCTAGTCATATAAGAAAATCGCTAACGTTTCATGCAATTTGCACTATCTAAACATCTCCGAAAAATATGAAAATTCAGCATGAAACTACTAATGGGACTCCTAATCAAGTTCAAGCATCAAAATTTTTAAAACCCTAAAAAATCACTTACTGTTTCCCACGCTAGCGCTAGCGCCGGCGCTAGCGTCGAGGTTCATTTTTCTATAATTTTAAAATTTTGAAAAATCCCTAAAAATATACTAATCTATATGTACTATTTAGTTTTGCACTTCGGATTTTATTTTATTTTTGAAAAATCAAATACAAAAATATAAAATCCAAATTACAAAAAAAAATGTTCTGTTTTTTTTTCATTTGTTTAAATTCTATTTCCTAAAGAAAAAATCAAATGCAAAAATATAAAACAAAATTTTTTTTTATCAAAAATCAGTTTTTGAACTTAACTTTTTACTTGTATCTTGCGAAAGGGTGATTGGGCTATCATCCCATCATATCACCTAGTACCAGGCGAACCTCTCACAAGGTAGTCCTCGGGAAGTCCAAGATCAATTTTATAAGTTCAAACTTTAAATAAAAATTATTTTTCAAAAATATCTGTATGGACTTTATTGTAAAAATCAAGCATGATTTAATCTATTATTCAAAACTTCTATAATGTTGCAATTTATCTTTTCAAACTAATTTGAACATTGTTTTCATCATGCTTAGATATATCTATTAATATGTGCATAAATTATATTGAAAAAGTTGTGTAGAACTATGCGTAGCATGCCTCTAAGTATGAGTAATGTTTTATGTTTAATAATGATCGCAATTCACTCACTTATTTTGGCATTGTCTACTTATGTGTTTAATCTAAGAATGTTTGTGTATGTTTTGTAATAGTACAATGAATTAAAATTGCACAAGTATCTTACCTACACAACCTTTATTTGCACTTTTAAAAGTTAAGAAAAGTGGTTATCTTTTTCATAAATTATATTGGTTTGCAATACAAGTGTATTCGGAGAACTTTGTACAAAACAAAATCATAAAATAAAGTGACAAAGATAACTCCACCAAGCACTACTTGAACCTCCTGATAAGTCTTAATAAGCGTTGTGAGGTTGAGCACCTTGGAAAGAATAATAAAGTATCTTGTGCAAACCATAACTTTCTTTCAAAATAAAAACCACTTATTCTTAAGTACACCGAATCACAATAAAAATCAATATTGAAGAATAAAACTATGTGATCCCCCAAGCACTACTTTGCACCCTGATAAGTCTTGATGAGCATTGTGTGTGCAGAGCACCTTGGTAGTTGTACATTTTTCTTTGGGCATTGAAGTGAGTGGAAGTAAAATTATTTGTGTTTTATTGTGCTCTTTACTTTACATATTACTTGTATTTTTGATTAAAACATTTGTTTACTCTATTCAAAATACACTTTTATGCACATCATTATCTTCCATAACACTTCTTCTCATGAGTATTGGATCCTAATGCTAATTCTATACTACTCTTTATTTATGAAATGCAATAGATAACCTAGCATGCTTTCTACAATGTTTGGTATGTTTTGAAATTGTGAATTAAAGTAACATTGTAGTAATCTCTTTTTGATAAGATTATTTCATGCTTGGTTACTGTATTGTCAAAACAAAAAATTTAAATGCAAAATGATTTACAAAAACATCTTCTTTTTGAAATTGAACTCATATATCTTTTTATGAACCATCATTGATTACCATAAGATGTTTTTTGTACTTCTATATGTCTTCCGCATCATAACCATATAATTGTTTTACCTTGCACTTTAATACTTATTTAAAATCTTTCATCTTGTGAGCATCATCATTTGAATCTTCAAATTCCTTTCTTGCAACAAGTGGTAGACTTACTTGGTAAACTTTATATTGGTTGAATTGTTTTTGCTTATAACTCTGATCTATTTCTATTCTAAACACTCCTCCAACGAGTGAAATATTGCTTATAAAACATCTTTTTTTTAACTTAAACTCTTATTTAGTATTATGATGTTTCTTTTTCGAAATCTTCCGCAATACTCAAACTCTGATTCATTCATGAATTTCAATATAGCTATGTGAGTTTTATTTCAAAAATTTAAATAAAAATATAAACCCATATGCTATGATTTTTCCCATTAGATTTAAATGCTTAATGTTTCCAATAATTGTTATCCATGACTTCATTTCTCACCATAGCGGGGGCGTAGGGTTGTAGACATTAGATAACCTTTTCTCTAGTCATGTCTTGTCCTTAACCGGGGAGGGTTCTAGTGGGGCCTTGCGAGGCACTGGGGGGAAAGAGTGCTAGGTTAAGTTTTTGTCTAGTGTTTGCATATGGGATTAACACCCGAACCTACGGCATGTTTGCAGCTCCTCATGCCCATCCGTCACTTAGTACGGGGCTAGGGTGTTGACATATTGTCTGGGTAGATTGGTTACTTGGAAATCATGATTTTTTTAGGCTTAAAACTCTTATTTAAAGGGGAAATCATTATTTTTTGCTAAACTCTGATTTATAAAAGGGGGAGAACTACAAACAAAAGGGATAAAATAAGTCATAACTCTGATCATTTTCAATGAAAGACAAGTCTAAAACTCCTTATCAAGCTCGATCATGCCTTCTCTATTATTTACACACTTTTTAGTGCTTTGTTTCCCTACCCACTTTTGCTAATAACAAAGGGGGAGAACTAACATGATAAAATACAAAGGGGGAGAACTAACATGATAAATATAACCCGCTATCAAAAACCTAACATGACAAATTAAGATGATAGCTTACATATTAGGGGAGTATTCACTTAGGGGGAGCATGTATTTAAGGGGAGCAAGTCTAACATGCTAGAATCGATTATTATCCTAAGTCATCACTCTCACACACACACAAGTATAGTTTCATCATGCTTATCTATTAATGCTTTGATTTATCATTAATGGATTTGTTATTATCAAAAGGGGGAGTTTGTTGGAACATTGTCTTCCGCATCTCCTAAGTTTGAGAATAACAAATCCTATGTGTATTTGATCTTGTGTGTTCAAGTGTGCAGGTTAACATAGTCCATATGACTCAAGGAGTACTCATGATGACTGCCCTTAAAATTGAGGCCAAAATTCGAACAAGCTCACTAGCGCCGGCGGTAGCGATAGCGCCCAGCGCTAGCGTTGATTAGCATGATTCCGGCATCATTTTTAGAAGGAGCTAGCGCCCGGCGGTAGCTACTAGCGCTGGCGGTAGCATGGCGCACAAGAGGCATAGAGCAAATTGTTGCCACGGATGGGAGATTCGGCCGCACAAGACCATTCCTAATCCGGTCTAGCGCCGGCGGTAGTGTGAAGGCTATAAATTGGATGCTTTGGCTCCGAATTCATCATCCTCCTCCAATCCCAAACTCCAGAGCTTCGTGGCACAGCAGAGAGAGGAAGATTCAGAGCGATACTCCCACAATTCCATAAAGCCTTAAGGAGATCCGTGGAGAAGATTCCAACACGCGTCATCATCGTGACGAAAGGCCGCATCGACTACGATCATACACTGCGGGGCTTCGTCCACTTCTCCAAGAGATTCACATAGAGGGAGTTTTTTTTATATTATTGTCTTTTCATTTCATATCTTTTCTGTAAACGGTAGTGAAATCGCCTCGTGTTGGCGACTAGGTCTGGGGTAGGACTTAGGGCTGAAATTCGCCTCGTGTTGGCGACTAGATCTAGGTTAGGTCTAGGGGGTGCTCGAGGCCTTTCTGGGGATAGATCGGCTAGAGCGGCTTGAGGCCGTATCTGGGGAGAGATCGGCTAAAGCCAACCGGTTCGTGGGGATACGAGTCGGTATAGAAAATGAAAAAAGAATTTTTATTAGTCGCCTCCGATTTCTAGCGTCATAGAAATCAAGTTTTGTAAAACATTATTTGATATTAATAAAGCATATCTCTTTATTATTGTTTTACTTGATGTCTCTTTATTAATCTTGCAATATTCCGAAGTTTTTCTAAATATAATCTAAAGTTTTTGAAAACCCTTATTCACCCCCCCCCCCCCTCTAAGGGCGCCGACCGATCCAACACTACTGTCGTGTAAAAGTTGTTGTCCTCTTTCCTGGGATGATTTGAATCCTTGCCCCACAAGGAAAGAAGTAATGTCTCTTTCTTTTTCCCAGATCCTCGAGAACATAACTTGCCGTCCTTAGCTTGCTACAACGGCTACAACATTTATTGTTTCTGCCAACGGCTATAGCATTTAATGCTTCAACAGCTGTAATGTTAAATCAGCAATATATATAGAAATATATAAATAGAAATAATAAATATTGCTTTAATAACTCTGACAGCATATATATAATATTTTAGACGAGCTGAAAGATATTAAAAATAATGCTGAAGAAATTCGTCGAGCTGAGCTTCAAGTTCGTCGACCTCATCATTTGATTCATCGACCTGAACATTTGATTCACTGTTCTGAACATCTGCTGAATATTCGTCGAACGCAGACTTGAGTTCGTCGAACGGAACTGTTCGTCGACCGCAGAGACTGGCTGGATCGTCGATCGCTGAATATTGAGCTGTTCGTCGAACGCAGACTTGAGTTCGTCGAATGCAGATGGACGTTCGTCGAACGTAGGGAACTTATGTAAATTTTATCTTTCTCTTATTTTTTTCAGCCTATTAATTATATATATATTTCTCAATATATTATTTATATTATATATATTATTTTCAGCCTTCTATCTAAATGATGGATCTTAACTCAAATCAAAATTTAGGTTCCAACAGTTCCCTTCAAGACAATGTGTCAAGAGTTAGTCCACTGTCCCTCCCACCTATCTAGCAATTAGCTAGACTAGGCAACTTCTCCAACCCAGATCTCTTCTCAATAAGAAGATCTTACACCTCAGGCTCACAAAGAACCCTACCAAACTCGGACTTTACAAGTTTTACAATAACTCAGATCTTCACCAAGATCCTACCAAACTCAGTCTAACACAGAACCCTACCAAAATTAGATCTGTTACAAGATCTTACAAGCTCAGGCTCACAAAGAACCCTACAGAATAAGAAAGATGCTTTTCTGTTGCAGACGAGAAGGCTTCAAGATAACAACTTTTGAATAAATGGTCTTCCTATTCTTCTTGCAAATGTAAGCCTAGAGATCTTTTGAATCACTGAACTTTCCTTGAGAATCTTCTTCAGAAAATATTAGATGAACTTTTCAAGCAGGGAAGAAGATTCTTTCTTTCTTTTTCTTTTTGATCTTCACAGAACAACAATGAAGTCTTCTTGTTGAGCACTTTTCTCTCTTTTCTGATTGTATGTCTGAGAATAAGACTGAGAGAGAATAACTATATCAAGTGTATTCTGAAATCGAGAATTTCTCTCTTTTATACTCTTCTACAATCTGCAAAAAGGCCCTTATTGAATTATTCCATAATTAATTTGCTAGTTTGGAATATTGACAGAAATGATAGAATATATTATCATAAATGCTTTGCCGTTCTTGGAACTTGCAAAATATGTAAGTGAATAATATTCTTCATTAATACTGTGTAACGACTATATTCTGTGGAGAATATATCATTTAGTATTTCTTGACTAGCGCACAAGATAGGCGTAGTGCACTTTCCCTGTATTTCAATTTCTGAAAAAATTTGCACATTAAATGCAGCTCAGCATCTGTCAAGATGATAAATTTCCTTAAAGCCGATATCATCTTGATTGTCTCAACAATATGTGATCTTTACGACGATATTGCAGACATACTTCTTTCTTTAAGGCTTCACTTGTTATCTCAATGATACTGCTTCTTCTAGACGATATTGTCGAGATGTCTTCTTTTACACAATATGTCTTCAATCTTCAAGATGATATGGATTCTTCAAGATGATATCGCCTAGACATCTGAACTTGGCTTTCTCAATGATAAAGATTCTTTAAAATGATAATATTGAAACTGTCTCGACGATATATTTCCTTTCTTAACAATTTTTCTACTAAGCCTTGAGATGATATTTTTCTTTGTGAATCTTTATGACTTTTATAGTCTTGATATTACTAATGTAGCTTTGATGTATCTGTCACAACATGAACTTAAACATAGCATCAAAAACAACTTGGCTTATCTATACTTTGTCTTCCTTCTTCAAATCTAGGAACATTGAGGGCACATCTCCCAACAATATATAATAATAATAGGTAAAAGGTGGGCAACAAATAAGTAAATGCAGCGCATGTAAAAGTAATAAGTAAACTACTACGCTATCATCTAGAGTACCTTAACTTATATGAATGCCCATACAAATTTATAAGTTAAGGTTTTCGGAATTGTAACTTATCATATAAAAGAGCCCATACTAATTTATATGATAAGGATCTGCAAGTGCATATGCCTATAGTATGTATGTATGTTATGCTATGTTCATTCATTGCAACTCACTCACACGACTCTGCATGCACAAACCTTTTGTTCCCACTTTTCGGAGGTAGAAAGCTTCTCAGGTACTTCAACCGTGGCAACGGAAACAGTGGATCGGGCACTCCATTTTTAGCTAGGTATACACACTACCAGACCTAGACTTTACGTACGCTGCTGTACAAGTCTTAAGTGCACTTATGTGAGCTCTTGCGTACTCTTACTGGCAACCTGCTGGTCTTTTATGATCGGGGGTGGGTTACTAAGGATTGTCCTCCAGACTACAGTAAAGTAACCAAATGGCCCTCTAACTCACCACATCCCGCCAAAGTCGACATACTGCCATCAGTATGACAACTGGACCAGTACCAAAGACCCACCACTAGTTTATGCACATGCAAGGTTTATCACACCACCCGATCCTCCAGCTCGCAGGACCAACCACTCCCGAACCATTCCGTCTCATACAATGGGACGAGGTTTTCCTTTCTCAAATTCTCTTAATTTAAGTTACTCTTGATGATTACTTAATCGATCATAGCGTTTTAAGGTGAATACTGGACTTCCCGAGGTCTACCCTGTGATTGGCTCACAACGTTACTAGAAGGTATTCTGGGGTGACTTCCTAGACTTTCTTTTCTCAGAATATTTACTTTTATTGGTTCCTACCCATTGCTAAGGTTATTCTCATAGTTGCTCTAAAGTTACTTAAAGATGACTTCAAACTCTTTCCGGCAACACGACAACCTATATGCGGTTCGTGGTACAAACCCTTATGTATTTATCAACGTGTCCAACACTTATCTTTAAATGAACCATGGTCATATTATTCTTCTAAATGTCACCATGACTACCTAAGATGAGAAGACCCCAAACTGAATTCAATTGCTCGCCGCGTGATGTGATTCTAGTTTACTAGTCACTATAGGAATGAAGTCCTCCAATAAGGCTACAACTTATTGGTGCTGCTATTATGAATGACCTATCTATGTGTTCCAAGTTTCATTCAATTTCGATGTGTTCTGGTTAGTCTAAACATTACCTTAAATTTTTGCTATTCCAAGACCAACATTAGAATTGAACTAGATTGATACCTATAATGTGAACTTCACTATAACTTGGCCAAATGCCCTAAAATTTATACCATATGTTCATCATGACCAAATTAAGGAATGGTCAGAAATTCATAATTTTCCTAATTATTTTGTCCATGAATAAAAATTCTGTAAAGATAATGCACATCTCACTTTACACATGAAGTACCAATTTCAGAAGTCAAAATGCTCCCAATATTTTATCAGTGGCATGTAATGGTGAAATATCATGAATGACTGAATTTCCTAATTTTCCATAGCATATGACCATTATTTCAATATTTAAATAATTGGGTCAATTGGTCACATTGCACATTAAGTACCAAGATAACTCATTTAAAAATTCTGGAAAAATTACCATATGTTTATTATGATCTAAAAATAGTCTAGCCAAACTTTTAGAATATTCCAGATAATATTAACCATAAAATTTCACTAATACATAAGTGTGACCAAGGACATTTTTGGTAATTTATAATGTGAATGACTTCCAAAAATCCTATTAAAATTTCTAGAGATCTATTTCAACATAAAGTACCATGTGACAGAAAATTGGATGATTCTCAAGGCAATAGGCTATGTTTATTTCATTTATACATATATGTGACATAATCAATTATAATCAAATGGCTAAGACTATCAACTTCAAAAATTCCAATAAAATTTTTAGAGATATAGCTTACTCTAAATCATCATGTGGCAAAAAATCAGAATTACCCTAAGTCATTTGATCCCTTATGTTTGATTAATACAATTATGTGACATTAATATTATCAACAAAATTCCTAGAATTTTTCATTTCAAAAATCCTAAATTTTCTAGGGATGATACCCCTCATCATAATAGGTGTATTGCCCAAACATCATGGGCATACATCAAGCCATTTGTGATAAATTCACAAAATATCAAAAAGTGCTATATGCACACCACCCTCCCATACATCTCATTCATATGCATGTGGAATATATTGTTCTACAGTGGTCCAAATGACCTCACATTTTTATATGTGACTGTTTATGACCTAACAAACATGTCACCCATGATTTGAGTCATTTTGGATTTATTTAAACATATTTATTTCAATAATATAAAAAACCATATTTCTCATAAAACCTTAAAAAATGTAGCCCCAAAATTCTGATTTTTGGGCAGAGGGTATATCTATAATATATACCCTTATGTACAAAATATTAGGCCTATCAAAGCATATATATGAATTAGATCTACAAAATAGTTACTTTCCTGATAGTTTATAAGGATGTAGTCTTAATCACCTAGAGGGGGGGGGTGAATAAGTCTCTTTGATTTTTAAGATAGTGTCTAGCTGTTTTCTTAGTTAGTGTTTAGTCACACAGAAAGCACACTAGTGTTTATAGAGGTTCCTCAAGACAGGGTGTCTTGAGTAGTCATCTTTTCCCCTTCACCTCTCCAACATTGAGTTAGACAAGGCCAACACCTCCAATCTCAGCTCCAAGAGCATACAACACAGATCCCTCAGGATCTCTTAGGTTTTCCCAAACCCTACCTCAGGCTCAACAACCCTACCTCAAGCACAGCTGCCCTACAAGCTCAAACCTATCAAGAGGTCCTACCTCAGGTCTCCACTAAGACCCTACACTCAAGATGAACTCTCAGATCTACAAGCTCAGGCAAAAGCCCTACAAACTCAGAACATATAATGTTCCTACAGAAAGTGATAAAGATAATGCTTACAACAGAAGACACAATAGATAATCTTTTAGGCCTTGTTCTTCTGTTGCATATTTGAAGCTTGGAAGAGAACAACAACTTCAATCTTGGCTTTCTCTGATCCTCCTCTTCAGTAGATGAGTATGGACAAACTTGATCTTCTTCAATCACACAGGAAGAGCAATTTTTTCTCCTTTTCAGCTTCAGGAAGCAGGGAGAGAAAACTTTTTGGGCTGTCGTCAATGGAACAATAGTATTTTTCTTCTTTAGTGAGTGAGAGTGCTTTTACAAAGCCCTAAATGATTCTTTTATACTCCTCCATACTTCAATAACTATCAGATGTCCTCCTGACACATCATAGAAGTGATTGGAACAACCTATCTTGCTTTATAGTGTGTTGCGCTAAAAGCAAACCTGCCAGAACATTTGAATCTGCCTCAGCGATTGGGCTGAGACAGCTTCCAGTCTCAACGACTACTTCTGACCCGTCCCAGCAGATCCACTGAGATAGACAATTGTCTCAGTGATTTTCCTCTATCTGCAGCTCAGCTGGCCCAGACACCTTCTCAGCGGCTCCTGGCCATGTCTCAGTGGTTCAGCTGAGACAGAGAACTTATCTCAGCGGTTTTGGCAGTAAACCAATGAACTTTCTTTCCATTTTGGAATAAGCTAACCCTACATAGTCATGAGATGAAATAGGGTTTATCAAATACAACTTGTACTTAGCATTGAGTGTGAAGCTTCTTCAAATCAAGGGAACATTGAGGGTAATATTCCCAATAATCTCCCCCTATTTGAAGAAGGCAGAACACCCTCAATGCTAAAGTACATATCAAAATAATTATCTATCATGTATCTTCACTACATGGCATTCATCATAATATACACATGTAAACATCATTATGGCATCAAAGATAATATCATAATAGATAATATTTATGAGAGGCATAGTATCATAGAGTTTATCAATCCAACAATATGATTAGATAATCATGACAATGCATAACATATTAACATGAACAATGACATAGAGTAGAATTAAGCTATGGCTCAGATTAGCTTACAACACAAAGTAATCAATTCAACAATTCATTCATTTGCATTTCAGACTAAGTAATGAGACATTGTTCAATATTCATTTAGAAATTCATAACCCTTAAATAGATTCATTTAAAATTTTCTTTTCTTGGAAGAAGATGAGCACTCAGAAATGTCAGCAGCAACTTCTTTGTTCCCTGCAACAGTGGTGGCAGTGTTCTTTGCATTTGCTGCTTCAATTTCAGCTATCTTCCTCCTATTTTCTTACCTTTTGAAATATAAGAATGGCATAGGAATATACTTTGAAGGCACCCTTATTGGGTTGTCCTTTCTTACCAGATTAACTTTGAATACCCTATCTCTTTTAGTGTTTCTTTCTAAGTGCTTTATCCATTCTTCAGATGGATATACTTTACCATTATCTTTGCAGATTTGACCATGGCTTAGCCAGGCATTTAATATTATTCTTTTGGAGTCTTCACTCCAATTTTCAAAATTTGGATCCTTAGATTGTTCATCCCTTTGCTTGGGCATGAACTCTTCAGTAAGCATTATGTGTTCTCTTTCTCTTCTCTTTTCCAGTCTTGTATTCTGGCCAATTTCTTCCTATTTAGTGAAGTCCCAATCCTCTGCCCTTTGCCTATCCAGGAGGGAAAGGTTTAATGCAAGCCTAGTTCCTTGCAGAACCTTGAGGGCTATCTCAGAATTTGTTACAACATTGTTCTCCTCCCCCTTTCTGGCTTCTTCAAATATTCTTTGACTTATCTCCTGCTGAGCAACAGTTAATGTGCTAGGGATTGTTTGGAAAATGTTTTCCATATCAGCTTTCAGCTCATCCTTGTTCTTCTTAATGCAGCCTTGAGCTCATCTTTGCCTCGCCATTCAACTGTAGAGCAGTGGAGTATACATATTCTTGGATCTGATTTGAGGAATTTTCAATCACCTCATATGTCTTGATGACCTAATTCTTGACATTAGTCATATCATGTTCAAAGATTTGAAGGTTGTTGGGGAAATGATTTCTCTTAACCCCTAGAAATAAGTTGAATATGAATTCTAAGAAAGAAAAACAAGGTTAAGTAAATATGCATCGAATACTATTCGACGCAACGTCGAAATGAAGTCGACGTTTCCTTCAGATTGAGTCGAAGTAACTTTAGGAAGATTACGACGTATGTGTTGTCGACGCTACTCTGATTTCTAGTCGACGCATATGGAGAAGTCGACGCACCTTTGTCGACGCACCTTCCTTATTCTCCTTTCAACGTTCAGCCAAGAAGAACTCGACGTTTACGTCGAGTGGTAATCGACGCACGTCGATTTATATGACAGATTTAAATATGCGCCAGATCTCTTTCCTTCTTTCAGTAGATTTGATTTGTATGGAATAAATGTCAATATTTTATAGCCGTTCTGAATCATTCTTTCCTTATATCTGATTCTTGGCTAATTTGAATAAACTTATTTGGACATTATTTGAAATCAGAATTAGTTCTTTCCTTCTACAGAAATAAATATTATGGAAACATTTTCATCTTTCTATTTCTCTGACTGCTAATTGATTATCCTCCTATAGTATTATTTTGAATTAACAGAACTATAAATAAAGAGGAGGTCGGCAGAAAAAGCAGAACAAGTGATTCACCATTTTACATTTGAAAAAGAGGAAGAACTCCCAAGTATAGAGAGAAAATTGAGAAATTGTTCTGCAGCAATATTCAAGCACTTCTTCTTCTCCTGCTTCTGAAGTCATTCTGCTACAAGTTCTGATAGCTCTCACAAAGAGAGAAAAGCTACAAATCTTCTTCTCTCTATAGAAGAAAGATTTAATTCACTTCTTGTGCTTCCAATCTTCTTGCTAGGAAGAAGATTCATTCTTGTTCATAATTCTTTCTTCTTTCTTATTCTTACTTAAATATTGTAAAAGAGTTTTTAGAATCTCTCTTCAAAAAATTCAGTGTACTGGTTCTAAGAGTCTCCTTGTCAAAAGACTCAGGGTGGTTCTAAGAGTCTCCTTGTCAAAAGACTCAGGGTGGTTCTAAGAGTCTCCTTGTCAAAAGACTCAGGGTGGTTCTAAGAGTCTCCTTATCAAAAGACTCAGTGCAAGATAGTGAATTCCTACCAAGGGGGTAGAAGAGTGGACTACCCAAAGTTTGGGGAACCACTATATTTTCTTGTGTTGTGCTGTGATTTCTTTTCTTGCATTTACTTCATTTGTTTAATTCTTGTTGGTGTGTGGGAAGCTCTAATCTGTGATCATACACACATATATATATATATATTAACTTTGCACAAAATATTTTTAATCTCTATTCACCCCCCCCCCCTCTAGAGAATTCTATTGAGGTTAACTGTGCACTTTCAATTGGTATCAGAGCCAGGTTGATCTAAAAAGGTTAACTCCTTGATCAAAAAGATCCTACCTCTTATTTATATATATATATATATATACTTTTCTAACAATCAATTTTCACATGGCACAAATCAAAGATTATGGTTCCACCAGACCACCAATGTGCAATCTTGAAAAGTTTGCAGTTTGGAAAACAAGAATCAGAATTTATATGAACTCCATTGATGCTGACTTGTTTAATATTACTGTGACAGGTCCCCTAAAGCCCTATAGAAAGGATGCAAGTGGCAATGTCACACAAACACTTGTTCCAAGATCTGAGTGGACAGAAGATGAGAACAAGGCTAGAATATATGATCTAAAGGCCATGAACATACTTGTCTCAACTCTCTCAGATGACATCTTTCAAAGGGTTGTTGACTGTGAATCATCCAAAGAAATTTGGGATGCTCTTACAAAGATGGTGGAAGGAAGTGCTGATGAAAAGAAAGATAAGAAGGCCCTATTGATCTCCCAATATGAGAACTTCCAAAAGAAGAATGAGGAGAGTATCTCTGAGATGTATGACAGATTCAGTCTAATCATCAACCAATTGAAAAACTTGGATAAAGAGATCTCCCTCACTGAGATTAATGACAAATTGCTAATGAGTCTCCCCAGTTCATGGGACTCAAGAATATGGGCAATAAGAGACACAAGAGGACAAAAGGAAATCTCTACAGATGCTCTCTTAGGAAAACTCAAATCCTATAAGCAACTACTAAAAACTAGAGAAGAGAAGAAAAGAAGAGAAAACACTCCAATCTCCTCAAAAGACAGGAACATGGCTTTAAAGGCAACAGAAGAAAGGACTCCTGTCACTGAAGAAGAACTATTCAGTTTCATAGCCAAAAGATTTAAGAAATGGGTCAAGACAGATGGATCAAAAAGTAGGGAGTCAAAACCAAGGTATGACAAAACTCCCACTAAAGAAATTATTTGCTATTCTTGCAGGAAACCTGGACATATTGCCCCAGAATGTCCAGAGAATGCTGAAACAAAGAAAGATCTGAAAAGAAAGGATCTCAAGAAAAAAGGGAAGAAGAAAGAAAGAGGCTTTATTGCAGAAGTCTGGAGTGAAACAGACTCTGAGGACAATTCATCCTCTGAGAGTGACAATGAAGAATCTAGGCAAGAAGACCTATGCTTGATTACCTTTGAAGGCCCCAAGAATGATGATGGTGCTAAATCTTGGAGTGAGACAGGATCAGAAGAAAGCATATCTTCTGAAGATGAAAAAGAAAATAGCCTTATTCTCATAGAGGAATCTGAGGATAAGGATGAGGTAAGCATCTTTGATGAAATAGATTTTCAAAGTGATAAATTCAGAAATGATTTTATGGGAATGTGTCTAGATCAATTAAAAGCTAAACAAGAAATCAATGACCTAAAAGAACAAATTCATATGGTCAAGAACCAAAGAAATAAAAAGGATATAAGCTCAATAGATCATGTATTAAGGGCTAACATAAGCGAGAAGGAAATAGAAAGGGCTAGAATAGAAAATCAGTACCTTAAGGATAAGGTTTCTCAGGCAAAGGCCTTTGAAGAATCAATAAAAATGAGAAGCCAAACTCTTAAAGAAATCACTGAAAAATAAACAATAAGACACAAAAATCTTGGGCTAGGGGATGATCCATCAATCAGCCTAATTCCATCCAACAAGCCTACATGGATGAGCCCTGTAAAATTCACTAAACCCATCCAATCAGCAAACCAAGAAAAAGAATCACAACATAAGAAAGAACACTTCTTCAAGGAAATAAAGGAATTTGATGAAACATCATATTATTCAGCTGATGACTCACAAACTTCATCTGAAGAGACCACTAAACCAAAAGAAACAACATACAAAGGAGTAAAAACAGAAAAAGATAAAATAAAAATTTATGAAGACACAGTCGCGTCGACTTCATATCGACGCATGAATGATAATGCGTCGACTTCTACTCGACGTACCCTCTTAGATGCCTCGACCTCTACTCGACGCTTGAATAAAGATACGTCGACATCCAATCGACGCAACTTCCTCCATGCGTCGATACCAGATCAACGCAATCTAAGGAATGCACCGAATATAAATCGACGCAACTATCAACATGCGTCGAATAGATATTAACGCACAAAAGTTCAGAGCAACTTAAATACCTTTCCTCCAAAAGCCTTTCATCCTAACCCATATTCAGGACCCATTCATCCCAATCATGATTTCTATCCTAATCAACACCTCTATCATGATTTCTATCCAAAACATGGTAACCAAAATTCCCATTTTAACCAAAATTTCTATCCTAACCAAAATAAAAGTTTCTATCCTGATCAACCCTTTTATTCTTCTCTAAACTCAAATTATCATAATAATAAGATAATAAAGTGCCACATATGTAACAAAACTGGCCACCTTGCCAAACAATGCTGGTACAACCAATCAAACTATCTGTAAAAATTAGTCCAAGGCTGACTTAGAACTAGGTAGAGATAAACACCTAGAATTCTTCAGGAAAATTAAAAGTCACGTCGATCTCTAATCAACGCACCGTCGATAACTCAACTCTATAAGTAAAATCGACGCATGCGTCGACTCCACTCGATGCATACGTCGATAGGAAATCTTATCATCCCAAGTCAGACTATATCGACGCACACGACGTAACGTCGACTTCATGAAAACGAGCAGCAATACCAAAATATTTTCGGTCACATCCACGGAAGTACCGAATAAGCCTCGACTTGAGCCCAGTTTCGACGCTTCACCTAACTTAAATAGTCTCTTCAGTTAGAAGCCTTCACTACTCTGCATCTTTCATCCTTCTTCCTCCTCAGACCAGCCGATTTCTTCCTCTCTCTTTCACTAACCTAAAATGGCTCCAAAGACCAACTCAGGCTTCGACATTGACCTTGAGTCCTTCCAAGCAGCCGCAGAAAACTACAAGAGCATCATTGCTCTCTTTACTGAAGCTGGCCTGAACAAACTTATCTCCACAAGAAGTAAGCTCCTAGAAACAGAACTCACAGAGCTGATAACTAATGTTCAAATATCTGAACAAGGAGAAATTCAAGGAACAATCTATGAGACACCTGTCTCAATCTCAGCAGAAAATATTAGGGCCACCTTTGATCTACCATCAGGTATATCCTAATATCATCTTTGTTTAAATGAAATAAGGAAAGAAAAAGAGCCTCTAAAAAGAATGACTAAACAAGTCTTAATTATTTCCCTATTAGGTGATAAATCCATTGAACTCACACCTGATGAAATCAAGCACTTGCTCACCACCATGAATTTCTCACAAGATAGGCCAATCCATCTGAAAAAGATAGACTTTTCTGATGAGTACAGATTGCTGGCAGATATAGTAGGGAAGATACTACTATGCAAGATATCAGCCCATGATGCAGTGCCCAAGCTGCAACTGAACATCATGGGGCCCTTGTGCTGAAGAAGAAGGTGGATTGGGCCAGCTGTCTTCTCAAAATGATAGCTTCCAAATACTCTCACAAGGAAAATGCCTACATGAGAATCATGAGCCAAGTACTCTTCCACTCCTTCCCTGACCTATGTAGGCCAAAAGGAATCCCCATTCCTCCAGGGAAGAGGATGTCAATTGCTCTCTTTTCTAAGTGGACCAGGCAAATCCCTAAGCCTGGTTCCATCCCTGAAAGAACTCCTTCTCCTCTTTCTCCTCCTCCTCCTCAAAGAGACAACCCTTCTCTACCACCATCATCCACTCAAATACTCTCTACTACCCTCACAACTCCTACTCTACCTACATCTTCTCAAACACCTGCTCAAACAGCAGTTTCTCCTCCTATTTTCCCATCTTCTCTACCTCCATTATCACCCATACCTCATGAATCAACTCACTTCTCTCCTCCTCTGTCACCTCTTCCTCCTCCATCACCTCCTCAACTTTCACACCATGAAACATCTTCATCCACTGAGGCTCTCATCACTCAGTGCATCAAATCAGCAGCTGAAAAATTCCAAGTGATGCTGGATGAGCATTGCTCCCAAATTCATTCCTCCATCCTTCACATGCACACCCAAATAGATGGGGTCAGTGCCTCTGTGCAAGGCCTAAAGACCTCTCTCTCTTCCTCTAGAGTGACAAGGTCTTTCTTAACCTCCCTGGCCAAGAAGGTCAAGAAGGGGGAGAATCTAGATGAAGAGCAGCCCTCCAATCCTAAATCTCTCTCTCACAAGTCCCCTCCTTCTTCAAAATCTGACAAAATCCTTGGGAATGAGATAGTACCTGAGCTACACAATGATGAACAAACTATAGAGGTACTTCATATAGCAAGAGAGGCTGCAAGTCAAGTAGTACTATTACAAGGGGAGGCAAGCAGAGAAGAAACTGAAAAGGAAGATATAGCAGTTGGGAAGAAAGATAAAGAAACTACAAATAAGGGGGAGCTGGATACTGATATGAATAAAGCTGGAAATGAAAAAGGACAGCTAGATGCAACTGGAGCTGGAGATGATAGAGAAATAGAAGAAGTAGAAAGATTAAAGGAAGTTCCATCCCAGGGGGAGCAATATGCTCAGGGGGAGCTAGGTGAACTTCCTACAAATGAGAAAGAGAAACCCTCCTCTCCTAAAACAATAGTATTCAAGAGAAAGAGAAAAACCCCTCATACCCCTCCTGAGTAATATTTGAAAACAATACTGATATATCTTACCCTATAGTTGAATACTACTTGGTATGAACATGAAATCTGTTTATATGATTCTAAAAATTTGTTTATATGATCTTTTCTTCTAAATTTCACTTTTGATTGAGTGACATGTTTCTTTTCTATACAAATGATGTGCTGGGTTGATTTTATGCTAATACAATTTCTCTCTAAGTAGGATTAAGACAAATAGGGGGAGATTGTTGGGGAAATGATTTCTCTTAACCCCTAGAAATAAGTTGAATATGAATTCTAAGAAAGAAAAACAAGGTTAAGTAAATATGCGTCGAATACTATTCGACGCAACGTCGAAATGAAGTCGACGTTTCCTTCAGATTGAGTCGAAGTAACTTTAGGAAGATTTCGACGTATGTGTTGTCGACGCTACTCTGATTTCTAGTCGACGCATATGGAGAAGTCGACGCACCTTAGTCGACGCACCTTCCTTATTCTCCTTTCAACGTTCAGCCAAGAAGAACTCGACGTTTACGTCGAGTGGTAATCGACTCACGTCGATTTATATGACAGATTTAAATATGCGCCAGATCTCTTTCCTTCTTTCAGTAGATCTGATTTGTATGGAATAAATGTCAATATTTTATAGCCGTTCTGAATCATTCTTTCCTTATATCTGATTCTTGGCTAATTTGAATAAACTTATTTGGACATTATTTGAAATCAGAATTAGTTCTTTCCTTCTACAGAAATAAATATTATGGAAACATTTTCATCTTTCTATTTCTCTGACTGCTAATTGATTATCCTCCTATAGTATTATTTTGAATTAACAAAACTATAAATAAAGAGGAGGTCGGCAGAAAAAGCAGAACAAGTGATTCACCATTTTACATTTGAAAAAGAGGAAGAATTCCCAAGTATAGAGAGAAAATTGAGAAATTGTTCTGCAGCAATATTCAAGCACTTCTTCTTCTCCTACTTCTGAAGTCATTCTGCTGCAAGTTCTGATAGCTCTCACAAAGAGAGAAAAGCTACAAATCTTCTTCTCTCTATAGAAGAAAGATTTAATTCACTTCTTGTGCTTCCAATCTTCTTGCTAGGAAGAAGATTCATTCTTGTTCTAATTTCTTTCTTCTTTCTTATTCTTACTTAAATATTGTAAAAGAGTTTTTAGAATCTCTCTTCAAAAAATTCAGTGTACTGGTTCTAAGAGTCTCCTTGTCAAAAGACTCAGGGTGGTTCTAAGAGTCTCCTTGTCAAAAGACTCCGGGTGGTTCTAAGAGTCTCCTTGTCAAAAGACTCAGGGTGGTTTTAAGAGTCTCCTTATCAAAAGACTCAGTGCAAGATAGTGAATTCCTACCAAGGGGGTAGAAGAGTGGACTACCCAAAGTTTGGGGAACCACTATATTTTCTTGTGTTGTGCTGTGATTTCTTTTCTTGCATTTACTTCATTTGTTTAATTCTTGTTGGTGTGTGGGAAGCTCTAATCTGTGATCATACACATATATATATTAACTTTGCACAAAATATTTTTAATCTCTATTCACCCCCCTCTAGAGAATTCTATTGAGGTTAACTGTGCACTTTCAAAGGTGTTTGTCCATTGATCTGAGAATGGTATTTTGAGAGACCACTGATTTCTCTACTAGATCAAACCACTTGGTCATTTATTTGTTCAGGATGATAGTGTCTTCCTTAATTTCCTTAACCTCATCCATTACTTCAGACTTTACATTTAGAATGGACCGATCAATGTAAGCTTTAACTGTGGAAGTTGACTGGTCTACATACTCCTTCATAGATGATAGATGAGTCTCTAACATAAGGTGAATATCATTTAGAATGCTTTCATTGGACTTTGAGGAAGTGGAGGTTTGTTGATCATCAATCATTTGTTCTTTGTTTCTTTGTGGAGGACTAAGAGGAAGGACTGATTCATGTGGAGGTATGATCTGCTTTTATGCTGCAGGTAACACCTGTTCTGAATTTTGGACTGGAGCATTCCTTTTGCCTTGATTAGCCTCTAGATCAGCAGCTGATGCTGGATCATCAATGTCATTATTTGCATCACCATTATCATCATTAGAGTAAGTTGGCTCCTCCCCCTCAGATATATCATCTTGATCTGATGAGTCCAGGAATTCTGGGACAAGTATTTGGAGTTAGATGTAATGACTTAGCAATACTAAGGATGGGTTTATTAGTATTACCAAGAACATCATCTTGACTAGCTGATGGATCTTTTGGCTTCTCCCCCTCAGATGGGGCATCAGAATGTCTTGTAGTAGGTAAATCCTAGAGAGCTGGTTCATTATCAGGATTAAGCATAATTCTCTCTTCAAGATTGAAAATAAATCTGTCAATCTGACCTTGCAAATCCTGAGGTGAAGGTACTTTGTTTTCATTAATTTTTTGAACTTCAACCTCATCATTATCATTGATATGAGTAACATCCAGGGATTATGGTTCTTGGTGTTGCTCCCCCTAAGATAGAGCATTCATCTGGGCTTGAGGAGCTATTGTCCATATTAGTTAAGTATCATTAGTGATTAACTAGTTGATTGACTATGGTTAAATAACATTATGAGTAATGTGAAGTTTAAGAATTAATTACCAGGAGTGCTATCTATGTCCAGGTCCTTTGGTCGGACAGTATCAGGGGGTAAGTCATCCTTGTCAGGAATACTGTGTGGTCCAAGATCAGCACCATCATCTTCATTTTTATCTGAGTGATCTGACTCGGAGCTTGATAGGATCATTCTAGGTTTCTTTGCTGATTTGGGTGTCTTTTTCTCCTTTTCTTTTGCCTCAGTGGGCTGGCTCATGGGGAGTACCCTTGTGAACCTGTGTAAGGTCTTGATAACCATCCTTTTGAGATAGTGGAGGTTTGATCCTTTGGATTTGCCAAACTTCTCAGGATAAGTTTGGAGTAGGTACATAGAAAGGATTCTACCCAAATTGGGTGCCTGCAAACATTCCTTGATTCTTTGAAATATGACTTCTCCCCAAGAGGTTTTCCGTTTTAGTATGATCCTAGTCATTAGGTCAAACATATATTGTGAGATTATGTCATGAGACCCAGGTTTGCAAAGAATTGTTTTTCCCATAATGTCTGATAAGAGTTTGCCCCTTTGGTTAAAGAATTTTCTTTTCAATGATCCAGTCTTGGTATCATTGTATTCAGTCCATTTCAAAGCCTTTTTCTTATCTTTCTCAGAGATTTCTTCCTCCTCATTTGGACTGCAGGAAAGAAGTTGTAAGGCTTTCTCTATTTTTGCAGAAGTTATCTTTACTCTTTCTTCTCCTATCTTTGATTTGAGGGATGACTTGGAAGTGGATAACTTAACATTGCCAAACCATTCCAGAACTTCAGTTCTGAGAATGATACTTGGTTCAGAAAGAAGAAACTCCAGACCTTGGTCTTCCAGGAGTTGAATCACTCCCTTGATCACTTCTGGAGCATGGGCAAACCCATTCCTGACTATTTTATATCCCTCCAGAAGGTCCTTAGAACTCTTGGGTGCCATTGTTGCTGTAGAATCAAATACGTTGGGATGGAAGAGAAGATGATTCATCGCGGCGGCTAGGAGGGAAAGGTTGTGTAGCTTTCATTGATTGACAATTGTTTATTCATATGGCTGGTATATGTGTTTTGATTAGCCATAATAATTAGAGTTAAATGAACTTATAATTTTAAGGAGAATTTGGTATGTTGGGGTTGCATTTAGACAAACTGTAATGGGACCAGCCCGTCTCAGCGGAACCACTGTGACAGTGACCTAAACCGTTGGGAAAGAGCACTGTCAACTGCTAGGACAGTTTAGCCATCTCAGCGGCTCAGTTGAGATTTTTCCCAGCTGTCTCAACGGCTCAGCTGAAACAGTCATTTCTGTTTTAGTTGACCTTACTATCTAATCAAGAAACCTTTTGAGATCTAAATGTGTTATGACCTAATCATATCACTAGGAATTGATGTGATAACATTTTTGAATCATAACATAATCAAGCATAATATCATAGATTATTGAAAGAAGGAAACATTTGACACAATTCAATATTTAACATTCCAAGATCAATCTTGAAAGCATTAAATTTTGCATCATCTAATGGCTTTGTAAAAATATCAGCAACTTGATTGTCAGTGGGGACAAATTCAAGAGAAATATCTTTACATTCAACATGTTCTCTTATAAAATGATATCTTATCTCTATGTGCTTGGTCCTGCTATGAGAGACAAGATTCTTAGCAATAGAGATAACACTTGATGCGTCACAATAAAGAGGAGACTCACTTACCTTGAGGTTGTAATCTTCTAACTGATGTTGTATCCACAATAGTTGTGCATAACAACTTCCTGCAACAATATATTCAGACTCAGCTGTGGATATTGTCACACTTGTCTGCTTTTTGCTGCTCCAAGATATCAACCTCCTTCCTAGGAATTGACACGTACCACTTGTGCTTTTCCTGTCTTCTTTGCATCCTGCAAAATCTGCATCTGAAAATCCAGTTAGTTCAAAGTCATTGTTCTTAGGGTACCAAAGGCCAAGATGTAGGCTGTCTTTAAGGTATCTCAAAATCCTCTTTGCAGCTGAATAGTGAGATTCCTTAGGGCATGCTTGGTACCTAGCACAAACACATGTAGCATACATAATGTCTGGTCTACTAGCAGTTATATACAATAGGGATCCAATAATTCACCTATACATGGATTCATCAAAGGCCTTGCCCTTCTCATCCTTATCCAGGGAAATGTTGGACCCCATGAGAGTTTTCATGGTGGAAGCAGATTCCATTCTAAATTTCTTTATAAGCTCCCTAGTGTACTTGGTCTGAGAGATGAATATCCCATCATCAGACTGTTTTGCTTGGAGGCCTAAGAAGTACTTGAGGTCTCCCATACTGCTCATCTCAAACTCCCCCTGCATAAGATTGGCAAACCATTTACAGAGGTTGTCATCAGTAGACCCAAATATTATGTCATCAACATATATTTGGACTAGGAGACACTTGCCCCTTGTTTCCTTAAGAAACAATGTACTATCTATATTTCCCCTCAAGAACTTGTTCTTGATGAGAAAACTATACAATGTCTCATACCAAGTCGTAGGGGCTTTCTTTAGACCATAAAGAGCGTTCCTAAGTAAATATACATGATTAGAGAGGGTTGGATGCACAAAACCTGATGGTTGTTCAACATATACCTCTTCCTTCAAGCCACCATTGAGGAAGGCTGATTTGACATCCATTATATATACTTTGAACCACTTGTGGGCAGCATAGACACAGAATAGCCTAATTGCTTCTAACCTTTCAACATGGGCAAAGGTTTGATCAAAGTCTATTCCCTCTTCTTATCTATAGCCCTTGGCTACAAATCTAGACTTGTTTTTTATGATTACCCCATTTTCATCCAGCTTGTTCCTGTAAATCCATTTGGTGCCAATAATGTTGTGTCCTTGAGGTTTTGGCACCAACTTCCATACCTTGCATCTTTTGAATTGAAGAAGTTCTTCTTGCATTGCTTGAATCCAAAAAGTGTCTTGGTTGGCTTCTTCAAACTTCTTGGGCTCCATTTGTGATAAGAAGCTCAAGAATAGGGCCTCATTATGAGCCCTGCTTCTGGTTAGTACACCTTGGTTCTAATCTCCAATGATTTGGTCTCTTAGATGATCCCTTAGGTATCTTATAGCTGCAGGCAACCTGTCCTCATCTTGCTGTATTTTTTCTACTGGTTTAGCAGTATCTTCAGCACCCTACACCTCTTCATCTTCTGGAATTGCAACATCTATATATGCTTTGCTACTGCTGGGTATGTCTTGCACAAAAATCTTTTCCATGTCCTTTTCATTTCCTGTAAAAAACAGAAGAACTAGACCAGCCCTTATAGATTAGGCCGGGCTCATCAAATACCACATGCATAGACTCTTCTACAACATGAGTTTTCTTGTTATACACTCTTTGAGATCTATTGTGTGAGCTATAGCCAACAAGAACCCCCACATTGCATTTTTCTGCAACCTTTGTTAATTGAGATTTTCCATTGTTTAAAATGTAGCATTTTGAACCGAAGATTCTAAAATATGAAATTATTGGTTGTTTGCCTTTCAGAATCTCATTGGGGGTAATTCCATGAACCTTATTGATGGAAGCTCTATTAAGAACATAACATGTAGTATTGACTGCCTCAGCCCAAAAGTATTCTGGGAGTGAGGAGTCACTAAGCAGTGTTCTTCCAACTTCTATCAAGGTTTTATTCCTCCACTCAGCCACACCATTTTGTTGTGGAGTCCTTGGGGAGGAAAACGCTTGGGTGATACCAAATTCTTGACAAAACCTTGTCATGGATTCAGATTGAAACTCTATGTCATGGTCAACCTAGCCTCGACATGGCTTATAAAGACATTTAAAGTATCTGATTTCTTCTTAAGGAAGAATACCCATCTAT
Organism: Dactylorhiza incarnata; assembly: GCA_033032865.1. Lineage (NCBI taxonomy): Eukaryota > Viridiplantae > Streptophyta > Magnoliopsida > Asparagales > Orchidaceae > Dactylorhiza > Dactylorhiza incarnata. Next base: position 11,914,187 of record JAWHQI010000023.1, on the reverse strand, counting down.
ATTTAGAGTGATCATCATCAATCACCAAAGTATACAACTTCCCACCTAGGCTCTGAATTGGCAAAGGACCAAACAAGTCCAGGTGCAATAGATATTGACATCGTTCAGTGTCTTTGGAGCCAATACTTTTAAAGGTGGCCCTTGTTTGCTTGCCCATTTGCAAGCATGGCAGGGACCACTTTTAATACATTTTAAGTTTGGACTATTCCTAACAAGGTTTTTAGAAAATAGTCTATACATTGTCTTATAGTTAAGGTGGGCAAGTCTCTTGTGCCATTGAACACAAAGTGGCTCACTTTCATTAGCCACAAGATAAACAGAAGATAGGGAATTATTGCATATAATATCTAAACAATAAACATTCTCACTCCTAGTGCCAGAGAGAATGGTCTCTAAGTCATTAAACTTTTTGATCAAGCACTTGTCATTATGTAATTCATGACATAACCTAAATCACATAGTTGACTTATGCTTACAAGGTAGTGTTGCAAACATTCAACATAAGCTACCCTTGTGATTGAAACTATGTCATTGGAGATCATACCATATTCTTTGGTGATTCCTCATTCAGATCTACCAAAGATGACTTTAGGTCCATTCTTCAAAGCTGTGTAGTCCTGTAGAAGACTCCTGGTACCTGTCATGTGCCTTAAGCACCCACTGTCCTAGTACCATATTTGTTTTTTATTGGTACTTGAACTCACCTACAAGAAGGACTTTAGTTACCCTTAGGAGCCCAAATAATTTTGGGTCTTAGGTCCTTGTTAGCATGATAAGATGAACTCACACCTGCTGCACCCTTTGTAGGAAGGCTCTTCTTTGCACTTGGCACATTGGGATTGTGCCAACAATCTATGGCAAAGTGTCCCACCTTACCATAATATCAACATTCATGAATATTGTATCTCCTCTTCTGAACATTTCTTGAGGAGAGAGCACTAATGTGCTTATGTTCAGGAGGGGAGACATCAGCATTTTTCATGTTTCTTTCAGCAATGATTTGGCTGAATGTTAACCTGTGAACAGTCTTGGCACCCTTTGTCTTAATGGCATCAACTTGCTTTGGCTTGGAAGCCACACAAGATTGGATGGCATCAGACACTGTGCAGCAGGATTTGTCTACAGAGTTAGCAGCAGCCAATTTCTTTCCTAGACAAAACTTGGATGGGCTAGCTTCCTTATTCTTGAATGAAGGAATTGAAGTACCAAATACAAATGGTCCAGATTAGACCATTTGAATTTATTCATCGGGAGCCTTCATAACACACATTCCCATGCCCTTTCTTCCACTATGGGAAGGAGTGTTCTCCTTCCTGTAGGAGCTTCCATTCTTCCAGTGACCATACATACTATCATGGTGATACCTGTTAGAAGGAAATAATACCTTTTTAAAGTTTGTATGAGGCTTAGCCTTGTCCATGCTCTTTTCTCCACTCCCTTCTCCTACTTCCATTTTATTGAACCCTAGTCCTCTCCTATTGGTTTGAGAAGAAAACGTGTCAATAATTGGAAGCACAGATTTTGTCTTGGAGAATTGAGCCACTAGGCTCTTTTCTTTCAGAAGCTTCACCTTAAGGTCCTTAATGACCTTGATCTTTAGGGAGATGGTGCTCAATTGAGCAATTGTTATCCCCTTTAGATGGCTTATTTCTCTACACATTTGAGCCACCATGGTGGGTGACTTAGTGCACTCTTTCTTATCCATCTTAAGGGAAGCAATTTATTGGGCTTGCCTCTTGGCCAGCTTCTTGCTCATTTTCAGAGCTTCCAAGAGAGCACCATACTTGTAAATCAATTGATTGATATCTTCCTCAGATTCTGAATCCCTCCCACGAATTGATGAAGGTGCTTCAGATTCTGGGCTTGTCTCATAATTAGAAGAATAGATAGAATGAATCAGTACCTGTTCACTGTCAGAATTGTTCTGATTGGCTTCCTCATCAGTGATGGCCATGAGGCCTAGCTGAACTTTGTCCTCTTCATCCTCCTTAGTATCACTATCTGAATGTGATAGAGGGGCCCTGATTCTAACCTTGGCAGCAAGAAAATCACCATCCCTTTCTATTGCAAACATCCCAATGTAGGCTTCCATATGCCAACGTTTTCTTTGTTGCATATGGGCAACTTCATAGATCCCATCTCCTTCTGCAATCTAGAGGAGGCCATTGGATTTAGTTATAACTACTCCTTTATAGGATCTGGTCAGACAGTTATGTCCTTCTTGACCAACCTCGTTTTGATCCCACTTGATAGTTTATATGGATGTAGTCTTAATCACCTAGAGGGGGGGTGAATAGGTCTCTTTGATTTTTAAGCTAGTGTCTAGCTGTTTTCTTAGTTAGTGTTTAGCAAGAAAGAAATCACACAGAAAGCACACTAGTGTTTATAGAGGTTCCTCAAGATAGGGTGTCTTGAGTACTCCTCTTTCCCCCTTCACCTTTCTAACAATGAGTTAGACAAAGCCAACACCTCCAATCTCAGCTCCAAGAGCATACAACACAGATCCCTAAGGATCTCTCAGGTTTTCTCAAAACCCTATCACAGGCTCAACAGCCCTACCTCAGGCACAACAGCCCTACAAGCTCAGACCTATCAAGAGGTCCTACCTCAGGTCTCCACTAAGACCCTACGCTCAAGCTGAACTCTCAGCTCTACAAGCTCAGGCAAAAGCCCTACATACTCAGAACATATAATGTTCCTACAGAAAGTGATAAAGATAATGCTTACAATAGAAGACACAATAGATAATCTTTTCGGCCTTGTTCTTCTGTTGCAGATTTGAAGCCGGGAAGAGAACAAAAACTTCAATCTTGGCTTTCTCTGATCCTCCTTTTCAGTAGATGAGTATGGACCAACTTGCTCTTCTTCAATCACACAGGAAGAGCAATATTTTCTCTCCTTTTCAGCTTCAGGAAGCAGAGAGAGAAAACTTTCTGGGCTGCCGTCAATGGAACATTAGTCTTTTTCTTCTTCAGTGAGTGAGAGTGCTTTTACAAAGCCCTAAATGATTCTTTTATACTCCTCCAGACTTCAACGGCTATCAGATGTCCTCCTGACACAACATGGAGGTGATTGGAACATCCTATCTTGCTTTACTGCGTGTTGCGCCAAAAGAAAACCCGCCAGAACATTTGAATCTGTCTCAGCGGTTGGGCTGAGACATCTTCCAGTCTCAACGACTACTTCTGACCCGTCCCAGTAGATCCGCTGAGACAGACAGTTGTCTTAGCGGTTTTCCTCTATCTGCAGCTCAGCTAGTCTAGACACCTTCTCAGCGACTCCTGGCGATGTCTCAGTGGTTCAGCTGAGACTGAGAACTTGTCACAGCAATTTTGGCAGTAAACAACTGAACTTTCTTTCCATCTTGGAATAAGCTAACCCCGCATAGTCATGAGATGAAATAGGGTTTATCAAATACAACTTGTACTTAGATTTGAGTGTGATGCTTCTTCAAATCAAAGGAACATTGAGGGCAATATTCCCAACATTCCCCTTTTAGAACACACTTCAGGATAATGTCCCTACAGGAGCTGTAGGCCACCAAACCTGGTGATTCAAAGATCTATGGACAATAGACCACAAGTGCTACAAAAGTTGTCTCAGGTTCTTTTGCCTAAAAGGGCCTATAAGTGGTCTAATTTTGGGGAATAAATATCTGTTAAATATGTGACAAATAAATTTATTTAATACCCTATGGCCTGCGGGTAGCCATCAACCGTAAAAATCAAGGGATGGGATTTCATCTTCCACCTCCAGCCAAGGGACCAGATCGACTCGTCCTGGGCCATATTCCAATCCAAATTCCCGGCCCTCCAACCACCTCCACGGCCGGCCACCACCACCACCACCACCTTCATTAAGGTGGGGGCTATCGATCGGTGGCGAGACGCCCACCGGAGATTACCTCTCCGGCAACCTCGAGAGGGGTGAAAAGCTTGGAAAATTCTCTCCTTTCTCACATGGATCGTGGTTCAATTGAGCCTGATTTCTCTGCATATGGAGCTAGACAGCTAGCATATAGGGAGAGGAGGAGAAATGGACCTCTATTGGAGCTCGGCGATGAGTGTTCCAGCGGCTGGCCATTGTTCTCTCCTTCTCCGACGAGCTTGTTCGATCTGCCAAATCTCCACCAATGGCCATCTTCTTAGTGACTGCCTCGACTCCTTAGGGCTCTCTAAAGATGATAGAACGGTCAAATGAGGAGTGTGATGGCTTTATAGAGAGGATGTAGAGTATAGGCTGTCAGTGTAACTATTGGGAATATTGCCCTCAATGTTCCTTTGATTTAAAGAGGCATCATACTCAATGCTAAGTACATATTGTATTTGATAAACCCTCTTTTGCATAATGTATATGCAGGGTTAGGTTATTCCAAACAAAGGAATAGTTCTGTGGTTTTGCTGTCAAAACGGCTGAGACGCAGCCAGAGCCGCTTAGAAGGAGTCTGCCTCAGCTGAACTGCATTTAGACAGAAACCTCTGAGATGACTAACTGTCTCAGCAGATCCGAAGAGATGAAGACGGCTTAGCCACTAAGACTAAAGCTGTCTCAGCTCAACCAGAGACAGATTCATATTTGAATAAAGGCCTGGAGGGATCTACTTTTGGCGCAAGTGGCTGGAAAGCAAATATAACATTTTCTATTTCTGTCCATGTTGTGACAAGGCACTCCTCAGAGCCGTTGCAGATTGTAGGGAGTATAAAAGAAGATGTTAGGTCACTTTTGAGAGGGTGGAATATAATCTGAAAGAAAGCTACTGTGTTATTGACGGCTTCCACAATTATCTCAGTCTGCTTCCTGCAACAAGCAATCATCTGAGATAAGTTAGTTCTTCCTGATTCAATTTAGAAGAACAAGTAGATCTTTCTTCATCTACAGAAGAAGAAGATCAGATAGAAGCAAGGACTGAATCTACTGACATTCAACCCAGCTTCAAGACAGCACCTGTTGTGCATCAACAACAGAAGACCAGCACTGAAGGATATATCTTTATAGTCCTCTGTTGTAGGCAAACATTATAAACTCTGCAAGAACATTATTATTTTGAGTGTGTAGGGCCGTGAGACTGAGTTTGCGGGGATGTTGAGCCTGAGTGTGTAGGGTTGTTGAGCCTGAGTTTGTAGAGCTGTACTCCCAGCTTGAGTGTAGGATTTCTGAGTAGATCTGAGGTAGGGATTCTTGATAGTCCTGAGGTAGGAATTCAGGAGGATTTCTGAGGTGTAGGAGTTGGAGCACTCTGAGAGGTAGGGATGTTGAGCTTGAGGTATGGATGTTGAGCCTATAGTAGGGTTTGGAGCAAACCTAAGAGATCTTGAGGGATCTATATTGTAAGCTCTTAGAGCTGAGATATGGAGGAGTTTGCCTTGTCCAACTCACTGTTAGAAAGGTGTAGAGGGAAAGTGGACTACCCATAGACACACTGTCTTGGGGAACCACTATAAATAGCAGTGTATTTTCTGTGTTGTGCATTTACTTTATATAATCTCTAACAACAACTAGTTGTAACTAAGAAAATTCAAAGAAACCTATTCACCCCCCCCCCCCCTAGGTGAATTAGACTACTCCAGTTAAACTATCAAGTGGTATCAAAGCAAGGTTGGTCAATAAGGACTGAACAGTCTGACCAGATCCTACAAGGAGTAGTCAAGTCTGAATCCAATGACTGTCATTAGAGGTCACAAGGAGATGGGATCTATGAAGTTGCCCATTTGCAGGATGGAGACTTTTGGCATATGGAAGCAAAGGGTATGGCTGTTCATGGAGGTCTCAGACCCTAGGATATACATAACTATCAAGGAGGGTCCTTTTGTCTTCACAAAGCCCTCCACTATAGATCCAACAAGGCAAGTGGCAAAGTCATATGCTGAAATGACTAAGGATGAGATTGCACTTGCTACCATGGACAAGAGAGCACAAAATATACTAGTAAATGCAATTGATGATTCCACCTTCCAGAACTTAGTGCACTGTGAGACTGCCAAGGACATGTTGGATACACTCATAGTGTATATGGAAGGCACTGAAGAAGTGAGAGATGATAGAAAATCCCTCCTTAATTAGGAATATGAAGCCTTCAGGCAACACAGCCTGTAATGCATATCTGACTGCTATGAAAGGTTCTTTAGAGTGGTAAATGAGCTGAGGACCTATGTAAGGGTCTTCATCATTATGAGATGAATGACAAATTCCTAAGATCTCTAACTAGAGATTGGGATACATAGATCTGTGCCATCATAGAAGTGGCACAGCTGGGTGAGACTCCTCTCCATACACTGTTTGGAAAGCTTCTCTCATATGAGATGCAGCTGTCTGCAAGGAAGGAGGAGGACACATCCACTAGGCCTCATGCAAGGTAGAGAGCTGAGGCTCTCAAAGCTGAAAGCTCTAAGAAGAGCAAAGAAAGAAAGCCTTCTCCACCAAGAAGGGCTGCTGACTCAGAAAATTCCGAGCCCAGCACATCTGACAGCAACTCATCAAATGAGGAGTTTGCTGCCTTCTCAAGGAACTTCAAGAAGTTGATGAGGATGAAGCAGTGGAAGAACAAACCTTCCTCCTCCTCACATCCCAAGAAGGAACACAACAGACCAGAAAGGAACCACCGCAAGGGTGACAACTATGACCCTAAAAATGTTAAACATATTTCAAATAATGTTATATGTTATTGCTGCAATAAACCTGGACATGTCATTGCTATCTGTCCAGTCAAGAGAAAGGAAAGAGGTGATAAGAAGCCTCATCATAATAAGGGAATGAAAGGTGAAAAATCCTTTCTAGTAAAGAAGGAGAAAAACTGGAGTGAATTTGATTCTTCATCCTCAGATTCTGAAAAAGAAGAGGAAGCCTACATTGGGCTATTTGCAGCTGAAGAGGATGAAGATTATCCAGCTGCTAAGGATGGCATCAGGGCCCCTCTGTCACTTTCAGATAGTGACATTGAGGAGGATGAAGATGACAAAGAATGTTATGGCTTAATGGACATGTCTGATGATGAAGAAAATCAGGATCATCCTGATCAGGTATCAACTCCTCTCCTTCTCTCTTCTGATTATGAGTCAGTTCCAGAATCTGAAGCATGCTCATCTAATGATGAAAGTGGTTAAGAATTTGAAGTGGATATCAATCAATTGATTGACAAATATGGTGCTCTGTTGGAAGCTCTAAAAAAGAGCAAGAGGCAAGCCAAGAGGCAAGCTCTAGAGATTGCTTCCCTTCAGCAGGCTAAGCCTGATTGCACTAAGTCATCTACCCAGATGGCTAAGATGAGTAGAGAAATAAGTCAGTTGAAGGGAATTACTATATTCCAATTAAGCACCATTAGACAAAAGAACAAGGTCATCAAGGACCTTGAGGAGAAGCTTCTCAAAGAGAAGTGCTTGGTGGCTCAATTCTCCAAACCCAAATCCATACTGCCCATTATTGACACCTTCTCCTTAAAAACTAATAGGAGAGGGCTAGGTTTCAATAAGGTGGCAGTAGGTGTTGAGAATGGAGGAAAGGGTCAGGCTAAAGCTAAGCTTTATACCACCTTTCAAAAGGTGTTGCTTCCCTCTAACATGAATTACCGGGACAATATGTATGGTCACTGGAAGAATGGAAGTTCATATAGGAAGGAAAATACTCCTTACTATAGCAGAAAAAGGGCATGGGGATGAGTGCTTTGAAATCTCCCCATGAAGAAATTCAAATGGCCCATCCTGGACCATTTGTATTTGGTACTTCAGCCCCTTCATTCAAGGATAAGGAAGCTGGTTCTTCTAAATCCCATTTAGCAAAACATATGGCTGTTGTCAATCCTATAATCAAGTCCAACAACACAGTATCTGATGCCATCAACTCTTATTTAGTTGCCAAGCTAAGACTAGCTGATGTCACTCAGATAAAGTCTACTAAGAAGAACTATAGATAATCAAATAGTCAGGTTATTGCTAATAGGACTAGGAAGAATGCAGCTACCTTCTCCTCTGAACATAAGCATTTTGATGCTTCCACCTCAAAGAATGTTCAGAAAATAAGGTACAACATCCATGAATGTTGGTGTTGTGGTAAAATGGGACACTTTGCCATAGATTGTTGGCACAACACTAATGTGCCTAATGCAAAGAGAAGCTTTCCTGTAAAGGCCGCAACAGGTGCGAGTCAGTCTGTTTATGCAAACAGGAACCTAGGACCCAAAAACAAGTGGGCTCCTAAGGGAAAATGAATTGCATTTTGAAGGATAGTTCAAGTACCAACCTAAGGGAAATATGGTACTTGGACAGTGGCTGGTCAAGGCACATGACAGGAACAAGGAGTCTTCTACATGATTACACTCCTGTGAAGAATGGACCAAAAGTTATCTTTGGAGGTTCTGAAAAAGGAGTCACTAAATGATATGGTATGATCACAAATGACATTGTCACAATAACAAGGGTATCTTATGATGAAGGGTTGCAACATAACCTTGTAAGCATAAGTTAACTATGTGACTTGGGCTATGTCATTGAATTCTATAATGACAAGTGTTTGATCAAAAAGTCAATTGACTTAGAGATCATTCTCTTAGGCACTAGGAGTGAGAATGTTTATTGCTTAGATTTTATTTGTAATAATTCTTTATCTCCTGTATGTCTCGTAGCTAATGAAAGTGAATCCCTTTATTTTCAATGGCATAAGAGACTTGCCCACATTAACAACATGACAATGTATAGACTATTTTCTAAAAATCTTGTTAGGAATAGTCCAAATTTGAAATATTTTAAAAGTGGTCCCTATCATGCATGCCAAATGGACAAGCAAACTAGGGCCACCTTTAAAATTATTGGCTCCAAAGATACAGAAATATGCCTATATCTATTGCATTTAGACTTGTTTGGTCCTTTGCCCATTCAGAGCCTAGGTGGGAAGTTGTATACTTTAGTGATTGCAGATTATCGCTCAAAATATACATGGATATTCTTCCTTAAGCAGAAATCTGGTACTTTAGATATCTTCATAAACTATGTCAAAGCAATCCAGAATGAACTACAATGTACTGTGGTCAAAAATAGAACTGACCATGGTACAGAATTTCAATCTGGGGCCATGACAAAGTTTTGTCAAGAATTTGGTATCAACCAAGATTTTTCCTTCTCAGTGACTCCACAACAAAATGGTGTGGCTGAGAGGAGGAATAGGACCTTGATAGAAGCTTGGAGAACATTGCTTAGTGACTCCTCACTCCCAGAATATTTCTTGGCTGAAGCAGTCAATACTGCTTATTATGTTCTCAAAAGAGCTTCCATCAATAAGGCCCATGCAATAACCCCCTATGAGATTCTAAAAGGCAAACAACCAACAATTTCATACTTTAGAGTCTTTGGTTGCAAATGCTATATTTTGAATAATGAAAAATCCCAACTAACTAAGTTTGATGAAAAATGCAATGTTGGGGTTCTTGTTGGATATAGCTCACGTAGTAGAGCCTATAGAGTATTCAACAGGAAGACTCATGTTGTAGAAGAGTCTATGCATGTTGTCTTTGATGAAACCAACCTACATTATAAGGGCCGGTCCAATTCTCCTATTTTGACAGGTAATGAGAAGAAGATGCAAGAAATGTCTATCCAAGATGTTGGGAAAAACTCCTAGGGTTTAACTTAACAAATTATCTAAAAGTGATTTTAACTCTTAGGTTTTATTACCCAGTGTATAGTGAGGGTAATTTGGTCATTAGATCTCTTAGGATATCACACAGAACTTGGAGTGTACAGACCAGAGCAAGACAAGCACAAATTTGGTTGAGTTAACAATTGCGTCGAATGGTATTCGACGCAACTTCGACTTCATGTCGACGTAACTTAGACTAGAAGTCCAAGCAACTCAACCTCTCTGTCAAAGCAGATCAAGTCGACGCTACATCGAAAAGATATCGACGTATATATGGGAGGATGTCGAATCCGCCTTTAAAGTCAACGCAGTTGTGACTTCAACTCAACGCAGAAGGAAGAATTCGTCGAAGCCATCTGAAGTCGACGAACCGACGACTACAATTCGATGTAGATGATAAGGTTTAGAGACAAGCCTTCAACTCGATGGCTACGTTGATATGTAATCGACGTACCATCGATATCTGAGTTCAACCAGAGCTTGAAGGAATTCGAAGCGACTTTTACAAGAACTCGAAGGTGCGTCGATAAGAGAGAAAGAGAAATCGACGCAACGTCGAATACAGTCTGAAAAGGAAACCTTTTCAGCTGTCATTTTGGAACTCTCTCTCAAGGCCCATAGTACTGAAGACCATTCTACAATGGCTCATTTATTGCCTAGAATAGAAAGGAGCAATAAAGAAGTCAACAAAAGCTTTCTTGGAAAGGAATCTCTTACTACTCTAGTTAGTAGATTATAGGCACAAATTCTCCTCTGGATGGTTCTATTAGATTGGGTAAGATGATGGTATCACTTAATGAATGTAGTAGGAATATCAAAGTATAAGCCTTGAGCACATACTCTTGCAATAAACTCTTCCCTGAATCACTTGGGTATTCACATACCTCAACCAAGTCTATACCTGAGGTCGACACTTAGAGTAGGATGCGCCACAAAATATGTTGGTAGGTCAAAATAAGGTGGTGTCCTATTTAGGTTGGCACTCGTTCTAAGGATTAGTGGACATACTTAGAGTGAATCCCATATGGGCACACCACAGCTTCCGCTGCCTCAGTTTGTCCTCAAACTGAATGACCGAGCACGGGTGGTGTCATGGGTTAATGGACTTCTTTATCTCAGGATCGTTGCGCTTTGATACCATTTGTAAGACCCCCATCCCGGAACACAAAACACGCCCTAGGGAAGTCTTATGCCCAGAACAGCCGCCTTGTGGTAGCGTCAGCACACGGGCTAACCTATACCACAAGACGTCTATTCTGCCGGCTATTACCAATATCATTTGCCAACCGATCAATAAATTGAATATTTTCAAGAGTCCATAATTCACAAGTATAAATGTCCACAAAATATATAAATGACAGGAAGCAAAAAGAGCTCCCAAATATACAATAATAAGGTATAGCGGAAGTCTACAACAAGAACTACAATCCCTCACAACCGTATCAGAAGGTGTTGTTGCAAAAGCTGCAACATGTCTCCAAGTCCTATCACTCTGATCTGTCCGGTACTGCTCCAGCTGGGTGTGCTCCTAAAAAAATAGTGGTGTAAAAACCGTTAGTCATAAAGACTAAGTGGCTTCACATTCTCTCACCCCGGCGACTCTTAGGCACCGTGTGGATGGAAAGAAAGAAAAGCTGCAATATAACAGTAAGAACAATATGCAGGTGACAAGGAGGTACTACTAACCTAGCAGTTATATATCAACAACTAACAACATGTATATATATACATCAAGCACCTTTCTAGCAAATCTATTATAATAATTAAAGGGGCTACTAAGTATATATATAAACGAGCGTCAAAGCGAGTATACACACGCGGTTATAAAAGAGTCTAAGCAACTGGGAGAGTAAACTAGAGTAGTTATAAAGTGAACTAGATCAAGTAAAGAAACAACTAGAGCAGCTATGGAAGTAACCTCAACTTATGTGTGTACACACAAACACATAAGCTAAGGGATCTGACAAGAAGTAAACTCATCGTATAAAAGAGCCCATAATAATTTATACGATGAGGTCTCTGTTTTATGCAAGTATGTTATGCCATGATGTGCAATGCAATGATGCAACTCACGCACATGGCTCTGTATGTATAGACCTTTTGTAGTTCCCTCTGTTCGAGTGTGTCAACTCAGGTACCCAGTTGAGGCAAACAGGGCAGTGGACCAGGCTGTCCACTTCTAGGATTGTGTAACGCCACCCAACCTAGACCTTTGTACGCCCCTAAGAACACACTGGGTATCCGCATACTATCTGGTAAGCACCACCTCTATCCCTCTATTCGAGTCTCCGCTCAGGTACCCAGTTGAGGCAACAGGGCAGTGGACCGGGCTGTCCACTTCTAGGCTTGTGTAACACCACCCAACCTAGACCTTTGTACGCCCCTAAGAACACACAGGGTATCCGCGTACTATCTGGTACAACAATGCTTCTAAGTGAAACACCAAACTCTTGGCTCGGAGGACTCGACCAGTCCTCCTTATATAACATGGAACCTACCTTTTGCAGGACAACCCCAGTCCTCCCAATTGAATCTCGAGTCTACCGCTCGCAGGACTAACCCTTGCTCTTAAGCAAGCAAGGGCTCCAAACCGAGTCCCTTCCCACATTAACTTAGGATGTCGACCCATCCCAATCACTAAACCAAGCCCTCAATGCTACCCGTAGGGAGTTAGCATACTCTTAGCAGTGAGACACACAAGTCCTGAGATTTCACTTCCTACGAACCTAACCTAAGGACTACTTGAGCACAATATCATGTCCTCAAACTAAAGATTAATGGCTAAGCTCGACTTTTAGTCAAGGGTTATTTCTCATCCAACTCTGTTAGATTCAACATATAGATTTAAATGCTAATTCATTCTACGCCATCAATCGTTCATCACATCCAAACACTTGGGTAAAAAGAGTGGTTTTATAATGTAGTTATTCATCTAACGACAGTATGATCCCCAGGTGCATATCCCGACATCGTATAAATATATTCCTCTACATTAGTGGCAACTCATATGTCTTATAAGTCAGCATTAGTTGACTGGTATGAGTGTATAAAAAGCTGATCATAACATTGATATTTACAAGTCCCATATCATGGAAGAATCAACCATGAAGTAGACGGTTAAATATTCTATTTCTACGAGTACAGTCAAGTCGTGTCTTACCATCATGAAAACATGCACAAACGAGCTCCAATTAGCCAATTTTAGGTTCATTACATAATTTGCCCCAACATTTAGGTCATTCACCTCCAATGTTATATTAGAATCATAATAATAACTTTTACATATAATATAATTAGGAGCATTATTCAAATCACAACTTGCTTAAGGTTTCATGCACACATTTACTGTCCTAGAGCGTCATCAAACAAGTGATTAATCGAGTGGCTATATCAAACCCAAGACTTCTAAAATTTCTACTATATGTCATGGTTAGCATCTTGAGCGTGTACACCAAATCTCAGTTCATTCGGAATAATCATGATAACTTTTTACGGCACAATAATTTTATAACATAATATTGACAAATCACAGTAAGCCCATATCCGAAAATTATGAAATTCAAGAGGGGTGTCCACATTGTCATCAAACATTTAACTACCAATTTCCAAACAGCTTCCGATAAACAAAACAAGGTAAATCACCAAAATACTATGAATTCATATGCCTACCTCGCCGCGCGCTAAACATATTATTTACCAAATAACTAATGTAAACTACACGGCTCTAAGTGCTGATCGAACAATGTCCGGTCATCTCCTTCCTCCAGCCTGGGGCTGTTATTTTCCCGACCTGGAGTCTAATAAAACTCCCACATCAGCCACCTTATTTCCTATCCGACCAACCAACACCTCCGCCCCTTTCTTGTATATGAGGTGCATCGATGGGCGGCGAATCGGTGACCGGAGGTGACCGGAATAAATAAACAGATTTCAGTCATCCCTCCAATACTTGCTCTCAAATCAACTCAATTGAGTTCGACATCTCGCCTAATTTGATCTAAGAAAACTAACGCCAAGGGAGAGGGGAGGAAGCTCACAGAGTATCCATGTATGCTACCCATTAGCCGCGTATGCGACATTTGCGCGTCGCTCCCAGTCATGGTCGGATCTCGCTGATCCGGACCTCGTCGAACGTTGCTGAAGGCCTTGTTGAGTGGCTGTTTTGGCTTTCGGACGTGAAGCTCGGCAGTTTGCCGGATCTGAAATGGAGAAGCTCGGCAAGGTGGTTTCGGCCTTTGTTTGGTCTCCGAAAAAATGGGAGGAAGGAGTTTCGGCCTCCTGGATTAACAACTCACCGGAGAAGAAGTGATTGTCGGGAAGGAGGTGTTCAGTTGGCGGTCAGCCTTGCTGGAGGAAGTTGCTGGCCAAGGGTCGGAGATGGTGGTCGAGCTTGAGGTGGTCGGCCATGGAGAAAAGCTTGTCGGAGTAGTGATAGAATAAGGACCTTGCCGGAGCTTGGAGAGAAGGAGGTCTCGGCCATGGAGATGGGTCTTGGAGCTGATGTAGAGGGGCGGTCGGGCTTGAGGTGGTCGGCCATGGAGCTTGTCGAAGGAGGGGCTGCATGCTGCCAAATCTTGGGTGGGAGAGATGTCGCCGGAGAGGGAGGAGATTGATGGAGAGAAAGCTCACCGGAGTTGAGAGCTTGGAGGGGATCTGGATCGGCAAGGGGGGAGGTGTTGACGGTGCAGGAGGAGATCGGGTATTTGCTGTAAGTTTTCTAACCTAGATTTTAGTATATATACATATTTATATTTATATAAATATCATAATAATAATGATAATAATAATAATAATTGAAATGTTATTATTAAGATAGTATAAACACATGTACAACGACCTAGAGGACTCGGAATTTATCTCAGAAAGGCTCGTTACGATCGTCTCGCTGACACGCACCCACTGAAACAATCTGAGATCAATTTCGAGTTCGTTTGCTCATTTTACGCTCTCCGGAGCGTTTACGGCCTAATTTACGTAAATGTCAAAAACCTTTCAAACGACGTCGGAATCGCAAACAGATAAATTCGTTGAACTCGTACTATTGTGACGAGTCTAACAAGACTGAATGTGGTCGATTGCGAGGTCGTTTGGTCAATTTCACCATTTTGGATAAATATGCTATTCGCAGACCACATTATAATTTCGCCGATTCTCATCCGAATCAAGCGCGGGCAGTTTCGTTGAACTCGTATAGGCTTCACGAGTCTAACAAAACTAACTAAGTCTGATTATAAGGTCATTTGCACCATAATCATATTTGAGGCGTCGCATAGTTAGAGGCGACTGATTATGGCCAACTTCATATATACGCTATTTGAACACCATGTCATTTGAGATAACGTACGCACTATAATTCCTTCAAGGCGGCACGCTTCCTTCGAGTTCTATTGCTCAAATTATGCTCTCCGGATGGCTCGGATCCTGATACAGCAAGCATCGGGACAAAGAAAAGAAATGGTACTCGCCGCATTCGTCGAGTGCACTTCACCGGCTCAGGTGCAAGCCTGGCCCTCAGTACACCCCGAGCCTGAGTCAACACGCTTGACTCAAAAACGCGCACAAGGGGTCTAGCTCGAATCGGGATGTTACAGACTGCACTGTTAGGATAGAAATAATTATAAATATCTATTCACCCCCTCTAGAGGATTCTCAGAGGCACACTGTGCACTTTCAATTGGTGGTATCAGAAGGAGGTTGATCATTAAAAGGTTAACACCTTGATCAAAAAGACCTCCTACACTTATTTCTTTACTATAAAAATATTTTATAAAGAAAATGAGCTCTAAGGATTATGCCTCAACAAGACCTCCAGTGTGTAACTTGAACAAGTTTACACTCTGGAAGGCCAGAATAAAACTTTACATGAATTCTATTGATGAAGACATCTTTGATGTCTTTATTTCAGGTCCGCCAACTCCATACAAGAAAGATGCCAGTGTGACTTCAACTCAGGAACCTGTGGCCAGGGCAGAGTGGACTGAAATAGAGAAGAAGCAGAAGGCATGTGATGCCAAAACTATGAATATTCTGGTCTCCACAATGTCAGATGACATTTTCCAGAAAGTTGATGATTGTCAATCAGCTAAAGAAATCTGGGAGTCATTTTCCAGACATGTAGAAGGAAGTGCTGATGAAATAAAGGACAAGAAGTCCCTTCTCATATCCCAGTATGAGAACTTTCAGAAGAAAGCTGAAGAAATAGTTGCTGATATGTATGACAGATTCAGCATTATCATTAATGAACTCAGAAGCTTGGACAAGGAAATGTCCTTGACTGAAATTAATGATAAAATCCTCATGTGCTTCCCTAGGTCATGGGATTATAAAAGAGAAGAAGTGCTAAAGAAATTTCTCTAATCAAAAAATCATAAAATATTTCTTAAAACTAAATCACCAAAACAAAAATAGATTTAGCAAACCATGATAAAATAAAAGATTAGCAAATTTAAAACAAAAAAATAAATGCTTATAAATAAACTCATAAAAAATAATTTTGGAATAACAAATACCAAAGTAAGGGGTTATTATATTTTGGGGATTTTTCTAAGTTTTCTTCAATTTTTTTTGAAGTTTTTGATATTATCTT
This sequence comes from Dactylorhiza incarnata, assembly GCA_033032865.1. NCBI lineage: Eukaryota > Viridiplantae > Streptophyta > Magnoliopsida > Asparagales > Orchidaceae > Dactylorhiza > Dactylorhiza incarnata. The sequence continues at coordinate 11,897,977 of JAWHQI010000023.1, read as the reverse complement.
TTTTTTTTGATATTATCTTTTTTATACGAAATATAAAAAATGCTAACATAAACTAAAAAGCCTTAAATTTTTTGTTAATTCTTGGACTTCCCAAGGTATACCCTGTGAAGGGTTCTCACCGGTACTAGGAGGTGTGTTAGGATGATAGCCTAAACATCCCTTTCTAAGAAATTAATTTTCTATTTTTATTTATATTTTTTTGAAGATTTTGGGTTTTCTAATTTTTTTTTGAAAAAGCTAATTTTTCTTTTTTAAGACAACAAAATAGGAAATAGACAATGTACAAAAAGAAAATAATTATGTACAAACAAAATATTTTTGGAATTTTGGGATTTTTAAAATTTTTTAAAATTTTTCTACGATTTTATAATTTAAAAGAAAGGGAAAATACACCCCCCATACTTAAAATTCAACATTATCCCCAATGTTGAAAGCTAAGCATGAAGGAGAAAAATAAAATACAAGCACATGATTATGAAAGAAAAGGAACAAGGATGGGAGAAATAAGCACGTCCCTGATTTGGAGATGGACGACTACCACGATCACCTGTAAATTTATTTTTAAAACAATAAAATAAAAACACAAAAAAGAAAAAGAACTAAAATAATAAAGTTACTTATTAAAAAAATTTGAATTTTGATAAAAGTAAGATAAAAGTAATTGTGCTTTTTATTTTCAAAATAAGGACAAAATATCCCCGGCAACGGCGCCAAAAACTTAATATAAAAATATTTGATTTAAGATTTATGAATTTAAGAGATTTGTTGTTGATGTTCTTCAATTATATATCCGATGAAGGCAAGCGTACCTTATCGTTTATAGTATAGGATATTAAAGAAAAATATCAAGGTCGTATTAAATACGGGTCTGTCGAGTACTTCTACTTTGAGAAAATAAACTATTATTTTATCAGAGAAAACAGAGAAAAGAAGTAATTAAAACAAATTAAAAAGAGAACAAAAATAAAATAAAGAAAACAAAACTTGATTAGAACTCGCCTTGAAATGAAAATAAAAAGATAAATATTAACATTCCAAACTATTCCTTGACCATGGAGATTCCTAGCTTATGAACGCACCTCTCTCGCGGAATACACCCACCTGAGATTAAGTTGATCGACCAGAATCTCATCCTATAACCGAAACACCTAATACTCGCTTTAACGAGGTGAATCCCACTATAGGATTTGACTTCTGTCCAGAAAATTTACATCATTCTCTCTCGAGGGATGCGTGCAACTCTTTTTATTCGCGAGTGATCGATTTGTATGCACGAGCCTCTCAGCTAACTAGAATACGAAAACAAATACTGAAATTCATAACCGGCGTATGAACTCGATATCATTATTTATCGAGAATAAATCGAAGGAGAGGAGAAACGATAGTAAGGAAAAAAGATAATTTCGCAACAAAGCTTGTAAAAATAAAAACAACTAAATATTTACAAAAGGAAAAAAATTAAGAAAGAGAGATAAGGAGGAAACAAGAGATTTTGCATAAATAAAAAAGAGCTTAAAATTTCATTACATAAAAAGAGATTACATAAATTGAAAACTAAGTTACATTGTATGGAAATAAACCTAAACTATCTTGCCTGAAATAAAGAAGAACATGACATTAAAAGAAAACTAGAAAAAAATACATTAATTAAAAACTAAACCTAAAAATTAAAATGCAGAAAAACTATACAAGAAGAGCCCAAATGGGCAGGGGGAGGAGGAGGAATTGCTGGAAATGGACTTCTGAATTTATAGGAGAAAATTTGAGGTTACACACCCTCGGTCATGGGCGTGACCAAGGGCGTGTAATAATTGTTCTGCAACTGGGACAGCGACGTGGGAGATTGCGTGACGGCGCGGCAAAAAGGAGGACATGTCACGGTCGTGACATTTGGGTCACAGGCGTGTACTTGGACAGCTTCAATTAATGCAGCGTGGGCTTAACTGCGGCGCGGCGGGGAGCAGAGATCATGCGTGAAAGTCACGGCCGTGACATATGGATCACGGGCGTGACTTATGTTGACTTCTCGACGGCATCTCCATGTCTCGATGGCAGCTTTCTGGGAAGATTCTATGTTTATACACCCTTGGTCACGGGCGTAACTTTGGGTCACAGGCGTGACCGAGGGCATGACTTATTGTGGACTAGCTCAAATGCGTGGCAAAATCTATGGAGTGATCTTATGATTACACGCCCTTAGTCACGGGCATGACCTTAGGCGTGTAATGCAAATTTTGAGCAAAAACTCCAGAAAAACTGCAAAACAAAAATACAACTATATTTAGAACGGAAATTATAAAAGAAGTGATTTTTAACTAAAAGATAAATAATACTTACAATTTTATATTAAACGTAACCTAAATATTATAATTAAAATACACCTAAATCCTACTCATCAAGTATAGGTCGATTTTGGGAAATTGGGCCAATTACCAAAAAGCCCCAATTTGACCTAAATGTACTAATCCCCTCAATTGACCTCCAATTGGCCCAAATGTTGTCCAATTGGTCACACAAAACCCTATATGACCATTAGGATATACTAATGGGGCAATATTGACCCATTGGGGTGGACCAATTTTGGGAAATTGGGCCAATTACCAAAAAGTGCCAATTTGGTCTAAATGAACAAAGTCCCTCAATTGACCTTCAATTGAATCAATGTGATCAAATTGATCATCCCTAACACTCCAAGATCACTTAGGGAGTATAATGGGTCCACATTGGACCCTTGGGACAAGCCAATTTTGGGAAATTGTGCAAAATTACTAAATTGCCCCAAATTAAAATTTATGCCCTTTATGGTTCAATTGGCCCTTATTTGGCCAAGTTGACCTAGCACAACCCTTACTAAACCCTAAGGGGAGTATATGAGACTTAAGTGAACCAAGGTGCACATTCAATTTTGGAGGATTAGGGCAAAATCACCAAAATGCCCAAATTGCCCCTATAAGCAATTTTGTGCAATTAAGCCCCATATGACCCCACCATGACTCAATTCCTCTTGGAGTAGGTCCATAGGGTATAAGTCAACGATGTGGGTCAGTCACATTGGATGGGGTGAGCTTGTGTCAAGCCCAAACCGAAAAGCCCCAATTTGGCCTACTAGGATCAAGTGAGCCCAAACTCAAATTAATTGGACTTAACCCAATCCCATGACCCAAATAGCCAGCCCTCGTGATGATTAATCCCTATGCCCTCTGAAATTTCGAGATTATAGGAGTTAATTCAAGAAATTTGAATTAAAAATGGGGAAGAAGACAAAGGGGACAATGGAGGAGGAGAATAAGGAATGGGTGCCAAATGGCACCCCACTTCCCTTCCCTAAGCTCTCCTTTGAGCTGGGGGATTAAATTCCTTTAGTTTGGGAAAGAGGGAAGGGCATGGGATTGGCCAAAATGAGCATCCAAGAGCTGGCTGAGAGCTCAATAATGGCTTGAGGCCAAATACTCCCCCTCCCCCTCATTTCTCCATTCCACCATCTTCAGAACTCTCCAAGCAATCGAGCCCCCCCCCCCCCCCCCCCCCCCACCCCACCCCAGCAAGTGATTTCAAGTTCAGCAGCATAGGAAGCCATGGCTCCTAGGAGACTAGGATCGGCAATGGAGAATCTGGAAACCACCACCCCTGCAGCTCGAGCTCAGGCAAGATCCTCCTCGTCTCCTCCTGTGCTAGTTATCTGCATCTTCCATTCTTGAATTAAGCTGTGAATTGGTGTTGTCACCATTTTTATTCTCCATGTTCCTGGCTGAGAAAATGAAAGGTACAGGAGACCACCTCCGGCCACCCCAGGCCAATCGGACACCGCCAGTCAACAGCCAAATGTCGGCTACTGCTGATGGCTTGGGCGTTTTGTCGGAAATGGTTGGAGGCCGCCGGAATCAACGGCCAAAGTTGGCCTACGAGGAGGCCATCTGGGCCCTTGGCTGGCAGAGGATGATGAGACCCAGCCGTTAGATCTAGGGAAAATGTTTATTCGCAGGCCCTATATGATATATATATATATAGGATTTTTGTCCCATAAAATGCAGGAACTTTGGGAATTTATTTGGGACCCTTAGAGACCCCAATGGAAAATGACCCCTAAATGAAAATTTTAGCTGATGATCTTAATTAAAAGTAGGAATTTGTTTGGGGTCATTTGGAGCAATGTAGCTCCATATTTACCCATTTTGGCGTAGGGTGTTCACTTTGAGCCCTAGACACTATTTTGGGTGCCCACATCATTTAGTTTGTCCAAATGATCTGAAAATTGGAGCATGCATGATTCATGCCCTAAAGTACCCTCTTCCAGAAATTGGAAATTTTTTGAATTAATTTTTATAAGATTTTGTACAACATTTTTTTTCTTGTATAGCCTAGATCTAAGGTTAAAATGGTCGAAATCCACTCATTTTTTCTCTGGATTATAGATCAGGACAAATATAGTCTACGGTAGAAATTTCAAGCCTTTTGGACTAGTGCATGTTGGGCTAACCCACTTGCATGTTGCGTCAAGATTAAGGGTGGGGTGCATATAGCCCAAATGGGTATTCTGGAGCCCTGGCTCTTTTTACTTGGTGTTAGTCTCTGAAAATTTAGCCACACCTCTATGATGATATAATACATCACCTAACCAAAAATTGGAATTTTTGGTGCAAATGTTTCTAAGGTTTTTTGTAGGAATACAATAAATCATGCATGGTGTATAATGTTTGGGTATTTTGACTCAAATCACTCCAAATCACTTTTGAGAGGTTGGCTGTGTATATTAGTCATTGGTAAAAATTAAGACTCAACTGGATCCTTGCACATGAGTAGATCCATGGTTAAATGAGTCATAGGAAACCTTCATTTTTTGTCACACTAAATGTTGATTTCTGCCCTAGTGAAATAGATATTTTGTACAATAATTTTGAGGCTCTCAGAGGCCTTAAAATGAAAAGTAGGCAGAGACAACTTTTGTAGGCCTTTGTGTCTCCAATCTGTAGAAAGTAAGATCACACCATTTGGAGCCATACAACTCTCAGTAGGGCAGATTTAGTAAGGCTGGTCTAGTGAAGGGCAAACCTTAAAATGTGAATAACTTCTATTTAGTAATTGATATGAGGTTGAAAATTTAACCATGTGTGAATGTACCCTACTACTATGAGCCCAAAAATCAGCACATTTTTCTAAGGTTTTAGTAGAAACTTAATAAATCACATACGGTGTATAATATGGGTGATTTGTGCTCAAATCACTCCAAATCTCCTTTGGGAGGTTGGTCATGTACATAATAGGTTCTAGTTAAAATTTGAGGTCATTTGGACCTCTGCATGTCAGTTATTTCACATGCAAGTGCAAGGGAATTGGGGTGCAGATAACATGACCATGGAACATAGAGTTTACATGAGAGTTTAAGTGTTTTCCCTTGGTCAACCTTCATGAAATTTAAACCATGCACTTAGGATCATAATACAATACTCTATAGTGAAAATCATCAACATTTGGGTTAGTTTCCCTAAGGAAGTTGACTTCACATGATTTGGTCACATAGACCCCAAGTGAGTAAATATAGGGTCAAAGCTTTCTGAAATAATGTGAAATTTTGTACATAGACTTTTTGTACCAGTAGGAAGATCTGAGAATTTTGCTAGATTTAATCATTGAGTATATGATATGTTTCCTTCACAAAGTACAATTTGAGTTTATAACTTGAGAAATTCATAACAGGAAATATACTTGCTGAATGGTTATAGACTTTTGTGTATAGACTTTTCATAGCAGTAGGAAACTATCATCAAGTATATGTTATGCTTCCTTCACAAAGTACAATTTGGTTTTATAACTTGAAGAAATTCATAACAGGAAATATACTTGCTGAATTGTTATAGAATTTTGTGTATAGACTTTTCCTATCAGTAGGAAGCTATGACAATATTGCTAGATTTAATCATCGAGTATATGACATGCTTACTTCATAAAGTACAATTTGAGTTTATAACTTGGGAAATTCAAAACAGGAAATATATTTGCTGAATTGTCATAGAATTTTGTACATAGACTTTTCATATCATTAGGAAACTCTGAGAATTTTGTTAGAATTAATCATCAAGTATATGATATGCTTCTTTCACAAAGTACAATTTGAGTTTATAACTTGAGAAATTCATAACAGGAAATATACTTGCTGAATTGTTATAGAATTTTGTATATAGACTTTTCATATTAGTATGAAGTGTTGGATCTTACGGCGCCCTTAGAGGGGGGGTGAATAAGGGAATAAAATTCTTTTTATAATTTTTAAGATAATTACTAAGTTGTTTTTGATAAATAGGAAATAAGATGACAATTTAGTAATAACAATTTTGCAATAATGAAATTTTACGCCAATTGAGAGAAATCAAATAAACACAAATATAATCATGATTGCATTATATAAAAAGGGTGTTTACAAAATTTGATTTCAATATCGCTAGAAATCGGAGGCGTATAAAAGTAAATTTCTTTTCCTTTTCTATACCGACTTGTATCCCCACAAATCGGTTGGCTTTAGCCTATCCTTCCTCGGATAAAGCCTCAAGCCGCTCTAGCCAACCCAAACTCGGATATGGCCTCGAGCACCCCCTAGATCTAATCCCCTAGACCTAGTCGCCAACTCACGTGGCGAATTCCCCCTAAGTCGTGCAAGGACCTAGTCGCCAAAAACAAGGCGATTTCACTACAAGATACAAATAAAGAAGTGAAGTAAATAACAAGCAAACTCCCTCTTAAGATTTCTGGAGATGAGGATGAAGGATCGCTGAAGCACGAGCGAGGTCGAAGCGATCATTCTTCGGATGCAGCGTGATGGCTTCCTTCTCCAGATTTTCTTCTTTGGCTTTGAGTGCGAGATGATGTTTCGGCAGAGTAACAGCACGAGAGTTTGAGCACAAGTAATGTCTCTGGAAGTTCTGACCCAAAATGAGAGAGAACACATCATTTTATAAATCTTGGAGCTAGCGCCTGCGGTAGCTGATAACGCCTGTGGTAGCGTTCGTGTGGAGCGGTTGCAAAACCATCGGTGGCATGGCGTTGTGCACGATCTTGAGCCAGCGCCTGTGGTATCGCTAGCGCTGGCGGTAGCGTTAAGGAACCGCTGAGACGGAACCGCTGAGACAAAACTGCTGAGATGATCTTGAGCTAGCGCATAGCGTTAGCGCTAGCGGTAGCGCTAGCGCCTGCGTTAACCTCTAGCGCTGGCGGAAGTGCTCCATTCAGAAAGTTTGATTCCATGCAGCCTTCTACCTGTGGAGTATTGCACCTATAGTTTCTGCACACTATAAACACACTACAAGTAATATCAAATACAATATGGGATTTGTTATTCTCAAACAAAGGGATGTGACACACATGTCCAACAATCTCCCCCTTTTGATAATAACAAATACTCTAAGCAAGAAATCAACAATAGTGTTTATAGATAAGATAAGCAAGATAAAAGTGCAACTATAGTAAATGATATGCATGAAAATGTGCATACTTCCCCTATCTTAATGCTCCCCCTACATAAATGCAATTATGTGTTACTCCCCCTAAATGATAGATTACATTCTCCCCTTATTATTCTATATTTCTCCTTTATAGATTTCTTCAATTAATCTCCCCCTTTTGGGATTATCAAAAAAAGGTGGGGTGAGGGTAGTAAGGAGGCATTTCTTATGTTTAAGCATAGCATATATAAGAGATTTCAAATATAAAGATAAGAGTTGTAAGCAAGCGGAAGATTATAATAAACATCTTTTTGTATGCATGAAAAGCATAAGTAAAAATACGAGTTTTAGTTCAAAATTGAAAGATGTTTTAACCTTTTGAAATCTCAAAGTTTAATATAAAGATACCAAGCATGAAATGAACATATCAAAGAGAGATTATACTACAATGTTACTTAATTGTAAATTCAAGGCATACCAAAACATTGTAGAGATCATGCTAGGTTATCTAGTACATTTCTTATATAAAGAGTAGTATAAATAAAGCATTAGAATCCAATACTCATGAGAAGAAGTGTTATGAAAGATAATGATGTGCACATAAGTGTATTTTGGGCAATGTTAACAATGGATTTAAATCATCAAAATACAAGACATATGTAAAGTAAAGTGCACAATAAAACACAAGTAAATTACTTTCACACACTTTTAATGCACATAATTTTTAACAAAGTGGTGTAATAATCAAAGTTCGCACAAGACACTTTGCTATTCTTTCCAAGGTGCTCAACCTCACAATGCTTATGAAGACTTATCAGGAGGTTCAAGTAGTGCTTGGTGGAGTTATATTTGTCTACATATATAATTTTTTTGTTCATATTTGTGAGACAAACATTCTCCGAATACACTTGTTTTGCAAACCAAATTTTTTAACTTAACCACTTTTCTAAATTTCATAAGTGCAATTCAAATGTAGTGTAGGCAATAAACTTATGCAAGTTTTAATTCATTGTACAAATACAATACACAAGCAAGCATTTTTATATTTAGACACACATGTTGATTACCAAAATAAGTGAGTGAAATGTATCATTATCAATCATAAAACATTTACTCATACTTAGAGGCATGCTAAGCTTGGTTCTACACATTTTTCAATACGATTGATGCACTTTAAATAGATATATCAAAGCATGATAAGCAAAACAATATTCATAGTAATTTGAAGGAATAAGTTTTGACATTGTAAATAATTCTAAATAATAGAATTCATACATGCTTGATATTGGCAATAAAGATCATACAGTTTTTTTTTTGTTTTATCATTTTTAAATCAAATAAAAATAGAAAATCACAAAAACATATTTTTGTAATTTTTGAATTTTGAATTGTTGTAGTAGATTTTTCATAATATGAATAAAACACAAATAACAAAAACATATTTTTGTATTTTTTTAATTTTGAACTTTTGTAGTTGATTTTTCAAAATATGAATAAAATACAAATAACAAAAAAAATATTTTTGTAATTTTGAATTTTGAATTTTTGTAGTTGATTTTTCATAATATGAATAAAACAAAAATAACAAATGTCAGAAATACAAAAACAAAGTAGTACATATAGACTGAAATATTTTTAGTGATTGTTAGAAATTTTGAAGATCAGAAAATTCCAACACCCACGCTAGCGCCGGCGCTAGTGATAGCGCGGCAAACAGTACATGATTTTTTAGGAATTTTAATTTTTGATTTTTGATATTGATTAGGGGTCTTAAGTATAGTCTTATGCGGAAATTGTATAATATTCAGAGATGTTTTGATTGCTCAAATTGCATAAAACATTAGCGTTTTACATGTTATTCATCCTAAGATGTCTAAGACTCCTAATTCCAATCTTAACATTTGAAACCTTGCATCGGGAAGAGGTTTAGTAAATATATCAGCAAGTTGAGAGTCCGTGCCAATGAAACTAATCCTTACATTTTCCTTTTTAATGTGATCCCTTATGAAATGATGACGCACATCTATATGTTTGGATCTAGAGTGGTGTACCGGATTATTTGTGAGATCAATTCGGCACTTTTGTTGTCACATTTTAGTTCAATATTTTTTAGATGAAAACCAAAGTCCTCTAAAGTTTGGCTCATCCATAGTGCTTGTGCACAACAACTCCCTAATGCAATGTATTCGGCCTCCGTGGTGGAGAGTGCAACCGAATTTTGTTTCCTACTAGACCATGCAACTAATGAAGGTCCTAGAAAATGACAAGTACCACTAGTGCTTTTTCTATCAAGTGAACAACCGGCATAATCCGAATCAGAATAGCCATGCAATGTAAATGAATCATTATGTGGGTACCATAATCCTAATCTAGATGACCCAATGAGATATCTAAAAATTCATTTTACCGCTTTTAAATGAGATTCTTTTGGATTGGCTTGAAATTGAGCACATAAGCATACAACAAACATAATATCGGGTCTAGTTGCACTTAGATAAAGTAGAGATCCTATCATACTTCTATATAAAGTTTGATCTATAAGAGTTCCTGATTCATCTTTTCCTAATTTTAGTGATGCACTCATTGGTGTAGAAGCATGTTTAAGGTTTTCAAATCCAAAACTTTTAAGCATATCATGGACATATTTAGTTTGACATACAAAGATACCATCAATTCTTTGTGATATTTGAAAACCAAGGAAATAAGAAAGTTCTCCTACAAGACTCATTTCAAATTCATTTTTCATCACTAAAATAACTTCTTTACACATCTCTTCATTAGTAGATCCAAAAATAATATCATCAACATATATTTGTAAAATAATTATATCATCATTGTTGTGCTTAATGAAGAGAGTATTATCCGCACTTCTTGGATGATCAAACTCTATACCCACTTCTTGTCTATAGCCCTTAGCTACTAATCTAGCCTTGTTTTTTATGATGATTCCATTTTCATCCAACTTGTTTTTGTATATCCATTTGGTGCCAATGATGTTGTGTCCTTGAGGTTTTGACACCAACTTCCATACTTTGCATCTCTTGAATTGAAGAAGCTCTTCTTGTATGGCTTGAATCTAGAATGTATCTTGAATGACCTCTTCAACCTTCTTGGGCTCCATTTGTGACAGGAAGCTCAGGAATAGAGCTTCATTGTGAGCCCTGCTTTTGGTTAGTACACCTTGGTTCTGGTCTCCAATCATTTGTTCTCTTGGATGATCCCTTAAGTGTCTTGTTGCTGCAGGTAACCTGTCCTCTATTTATTGTATTTCATCTACTGGTTCAGCAGTATCTTCAGCAGACTGCACCTCTTCATCTTCAGGAATTGCAGCATCTGTATAGACTTTGTTGTTGCTGGATATGTCTTGTACAAACATCTTTTCCATTGCCTTTTAATTTCCTGTCAAAACAAAAGAACTAGGCCAGCCCTTACAGATTAGGCTGGTCTCATCAAACACCACATGCATAGACTCTTCTACAACACGAGTTTTCTTGTTATAAACTCTATAAGCTCTGTTATATGAGATATAGCCAACAAGAACCCCCACATTGTATTTTCCTGCAAACTTTGTTAATTGAGATTTTCCATTGTTTAAAATGTAGCATTTGGAACCAAAGATTCTAAAGTATGAAATTGTTGGTTGTTTGCCTTTCAGAATCTCATATGGGGTAATTCCATGAGCCTTATTGATGGAAGATCTATTGAGAACATAACAAGCAGTATTGACTGCCTCAGCCCAAAATATTCTGGGAGTGAGGAGTCACTAAGCAATGTTCTCCCAGCTTCTATCAAGGTCCTATTCCTTCTCTCAGCCACACCATTTTGTTGTGGATTCCTTGGGGAGAAAAACTCTTGGGTGATACCAAATTCTTGACAAAACCTTGTCATGGCTTCAGATTAAAATTATGTGTCATGTTCAGTCCTAGTCCTGACCACAGTATATTGTAAGTCATTCTGAATTGCCTTGACATGGTTTATAAAGACATCTAAAGTATCAGATTTCTTCTTAAGTAAGAATACCCATGTATATTTTGAGTGATCATCAACAATCACCAAAGTATACAACTTCCCACCTAGGATCTGAATTGGTAAAGGACCAAACAAGTCCATGTGCAATAGATATAGACATCTTTCAGTGTCTTTGGAGCCAATACACTTAAAGGTGGCCCTTGTTTTCTTACCCATTTGTCAAGCATGACAGGGGCCACTTTTAATACATTTCAAGTTTGGACTATTCCTAGCAAGGTTTTTAGACAATAGTCTATACATTGTCTTGTAGTTAATGTGGGCAAGTCTCTTGTGTCATTGAACACAAAGAGACTCACTTTCATTAGCCACAAGACATACAGATGATAGAGAATTATTACATATAAAATCTAAACAATAAACATTCCCACTCCTAGTGCTTGACAGAATGGTCTCTAATTCATTAGACTTTTTGATCAAGCACTTGTCATTGTGGAATTCAATGACATGGCCTAAGTCACATAGTTGACTTATGCTTACAAGGTTATGTTGCAACCCTTCAACATAAGCTACCCTTGTGATTGAAACTATGCCATTGGAGATCATATCATATCCCTTGGTGATTCCCTTTTCAGATCCACCAAAAGTAAATTTAGGTCTTAGGGTTTATGGTTTAGGGTTTAGGGTTTAGGGTTCAACTGGTTGTATTTGGCTTGGAGAAGTTTGAGATCAAAGACTTCTCAGCAGCTGAGAGAGACGTTGCCAGCTTTAGTCAAGGATATCGCCTGGCGGAAGGAGATATCGCCAGCGGTGGGAAGGATTGCAAATAAGGAACTGCATCAGTGTACCACCATTCGGCAAGGGGAAGCCAACTCGACCAACTCCGCGGTTTTTCAAAACACATGCATCGAAGGTAGTTTTCTGCGTAGTGGTTCACCATTTCCATTTGCCCGTCTGATTGGGGGTGGTACGCGGTGGACATATTGAGCTGCACTTGGAGGACCCGAAATAATTCCTGCCAAAAATTGTTGAGGAACACCGCATCCCGATCACTCACGATAGACGTGGGTAGTCCGTGCAAGCGCACGACTGAATCCAGGACAACTTGGGCGACGGCCTCAGCGGAGTATGGATGATGCAAGGCCATAAAATGAGCTTGTTTGCTCAACCGATCCACCACCACCAATATGGTAGATTTACCGTTACTCTTGGGAAGGCCATCAATAAAGTCCAACGAGATTTCTTGCCAAACTCGCTCCGGAATCGGCAAGGGCTGCAACAGCCCCATAGGTCGTTGGTTGTCGGGCTTGCACTGTTGGCACACCTCACAACGTTGGATGTAATCATAAATGTCCGGTTTCATATTCTTCCAATAAAGCTGCCTTTTTATGTGTTTATAAGTGGCGGTGATTCCCGAATGCCCACCCATTGTGCTGTCATGAAACCAATGAAGTAACTTTCGCCTAAGTGCTGCGTTGCTTCCTACTACCAGCCGCCCATTTCTCCTCAATTTTCCATGCTCCCATGAATACTTCGGGTATGCCTCCGGGGTCTCTTCCTTGGTAGTGATGTCGTGTTTCAAGTGAGGATCCTCCATCCACGAACTTTTTATCATCGGGAGCAGCCCGGATTGCAAGGTCACCATGGTGTGTAATGCGGCGGTCGGTGGCTTGTGGATCTGCGAGAGCGCGTCGGCGCACACGTTCTCCTTCCCCTTTTTGTATTGCACTTTAAAATCGTACCCCATTAGTTTCGAAAGGTAACGTTGTTGCGAGGGGGTAGCCAACTTCTGCTCCAACATAAATTTTAGACTTTGATGATCCATACGTATCACGAACGAGCCCCCCACTAAATAGTGTCTCCACTTCAGTACCGCCAAAACAATTGCTAGGAGCTCTTTCTCATAAGTCGATAACCTGACATTTTTTGTTCCCAAGGCACGGCTAAAGAAGGCCACCTGTCTCTCCTTTTGAAGTAACACCGCCCCTACTCCCGTGTCCACCGCATCAGTTTCTACCACGAAGGGTAAGTGGAAATCCGGGAGTTGTAGCACTGGTGGGCTAGAAACCGTTGTTTTCATCCTTTGGAAAGCTTCATATGCTGCCGCTGGCCATGCAAAGTGGCAGTTCTTGAGTAAATCCGTGAGCGGCCTCGCCAACAACCCATACCCTTGGATGAACGTCCGTTAATAGCCCGTGAGTCCCAAAAATCTGCGGACTTTCTTTAGTGTCGTTGAGTTTGGCCACTCGAGCATTGCTTGGATCTTTGTTGGGTCCGTTGCCACGCCTTGGCCGGATATGATGTGCCCCAAATAGTGCACTTGTAGCAGCCTGAACTCACACTTGCTTCTCTTAAGCACTAATTGATTGACCCAGAGTGTCTCGAATGTGAAGGTGAGATGTTCCAAATGAGTTTTCCAAGTGGGGCTGAAAATCAAAATATCATCAAAAAATATTAAGACAAATTTCCGGATTTGACCTTGGAAGATGTGGTTCATGAGGCTTTGAAAAGTTGACGGCGCGTTAGTCAACCCGAAGGGCATCAAGAGAAATTCGTAATGTCCTTGGTGCATATGGAATGTTGTCTTGTATATGTCCTCCTCGGCCATTCAAACTTGATGGTACCCTGCGCGTAGATCCAACTTTGAAAAATAAACGGCCCCATGCAATTCGTCAATCAGCTCCTCAATGAGTGGTATGGGAAATTTGTCCTTCACGATATTCTGGTTCAATTGCCGGTAGTCGACACACAATCGCCACGACCCATCGTTCTTTTTGACGACCACCACGGGTGATGCGAAAGGACTACAACAGTACATAATCACGCCGGTTGCCATCATTTCCCCGATCAGTTTTTCAATCTCAGATTTCTGCAGTGGAGGGTACTGATAGGGTCTCAAATTGATGTTAGCCTCGCCATCTTTTAATGTAATTCGGTGTTCCAGCTCCCGTCGTGGTGGCAGCCCGCTTGGTTCCATGAATAAATCCGCAAAACCTGCCAACAGCCCTTGCAATTCCTGCACTTTGATTTCTGAGGACAGCCCCCCTTGCAACTGCCATGACAGAAAATTGTCTTTTTCTCCTGTTATAGTTTCTGTGGGGCTTGCCTGCACACTGCACAACGCCATCATATTAAGTTGCCCCTCTTTCGCCCATAATTTGTGGAGGCGTTTCTCCTTGTTCCATGTTCCATTACCCGCCTTGGATCCCCTCAACGCTATGGTCCGGCGGAGGTTCGAGAACTCCATCCTCAAATTACCAAAGTCCCAATTTACCAGACCGAGCGTAATCAACCATTGAATGCCCAATACCACGTCACACCCGCCCAGGGGTAGGACTAACATCTCCGACGAGAAGACCGCACCTTGCATCTTCCACTGGAAGTTGACCACCTTATTAGAACTCGTGATTGTCTTCCCATTCGCCACTGCCACCGTGAAAGTCGGTATTGGTGTTAACTGACACTGCAATCGGTTAGCAGCCCCCTCCTCCAGAAAATTATGCGTGCTACCCGAGTCGATCAACACACTGATGGGTTGGCCTTGGTGCGATGTCGTCACCCGCATGGTTTGGTAATGCGTTATCCCCGTTAACGCTTTCACGGACACTTGGGGTGTTTGCTGCTCATCCCCCTCCTCTTCCAACTCTAAGGGTTCGCCCCCTTCTTCTTTGGAATCCCCACCCCCTACTGCCTCGATAACCACTTCCAACGAGTACGCTTTTCGCCGGTTGGGACACTTATGACCAGTGTTGTATGGTTGGTCACACCCTAAACCCTAAATTAGTTTTTATTGAGCTGTGTAGTCCTGTAGAAGACTTCGGGTACCTGTCATGTGCCTTGAGCACCCACTGTCCAAGTACCATATTTGTTTAAGACTGGTACTTGAACTAACCTGCAAGAAGGAATTTAATTACCCTTAGGAGCCCAAAAAAATTTGGGTCCTAGGTTCTTGTTAGCATGATAAGATGATGTTACACCTGCTGCACCCTTTGCAGGAAGGCTCTTCTTTGCACTTGGCACATTGGGATTGTGCCAACAGTCTATGTCAAAGTGTCCCACCTTATCATAGTACCAACATTCATGAATGTTGTATCTCCTCTTCTGAACATGTCTTGAGGAATGAGCATTAATATGCTTGTGTTCAGGAGGGGAGAAAGCAGCAGTTTTCTTGTTCCTTTCAGCAATGATCTGGTTGAATGTTAATCTATGGACAGTCTTAGCAGCCTTTGTCTTAATGGCATCAGCTTGCTATGGCTTAGAAGCTAGGCAAGATTGGATGGCATCAGACAGTGAGCAGCAAGGCTTGTCTACAGGTTTGACAGCAGTCGTGTTCTTTGTTGGAATGAACTTGGAAGAGCTTGCTTCCTTACTCTTGAATGATGGTGTTGAAGTACCAAATACAAATGGTCCAAGTTGGGCCATTTGAATTTCTTCATGGTGAGCCTTCATAGCACTCATCCCCATGCCCTTTCTTCCACTATAGGAAGGAGTGTTTTCCTTCCTATAGGAGCTCCCATTCGTCCAGTGACCATACATACTATCATGGTCATACCTGTTAGAGGGAAGCAACACCTTTTGAAAGGTGGTATGAGGCTTAGCCTTATCCTTGCTCTTTTCTCCACCCCTTCTCCCACTTCCATTTTATTGAACCCTAGTCCTCTTTTATTGGTTTGAGAGGAAAAGGTGTCAATAATTGGAAGCTATGATTTGGGCTTGGAGAATTGATCCACTAGGCTCTTTTCTTTGAGAATATTCTCCTCAAGGTCCTTGATGACCTTGTTCTTTTGGGATGTGGTGCTCAATTGAACAAATGTTATCCCCTTTAGATGGCTTATCTCTCTACACATCTGAGCCATCAGGGTAGGTGACTCAGTGCACTCTTTCTCAGCCAACTTATGGGAAGCTATTTTCTTGGGCTTGCCTCTTGGCTAGCTTCTTGCTCTTTTTCAGAGCATCCAAGAGAGCACCATATCTGTCAATCAATTGATTGACATCTTCCTCAGATTCTGAATCACTTCCACCATTAGATGAAGGTGCTTCAGATTTTGGGCTTGTCTCATATTCAGAAGAAGAAGAAGAAATGCAATGAATAAGTACATGTCACTGTCATAGTTGTTCTGACTTTCTTCCTCATCGGTTATGGCCATCATGCCTAGCTGATCTTTGTCCTCTTCATCCTCCTCAATGTCACTGTCTGAATATGACAGAGGGGCCCTGATTCCAATCTTGGCAGCAGGAAAATCTTCATCCTCTTCTGTTGCAAACACCCTAATGTAGGCTTCCTCTTCTTCATCTAAACCTGGAGTTAAGGATTCAGATTCACTCCAGCTTTTCCCTTTCTTTGCTAGGAAGGATTTTTCTCCTTTCCTTTCCTTTTGGTGATAATGTTTCTTATCACCTTTCTCCTTCCTCTTGACTGGATAGTCAGCAATGACATGTCCAGGCTTGCTGCAACAATAACATATGATATTATTTGAAACATGTTTAACAGGTTTAGATTCATACATGTCACCCTTGGTGTGCTGTCTTTCAGATCTGATGTGGTCCTTCTTGGAATGTGAGGAGGAGGAGGGCTTGTTCTTCCACTACTTCCTCCTTATCATCTTCTTAAACTGCCTTGAGAAGGCAGCAAACTCCTCATCAAATGAAGAGTTGTCTGAAGTGTTGTTCCTAGACTTCTCAAATTCAGCAATCCTTCTTGGAGGAGACAGCAATCTGGCTTTGCTCTTCTTGGAGTTGTCAGATTTGAGAGCAACAGCTCTCTCCCTTGCATGAGCCCTGGTGGAAGTGTCCTCTTCCTTCCTTGCAGACAGCTGCATCTCATAATTGAGCAGCTTCCCAAACAATGTGTGGGTAGGAGTTTCACCTAGCTTGGCCATTTCCCTGATGGCACATATCTTTGTGTCCCAGTCTCTAGTTAGAGATCTTAGGAACCTGTAATATAGTTCATAGTCACTGAATACCCTTTCATATGTTCTTAGTTCATTAAATATCCTGAAGAACCTTTCATAACAGATAGATATGATTTCCTATCCCAGCTACCTGAAGGCTTCATATTCTTGATTGAGGAGAGACTTCCTATCATCCCTCACTTTAGTTATCCCTTCCATATACACTACTAGTGTATCCCACATCTCCTTAGTTGTTGTACAGTGAACCAAGTTCTGAAAGGTGGAGTCGTCAATTGCATTTACAATGATATTATGAGTTCTTTTATCCATTGTGAATAATGCAAGTTCATCCTTAGTCAAGTCATTAAAAGCCTTGGCCACTCTCCTAGTTGTATCTATGGTGGAGGATGTTTGAAAAGTGAAAGGGCTCTGCTTCACAGTGATGTAAATCCTAGGGTCTGATGCTTACATAAATAACCTTACCCTTTGCTTCCATATGCCAAAGTTTTCTTTGTTGCATATGGGCAACTTCATAGACCCCATCTCCTTCTGCAATCCAGTGGAGGCCATTGGATTCAGATATGACTACTCCTTTGTAGGATCTGGTCAGACAGTTATGCCCTTTATGACCATCCTTCCTCTGATACCACTTGATAGTTTATTAGGATGTAGTCTTGATTACCTATAGGGGGGAGGTCTCTTTTCATGAGGTGAAATAGGGTTTAACAAATACAAATTGTACTTAGCATTGAGTGTGATGCTTCTTCAAATCAAGGGAACATTGAGGGTAATATTCCCAACATTAGTCCTGTGAGCGGTAGGCTCGGTGTTTCACATAGAGACATTATTGTATCGAGTAGTATGTGGATACCCTGTGTGTTCTTAGGGACATACATAAGGTCTAGGCAGGGAGGTTTCATACTGGCCTAGGAGTGGAGGACCCGATCTACTGCCCATGTTTACCTCATCGGGGTGCACCTGAGCGGAGACTCGAAAAGCAGGATAGAGGTGGTGCTTACCAGAGAGTACACGGATACCCTGTGTGTTCTTAGGGGCGTGCGTATGGTCTAGGTTGGGAGATGTATGACATAAGCCTAAAAGTGGGCAAGCCCGATCCACTGCCCTGTTTGACTAACCTGGCTACCTGAGTTGACACACTCGAATAGAGGGAACTACAAAAAGGTATATACATACAGAGTCAGGTGGGTGAACTACATCATTGCATTACACATCATAGCATAACATACTTGCATAAAATAGAGACCTCGTCGTATAAATTAGTATGGGCTCTTTTATACGATGAGTTTACCTTAGTGATAGATCCCTTAGCTTATGTGCTTTGTGTGTACGCATATAAGTTAAGGTTACTTTCATAGTTGTTCTTTTATGATGTTACTATCATTTACACATATTCTAAAGTTGCTCTTACATGATCTTGTGTTTTTATATACTCTAAACATGTTACTATAATTGATTGATTTCCTTACACCGTACTAATACCCCTAAATGTGTTTAGAGAATAGATGCTTGATGTATACATACATATTTGTTAGTTAGTCCCCTGTCACCTGCTTGTTTTCTATTACCCCTTGTTGTCCTCCGCTTCCTCCTTCCGCACGGTGCCTAGGAGTCACGGATGGAGGCGGTAAGGAACATGATGAGACTTATAGACTGGCGGTCGGTGGACCACATTATTACAGGAGCACCAAGAATAGCAGACCCTCAATAGAAGGGTGGTACAGGACACGGTGGCTAATCATAAACTTGTCCTCTCAGCAGCGGAGGGAAGAGCACCGGTGAGCAACCCTCTTCTGACACCTACTCTTCACATCTACCCTGGGCAGAGCGAGGAGTTATACATTCGTGAGGGTGTTAGTTTGTGTTAGTGTCTTCAGTGTTTCATCTTTGCCAAGCGAGAGGCTAAGAAAGTGTGATGTACCCGGGCATATGCCCTTTACTTTTTCTGCACTCTGATTATTATTCTTCATACTTTAGTTTATCTCATGATCGATAGCTTTTATATTTAATTATCTGGTGATTTGTTGCGGACATGTGATTTGTTATATATATGAATTCTGAGATTATGGTTGGCCTGGATATGATGAATAGCCAGCAGGATCGGCGTATTGTGGCGGCGACCATTTGGAGTAATGGTGTCACCGCAAGATGGCGGTTCTGGGCGGTAAGACCCGGGAATGAATGCAAAAAAAGAGGGTCTAACAAAAGTAAGTGATTTCAAACATGTTTTGACATAAACTCAAATGCAAACAACTATACATAAACAATAAAGACATTAATAAATGGAGTCACATACCATTTAATACATTTTCAAGTAGTCATAGTGTCCTTAACAGCTTTGTCCTCCAGATGCTATAATATAAAGTGTTCATAATTACAGAATAACTTGGCCTCACTGTTCTTGGTCATGAGTTTTCCTCTTCCTTAAGAAGACCAGAGGAATTACCTTTCTTGCAGCAAATACAAGCTTCTCATTTTCTTCTTTGGCAGTCCTATCAGCTTCTTGATGGGTTTCATCCTCTTTGGGAGGCTCCCCCTGAGATTGTGCATCTTTCTCAATAGACAGGATAACCTCTTTAGCTATCATTGCAACTTTATCAAATGGTTGATCATCTTCTAGAAGCTCCCTCTGGATTGATACAGGCTTCTCTGGAGAATTTGCAAGAGACTACAATTGGGTTGTTCCTGTTTGAAAAATAGTGAGCTTGTTTGGTTCATGCATCTCAGCATCTGGAGCACTTATGGCAATCTCCTCTTTTACACTCTTGTCATTCTCTTGGACACTCACAATTTCCTGATTAAGCCTCTCTTCCTCCTGGATCTTCTCCCCCTTCTTAACCTTACTTACCAAGGAGGTTAAGAACTCTTTTTTTACCATGGAGGAGGATATGGTTGATTTCAGTGCCAGGAGAGACTCTTGTGATTTCTGCAATTCTGACTCCATCTGGGAGTACTTCCTGTTGAACTTCCTTGCTTGAGAGGCCATCAGATCAGCAAAAGTGCTAGCAGCTAATCCTACTACTTTTGAAATCAATTGCTCAAAGTCAAAGCAAGGAGTTAAATGTGTGGCAGAGATAGGAGGTGTTGCTGCGAAATTCTCATTGTAGTCTGGAAGTTCTTGGTAGATATGGGAGTGGGATTGATACACTTCAGGAGAGATATGATGTTGTGGTTGGGGAGTAGACTGACTATCTATATTTATGGTGGATGGTTGTTGTTGTGGTTGGAGAGGAATTTGATGTGTTGGCTCTGGAGCTGTAGTAGATGGGATGGACTGGAGATTTTGGAAGGGAGTATCATCTGGGATGATATCTTGATGTGCTGGTGCAGGGACCTGTGCTGGAATGTCATCCCTTGGGGGATCTGGTACTGTGTCATGTGGAGTTGGAGAAGGAGGAGGAGAAGGTGCAACTTGACCAGGCTTTAGGATCTGCCTGGTCCACTTGGAAAATATCCATATGTTCATCATTTTCCCTGGAGGAATAAGCAGTCCCTTTGACTTGCACACCATTATATAATGGTGGAAAAACACCTGGCTCATAATTCTCATATATGCATTCTTTTTATGTACATATTTATGACCTATCATTTTCAGAATGCACCTCCCCCAGTTTATCTTCTTGTTCAGAAACAGGACTCCCATTACTTATAGTTGATGTTTGGGAATTGCATCATGAGCAGAGATTTTACATAGTAGAACCTTGCCTACAATATCTGTCAAAAACCTATATTCTTCAGCTAGATCAATCTTCTTCAGATTGATGGCCTTCTCTTTCCTGAACTACATGATTTCTAAAACATTCGTGATATCTTCCCCTGTCAGTTCATCTGAATCACTGCCAGTTGTAAGATCAAATGTTTGATTGAACAACTCCTCTATTATATTTATATCAATCTCAGATATTCTCCCATTTAGGGATCCATCATCTCCTATGTGTAGATTGTATTTGAACTCTGTCAGTTCAGCATCAAGGATCTTACACCTTGTAGAAACCAGCTTTGTCAGGCCGGCAGCATGAAATAAGCCGAGGATGGCTTTGAAGTTATCAGGAGCTGCATTAAATGATTCCACATCCACATCGAAGCCAGAGTTAATCTTTGGAGGAGCTATTGAATCTTAGATGAAGTACCTGCAGAGAGAAGAGAGAGAAAGAGAGAGAGAGAATGCACGAGAGCTGGAGAGAAAGGAAGCACGAGAGCAAGAAGGAGATAATTTAAAATCATAATGAATTCGACGCCTATGTTGCTTAAAAGAAGACGATTCGTCGCAACTTAGGGCTTTATTCGACGCATCGTCGACAGAGGCTAATAGTAAGAGCGCCAAAATATGTCGAAGCAGCTTCTAGAAGTGAAACTGTGCGTGCTTGTTATGTCGATGTTACTTCAATTAGAACTTGACGCACCTTTGAATTTTATGGGCAACTACTAAATCGACGGATGCGTCGATAGAAAGTCGACGTTGCGTCGAATTCTATTCGAATTGCAGCTTTCTCTCAAAGTAGGCGTCGAGTAGAATTAGACTGTACGCCGAATTCTATTTGACGCAACTATGAATAAACAGTTGTATCTTCTTAGAAAGTTCTTGTTGTTTTTCTCAGCAATGATTTTTTATTGAAAATAGTATTTATACTATTATTTTCATGAAGTAAAGAAGATAAATAAGGGGATTCAGACAAGAAATCACTCCCTTGTTGGATTTAGTTCTTTATGAAGGCCCTAGATCTTCCTTCCCCCCTCCACTATCTCTTAGGAGGGATCCTACCTAATCCTGCACAAGTAGCTCAAACATTAGAAGGAACCCAGGTTACCTTGGGCCCTTTACTTTTACCATTATAAGGTTCTATGAAATAGTAGAAGGGTCTTTCATGATAGCCTTTTGGATGGCAGCGAGTGAATTTATCAAACTTAGGTTTATTATTTTGGTACTTGAAATGTGTATAAAATGTATCCAAATATAATAAATCAGCAGAGTGTTTAATTATTCTACTTCTGGCTTTAGCCTTTTGATTGTTGTTGGTTAATTTCTCTAAATTACTCTTGCCTAGAGATTTCTTTTCATTATTTAGATTCACTTTATGAAGCACATTTATTTTATTTGGATTATTAATATACTGATCCTTAGTTAGTACACTCCTCTCACATGTTTGAAAATCACTAGGTCTAATAAATCTAATTGGATTTTTTAGGCTGGTCTACTAGTGACTTCAGTGTAAGTGCATGGGTCTGCTCCTAGACCTAGATGCTTAAATCTCACTGAGAGATTTTGTGTAATATCTTTAAGCTTTTGACTCCTCCCATTGAGAGAGTCCTCAAAGGATTTTGACTTTGTTAACTCTTCTTTCAGTTTTTTTATTTTCATTTCTTATCTCTAGCAATATTATTTCTTTATCCTGAATTTCATTTCTCAAATCCTTATTTATTGAATATAATTCATCTTTCTTGAAGTTTTCTAATTCTTCCATATCTGTTTCTAATTCTTGTTGTATTTTGAGGTAATCATTGCAAAATACTTTAAAGCAGTTTTTTAATTCTTCTGAGTCAAAATCAAAATTATCAAACAGTGATACCAGTTCTTCTTCATCATCTGGGGAGATCCTTAATGCCATCATGCAGGCAGCTTCAGCAGCTTCTTCATCACTTTCTGATGAGGATGCGCTTAACTCTACTTCAGAGTCACTCCAGGTTTCAGCAATGAAACCTTTAGCTTTCTTCGTCATTCCTCCTGAAAGACTTATTTTTCTCCTCATCTTTGTTGCTGCTCCTGTCCCTTTATTCCTGTGGGCACTCAGGGGCTATGTGTCCTGGCTTGTTGTAGGAGAAGCAAATCACTTCCTTCTTTGGAGTCTTATCAAATCTGAGCTTTGAGCTCCTCTCTCTTCTCCTTGAGTCTTCTGTATTGACCCACTTTCTCAATCTCCTTGCTAGGAGGCTGAACATTTCATCTTCGTGATTGGAGGGCTCTCCTTCATTAACCTGTAAAGCAAGGCTCCTTTGGATGGAAGTTGAGGTTGTCTCCTTTGCCTCTATTTCAAGCCTGCTTTTTAGTAGCATCTCATAAGACTTGAGCTTTCCTAGCAAAGCATCAGTACTTCCTGGAACTTCCTTCAACAATTCTGGAAAGGGATTCTCAGATCTCTTTTGTTGATTGGCAGTCAGCTACTTTCTCGAAAATGTCATATGACATTGTGGAAATCAAAATGTTCATTGCTTTGACATCACATGCCTTCTGCTTCTTCTCATCCTCTATCCACTCATTCCTTGGAACAGCTTCCAGTGTTGAGGATCCACTGGATCTTATCTGACTGGAGCTGGGGGACCTGAAATTATAACATCAAAGATATCTTCATCAATAGAGTTCATATACAGCTTTATTCTGGCCTTCTAGAGAGTAAACTTTTTAGGTTACACACTGGTGGTCTTGTTGATGCATAATTCTTAGAACTCATTTTCTATGGAAAATAGTTTTAACTAATTTACAGTAAAGAAATGGGAGGAGGAGATCTTTTGATCAAGGTGTTAACCTTTTAATGATCAACCTCCCTCTGATACTAATTGAAAGAGCACAGTGTGCCTCTGAGTATTCTCTAGAGTGGGTGAATAGAGTTTTAAAACTTTTTCCCTAATTATGCACACATAATAAAACTACAAAGTGCTTATGCAATCAGCAATCCCAAATGCAGAATAAAGTAAACAAGGTTGCAGGAAATATAAGAACAAAAAACTGTAAATAAGGACAGCACGGAAAAGAAAACACAGAAGACACGCGATTTTTATAGTGGTTCTCCAAAATGTGGGCAGTCCACTCTTCTACCTCCTTGGTTCCTCACTAACTTTGCCTGAATCTTTTGATAAGGAGACTCTTAGAACCACTGAGTCTTTTGATAAGGAGACTCTTAGAACCACTGAATCTTTGGATAAGGAGACTCTTAGAACCACTGAATCCTTTGAAAGAGGGATTAATAAAACTCTTTTACAGATGGTGAATAAGGAAGAAGAAAGGGAGAATGGGGAGAATGGAATTCTGCTTTCAGAATTCTTCTGAAGCTATTTTCTACTTCTGTTTATCAATGAATCTGATTATGATGAACCTTTGTTTATGATTGTGATGATTGCAAGTGTTATTGACTTGATCTTTTTCTCTGAGCACTTCTTGTAAGCTTGTTGTTGTGTGAATAAGAAGAAGAAGCTATGATCTTTTCCTGTGTATACAGATATATTCTTTTCTATCTTAGGGTTGAAGGAGGAAGAAGAAAAAGCCATGTTCGACAGATAGACAATGTGTGATCAATGCTCCTATTTTTCTTCAACTCTCAGCATACTTATTCTCCATGATTGGAATTTGAATTTCTTTCTTCTTTTGGGCTGTCCTGAGAAGAAATTCCTATTGGACAATTGATTTCCCCTTTCTTCTTCTGTTCCCACCCGTCCATCAGATTTGAATACATTCCAAGAATGTTTTTGCTGTATCCTGGAATACTCCATTCTATTCTTGGCAATAAACAAGCTGTTGGAGAGCTATCCTCTGTATTGTGGACCTTCTAAAAAGGTATTAAAAGGACAGTTGAAAAAGCTTCTATTTCAGACTGTATTCGACGCTGCGTCGACTTCATTGTTCTTCATATCGACGCACCTCTGAGTTCTTATAGGAGTAGCTTCGAATTCCTTTTAGCTCTGGCTGAACTCAGATGTCGGCATTATGTCGATTACTTATCGACGTATCCATCGAGTTGAAAGCTTCGACTTGAACTTCATCTTCTTCATTGAATTGAAGTCGAAGTTGCGTTGACTTCTAAGATGGCTTCGACAGGCTCTTCCTTCTGCGTCGAGTTCTTTTTGACGTTGCATCGACTTGACTTATACTTCGACAGGCTGATGGAGTTGCTTCGACTTTCAGTCAGAGTTACGTCGACATTTAGTCGAAGTTGCGTCGAGTTCTATTCAACGCAAGTTTTAACTCAACTGATTTTATGTTTATCCTGATCTGGTCATGACACTCTAAGGTGAGTGTGACATTCTAAGACATATAATGACCAATTTACCCTTTCTATACAATGTGGGTAATATAACCTAACTGATGAAATCACTTTTAAGTAATTTGTTAGATAAATCACAAGGGGTTTTCCCAATATTCTTGCATACCTAAGGTTTGACAAAATGGTGCTTCGACGAAGAGGATCTTTCTGAAGTGGTTTTGACAAAGTTGTGATGGAGGAATAAGTTGAAATATTCCCTCTTCTAGGGCGACTGATTGCTCTGAAAAGGCTTTGACACCTAGGGGTGGCGGTCACAGTGTAGAGGAAGGCTAGCGAGGGCACCATGAGGCATTCTTATGAGTTCAATCGGATCAGTTGTAACATCCTAGAATTTTTAGGATCCCTAGAAGTTTGATGTCCTATCTTGGTGAGATAGTGAGCTCTAGTGGCACCTAGTGACCCCTTAGGAGTGTGAGTGGAGCTCCAATATGCAAAAGGCACTGGAGTGACCTTTACCTAAGAGCTATGTGAGCTTAAGTCACACCCCATGTGACCCAAGATAGGTTAACTCAGACTTAATAAAGATCACCTCAGACGTCAAGACATAGACTAGCTCAAGCTATCCCAAGTAAGCTCTTCATGGCCTATGATTATTCGCCAACTCCAATGACACCCAAGATTGGCCCTAGAAAAGATTAGAGACTCATTGGTACTCATTAAGACATAATCGGGCTGGATAAGACTCACCTCATCCTTTGAACCCTAATTGTACTCACTTTGACCCTTTTAAGCCCATCTTGCCACGATTATACCTAATTAGCCCTGATGGACCCATGTTGACCACCAAGGTGCCCATGTGCTCACAAAGGACCCTATGTGTGATCCAAGGTTCAACATGACTTAAGATTGACACCTTTACCCCACATGTACCCCAACATCACAATGGTGACTAGAATTGGTCAACCTTGGAGGGTTGACTTGGTCAAACCTTGAGCTAAAGAGGATCCATTTGACCTCACCAAGGGCTGAATAATCCTTCACATAACTTGACCTAGCCCACCACCCTTCCATATGGACTGCCACATCATCAGAAGATCAATGTTAAGTCAAATATAGGCAAAACATTGGTCAAACCTAAGTAAAATACCCCTTAAAGCTTTGTTTGACAAAACCATGACTCACCCAGCCCATAAAATAACTCAATGTCATCTATCCATTGTCTATGTGGCTGTGGCATCATCTCTAAAGTCAAAGGGAGGACAAGCAGGTAAAATTCCACCTATTTAAGGCTTGGTCGGCCACTAAAGAAGAAGAATTAAATGAAGGTCATTGGTTGCTTTGAGGATTAATGGGGTTAATCACCCATCGCCATTTGAGGAGTTAAGTCGAGAAGCCTAACATTCATAGCCGGCCTTAATGGTCATCAAGACCAATACATTTCCCCTAACTGGCCATGAGAGAAGGAAAGTTCAATCCTCCATTTAACTCCAAACCAAAGCTCTCATCTCAATCTTCACCCCTTCTAAACCAGAACAAAATGAAAGGGTGAGAGGAGTGTCTCTGGCGACAAGTGGAGGAGGTGCAAAAGTTTTTCAGGCGAGCCTGTCAGCCATGGACGCTCCGACCATCTTCAACCCACAAGGTGAAATAACTCACCTTCTCACTTGATCCTAGAGCAATCTCCCCCAATTATCGAGGAGCATTTTCCCGGCCGATCTGATAACCTCCATGCCAAATCAGTAAGTAAAAAGGGATATTTGGGTTTTTCCGGCGATGACCGACGCCAGTCGTCCACCGGACAAGCACCAATGGGTGCGCCTCCCGCTTGTGAACCCACTGGTGGAATTGGGTCCATCTTACCATAGGTGCGGCGACAGTTAAAAGTAGGGTTGTTGTTGGTATAGGTTAAATGCATGTATCTCCCACAATTTATTTGTGAAGTTTACTAATTTATTTTTGTCCAAAAATATTAGAAAATTAATATCTTTGAAACCATACATCACCATGACCCAAAATTTCATACGGGAGTCTCTAATAGCAATACCTAGCTTCACCAAAAGTTACATGATTTTTAGAGATACTTGGTACTATAGTTTTGGAATAAATTTACAGATTATTTCTTAGGCTAAATTAATTGATTAAGTAGGTCTATTCAGTTATTTTGATTTTTGAGTTTTTGACATTTGCTTTTATTTGATACAAACTCATGCTGATTAAAGTTGGAGACCATTTGGTTGGATTTTGAATAAGTTATGCAAACAATTAGTTTTTGGTACCCTTTTATCACGCTTAACTTTGGATGGATTTAATATTGTGTATATCTCCCCAACTACATATCATTATGGTCTGAAATATTATGTGGATTCCTTTTGAACAGATATAGCCCTCCAGGAAGTTTCATGATTTCTGGTTATCTTTTGTATTTTATTTGTTTACTCTATGATAGATTAAATTAATGAAATAAAGTGGGCTTTGCCATGGGTTTTGGAGCCCATATTTTGGGTACTGATAAATGATCATATGGACTCTCAGTAGAGGAAATTTGGACCGATTTGGAAGTCATTTATGTTGATTAGGAATGATTTTAAGGTCATAAATTGAATTATTTTGTGTTATATATTTAGAAATACATATCTCTGTATTAATTCATCATAATGCCTTGAAATTTTATGTTAAGGTCTCAGAATGTCATCATGTTCCTAAAGTTTATAAATAATTTAAGGGGAAAATAAGTGATTAAATTACTTGAAAAAACGATCCTTTAGACATGTGATGTGAAGCCCAAATTTTGGGCAGAGTAATATGTGGTCATAAAAGGACCTCTGACCAAAATTTGGGATCACTTGGACAAGTTTTCCTATGCTTTTGTATTTTCCAAGTTTTGACTAATTTTGTTACACTAAACTCTAGGGATTTTAATAATGTAAATATTCCTCTTATTTTAAATCCTTTCGGTTGAATTTTTGGTAGAGCCTTACTTATGTTCTAACCCACCTTGGATTACAATTTGGGATCCTTTGGACTTGATGGGTTCCCCCTCTACTTATGGAAAAGACCGTAACCACCGCACACCGGATCCCATCCCCGCACGTCAAATCCCATTATCGCACACCGGATCCCGAAACCATCGCACGCCGAATCCCACCTTCGCGCACCAGATCCCACTCCCGCGCATCGGATCCAAACCACCACGCGCCGATCCAAACCACCTCGCGCGGGATCCCAACCGCCCCGCGCGGGATCGCAACCGCCACCAACCGCCGTCGGCCAACCGCCGCCAACCACCGGACGGCCACCGCCGGCCGACCACCGCCGCCGGCCGACCGCCACCAGCCGCCGGCCGATCGCCGTCGGCCGGCCGCCGCCAACCACCGGCCGGCACCGCCGACCGCCGGCCGGACGCCGCCGCCGTCGCCCCCTTCATGGCCGGCGGCCCCGGCCGGCCACCCCCCGGCGGCCGGCCACCCATGGCCGGCCCCTCGCGTCGCCGCCCTTCGCTCTCCACCGTCGGATCCCTCCAGGCCCTCACGGCCCTCCGATCATCTCGCGCAATCTCGGCCCTCCGTTTGGTGGTTATCCGCGATAACCACCGTAACCACCGTAACCACCGTAACTTCCACCCCCCCAAGCCTATAAATAGACCATCAAGGGTCTTCATTTGGATCCCTCATTCTCTCCCAGACTCTCTCTCTCTCTCTTCATTTCCTCTTCAGAGCTTCTCTCTCTACATTCCGCCACTCCGCCACTTCATTTTTACTAACTGACAGGTTCCTCCTGAGAACGCCTCTCACCTGAGAAGAAGTGCTGCGCCATTCAAGGCGAGCACCCCGAACCCGAACAGCAAAGCCAATGTGCTCCGCGAAGTGCTCACCCAGCCAGTGCACAGCCGCACCAGACGCGCAGCTGGGCGCTCAACTCCTAAGCGGTGGCCTGTCACCCACGGAGTTCTTTCTCTCTCTCACCCATAATTGTAACGAGGCGCGGCCTGTCGCCCTCGCATTCACCAAGAAAGCACTGTAACATCATAACATAGTGGATTTCGCATTCACCAAGAAAGCACTGTAACATCATAACATAGTGGATTTCGGCCAGCACCGCCCTGGCCACGTGGTTTTTCACCCTTTGGAGGGTTTTCCACGCTAAAGTTCTGTGTGTACCATTTTCAGCATTTACTCTCGGCAACATTCTGACTGTGTGCGCGCTCGACCGCCCGGGCTAAGACGGACCGAATCGAAACCAGTCTACCGAGGGCGTTGGGAAGCCGCAACAGGACTTATAGGTGGAGTTTCATTTTAAGATCATCATGTCATTAAAGGCGTGACATCAGACTATAGGAAATGAAATTATTAGAATATTTCACAAACCAGAGAGAATTTCTTTGCAAAATTTAAATTAGTGGTTCCTAACATGGTTGAGCGCCTCACCAAGAGTTTTTGGAATTTTTGAAGACATTTGCTCTATGGTTTTGCGAGTTATTTAATAACTATTTCTTATCCAAGTTTTGTGAATAGGAGGGCTTAAATCTTAGGGTCTGTTCATTTCACAAACATTGATATTAAGTATTAGCTTTCAATCCAATATCAATACACATGAGAAAAGACATTAAGTTTAAATCAAATTCTTTTGTTCGTCTGTACCATGATTTTCTGTAGAATTAATATTATTACTTTTTACTATTCGTTTGCAGAAAGATTTTCTTTCATAGGAATTAACATTGATCAATATTGAGCTTCTAAGCTTCTTCCTGCAAATTATCATAAGCAACTGCGTGTATTTAGCCCGACACGCATTTTTTTAGCCCGTCGTGCGACTTTTTCGCCCGGGCGCGTTTTTTCTCCCGGGCGCAGTTTTTTCGCTCGGGCGCGGTTTTTTCACCCGGGAGCGTTTTTTTCGCCCGGGAGTGTTTTTTTTCGCCCGGGCGCGATTTTTTAGCCCGGGCGCGATTTTTTCACTCTGGCGCATTTTTTTCGCCCGAGCGCATTTTTTTTCGCTCGGGCGCGATTTTTTCGCCCGGGCGCGAAAAAAACACGCCCGGTCAAAAAGCGCGACTTTTTCAAGAAAAAAATGCGTCCGGGCGAAAAAATCACGCCGGGTCAAAAAAAACACGCCCGGGGAAAAACGCGCCCGGGCGAAAAAAAACGCGTCCGGGCGAAAAAAAAACCCGCCCGAGCAAGATAATCGCGCCCGGGCGAAAAAATCGCGCCCGGGCAATAAAATCGCGCCCGACGAAATAAATCTCGCCCGGGCACAAAAATCGCGAGCAGGCGAAAAAATTGCGCCCGGGCGAAAAAAACGCGACTAGGCGACAAAATCGCGCGCGGGCGAAAAAAACGCGCCCGGGCAAAAATATAGCGCCCAAGCGAAAAAAACACGGTCGGGCGAAAAAATCGCTTCCGGGCGAAAAAAACACGCCCGGGCGAAAAAATCGCGCCCGGGCGAAAAAAAAACTCGCGGGGGCGAAAAACCGCGTCCGGGCGAAAAAATGTGCCCAGGCGAAAAATTCGCGTCCAAGCGAAAATTTCGCCCCGGGGCGAAAATATCGCGCCCGGGCAATAAAATCGCGCAAGGGGTGAAAAATCGTGTTCGTCCGGAAAAATCGCATCCGGACGGAAAAATTGTGTTCGGGCGAAAAAACTGCATTCGGGCGAAATTTCCGCGTCCTCGCAAATAAATCACGTATGGAGCCAAAAAATAGCGTACGGGCGAAAAAATCACGTACGGGCAAAAAATGCGCATTCGGGCCAAAAAAATTTTGATATCCTTTTGGAAAGCCGGAGTTGGCGATCTCAATATTCGCCCCTGGAGATAAACATTGGATCGATAGGTTTTTAGGTTAGGGTGAATGACCTCTTATGGCGTAAAACTTTAGGTTAGGGCGAAAGTTCTTATAGTTATGTGAGAAAACCTCTTATGTCATAGATGACTTGCATTAGAAGAGTAGGCTGCTAGACACACAAAGGTTTCAACTTGATTGAAGTTAACAAGATAAATCTTGTCCACTCTAGTTCTAGAAAAAATCAAGGTGTCTGTTCCACTTTCCTTTACAACACAATAATTATTAAGAAAACAAACTAAATATTCATTATCACATAATTGTCTTATCTTTAACAGATTATGTACAATCGTTACATATAAGTCACATCTATAAAGGTTATCTTTCCTAAGGAAAAGTTACCATAACCTCTATTAAAACCATGGCTTGAATATCGAAAGATGACTTTGGGCCATTTCCTTGCACAATAGCTTGTCAACAAGCTTCTATCTCCAGACATGTGCATGGAGCAACCACTGTCTAAGTACCAAGTGTACATCTTGGTTGGGCTTTGACCTTCCATAATCTACAATCAATAAGGATAGGGGCCTAATATAGATTAGGGGCCCTAGAAAGAAGTTTGATAGGGAGCGCATACCCTTCATCTCACTGGAAGGCTCATGTGGAGGATGTTGGAACATGGTCTTCCGCATCTCCTAGGTTTGAGAATAACAAATCCTATGTGTATTTGATCTTGTATGTTTAAGTGTGCATGAAATAAAGTCATATGACTCAAGGATAACATATGAAGGTTGCCCCCAAGTTTGAATCCAGAATTCCAACATGTCCACTAGCGCCGGCGGTAGCACCTAGCGTAGGTGCTAGCTCTGATTAGAGCAATTTCAGGAGGTAGATATAGAAGGAGATAACGTCACGCGATAGCATCTGACGCATGCGGTAGCACCTAGCGCAGGCAGTATCGGGTAGCGCAGGTGGTAGCGCAAAGCAATAGAGGATGGCGGTCAGCTTGCTTAAAATGAAGGATTCTCATGCGGAGAATATTTCCTAATCCGACATAGCGCTAACGGTAGCGATAGCGCGGGCGCTAGCTCCAAGGCTATAAAAAACACCTTGGATCCGTCTTCTTCATCCTCTTCTACTCCTAAATTCCAGATCTTCGTGCCACATCATATAGAGGAAGGCTCAGAGAGATACTCCCACAAATCCATGAAGGCTTAAGGAGATCATTGGAGAAGATTTCAACACGCTTCATCACTGCGATGAAAAACCGCATCGACTACGATCATACTCGGCGAGTCTTCGTCTACTTCTCCAAGAGATCCATATAGGGAGTTTTATATTGTTGTTATTTATTTCACATCTTTTGTTGTAATCGTTTAGTGAATTCGCCTCGTGTTGGCGACTAGGTCTGGGTAGGACTTAGGGATGAAATTTGCCTCGTGTTGGCGACTAGATCTAGGTTAGGTCTAGGGGGTGCTCGAGTCCATATCCGGGGAAGGATTGGCTAGAGCGGCTTGAGGTCGTATCCGGGGAAGGATGGGCTAAAGCCACCGGTTCGTGGGGATACGAGTCGGGATAGAAAATAAAAAGGATTTTATTATTCGCTTTCAATTTCTAGCGTCATAGAAATCTAGTTTTGTAAGCAACTTTATTAATTGTAATCATGTCTCTCTTTGGGTAATAAAATTGATTTGTTTTTCATTTCTATAAATTGATAATTGTTTTCTCTTTCATTATAAATCAGTTTAGATCTTCATTCTAAATCTCTATTTCAATCTCTTAGTTTTTCAAGTTTATCAAAATATAACATAAGCTTTTAAAACCCTTATTCACCCCCCCCCCCCCCCCCCCTCCCCCCCCCCCCCCCCCCCCCCCATCTAAGGGTGCCAACCGATCCAACAAGTGGTATCAGAGCCAGGTTTTATTCCAAATCGGCTTAACAACTTGGAATATATGGCATCTCATGATCTCGCTTCTATTAGTGGGGGAATATGAAGAAGAAAAATCACTAGCACCACCTTTATTTAAAGGGACAAATTATAGATGATAGAAATTTTTAATTGAAAATTTTATTAAAACTTTAGATATCGAGGCATGGAATTTAACAATAGTAAGACCAGCGGATGAATCAAATAAAAAAGGAACGTCATCTAAATGCAAAAGGCAAACACTATTTATTTTGTGGTTTATCAAATGAAGTTTTGAAATTAATATATTGTTTTTCTAGTGCATACAAAGTATGAAAATTTCTTGAAGAAATGTATGATTCTCCATCTACATGTATGGAACAAATGCAAGAATTGGAGAACATACAAGTTTGCACAGATGTTCAAGAAAGCTCCTCTCATGATGAATCAATGGAGAGCACATCAAGTGGAAAAGAAGAAATCTTGTCTTTGGAAGACGAATACAAAAAAGATAAAGATAACGAAGAAACTCTATTCTCAAATCTCACCGCATCCAAAAGCACTGTAAGAAAATCAAATTCTCTTATTGTTTGCAATTCTATTTCTACTTTACAATTGCTACAAATTACAAAGCGCAAAATTAAGAAATTGAACAATACGAATTGCAAATTGTGCTTAGAAAAAAGATTTAAAAGCAAAAGTTAAAGAAGAATCAAATTCTGATTTATATAGTTTTACCCATGTCTCTTCAACTGAAAATACAAAAGCTTGTTTTGATTGTAATGATATTAAAGAAAAATTCAAGGAACTTGAAAAAGAACTTATTTTTGTAAAAGAACATAATGAAAAATTATCTTTAGAAAATTCTTCTTTGAAAAGTAATTGTGCTACGTGCCAAAATTATAAAATTGAAATCAAGGAGATGGACGAAACATTTGAGGAATTTTGAAATGACTATCAAAATCATATTGACTCTATTATTTCCACCCTTAAAAATATAGCACAATAGCTTATAATAAAGCTAGGCATAATCTAAAGAGATCAATAATGATGAATTAAAATCAAAAATCAACTTGCTTATGAAAATTATAAATAAAAATTCACAATATCAAGAAATATCTAAAAACATGTTGAATATGAATATCTTAACTAAGCAAAATAATGGGAGTAAGAAACACAAAGTATTTGTAAATCAAAATCACCATTATTTACAAAATCATGTTTCTCCCAACTTAAAATTAAAATTGCATAAATTTCCTATGAACAATACTTTCAATCATAATCTTCAATATAAAGATGATCACAATGGAAATTTGATGCATAAGAATAACATTAAATCAAGGTTTGAATGGAGACCCAAAATTAAAAATGAAACATTAACTTCACATGATAGGACCCATTCATCACTATCTACCCACAAACCTACATGTTATATTTGGGTACCCGAAGGAACCACCACACTTGGTCCCCTTTGGATAACTAAATCTCTTATTCATTAGGTATCACCAAATGCATGAAGTAGAATATTTTCAAAATGAAATATTCAAATTTCTACTTCATGATATGCTTTAATTTTTTTTTTCTTACTTTTTGTAAGCTATCATGTTATGGTTATCTTATATATTATTGGAAATATGATTTTATCTCTTAAAACTTAATGAGTTTATAAATCAAATTGATCAAAATTCAAAATTATATTTTATTTTGATGACCTATCTATCTTTCTTATATTTATTGCTTATAAATATTTTATATTATCCATATAAATCAAACTCTAAATTTGTTATAAGATATTTATCTAAATTAATAAAATCATGAACTTCAATTTTTCTCTTTCAAAAATGTTGAGGGATGACCATAGTTCATAAATCATTCTTAAACCTATTTTTATGCATGAACATCATTTCATATTAAAATCATTTAAATTAGGCTTATTTGGATTATTCGGACATGATATCATGTGTCTTCATTTTCTATCTTTTTCAAGTTATACAATTTTGATAAACACAAGCCTTTAGAAAAGTCAAAATGAAGGTATAATAAAATATATCGCATGCAATGTTTAAAGTCATATACAAAATCGCTAATGTTTCACGCAATTTGCACTATCTAGACATCTCCAAAAATTCTGAAATTTCTACATGAAACTACTCTTGGGACACTTAAACAAGATCAAAAATTGGAATTTTCAAAATCTTAAAAAATAGTGTACTATTTGTCGCGCTAGCTTGCCTATGTGATTTTCTGTAATTTTAGAATTCTAAAACAACACTAAAAATATATTATTTTATATGTACTACTCACTGTTGCATTTCTGCCCATAATTGATTTTTGAAAAATTAAAATACAAAATTACAAAGGCCAAATTACAAAAAAAAAATCTTACTTCCTTTCTTTGGTTATTTGTTTGATTTCTATTTCTATATGCAAAAATCAAATACAAAAATATAAAACATCAAAAATTATTTTTTGAACCTAACTTTTCTATTTACAGGTATCTTGCGAAAGGGAGATTTGGGATGTCACCCCATCACATCTCCTAGTACCGGTGCAAACCCCTCTCAAGGTAGACCTCGGGAAGTCCAAGATCAATTTTAAGAGTTCAAACTTTAAATCAAAATTATTTTTCAAAAATATCAAAAATACTATATGGACTTTATTGTGAAAATCAAGCATGATTTAATCCATCATTTAGACCTTCTACAATGTTATAATTCATCTTTTCAAACTACTTTGAACATTATTTTTATCATGCTTTGATATATCTACTCATATGTGCACCAATTATAATGAAAAGATTATGTAGAATCAAGCTTAGCATGCCTCTAAGTATGAGTAAATGTTTTATGATTGATAATAATATTTATTCACTCACTTATTTTGGCAAAGTCTACATGTGCTTTTAATCTAAGAATGCTTGCATGTGTATTATAATTGTATAACGAATTAAATTTGCACAAGTATCTTACCTACACTACATTTATTTGCGCTCTTAAAAATTAAGAAAAGTGGTTGTGCTTGCAAAATTTCATCGGTTTGAAAAACAAGTGTATTCAGAGAACTTTGTACAAAACAAAAAAAATACATGAAATAAATTGACAAAGATAACTCCACCAAGCACTACTTGAACCTCCTAATAAGTCTTAATAAGCGTTGTGAGGTTGAGCACCTTGGAAAGAATAGTAAAGTGTCTTGTGCAAACCTTTATTTTACACCACTTATTCTTAAGTACACCGTATCACAAAAATCAATATTGAAAAATAAAGTATGTGATCCCCCAAGCACTACTTTGCATCCTGATAAGTCTTAATGAGCATTATGTGTACAAAGTACTTTGGTAGTTGTACATTTTTTTTGTGCATTGAAGTGTGTGGAAGTAAAATTATTTGTGTTTTATTGTACACTTTACTCTACATATGTCTTGTATTTTTGATTAAATCATTTGTTTACTCTATTCAAAATACACTTATATGCACATCATTATCTTTCATAACACTTCTTTTCATGAGTATTGGATCCTAATGCTAAATTATATACTCCTCTTTATTTATAAATGCACTAGATAACCTAGCATATGTTCTATAATGTTTGGTATGTTTTTGAATTTGTGAATTATAATAACAGTGTAGTAGTTTATCTTTGATATCCTTCTTTCATGCTTTGTTGCTTTATTACTTAAAGATTTTAAATGAAAAATGATTTACAAAAACATTTTCCTTTTTGGAATTTAACTCATATATCTTCTGATGAATAGTTATGATTACAAAAAGATATTTCTTGTATTTCAATATCCTTCCGCATCATCACCATATATTTTTTACCTTGCGCTTTCATGCTTATATCAAAGTCTTAAATCTCAAAATTCCTTTTTCAACTAGTGGTAGACATGCTTGGTAGAATTTATATTGGTTGTTCTAACACGAATATCATTTTTATGCTAAAAACTCTGATTCATTAATGGATTTCAAAATAGCTATGTGAGTTTTTAAAAAATTCAAATAAAAATATAAACTCATAGGCTATGAACTAATCATTAGATTCAAATGCTTAATGTTTCCAATGATTATTATCCCATGATTACATATCTCACCATAGCGTGGGTGTAGGGTTGTAGACATTAGATAACCTAATCTCTAAGTCATGTCTTGTCCTTAACTGGGGAGGGTTCCAGTGGGGCCTTGCGAGGCACTGGGGGGAAAGAGTGCTAGGTTGAGTATTTTCTAGTGTTTGTATATGGGACTAACACCCCAACCTACGACATGTATGCAGCTCTTCATGACCATCTGTCACTTAGTACGGGGCTAGGGTGTAGACATATTGTCTGGGTATATCGGTTACTTAGAAATCATTACCTTATTATGCTTAAAACTCCTTATTATTTCATTTCCTCTAAAAAGCTCGATCATGCCTTCTCTTTTTATCAAAAATCCTCTTTTTATGTCTGTTGCTTCCTTGCCCATTTTTGCTAATAACAAAAGGGGGAGAACTAACATGATAAATAATAATCGCTATCAAATGGGAAAACTAACATGACTAATGAGTAAGATAATAGCTTACATATTAGGGGAGCATTCACATAGGGGGAGCATGTATTTAGGGAGAGCAATTAT
The DNA here is from genome assembly GCA_033032865.1 of Dactylorhiza incarnata. Taxonomy (NCBI): domain Eukaryota; kingdom Viridiplantae; phylum Streptophyta; class Magnoliopsida; order Asparagales; family Orchidaceae; genus Dactylorhiza; species Dactylorhiza incarnata. The sequence continues at coordinate 11,860,406 of JAWHQI010000023.1, read as the reverse complement.
AAATACCAAAATCAACAATTATCCTAAGTCATCTCTCGCACACACGCACAAGTAGGTTTCATCATGCTTATATATTAATGCTCTGATTTATCATTAATGGGTTTGTTATTATCAAAAGGGGGATTTTGTTAGAACATGGTCTTCCACACTCCTAGGTTTGAGAATAGCAAACCCTATATGTATTTGATCTTGTGTGTTTATGTGTGCAGGAAATAAAGCAATATGACTCAAGGATAACATATGAAGGTTGCCCCCAAGTTTGAAGCCAGAATTCCAACATGTTCACTAGCGCCGGCGGTAGCACCTAGCGCAGGCGCTAGCTCTGATTAGAGCAATTTCAGGAGGCAGATATAGAAGGAGATAGCGCCAAGCGATATCATCTAACGCGTGCGGTAGCACCTAGCGCAGGTGGTAGCGCAAAGCAATAGAGGAAGGCAGCCGGCTTGCATAAAATGAAGGATTCTCACGCGGAGAATATTTCCTAATCCGGGATAGCGCGGGCGGTAGGGATAAAGCAGGTGCTAGATCCAAGTCTATTAAAAGGACCCCTTGGATCCGTCTTCTTCATCCTCTTCTACTCCTAAATTCCAGAGTTTCGTGCCACATCATATAGAGGAAGGCTCAGAGAGATACTCCCACAAATCCATGAAGGCTTAAGGAGATCATTGGAGAAGATTTCAACACGCTTCATCACCGTGATGAAAGACCGCATCGACTACGATCATACTCTGCGGGTCTTCGTCTACTTCTCCAAGAGATCCATATAGGGAGTTTTATATTGTTGTTATTTATTTCACATCTTTTCTTGTAATCGTTTAGTGAATTTGCCTCGTGTTAGCGACTAGGTCTGGGTAGGACTTAGGGCTAAAATTCGCCTTGTGTTGGCGACTAGATCTAGGTTAAGTCTAGGGGGTGCTCGAGGCCATATCTGGGGAAGGATTGGCTAGAGCGACTTGAGGCCGTATCCGGGGAAGGATAGGCTAAATACACTGGTTCGTGGGGATACGAGTCAGGATAGAAAACAAAAAGGATTTTATTATTCGCTTTCGATTTCTAGCGTCATAGAAATCTAGTTTTGTAATCAATTTTATTAATAGTAATCATGTCTCTCTTTGGGTAATAAAATTGATTTGTTTTTCATTTCTCTAAATTGATTATTATTTTCTCTTTCATTATAAATCATTTTAGATCATCATTCTAAATCTCTATTTCAATCTCTTAGTTTTTCAAGTATATCAAAATATAACATAAGTTTTTAAAACCCTTATTACCCCCCCCCCCCCCTCTCAAAGGGCGCCTACCGATCCAACAGAGGATGTTTGTGATATTATGCCAACAGTTAACTATGAAGTGGCATGTTTTGCCACAACAATAGCATGGGTACATATTGCACCAACTTTGCCTTTTGGGAGTCATACAAAAATAAGATATGGAGACAAAAGACTTCTCTGGATAAGAAATTGATTATTGTTTGTGATTGGCGATCGTTGATCGCTGAAGAAGCCATCAATCAGTGATCATTTATTAATATAGAGGACTACGGTCACCGATCATTGATCGAGGGGGCGGTTAGCAATTGGCAATCGATGAGTGCAAGGGTGGTTGATGATTGACGATCAAATATCGGCCACTTGTAAGAGAACGGGCAGTAATCTTTGATCGTTGACTGAGAGGTCGACGATTAAGGAACTTAATAGTCCATAATCATTGATCGAACAATCTAAGATCATTGACCCTTTTTAGGCAAACAATATTCAGACTCCTTTCCTTTATTTTGATTATGCAGAAACTTAGCTTTTTCTTTAGCTACAAAAATAAGAGGGGGTAGCTTCATACACACTTTTAGATGATGTTTTCCTAAGAGCATTTTGGGGTCCAACCTCTCTGACAGATCTGGAAGAATTCTTCCTTAATCTATGAGGAAGTTTCCACATAACCCACCTTCCCAGAGCATTCAATTCCTCCAATGACAAAAGTTGGAGGTGTCTTGCTGGAATATGCAATGACATGCTCAATTAGTTTAGCGGGGTCAACTCCAATTCCCTATTTATTAAACCTTACCTATTGATTCTTGGTGAGATCTTGGAGTTTATTACTCCAACAATTCAAATTATTTACCTCGTTATGAGCTTTAGTGAGTTCAGGATTTAATCTCTTATTCTCTTCAAGAGACTTCCCTAGCTCTTCCTCGTGAGCTTTCTTCTCCTCTACCCAGGAGTCACTGACAATGACTTCTTTTGAAGCTTGCAGTTCAAGACACTATTAGAAAAGTGATCTTTTACCACACTTTTAATTTCCAGGGAAAAAAATCATGGCTAATACTAATGTAGCCATGATGAGTCCCAATTATATACACATTTTTGGACTCATCTTTGCCGATTATTTAGTCAAAGCACTACACTTTAGACATGTTTTCATTCATATTTGATAGCCCTCTATTATTCCACGCTAAGTGCACTTCTAGGCCCGTTTTTTGTGTATTTTCATGTTTATCATTCTTACTGTCTTTCATGCTGTGTTATGTGCCACTTTCAGTGGTTTTGATTAGTGTTTATGCTGGAATAGGGGTCGTGCAGGTATTCCCGGTTCAAATCTGTACAGGAACACTATGCACGATCACTGGTTCTATTGCGCACGACCACTGATCGTGCGCCACCGACCGTGCGCGTTCATTTGCGGTCCAAAATAGCATTCTGAATTTGGTCGTGCATTTTTACGCACGGTCGTGCGTTTGGTCGTGCGCTTTATTATTTTCTGTAAAGTTGTCTTGCAGGTTTTCGGCCATAGCGCGCACGACCACCAACTTTCAGTGCGTACGACCACTGGTCGTGCGCCACAGATCGTGCGCCCTGTTTTCTATAAATACGCAGTCCGCGAAATTAGGTTGGACGACATTCCAGCTCCGCCGTTTTCGAGCCTTGTTCATCTCTTTCGCCCCCTGCATCATCTTCCACCACCAGGAGGTGCTCCGGGACTATTCTTCACGCCTATCTTGAGCCCGGAGATCACCTCGGCCATCTCTGTCATCCACAAGCTTCAAAAGGAAGGATCTCCGCCCAGATTTCATCGTCAAGCTTGGGAGCCATGTATTGAAGCCGAGCGGATAGTGACACGAAGAAGACGGTCCCATTGGGAGGTAGTGACAGTCCTCCTCTACCCCGGATGTAGTTGCGGACCGAGCTTGGACGCAGATTGACAACCTTGCGATTCTAATCGTGAATCCCAACGAGCCTTCGGATTCGGTTAATTTCTTACTCTCTTTCAAATTGTAATGATATTGTAGGGTAGATTCTTGTATTTTTGGATGATATGCACAATGATCTTTAATTGCAATGTTTATTTCATATTTCTATAAAGCCATTTGGTTATTTGTGTATATGAGATGCGCCACCACTTCATCCACCACTCCATCCACTAGGTTCGTGTGTCGCACTAGCAATTGCTAGTGGCGTGCTTGTCGACGAGGTGCTCGGGACCCTCACTCCGCATGCCTACTCGCCCATCCGCCTAGTGAAGCGTGGCATAGCGGCCCGTGTAATCCATTCGCCTAATGAAGCAGTGCGCTCAAGGCCTGCATTGTTCGATTCCGCTTGCCTACTCGTCCATCCGCAGTTGCGAAGCAGCGCGCTCAAGTCCTGCCTAGTCTCCATTCCGCCAAGCGAAGCATTGCATAGGAGTAGTTATAGTGTTTTATTTTATTTACAAAAACCTGAATCCCTTTCGTCCGCATTCCATCCCGACTTAAGGACTTCAATCTCAAGCCCCTCCTCGAAAGTTAACTCCACCTTATTGTGTTCCTTCGAGATTCGATACTCGGGGATTTGCTCCTCGTTTTATATTACTTGAACGATCGGTACACTGTCGTTTTGTGCCGCGGTCTTGCTACCGCCTATAACGGTGTGCTAAGATTTGCACATCAAGTTTTTGGCGCCGTTGCTGGGGAGCACAGACGTGTGAGTTTTCTGGAGAGGGAGAATCTGAGAGAGAAACCCTTCCATTTGTATATTGCATCCTTTTTATTTTATTTCTTCTTATTCTGTTTTACTGTTTATATTAGGTTGCTCTAGTAATTTTTTGTTAGGTGTAGTATTTTGCACAATAGTGTTTTCCGTTTGAATCTTGTTATCTTCACACAATGTGGGCCTCTTTTAAAATTTGTTGCTGTTTGTGTGGAGATATATCTCACGCTAGTGATAGATGTCCAAAGGGAGATAATGGCCCTAGCACTCAAGGCCCAATATATGGAGCCCGACTTCGTCTGGTACTCCATATGTTGCGCGGAAGTCCTATCGCTATTCTGGTGCGCCTTTACCGTCATACTTCTTATCAGCTTCAGCAACTGCTGTGCCAAATAAGCCCGCAAGGCAGTGCTTGTTTTGTTAGAGCACGGATAATGCTTTGAAGGATTGTGCTGCTTATCTTCGCCAATTGGACGAGGATGATGAACCGGATATCCGGATCGTCCCGACTCCTACTTCTGGCAGCACACCTTCAACATCTGGTTATGTGCCCGTATCACCTTCATGCTTTGAAGGGTATGATGTGGACACAGTCACCAGATGTGTGGCTGATCTAGGCTCTGACATGGCTGAGCCCATCTCCCCTGTGCATATATCACCATGTATAGATTCGATTCTTTGTGAGGAATCGGTGCTTGACTTTTTTCCAAGCAATATTCCTCCCCCTATTGTGCATTTTACTACATTTGTCTCTGACGACATTATTGAGGATGTTTCGTAGGATAAGGCAGGTGAATTATGTGTTGTGCTTATTCCTATGGAGGAGGATATTTTCCAAGGTGACGAGGATTCTACCTCAGCACCGGTGGAGGAAGTCCAAATCGTGGAGGAGGTCACTGATGATCCTACTGAGCCCTGCAGCATTGTCGATGATGCCGACAATATCTTATTTCCCCAACCTCTTGGGAGTGAGACCGGGACCACTCCCCCGATTGATGTTCATTTAAGTTTTTCTTCTTTTTTATTTCCCAACCCCCCTTCTTCATCTGAGCCTGTGCAGGTTGAGTCTTCACAGGTACTTCAGGAGGACTTGGAGCATTCTGCTCAAGTCAATGATGAGTGCATCCTCTCATGTGAAGAGGTTGATTCCCCCTCCATAGAGGAAGCCTCATTCATTGCCTTCTCCTCCTGCCGCCTCCCTAAAGACGACACCTTGCTGGGCAAGGATTTAGTTTGTGGTGAGATGAGTGTGGACCAGCTCTCCTCCTCTTCTTACTTCCTATTCCCGCTACCTGTGTTCAGCAGGTATTTTTATTTAGGTAGGGGAGTAACTGTTCTGTCGCTGTATCGGTACCCGCTACCGACACGCGTATTAGAACAGTTACCTATGCATTTCCTTTTTCATACTCCCATTAGCTAGAACTGTTATGTTTTTAAATAAGTCGTGCTGGGAAGACAATAACCCCAGTAGTTATCTTACTTTTCCTGCATTTTTTATTTCATCTAATCATGTTTAGTTAGTTGTAGGTTATTTTAGTTTGTCTTTTTCTTTTGTTTTTGCAGAGCTGACCCCTGCAGGTATTCTTCTGGATGGATGTTGCAGCTAGGTCTAGATTTAAACGCCAATATTCTGGTATGCTCACTTGCTGAGCATTGGGTACTCTCTTTCCTTAGCTTTATTCTAAATTTTATAGTCATATTTGCATTAGATTGTTTAGTTTAAGTCTGGGGGAGAGTAGTTTTGTTTACCCGTTCACGTGCACTATTGCACTGCATACTAGAAGTATTTCTATTTCATTTATTTTGTTATTGTTCATTTTCTTTGCACTTCGCAGCACCCACATGAGCGCGCGCTTATCTGTTGGCACGTCGCGAGTCGAATTTGTCTCTTCTGTGTTATTTGAAAAATCATTGTGCTGGTTTAGGATTGTGAGTCGGAGTAAAATGTTGACTTCTATAGTGCTCCTAGTCGAGTGCTCATGTCTCGCATAGAAATTCGTGCAGATTCAATTTCTTTTTATTCTTTTAGATTATATTTTTCTACTAGCGTAGATATTGTTTACTTTACTCAGAAATTGGTGAATCTGGTGTGAAACAAACGGTAGCATAGAAATGTGTGTAGACGTTCGTTAGCCTCGTATTGCCCGAGTCGGGAGAAAGGATTATCTTTCTCGGTGGCTGAGAACTTGCCACAAGCGACTCTTGAAGCATGTGTATATGGTTAGTCAATCGCGTGAATGTGATATAGGCCATCATTTTGGCTCGGTTGAGCTTTTGTGCCCATTTCTATCGCTCTATCCTCGTTAGCCCAGTTGTGTCTACCCGTTCTTTGATTCAGCCCCACTTTTATCTCACCAAAGCCTAAAAGCCAATCCTAGTCGCACACCCAAATTTGAGCTTTAGTTGTTTATTATTTTCATGATTGGGGTGTTGATGTGGTGATATTTTTTTGTGAAAATGTGGATGCACTTCATTGCTCATTTTGCTGAAAATGTTTTGAAAAGAAAAGAAAAGAAAAAGAAAATAAGAAAAAGAAAAAAAGTAAAAAGAAAAGAAAAAGAAGTGCTTAATTGAAATTTTTATAGATTTATGATTGGGAGTAGGCGGTGCACACACCCATGTAGTCAAGTCCAAGTCTGGGGGTGTGATGTACCCGCGTGTCCTTTTGTGGTGCTTGAGGATAGTTTTCCGTGCTAGCTCATTTTGGGTTTAGTGCTTGAGCCGTCGTTTTTATCATTGTATACCTCACCTAAACCCAAGCCTCATCTAAAACCTAAAGTCCTATTGATTCACACATTTGAGTCAAACCTGTGATGTGGAGAGAGTGCGAACGTGCAAGATTATGGTCACCGACATTGATGGATTTCAATGGAGGTTGTCTCGAGCCCCGATCTTTGGCAATGCTTGCCTCAGCGTTCAGTTTACTTTCTTCATATGTACGACCTTATGATTCACCATGATTCACTTTTTGAGTAAATGTAATATATAAATACGCCCCTAGAAAAGTATAAACTAATATGTATAATTAGAAATTTTGTCTACTGTATTTCTACGCGCATGAGCATGCGACTTCGCATGGTACTCCGCTAAACAATTTCTATGCCAGCTTTGTATTTTCTCATCCGCCTAAGGGATTTGTTTGCTCGGGACGCGCAAACAGGTAAGTCTGGGGGTGTGATGAGTCCCAATTATATACACATTTTTGGACTCATCTGGGCCGATTATTTAGTCAAAGCACTACACTTTAGACATGTTTTCGTTCATATTTGATAGCCGTCTATTATTCCACGTTAAGTGCACTTCTATGCCTGTTTTTGTGTATTTTCATGTTTATCATTCTTACTGTCTTTCATGCTGTGTTATGTGCCACTTTCAGTGGTTTTGATTAGTGTTTATGCTGGAACAGGGGTCGTGCAGGTGTTCCCGGTACAAATCTGTACAGGAACACTGCGCAAGATCACTGGTTCTATTGCGCACGACCACTGATCGTGCGTCACCGACCGTGCACGTTCATTTGCGGCCCAAAATAGCATTTTGAATTTGGTCGTGCGTTTTTACGCACGGTCGTGCATTTTTACGCACGGTCGTGCGTTTTTACGCACGGTCGTGCGTTTGGTCGTGCGCTTTATTATTTTCTGTAAAGTTGTCTTGCAGATTTTCGGCCACAGCGCGCACGACCACCAACTTCCAGTGCGCACGACCACTGGCCGTGCGCCACTGATCGTGCGCCCTGTTTTCTATAAATACGCAGTCCGCAAAATTAGGTTGGACGACATTCCATCTCCGTCGTTTTCGAGCCATGTTCGCCTCTTCCGCCCCCTGCATCATCTTCCACCACCAGGAGGTGCTCCAGGACTATTCTTCACGCCTATCTTGAGCCCGGAGATCACCTCGGCCATCTCCGTCATCCACAAGCTTCAAAAGGAAGGATCTCCGGCCAGATTTCATCGTCAAGCTTGGGAGCCATGTATTGAAGCTGGGCAGATAGTGACACGAAGAAGACAGGTCCATTGGGAGGTAGTGACAGCCCTCCTCTACCCCGGATGTAGTTGCGGACCGAGCTTGGACGCGGATTGACAACCTCGTGATTCCAACCGTGAATCCCAACGAGCCTTCGGATTCGGTCGATTTCTTACTCTCTTTCAAATTGTAATGATATTGTAGGGTAGATTCTTGTATTTTTGGATGATATGCACAATGATCTTTAATTGCAATGTTTATTTCATATTTCTATGAAACCATTTGGTTATTTGTGTATATGAGATGCGCCACCACTTCATCCACCACTCCATCCACTAGGTTCGTGTGCCGCACTAGCAATTGCTAGTGGCGTGCTTGTCGACGAGGTGCTCGCGACCCTCACTCTGCATGCCTACTCGCCCATCCGCCTAGTGAAGCGTGGCATGGCGGCCCGTGTAATCCATTCGCCTAACGAAGCAGCGCGCTCAAGGCCTGCACAGTTCGATTCTGCTTGCCTACTCATCCATCCGCCCTTGCGAAGCAGCGCGCTCAAGGTCTGCCTAGTCTCCATTCCGCGAAGTGAAGCATTGTATAGCGGCATTGCATAGGAGTAGTTGTAGTGTTTTATTTTATTTACAAAAACCTGAATCCCTTTCGTCCACATTCCAACCCGACTTAAGGACTTCAATCTGATCAAGCCCCTCCTCGAAAGTTAACTCCACCTTACTGTGTTCCTTCGAGATTCGATACTCGGGGATTTGCTCCTCGTTTATATTACTTGAACGATAGACACACTGCCGTTTCGTGCCGCAGTCTTGCTACCGCCTATAGTGGTGTGCTAAGATTTGCGCATCAAGCCACGGTTTCAAAAAATGTGGCAAATGATTCAGTTTTACCCAAGGGGCAAAAATCGTGGCTAATACTTATGTGTTAGCCACAACAAACTATAATCGTGGCAAAAATAATAGCATTTGCCAATGTTTATAAAAATCATAGCAAATACTCCCTCTTGGCCACGGTCAATTTCATTTGGCGCTCACAAAACCCTATCCCGTGAAAACTTTTCTCTGAAATCACCGAACGTGCTACTGCTCTCTCCTCTGAAAACGAAAATGAGTGAAGGCACTGCTGCTCTCTCTGTATGAAGATCGAAGATCTCTTTTCTCTTATGAAAATGAACAGCAAAGATCGATTTTGTTGATCGGGTTCCAAATCACGCACGTCGTGTGCAAAGGAAAATCCAGAGATCGGGAAGTCATCGGGTTCCAGGTCGCTAGGGTTCTAGTGTTCTCTCCTCCATCGCAGGGTCATATTTCTCTTCCCACTTGATTTTTTCTTCCTATGAATGATTCATGTGTCTTTCCCTGGTGTACCTATTATGGGATGCATAAATACTCATCCTTGTGTCGGGCTCTAAGACTGTGCTTAGTATAACACTTTTTTGTTTGTCTCATGTGTGAGCCTTGCATTGAATTGAAGATTGATTTGTGTGACTATGGACATTATGCTCCACATTTTATCTTCCAATAAATTTTTTAAATGGTTATGAACTTCTATGGAAGATATTCATTCATCCGTGAATTGCAGAATGCATTCATCAAATGTCTATTCAAAGTTCTTACTCCCCGCCACTACTGATGGCTACAACTCTTATTTTTGTTCTCACATTCTACTGATCAATTTTTTTCCAGGGGAAACAATTAGAAGGCATGTTTAATGGCGGATTAAATTACAAGGCTTTCATGAGAGGTGTTGTGACTTCAAAAACTTCATTTTATGCTAGGTTTTGTCACTTCAAAAAAAAAAATCCATTTTATGTCATTCCATACTTCTTTTATGTTTTTGTTTGATTATCAGTAAGTGCACGAAAAAGAAAGGAAGGTAGAGTTTCTTTCAAGTTGAGCTTCTAAGGATATGTTTGCTTCTTCCCAATTAGTCTATATCTTTGAAGCATTCTTTTCAGGTCATCTTTAGTGTGTTTGTATGATGCATCTTGCTTTGATTTGTGATCTATCATTTGATTGCATTTTTAAATTTATAAGTCATTCTATTACTCCGTTTATTTTATGTCATGATACTCATTTGTATCTATAGTATTTTGTATTGTTTTTCATCACATGTATAGTATGTTTTTTTTTGTTAAATGTCGATGAGATGTGCTGATTTGTTTCCTAAAAGGTAGTACTTTTCATCTTCTTTAAATTTGACGAAGATATGCTGATTTGTCTCCTAAAAGGCTCCACTTTCACGTGTATTTGGAGGTTTCTATGAGCTGCAGAAGTTCAGTTGCAAGGTATAGAAAACTCTATTAGTAAAAAAATTCAACTAACCCAATCTTAACTATATTTCTCTGATTGATTTTGCAATTCACTCATTCAGCAATTTCTTAAAATAATAAATGTTTTAGGTGATGAAAGTAGAGTAGAAATTGAGCTCTGATTTCTACTTCATTGCTCCATGCAGAGATTTATTCTTTAATTATAAGTCGTTGGTAATATAAAATTTGGTTTCTATTTTTATGACATGAGTGTATACGCACACTTCTGTTATTGATGATAACTTTAATTGTAAGCTATTTTATAACATGAGTTTGTAGGCATACGTCTTCCGTTAATAATGATAACTTCAACTGTGATTTGAGCTGCCCAGCCTGCCTTTACAACAGAAGGAGATGGAGTAGGAGGGGAGATAAAGTAGGTGAGAAGCAGGGGGGCATGTGAGCACCAGATATTATTAAGTTGACGATTTACTAACCTCTTTTCGTAAAAAGAATAGAGAGCGGTAAAATACTTGTTGGGTGCTATATTAATTCCCTCATTTCATACTACAAAAATGAACAATGCCACCGTGTAAGCAAATAGAGCAAAAAAGAAACTAAAGAATGGCACTCTCCTCGTTACATGAGTCTGTGACAGTTGAAAAGTTTTGGCAAAGATCTAACGGCTACTACTACCTAGCATCTTAACAAATCGCCACTTATTAAGGCTCCGTTTGGGAGGACTTATTTTCACCGGTCAAGCGGTTACGACCGCATGAACCGGACCTTAACTAAGGTCGTAACCGCTTGACCGGTGAAAATAAGTCCTCCCAAACGGAGCCTAAGAGAATTTTGAGAGATTTGAAGTTCCCACGACCCACATACCATAATGCTTGAAACCACTAATTTTATTTTGTGCCTACTAGCACCTATGTAAAGAAAGTTTAAAAAATATATATAATAGAAAGGAGAAAAATGCAAGTGAGAATATTTCATCAAACAAACGTTGCTTATCCACAATAACAGTGTTTTAAGAACATGCCCCCTTGCTAAAGAAAAGATGAAAACAAAGTGCGGAATCAATTCTGCAATCTCCCGGCATCTTCGGCGACATCCAAATGAACTTCAAGAAGATTTGTGATGTCTAGAATTTTCTTCTTCTTCTGCGGCACTCAAAACAGTCTGTACAAAGATATCTGAGGCTGGTATTTGAACCATTAATTGCATGAAGCTTATCAGGTGGAACTTTTAGGTCTTCAGTGAGTATCTTGTGTAGCTTTTGATTCTCATCGACTAATTTTTCAATGGTTTCTTGATGTTTCAGCAACTAATCACATAAAAGAGTTCAAGCTTTAGGCAACTCAAACACAAATGAAAATAAAAATACCAGGGCTTGTGATCTGTTTGGACGCTAGAAAATCTGAAGATAAGGTTTAAAATCTCAAATAAATACCAAATGATTCATAATCAACCCATCAATTACTTAAATTTTCTTATGAGAACTAGGCCAATTTAAGGTTTCGTTTGTTTCGGCTGTTGTTGCTCAAATAGCGGATAGAAATGAAGTTTGAAAATGGAGTTGTTTGTGAAAATGGAATTTGCAGTAAAAAACTGTTTGTGTAAAATGGAGTTTGCAGAGCCATTCGAAAAGGAGGCTTCAAAGAACTGTTTGGTAAAAACGGAATTTTGTAATAAAAAAATTTTGAATTTTGTTTTACTTTGAGTTTCATGAACAAAATATCTAATCCAAGTAGAAAATTACAGCAGATTTTTTTTTTATGTATCAAATACGTTTTGTGGCTATATTTATATTTTATAATTGATCCAGAAAATTTTATTTGATTGCTATAAATCAGTGAAGAAGGAGCATAGTAATTCCAAACAACTATCACATGCAAAAAATAAATAGACCATACAAATATCGTCTCTTGTATTTTGATGTTATGCATATGCATATCATACTTTATGATTTTCAAGGTGTTCTATGAATTTTATAATACTCATTGTTATAATATCTAATGTATATAGATTTTGTAACACCCCATTTCCCAATGGTAGGAAGTCTGTCCTTGTCGACTAGAAGGAAGTTGGCCCTGTCGACTAGAAGGAAGTCAGTCTGAGTAGACTGGAAGAAATCAGCATGTCAACTAGAGGTCTAGTCGACATAAGCTCTATATCGACTTGAAGAAGGTATGTACTTATCGTCTTGAAGAAAGTCAGCATTGTCGACTAGAAGAAATTGGTCTATGTCGACTAGAAAGTCTGTGAATATTGACTGGAAGAACTGCTTATCGGCTTGAAGGAAGCCAGCCATGTCGACTAGAGGTCTAATCGACATAAACTACATGTCCACTAGAGCTCTAGTCAACATAAGCAGTTATCGGCTAGAAGAGCTTGTCGACTAGAGGTCTAGCCGACATAAGTTGTATGCCGACTAGAGATCTAGTCGACATACCTGGCACACAGACGGTGTTCTATTTCGTTGTTTTGCGATTTATTCCGTCAAATCTTCTTAAAACTCATGCCTTTTGGATAGGACTTGTCCCCAATGTTAAATACGGCTGAGGATAAGACTTTAGGTCATTTTGCCTTAGTTTTTCTATCTCCAAGCTCGAGATAAAAGAAAGTCGAAAGAGAAGAGGAAGGGTTCTTTCGGCCATTGTTGGAGCTTCGGAGCTCCGAATCACGAGCCGAGTCCAGATCCATGGAGAGGAACCCGCATCAGTCATTTCCATCCAACTCAAATCTTGGATTCATGGCGTCAAATAGATCGGCAAGGGTAACGATCCTTCTTCCCGGTCCTAGGATGTGTTTGGTCCATTCATACACTTTTATATGCTTGCATAGGGTTTGTCTTCTCCTCTAATTAATGAAGTGCAAGACTCCCTTTGGTTCTTTGGAACTCCGGGTAGATTGTGTCAATCCCCGACATTTATTGCATATAGAAATCCAATAGACGTACGGATTTATGCATTTTGTGAAGTCTACCAGTGTCTGTTAGCCCGGATCGATGATGCTTGAGTGTGACGTTGCATTTCGGTTAAGCCTAGAATGCGTGTCGCAGAATGAATCCGTTGAATATGTAACACCCCAGTTTTCACACTGCTGTGAAGGCAAGAATATTGTGCTGGAAGCTAGCGCCCAGCGGTAGTGCTACCGCTGGCGGTAACTGTATCGTCGAGTTGATATCGACGGGATGAGCACTGTATCGCCTCAGAAGGCTCGTGTCGTCGAGACGCTAACGCCGGGCGGTAGCCTCAACCGCTGGCGATAGCTTTATTAACGGGAAGCTTAGCTGGGTCGTCGAGTAGATGTCGTCGAGACGCTAGCGCCGGGCGGTAGCGTTACCGTCGGCGGTAGATCTTTAAGTCAACGTGAGTCCCAATTCCGTCGAGAGAACGAGACGATGTGTGGGAGGTCAAGTCCAAACGCTAGTGCGGCGCGGTAGCGCTACCGCCGAGCGGTAACTTACGGGACATCTGAGAAATAGAGATCGTGGCTGTCAAATATTCAGGGTTTTGATCCAACGGCTGGGAGATGTTCCGGGAAGTTATAGGTCTTGATCAGAGGAAGTTTTATCCTCATTAATTCAAGTTCTTTCTCTCTCCAAGCACCAAGGAATTATACATCTCGCCAGCCTCTCCGCGAGATCCACCTGACCCACCGGATAGTGAGAGCCCGGCAACGGGATCGTCCGGGGCAATCCGGCACCAAGGACTTATACATCTCGCCAGCCTCTCCGCGAGATCCACCTGACCCACCGGCTAGTGAGAGCCCGGCAGCGGGATCGTCCGGGGCAATCCGGCACCAAGGACTTATACATCTCGCCAGCCTCTCCGCGAGATCCACCTGACCCACCGGCTAGTGAGAGCCCGGCAGCGGGATCGTCCGGGGCAATCCGGCACCAAGGACTTATACATCTCGCCAGCCTCTCCGCGAGATCCACCTGACCCACCGGCTAGTGAGAGCCCGGCAGCGGGATCGTCCGGGGCAATCCGGCACCAAGGACTTATACATCTCGCCAGCCTCTCCGCGAGATCCACCTGACCCACCGGCTAGTGAGGGCCCGGCAGCGGGATCGTCCGGGGCAATCCGGCACCAAGGACTTATACATCTCACCAGCCTCTCCGCGAGATCCACCTGACCCACCGGCTAGTGAGAGCCCGGCAGCGGGATCGTCCGGGGCAATCGGCACCAAGGACTTATACATCTCGCCAGCCTCTCCGCGAGATCCACTTGACCCACCGGCTAGTGAGAGCCCGGCAGCGGGATCGTCTGGGGCAATCCGGCACCAAGGACTTATACATCTCGCCAGCCTCTCCGCGAAATCCACCTGACCCACCGGCTAGTGAGAGCCCGGCAGCGGGATCGTCCAGGGCAATCCGGCACCAAGGACTTATATATCTCGCCAGCCTCTCCGCGAGATCCACCTGACCCACCGGCTAGTGAGAGCCCGGCAGCGGGATCATCCGGGGCAATCCGGCACCAAGGACTTATACATCTCGGCAACCACTCCGCGAGATCCACCTGACCCACCGGCTAGTGAGAGCCCGGCAGCGGGATCGTCCGGGGCAATCCGGCACCAAGGACTTATACATCTCGACAGCCTCTCCGCGAGATTCACCTGACCCACCGGCTAGTGAGAGCCCGGCAGCGGGATCGTCCGGGGCAATCCGGCACCAAGGACTTATACATCTCGCCAGCCTCTCCGCGAGATCCACCTGACCCACCGGCTAGTGAGAGCCCAGCAGCGGGATCGTCCGGGGCAATCCGGCACCAAGGACTTATACATCTCGCCAGCCTCTCCGCGAGATCCACCTGACTCACCAGCTAGTGAGAGCCCGGCAGCGGGATCGTCCGGGGCAATCCGGCACCAAGGACTTATACATCTCGCCAGCCTCTCCGCGAGATCCACCTGACCCACCGGCTAGTGAGAGCCCGGCAGCGGGATCGTCCGGGGCAATCCGGCACCAAGGACTTATACATCTCGCCAGCCTCTCCGCGAGATCCACCTGACCCACCGGCTAGTGAGAGCCCGGCAGCGGGATCGTCCGGGGCAATCCGGCACCAAAGACTTGCACATCTATTAGCTGATTAGCTGCTATCAGTATGCAATAGACAAATCAATAAAGGGTTTATAGTAGGAAATCTTTTTAAGGGTAAAATCGCTTTAAATCATCTCCACTCCTGGCACGGTCGAGGGGTATCCCTTCCACATCCTGGAGGTAGTACCCTCCCAACTTGAGCACTTCACTTATAATATATGGCGCCTCCCAGTTAGGGTTAAGTTTTCCGACCGCGGCCTCTCTACCCGCTGCATCGACCTTCTTCAAGACCAAGTCCCCTTTTTGGAAATGCTTCACCTGAATGTGTTTGTCCAAGTATCGGGCCATTCGTCGTTTGATCTCCTCTTGCCGAACAGTGGCTAGGTCCCTGAGCTCTTCTACTAGGTCCAGAGATAATCTCTGCCCCTCTTCATTGTCCGTTCGCCATTCCTCATCTCTTTCCCCCGCGCCGATCACCCTTGGCGACTTTACCTCAAACTCGACTGGGAGGACGGCCTCTGACCCGTGGGAGAGCTTGAAAGGAGTCTCTCCGGCAGCTGTGTTTGGGGTGGTCCTTAGGGCCCAGAGGACCGAAGGCAACTGTTCCACCCAGCTTCCCCTAAGGTTTTCCACCTTTTTCAATAGGTTCACAATGATTTTGTTTGCTGCCTCTACCTGTCCATTGCTCCTGGGGTGATGGACCGATGCAAAACGGAGGTCTATGCCGAGTTGGGCGCAGAAGCTAACGAATTCGTCGCTTGCGAACTGTGGCCCGTTGTCCGTGACTATGGCCAGAGGGAGCCCATGTCTGCAAATTATTTCGCCCCAAACAAAATTTCTCACTACTTGGGAGGTTACCTTAGCGAGGGCCTTCGCTTCGATCCACTTAGAGAAGTAATCCACCATTACCAGCAGGAACTTTCTTTGGCCGCTCGCCGGAGGGAAAGGTCCCACCAAATCCAAACCCCATATCGCAAAGGGCCAGGGGGCTGTGATCGTCCGGAGCCTCTGAGCGGGAAGGAGCTGGAGGGGGCGTAGAGTTGGCACTTGGAGCATTTCTTAGAAAACTCCGCTGCATCTTTGCTGAGGGTGGGCCAAAAATAGCCCTACCTTAGTACTCTCCCTTCTAGGGTCCTGCCCCCCGAATGACTGCCGCACTCCCCCGAGTGGATCTCCTCCAGGACCTTTGGGGCTTCCTCCTCCGAGACACAACGGGCTAGGAGCCCCGAAAGGGTCTTCCGATATAGCGACCCTGCATGCAAGGAGTAATATGCCGATTTATACCTGAGCCGGCGCTTGTCTGCCTCTTCCTCGGGGAACTTCCCCGTTGTTAAGTAGGTGATGAAGGGATCCATCCACGACACCCGCTGGTCCACCTCCATCATCTCCCCCTCCTCGATGGAGGGTCGGAAAAGCTCCGACACCGTTCCCCCGGCCCGGGGACCAAACTTGGCCAGGAGGTCCGCCTGGGTGCTTTCTCCTCTTCGGATGTGTTTGATGGAGAAGGTGCGAAACTGTCCCACTATCCCTTTAACCTTCTCCAGGTACCGCTGGAGAGTTGGTTCTTTGACTTCGAATTCCCCCCTGATCTGGCACGCCACCACCATGGAGTCCGTCGAGACCTCCACGTCCTGCACCCCCAATTCTTGTGCCAAGCGGAGGCCTGCTACCACGGCCTCGTACTCGGCTTGGTTATTAGTGAGGGGGGAATGGATGTTTATCGCTTGTTCTATCTTGGTTCCTTGGGGACTCACCAACACCACCCCTCCTCTGAAGGAATGCTTTCCCGACGCACCATCGACCAGCATCTTCCAAGCCTCCGGGTGGGGTATTTCAGATTCCTCTAACTCGGTCACGTAGTCGGCCATGAAATCCGCCACCGCCTGTGCCTTTATGGATACCCTGGGCACGTAGGAGACATTGAACTCACTCAATTCTACCGCCCACTTTGCCAACCTCCCAGAGTGCTCTACCCCTTCCATGATGCCACGAAGGGGGTGGTCAGTCACCACTTTGATTGAGTGTGCCTGAAAGTAAGGTCTGAGCCGCCTAGCCGACACTACCAAGGCAAACGCTAACTTTTCGAGGATAGGATATCTGAGTTCGGCCTTCCTGAGTACCCTGCTGACGTAGTAAATGGGGAGTTGTTTCTTCCCCTCCTCTCGAACCAACACTGAGCTAACCGCTTCCGACCCTACCCCCAAGTACAGGTATAGATCTTCCCCTTGTCTCGGCCCTTGTAATAATGGGGCCTGGGTCAGTTGTTCCTTTAGCGCTTGAAAAGCCTTTTCGCACTCGGGAGTCCATTCGAATTTTTGGTTACCCCTTAATACCTTGAAGAAGGGAGAACATTTTTCTCCTGCCTTGGAGAGAAACCTGCTCAGCCTGGCTAACTTCCCTGTCAGACGTTGGACCTCTTTCGCACTCCGTGGAGATCTCAACTCAAGGATCGCCTTTACCTTGTCTGGATTTGGCTCCACTCCAAGAGGGGTGAGCAAATGACCCAAGAACTTCCCTCGACTGGCCCCGAAGACACACTTGAAGGGGTTAAGCCTCATTTTAAACTTTCTCAAGGTTTCAAAAGTCTCTTCGAGGTCACTGAGATGGGACTCAAGATTCTGGCTCTTGATCATTAGGTCATCCACATAGACCTCTAAGTTCCTTCTCTTCTGCTCGCGAAACACCCTATCCATCATACGCTGATATGTAGCCCCTGCGTTCTTCAAACCGAACGGCATCATTTTGTAACAATAGCACCCATCCCCGGTGATGAAGGACGCATCTTTAATGTCGGGAGGGTGCATGCGGATCTGGTGATAACCTGAAAAAGCATCTAAAAAAGACATCACAGAAAAACCGACGGCTGAGTCAACCAGCGCGTCGATTCTAGGCAAGGGATAACAGTCCTTGGGGCACGATTTATTAAGCAAAGAAAAGTCCACACACATTCTCCACTTACCCTCCCCCTTTGTTACCATCACAACATTAGAGACCCAGCCTGGGTACTGGATCTCCGATACAAAGCCATCTTTGAGGAGCTTGTTCACCTCCTCCCGGATGGGCACCTCCAGCTTGTCCGTCGTGGACCTCCTCTTCTGGCGGATGGGGCGAGCGCCGGGATCGAGGTTGAGGCGATGACACGCCACATCCGCGTCGATTCCCGGCATCTCTGCAGCGCTCCATGCGAAGACGTCCACATTGTCCTGGACGCAAGCCAAGATCTTCGCCCGATCCTCCGGGCTGAGCTCCCCATTGATCTTGATCTTCTCGATCGCCCCGGCCTTAGTGGTGATCTCCACCTCCACCACTTCATCTACAGCCTCTAGCCTGGACTGCTCCCCCCAGGGGCTCTGCTCCTCTTCTTTTTCTCCCTCTTTCTGCCCCGCCCTGAGCCTTTCACGGACCCCTTCCTGGGCATGAACTACTTCTCTCCTCCCTTCCTCTCCTACCTCCATTAGCTCCTCCGCCCCTCCACCCCCCACCCACCCCCCCGGGCCTCCTCTTCTCCCTTCTCTCCTTCTTCCTCCCCCGCCATGGGTCCCTCACCGACCCCTTCCTGGGCACGAACTACTTCTTCCTCTACCTCTTCCGTCACGGCCACTTCTTCCATTACCTTATCCCACTCCTCCGCCTCCTCCATCCAAGAGATGGTGTTGACGGCGGTCACATAGCATTGCCTCGCCACCTTGGGATCTCCCCTGACCCGGACCTGGATTCCCCCCGTGCTGAACTTGAGGCATTGATGGAAAGTGGACGGGACACACCGGAACGCGTTGATAAGAGGCCGTCCGAAGATGGCGCTATAGCTACTGGGGGCATCCACTATCACAAAGCGGCAGTTCCGGGACTGCCCTCCCAGGGTCACATGAAGTCCTACTCCCCCTTCTACTTCTTTCCTTTCTCCTGAGAATCCGAACAGCGGGCCATCCGAGGCCAACACCCTCCTGGGCTCTACCTGCATCCCGTCGAACGCCTTCTTGAAAATAACATTGGCCGAGCTCCCGTTGTCCACCAAGATTCGAGAGACGGTGAAGTTCTCGATGGCTGTCTGGATGACCAGCGCATCGCAGAATGGGTCTTCGTGACCGGGCAGGTCCTTCTGGGAGAAGGTGATTTTCTCCGCAGGGGGTGGGGCTTGGGAGGTCGAAGCTACACTCCGGCGATACATGGCATGGAGGCTCGCTTCCGGGTTGCCTCGATCCCCACCCCCCCATGGATCACTCTGATCCCTCCTCGGGTCCCCACGTCCGCCCGATCCTCGCACCTTTCATCCTCATCCCCCTGAGGTAGAATCTCCTCTATCCTTGCTCCCCCTTGCTGCGCTTGTGGTGCTGGGACTCTCGCCCCTCTGACTTCCAAGAACTCAGGGCAGGTGGCTGTTGCGTGGCCTTCCTCCTGATGGAAGTCACAGTACGGCAACGCCGCCCGCCTTGCTTCATCCTTGACTCCTCGGTTCCTTCTTCTGGGACCGGCTCCTCCGGCTCCCCCTCCTCTAACTCTTCCTGCTCTTCCTCTATCGATCTCCATCGCCTGATGAGGGGTGGGGGGGTGGGGGGGTGGAAATGGCCTCGGGCCCTGTCTCCATCCCAGCTGGTGAGGTCTTCCTTGCCCTCCTTGGAAATTACCTCCCCCATGGGGGAAACCCCTCCCTGGGCCTAGCATTCCTCCACCCCAACTCCGGGGCCCTCGCTTCCTCTCTCATCCTTGGTTCTTGCTGCCTCACTTCCGGCTCGCTCAGCCGTGCCAATCTCTTCGCGAACTCGGGGTTTGCTGCCTCCCCTTCTACCTCCTCTGCCGCTCTCTCCATCAGTTCTTCATAAGATTGAGGAGCCTTCTTCTTGAGGTCCATCTTGAAGAAGCCTTCCCTCAGCCCCAACGTAAAGGCGAGCTGGAGGGTATACCCCGGGACCTCTTGGACAAGGAGGACCTCTTCTCTGAACCGCTCCAGATAATGAGCCAACGACTCTCCTGGCCTCTGCTTGATGTCGAAGAGCGATTCTGGATCCTTCTTTCTTTTCTTCATGGCGGAAAAACGTAAGAGGAAACCTTTACGCAAGTTCTCGAATGTATAGATCGATCCTGAGGGAATCTGGTGGAACCAGTCCCTCGCCTTCTCCATCAGGGTAGTAACAAAGAGTCGACATTTGAAGGCTTCCGACATGGGTCTGATCGAGACCATATCAATAAACCACTACAGGTGTTGGATGGGGTCATCATTGCCAGAATACAGCATCATGTTCGGCTCCCTGAATCCATCGGGGAGTGGTGCCGAGAGCACCATCTCGCAGAAAGGACTGCCCCCATTCACCTTCTGAACTTGCTCTACCCTTCTCGCGAGCTCCTCGGGCGACCCTACTCCTGCCGATCTCGCCAGAGGGCAGCTCGCCGGGACCTCCCTAGCCGAGCTCCCCCCCGCGAGAGTCTCCCTTGCCGGATTCTCGCTTCCCCCAGCAGGGCTGGGGAACAGCTCTCGCCCAGACAGATCTCGCCCTCCTCCCTGGGCCGTCACCTCCTTTCCCGCCCGATGAGCCGGCTCGCTCTCGCCGACTCCAGATTGATGAGCCACCTGGGGCGCCGGGGTCGCGAAACCGCCGAGCGCAGTGGCGAGAGCGCTCTGAAAAGCTCCAAGAAGATCTCGCCTAAGATCCGCCAACATCTCCACCGTGGCTGGTGCTCCTGGGGGTGGCGAGCCTCCGGGGTTCGCGCCCCGCTCGTCCTCGCCGGTCATGTTTTCCCTGAGATTTTCTTGAGCTAGCCGCACTCCACGCTCACCGCACCAAAAATGTTGAAACCAATAAATGATCTCGGTGGAGTTCGGGGCCCCCAACGGGTGGGGGGCGACTGGCTCTTACTAATCTCGCGAGAGAACAGACCGGAGCATCGGAGTTGAACACTGATCCTTAGGCTCAGCTAGGAGGACCCACCACACACCCGAAAGATCTTTAGAGCGCTTCCCCTCCCAAGCCAAAAGCTAAAGCCCGGGCACCTTGGAGAGCTCAAGGAAGGCCTGAGGAGAGAGAAGCTCCAAAAAGAAGAAGTCTCTCTCCAAAGGTGCCCTTTGGATCCTATTTATAGACTTTCTGATCTGGCCTGCAAATACCAGGAATCCGCCTCTCAATTTTACTATACGCACCCCAAATTTGGTCTGCTGATAGCCAATCTCCGCTGTTCGGAGGGGCTATTGGCAGGCCACGAGGGTAAAAGGATAATTTCCTTCATTTGCCTAGGGACAAAGGGTCTGCGAGGACAGTACTCGCGAGAGCTCGCGCTGGCCTCCTCGCGCACCTCGCTCGTCAGTCAACGGGTTCCCCTTTTTAGAGGGTGCATGCCGGGGTCCGACCTCGCCAACCTCCCTGTCGACGAGGATAGGTCATCTCGCAGATGCTCTGCGAGCACTCATCTCGCCCCCCTACTAGTATGCCTTCGGCGAGCTCCCGTCTCGCCTCCCCCTTTTGAGGGAACCTTGATCGTTTGGTCTTCTCCCGTTGATCTCCCGTCCTGGCGAATATCGGGGTTGTACAGTAGTTGTACATTTTCTTTGTGCATTAAAATGTGTGGAAGTAAAATTATTTATGTTTTATTGTGCACTTTACTCTACTTATGTCTTGCATTTTTGATTAAATCATTTGTTTACTCTCTTCAAAATACACTTATGTGCACATCATTATCTTTCATAACACTTCTTCTCATAAGTATTAGATCTTAATGCTAATTTTATACTCTCTTTATATATAAATGCACTAGATAACCTAGCATGCTCTCTGCAATTTTTGGTATATTTTTGAGTTTGTGAATTATAATAACATTGTAGTAGTTTCTTTTTTATATCTTTTTTTCATGCTTGGTTACTTTATTGTCAAACTTAGAGATTTTAAATGAAACATGATTTACAAAAACATCTTCTTATTTTGGACTTAAACTCATATTTCTTTCTATAAATCGTCATGTTTACAAAACGGTGTTTCTTGTATTTCTATAAGTCTTTCGCATCATTAACAAATATTTTTACCTTGCGCTTTCATGCTTATTTAAAGTCTTCTCTTTTGTGTACATCATCACTTGAACCTCAAAATTCATTTCCCTCAACAATTGATAGACTTGCTTGGTAAAATTTATATTGGTTGTTCTAAACATGAATATTATTTTTATGCTAAAAACTCTGATTTATTTCTATGAAAATTCTTATACTAAAAACCCCTTATCATTTCATTTCCTCTAAAAAACTCGATCATGTCTTATCGTTTACTAAAAAAAACCTCTTTTTATGTTTATTGCTTCATTAGCCCACTTTTGCTAATAACAAAAGGGGGAGAACTAACATGATAAATAAAATCGTTATTAAATGAGAAAACTAACATGATTAATGATTAAGATGATAGCTTACATATAAGGGAAACATTCACATAGGGGGAGCATGCATTTAGGGGGGAGCAATTCTAAATACTAACAACGACAATTATCCTAAGTCATCACTCTCACACACACATAAGTAGGTTTCATCATGCTTATATATTAATGCTCTGATTTATCATTAATGGATTTGTTATTATCAAAATGGGGAGTTTGTTGAAACATGGTCTTCCGCATCTCCTAGGTTTGAGAATAACAAATCATATGTGTATTTGATCTTGTGTGTTTAAGTGTGCAAGAAACAATGTCACATTACTCAAGGATAACATAAGAAGGTTGCCCCCAAATTTGAAGCCAGAATTCCAGCATGTCCACTAGAGCCGGCGGTAGTACCTAGCGCGGGCGCTAGCTCTGATTAGGCAAGTTCGGAAGGCAAGTATAGAAGGCGATAGCGTCAGGAGGTAGCGGATAGCGCAGGCGGTAGCGGATAGCACAGGCAATAGCGCGGAGCACAAGAGGATTTTTGGAAAGCTTTCCTTGGAATGAAGATACGCACGCGGAGAATGTTTCCTAATCCAGGATAGCGTCGGCGGTAGCGCTAGCGCAGGCGCTAGCTCCAAGGCTATAAAAAGGACTCGTTGGCTCCGTCTTTTTCATCACCTCTAAATTCCAGAGCTTCGTGTCACATCATATAGAGGAAGGATTAGAGAGATACTCCCACAAATCCATGAAGGCTTAAGGAGATCAGTGGAGAAGATTTCAACACGCGTCATCATCGTGACGAAAGACCGCATCGACTACGATCATACTCTGCGGGTCTTCGTCTACTTCTCCAAGAGATCCACATAGAAGGAGTTTTTCATATTGTTCTCTTTATTATTGTAATCACGTAGTAAATTCGCCTCGTGTTGGCGACTAGGTCTAAGGTGTAGATCTAAGGGGTGTTCGAGGTCGTATCCGAGGGAGGATTGGCTAGAGCGGCTTGAGGCCGTATCCGGGGGAGGATAAGCTAAAGCCACCGGTTCGTGGGGATACGAGTCGGGATAGAAAACGAAAAGACTTTTTACTCCTTCGCCTTCGATTTTTAGCGTCATAGAAATCTAGTTTTGTAATCAACTTTATCAATAGTAATCATGTATATTTCACTATTTTGATCTCTTAGCTTTTTCAAGTAATACAAAATATAATAAAAGTTTTAAAACCTTTATCCACCCCCCACCCCCCTCTAAGGACGCCTACAAATCCAACAAGAACAATACCCAGATGTAGAGCGTCTGTCTTCTATAGACCCTGCCAAATCTGCGTTAGTATACACCTCGATTTTCAAATCAGTATTAGGAGTGAAAAGGATTCCTCTGCCTGGCAAAGTCTTCAAGTGCCTCAAGATCCTATGAGCCGCATCGAGATGTCTCGCCTTTGGGAAATGCATATATTAGCTAACAACCCCCACAGCATAAGTTATGTCAGGGCAAGTATGTGATAGATATATTAACCGTCCGACAAGACGTTGGTAACCAGTGACATCTTCAATGGGGTCTCTGTTATCCCTTCCAAGGCTGTGGCTGACCTCCATAGGAGTATCAGTAGGTCTACACCCACTCATACCGGATTGTTCCAGCAGATCAAGGACATATTTTCTCTGAGAGATGAAAATACCCCGTGTGGATCTAGCAACTTCAATTCCCAAGAAATACTTCAGTTTGCCTAGATCTTTTACTTCAAACTCTTTAGCCAAATTCTTCTTCAAGGCTTTCACTTCTGCAACATCATCTCCTGTTATGACAATGTCATCAACATAGACAATGAGGGCGGTTAACATATTATCCCTCTGTTTTATAAACAATATATGGTCAGCATGACTTTGTCGGTATCCCAGAGAGATCATGACTTTGTGAAAGCGACCAAACTAAGCCCTGGGTGATTGCTTCACGCCGTAGAGGACCTTTTTTAATTTGCACACTTTTCCTTTAGAACCAGAAAGAGAGAAACGAGGGGGAAAAGACATATATACTTCTTCTAAATTTCCATGAAGAAAAGCATTCTTTACATCCAATTGAGTGAGATCCCAACCCTTGCACACAGCACACGATAGAAGAGCTCGTATAGAATTCATTTTTGCCACAGGGGCAAAAGTTTCTTGATAGTCGATACCTAGAGTTTGAGTATATCTCCTTGCCACCAACCTTGCTTTGAAACGTTCAACCAAACCTTCAGAGTTCTGCTTCACGGTAAACACTCATTTACATCCAACGGTCTTCTTACCGTATGGGAGGTGTGTTAAATCCCATGTATAATTTTTTTCCAAAGCCGTCATTTCTTCAATCATTGCCTCTTTCCACTTTGGATGCCCAAGAGCCTACTGTCATGTGGAGGGAATAGAAACAGGCGCAAGAGAAGAAACACAGACTTTATGTGAAGGAGTTAGAGAGTCGTAAGAAACATAATGAGATAAAGGGTGTTGTGCGTAAGATCTGGTACCTTTACGAAGAGCAATGGGAAGTTCAGAGGAATCTGTCGACGGAGTTGGCACTGAGAATGGTAGCGTGGGATTAGCCTGTATGTTATGACCTTTATTCTGTCTGGTGTATACCTGTAATTCTTGCGCTTTATAGAGAAACTCCCCCTGATTGGAAGTCTCGGTATAAAGTGACGGACATGGAGGAATGAAATATGGAGGAGGAATCGGTAAGGAGATAGTAGGAGAGCTCACTTCTTCAATAGGTGCAGGCTCCCCCTGAAGTGAGGTCACATAGTAGGATTCAGATTCACGAAAGGTAACATCCGTCATGACAAATATTCGCTTAGTCGGGGGATGATAACACTTATATCCCTTCTGGGTAGGCGAATATCCAAGGAATACACAACGGAGAGAACGGGGGTCAAGCTTAGACCGACCCGGAGAATGAATATGAGCAAAGCAAACACAACCAAAAGTTTTCGGTTGGAAAAAAGTCGGTTTAACCCCTAAGGTGAGAAGGGGGGTTTGGTAGGCCAAAACCTGAGACGGCAAGCGGTTGATAAGGTATGCAGCTGTGAGAACAGCATCACCCCAAAAGAATTTAGGGAGGTTCATAGAGAAAAGTAAACACCGAGCAACCTCCAAGAGGTGGCGGTTTTTTCGCTTAGCGACCCCATTTTGAGTAGGAGAGTGAACACAGGATGTTTGGTGGAGAATGTCATGATCGGCAAGGTAGTGAGCAAAGGGAGAGTTGACATACTCCCGACCATTATCAGTGCGAAGAATTTTGATAGTAGCAGAGAATTGAGTAGACCATTTTGTGAAAGTTTTGAAAAATTGAAAAAACATCATTTTTATTTTTCATCAAATAAACCCACGTCGTGCGAGAGAAGCAATCAATAAAAGTAATAAACCAATGACATCCAGAAATTGAAGCAACCGGGCAGGGCCCCCAAACATCAGTATGAACAATATGAAATGGGGTAGTACTTGGTAAAGAAACATGATGAACAGGATTACGGTGATGTTTAGTAACAACACATACATCACAAACAAAGTTTTTAAGACACACAGAAGGAAAAACAGGAAATAAACGTTGCATTGTAGCAATAGATGGATGGCCAAGACGACGATGCCAGGTGAGCAGGTCGGAAGTCTGCGACGCATGGAGAGCTTGCGGAGGAGGACACGTAGTGGAGGAGTCAAACACATACAGACAATCCTGCATGCTACCAGAGCCAATCACCTGCCCCGTCTTCAGATCCTGAAAAACACAATGAGAAGAAAAGAAGGTAATTGAGCATTGATGAGAATTAGTCAAGTGACTAACAGAAAGCAAACTGCTGAAGAAATTTGGAACATGAAGCACAGAAGATAAAGTGAGAGAAGAACAAGGGATGGATCCTTTTCCAGCAATGGAGGAGAAAGATTCATCAGCAATGCTCACTTTATCTCGTCCAGAAAGAGGAGAATATGACACAAAACCTGAAGTTGATCCAGTCATTTGATCAGTGGCGCCGGAATCGATAATCCAATGAGTAGAAGGATGAGCAGTAGCAGAATGAGCACCTGGAGTACCAGTGTGGGCAAGAGCAGTGGAGGAAGTGGCAGGCTCTGTAGTAAGATCAAGCATCATGCTTCGAAGGGCCAACATCTCTTCAGCAGAGGACGATGACTGAGTAGGAGTAGGACAAAGAACTCCAGAAAAGCTACTCTCGGGAACCTCGGTCAGATGAGCAGAATGATTGGTTCTCCCTGGATTTCTACCACGGTCGCGGCCACCACGCGATGGCAAGCTTCCCATAGGAGGAGAAAATCCATGTAGACTGAAGCAGGTATCACGGGTATGATGAGGTTTGCCACAATAATCGCAAGTGAGATGGTCTTGATCTGTAGATTTAGGTTTGAAATCACGAGAACCACGACCGCCAAAAAAAGGCTGATGAGCAACCAACGCTGATCCCTCGGTAATAGCGGTGGCGTTCCAGGATTGACGACGATCAAACTCCTGCTGAACAATGTTGTAAACCTCTGGAAGCAAAGGAATAGAAACACGTCCAAGGATCTGGACAGTAATCTGATCAAAATCTCGGTGTAACCCATGCAAAAAATCAAATACCCGATTACGTTCCACGTGCGCCCGCAGTGAGAGTTCATCCACATTACAGACCATGACGAGAGAATCAAAGTGGTCATATTCCTGAAAGAGTTGAGTAAACTCAAGATAATAAGCCGAAGGGGGGCGATCGCCCTGGCGAAGAAAGATCTTGCGACGCAGTTGGTAGATCAGGGCTGCATTCCCCTTCCTGAAATAGGTAGCCTCAAAGCGTTTCCAAATATCAGCAGCAGTCTCTAAAAAGAGGTAGTTGCGGGCAATGGATTCCTGCATGGAATTTATGAGCCAAGACATAACAAGGGAGTTTTCCGACTCCCATTGAGACCAAGTTGTAGAGTCCTTGGCCGGAGCATTGGTGGCGCCGCTGTTATAGCCAAAGAGACGACGACTCTTTAAGGCTAAAGTGATGGAGTGAGACCATGATAGATAATTAGTATCATCCAGTCTGATCGTAGTAATCAGAGAAAAATTGTGATCCAAGCCAGCCCGGGTAGATCCAGCGGGGGTCATGGAGGCACCCGAATCCGTCACTTCCGACATAAGAGAGGAACGCCTCCAAAAATACGATGGAGGGGAACGGAGAACACTTCTTCAAAGAGCGGAGTGGAAAGAGAGCTTCATTTGAGAGCTAGAATCATTTTTCCTCGTAGGCCAAAAAACACGAGATCTGAGTTTGGGGAACATCCAACCGTTGGAATCTCTCAAGAAATCAGTAGAGCGATAAGCAAGAGAAAGCAAAACTTTTTCCAAAGTTTCAGGTCAATCGGACCGGCGGAGCTCCGGCGAGGGAGGCATCCTGTCGGCCAGCGCCGACTGGCCGACGCAGAGAACGCACGGGCCCGCTGGCTTACGCCGACAGAGAAGAGAGGGAAGGAGGGCGGCGGAGAGCGGAGGCTGGGAGAGGAGAAGAGGCGGCGGCGGCTGCGAGCGAGAAGCGGCGGCGGGCGGGGAGCGGGTACGAGCGGAAGGCTCGGCTAGGTTACGGCGAGGAGCTCTGATACCATGTTAAGAATAGAACGATAATAATATTAAGCATGAATAGAGCGTCTTATATAAGAGGTTTTACAATAAGGATAATAATAAAGCTAACACTCTTATTGCTTTATTTTGTATTAATCTCTTTAGTATTTTTGTTAAGCCAAATTGATGTTTTATTCTATATCAGTAGAAGATTTCATATTGTGTCTTAATTAGTATATAATATCAAAAGCTTATTGTTTCACTTTGTAGCAAGTGTTATACTTTGATTTACAAATGTGCTAGTTTCTTAGAAAAGCTATTATCTTATTGCAATTAATAATAGTTCTTTTTATTAAAGATCATACCGGATAAAGTCACTATTATGCCATCAAATTAATCTTGATTATCTAATTATAACAATATATTATGTAATAGACAGTCTCATCTTATTATATATAAGAACTACATAAGTAGATAAATACATAAATATAGGGCCATTTACCGGAAGCTGCCCTGGAAGTACGCTAAATTGTTGCAGTCATCTATCTTTAGAAATTATAAAAACCTCCTTTGTAGG
The DNA here is from genome assembly GCA_033032865.1 of Dactylorhiza incarnata. Classification (NCBI taxonomy): domain Eukaryota; kingdom Viridiplantae; phylum Streptophyta; class Magnoliopsida; order Asparagales; family Orchidaceae; genus Dactylorhiza; species Dactylorhiza incarnata. The sequence continues at coordinate 11,831,724 of JAWHQI010000023.1, read as the reverse complement.
TTTACATTTCATAACATGCATGCATGTGCGCGCGCGCGCGCACACACACATATATATATATATAAAGAAAGAGCTAGAGAGGTGCAACCTGTAATTATGCCAACTCCTATGGGATGTTTAGGTAATTACCAGGACCTCCCCTATAAGTTTTAAAAACTAGAGGTTGCACTCCTCTATCTTTTGAAATTACAAAAACCTCCCATGAAAGTTTATGCTTAGTAAAATGCATGCCCCCTGGAGGAAAGCACCATGGGTATTTTTGTACATGCATGTTATGAAATATACACTTAAAAGAAAAGTTTTTGTAATTTTAAAAGATAGAGAGCTGCAACTTTAATTATGCTAACTCCCAAGAGAGATTTGAGTAATTAATAGTATATATACACAAAAGTAAACTAATATTTAATTTAATTAAAAAAACAATTTAGAAAGACATAAAGGGTATCAATACAGAGAAATATTAAAATATAGAAAATAAATAAAGTGAGATATCAAAATAGAAAAAATATATAAAGAGAAAAAAAGTAAAACATATCTTCGCATGGGAAGAAATGTGCCGCGGTAAAAGTATGCTAAATTACAGGTTACACCCCTCTATCATGCGGCTGTTTCACTGGTTTTATAAAGTACAAGAAGCACTTTTTTTATCTGCATCAATTATTCAAATTCTTTCAATAATATTCTATTTGTCTTGCAGGTTTCAAACAGCTAATAACATGAAAAGTAGCAAAACCCACGCAACAATTTTTTAGCAAATAATATAGTTGCTACAAATAGGGTTAATCTAATAAAATGGAAATAAATATCAAAGAGCTAGCGGTATTACTCAGGATAAACCAGTTGTAGACTTACCAATTGAAGCACATTATTCTCTGTGCGCAAATGTCGGGCCTGCAAATAAAACTTAAATGAGAAGGATTTTGCACAAATCATATTAAAGTAGAAATGGTGCATAAGTTTGATCGCATATGATATTGAGTAAAATCAAGCACTCATGGCTACATCAGTTTCATGATATGATACTTTTCTCAAGATGCCCCGTCCACCTTCCTGGATCTTTGGCCTCTAACATGCAGACATCATTTTCTAATTGGATGACCTAAGAGTAGATTGTTGGGTCTAGCATGCTTTGATAATATGTTCTGTTTTATGTTGGATGCATAGGTTCTAACAGAGTATAAAATGAAACTACATCACCCAATTAGAAGAAAAAAACGTTTAAGGTCAAGATACTACATGCGAAGGGGTGTGTTGAGAATATAATCCAATGTGTTGAGAATATAATCCAATAACGAAAAACTCATGTTAGTTATGCAGACATGTACACTTTAATGTGGATAATCCCCCCCCCCCCCCCCCCCCCCCCCCCCCCCCCCCCGCACACACCCACCCACCTATAACCAATTGAGGAGGACACAAAAGATTTGAGTGTCAGGAGTGTCTCTTTTGATTCTTGAAGCTCAGACTCCATCTGAGAATACTTTCTGTTGAATTTTCTGGCTTGAGTAATCAGCAAATCAGCAAATGTCTCAGTGGTCAGCCCCACTGCTTTAGAGATTATTTGATTAGCATCAAATGGAGGAGAGATAGAGGTAGAAGGTGTGTCAACTGGGGGTGTGGATATGATAACTGGAGGAGGTGATGAGAGATAAGTTTGTTCCAATGGATCAGTGTGGATGAGTGTGAAGTTTTCTTCAAGAGGGGTGATATATGATTGTTGTGGTAGGGGGACAGAATGAATTTCTGGGGGATTTTCAACAGCAGTGGTGATGGAGAGTTGTTGTTATGGGGTGTGAATTTGTGATGCAGGCTCTGTTGTTGTATCAGGTAGAGTGAACTAGGGGTGTTGAGCAGGAACATCTCTTGGGAGGTCTGTTTGAACTGCCTCATTATCTTGAGGAGCGGGAGAAAAAGGAGGAGAGGGTACTGCTTGACCAGGCTTCAGAATCTGCCTGGTCCACTTGGAGAAGATACCTATGTTCACTCTCTTTCCAGGAGGAATAGACACTCCTTCTGACTTGCACACCATTGGATAATGGTGGAAGAGCACCTGGCTCATAATTCTCATATAGGCATTCTCCTTATAAGAGTACTTGTGGCCAATGAACTTAGGCATCTCCCCCAATTTATTTTCTTGTTGAGAACTAGAATACCCATGATTTGCAGTTGCTGCTTGGGGATGGCATCATGTGCTGATATCTTGCATAGGAGCACCTTTCCCACTATATCTGCTAGAAATCTATATTCCTCAGCCACATCATTCTTCTTCAGATTGATGGCCTTTTCCTTGTTGAACTTCATAATTTGTAAGGCACTGCTTGTCTCTGCCACTGTCAATTCATCTGAATTACCACCTGCTGGTAGATCAAAAGTTTGACACAACATATTCATTCCCAGAGATACTCCCATGGAGTGAACCATCATCTCCAATGTGGATGTTATCTTTAAGCTCTGTTATCTGCCAATGTGGATGTAGATCTTGCACCTTGTTGAAATCAGCTTTGTCAACCCAGCAGTTTGGAATAGGCCAAGAATGACCTTGAAGTTTTCAGATGCTGCATTGAAAGAGTCGACATCTACATCAAAACCAGAGTTGATTTTAGGAGGTTCCATAGAATCTTTAGTACCTGCAAACACAAGTGAGAGAGAAAGAGGAGAGCAAGAGCGCAAGAGAGTTGCAAAGAAAGAAGGCACAAGAGCAAGAGAGGGAGAATTCGAAAGTGTAATAAATTCGACGTCTAAGTTGCTTAAAAGAAGACGATTCGTCGCAACTTAAAGTTGTATTCGAGGCAACGTCGAAAAGGATTGATATTTATCGCGCCAAAACATGTCGAAGCATCTTCTAGAAGCGAAACTGCACGCGCTTGACATGTCGACGTTGCGTCGATTTGTAATCGACGTGACTTCGAATTTGTACAGCAACTATTAAGTCGACGCATGCGTCGATATTATTTCGACGCTGTGTCGAATGCTATTCGAATGCTCTACTTCAGGCGGCTCTCGAAGTTTGCGTCGAGTATAACTCGACGGTGCGTCGAAATCTATTCGACGCAGCTCTGAATATACAGTTGTATTTCTTTAGAAAATTTTTGTTGTTTTTCCCAGCAATGGTGTTTATTGAAATTAGCATTTATAAGGTTATTTTTATGAATTATAAAATATCAAAGGATTTTTAGAGAAGAGATCACTCCCTTTGAATATTTGTAGTTCCTTATTGAGAATTGAGTTCTTTCCTTCCCTTCATTATCTCGGAGGAAAGAACCCTAAATTTTCCTACACATGTAACTCAAACATTAGTATAGACCCTCTCTTGCTAGGGTCTCTTTCTTCTATCATCATATAGAGTTATGAAAGAGTAAGTTGGTCTTTTAGTATACCCCTTAAGGTGAAGAAGTGCTGGTTTATTATGCCAGCATTGTTTGGCATTGTGCCCAAATTTAGAGCAACAAAAGCATCTAGAGTTGTAAATAGGAATAAAAGAGAGATCTAGATGTTTGAAAATTTCTTGCTGGAAACATGCGTCGAGAAGAAATCGATGCATCTTTAGAGTTGCGTCGAGTGTAATTCGATGTATCTGCATAGTTACGTTGATAATAATTCGATGCAGAGTATTGGTTGCGTCGAATTGAATTCGCCGCACCCCCATACCGCTTCGAGTTGACGTTGAAGCATATGCAGAACTCCGTCGAGTTTCATTTGACGCATCTTTAAAACTGTGTCGAGTTCTAGTCGACGCATAATTCCTTTTACTAAGAATTTTATAATTTTTTATTGACTTTTCAAAGGGGTTTTTACCTAGAATTCCTTTTTGATTAGTAGTATTTACTTTATTGAATACAGTGAGTTTATTAGGGTTATTATTTTGTTCTTCACATGATTCTAAGTTGTTATTAGGTTGATTTATGCTAGATCTAATGAACACTATAGGATTTTCCTAGGCAGGTTTGCTAGGGATTAGTGTGTTGGTGGATGGATCTGCTCCTACACCAAGATGTTTGAATCTCATGGAGAGATTTTGTGTAATGTCCTTAAACTTTTGACTCCTCTCATTGAGTGAGTCCTCAAAAGCTTTTGTTTTTGTAAGCTCTTCTTTTAAATTAGAATTTTCACTAGCAAATGTATCCATTTCTTTTTCTTTCCTATGCATCTGATTTCTTAATTCATAGTTGACTGAATACAGATTGTCTTTCCTAAGGTCTTCTAGTTCTTCTCTAAGTGTGTTAAGTTCTTTTTGGCTGTTAATATAATCTTGACAAAAGACTTTAAAATATTCTTTAAAGTCTTCTGAAGAGAAATCAAAGTCATCAAATATAGTTACCTGATTTTCTTTAGTAGAATCTTCCAAAGCCATTAAACAGGCTTCTTCAGCTGCACTCTCTTCATCACTGTCAGATGAAGAGGAACTTGACTCAGACTCTGAGTCACTCCAGGTTTCAGCAATGAAGTCTTTAACATTCTTCTTATCCTTCCTCCTGAAGGATTTCTTCTGGTGCTCCTTCTTGCTGCTTTTGTCTCTTTGCTCTTCAGGACATTATGGTGCAATGTGTCCAGGCTTTCTGCAAGAAAAATAAATTATTTCCTATTTAGGAGTTTTATCAAACCTTGGTTTGCTCGAACTCCTCTCCTTTCTTCTGGAGTTTTCTATCTTAACCCATCTTTTGAATCTCCTGGCCAAGAAGTTGAACATCTCTTCCTCAGAGATGGAGGGCTCTCCTTCAGCACCCTTTAGAGCAATTGTCCTCTCTTTAGGAGTTGAGACCTTTTCTCTGGCTTCAGTCTCAGCTCTGCTTTTTAGAAGTAGCTCATAAGATTTGAGCTTGCCAAGTAGAGCATCTGTAGATATCTCTTTGTGGCATCTGGAATCTCTAATGACCCAGATCCTTGAATCTCAATTGCTTGGGAAACACATAAGGTGTTTGTCATTGATCTCTGTCAATGATATTTGTTTATCTAATCCCTTGAGCTCATTTATGATTAGGCTGAACCTATCATACATCACAGCCACATTCTCTTCAGTTTTCTTTTGAAAGTTCTCATATTGGGATATAAGAAGAGACTTCTTGTCCTTTCTTTCATCAGAGCTTCCTTCTACCAGTCTGGTCAGAGATTCCCAGATCCCTTTTGCTGAGTTGCAGTCAGCCACTTTTTGGAAGATGTCATCAGACATTGTTGATACCAGAATATTCATGGCTTTGGCATCTCATGCCTTCACCTTCTTTTCAGCTTCAGTCCACTCTGATATAGGGACAACTTCTTGTGTCACTGTCACATTTGCATCTTTTCTGAGTGGAGCTGGGGACCTGAGATAACAACATTAAAAATTTCTTCATCAATGGAGTTCATATATAATTTTATTCTGGTCTTCCAAAGTGTAAACTTATTAAGATTACACATTGGTAGTCTTGTTGATGCAGTCCTTAGAACTCATTTTTCTGAAAAAAAATTATAAATATAGAAATATGTGAGAGGAGATTTTTTGATCAAGGTGTTAGCATTTTTATGATCAACCTCCCTCTGATACCAATTGAAAGTGCACAGTGTAATCTCTGAGTATTCTCTAGGGGGGGTGAATAGAGATTTAAAAACTTTTACCCTAAATATGCAGACACAATAAAAACTTCTACCAACTATGCAATCAGCAAATCCAAGTCAGAATAAAATAAATGCAGAGTGCAGAAATAATAGATGGGGACAACACAGAAATTCACAAACACAGATAAGACAGGTTTTATAGTGGTTCCCCAAAATGTGGGTACTTCACTCTTCTACCACCTTGATAGAAATACACTATATGTGTCTGAGTCTTTTGATAAGGAGACTCAGAATCAGTCACTGAGTCTTTTGATAAAGAGACTCTTAGAATCATTAACTGAGTCTTTTGATAAGGAGACTCTTAGAACCACTGAGTCTTTTGATAAGGAGACTCTTAGAACCAATTGAATCCTTTGGAGAGAGATTCTTAGGACTCTTTATACAGTTACTGAAAAAGAGAAAAATAAAGAAGAAGAGGAAGAAAGAATAGGATTCTTCTGTTTGAATCCTTCTTCAGTAATCACTCAGGATGTTGTCACTTGATGTTCTTCAGGATCTGTATAGGATGAACTCTTGCTTAAGATAGAGAAGAATGCAAGAGTTGTTTTGCTTGTGATCCTGATGATCTCTGTACTCTAGATGGCTTTCTGCTGTAGATGTAGAAGAAGCAGACTAGCAGAGTCTTTGTGTATTCCAGTACAAAGATGTTCTACTATCCTTTTCTGAGAGAAAGCTTGAGGAAGAAGAAGAAGAAGAAGACTGAATGATTCAATTGTTGTGTATTTCTTCCTTCTTCTGTATACTTATTTTTGTCGAATAGTGTTTGAATTTCTTTTCACTTCTGTTCTGTTCTTAGAAGGAATATCTTTTGGACAATAAGTATTTCTTTCTATTTCTGTTTCCCGACCCGTTAATCTAATTTGAATAACTTCCAAGGATGTCTTTGTTGTCTCTCCGGAGTACTTCATTCCATTCATGGCAAAACGAGTCGTTAGAAGTCAGACTATAGCCTTGGATACCTTCTGCAAAAGCATCAGAAAAGACAGCAGAAAACCTTCCATTTCTGTCTGTATTCGACGTAGCGTCGATTTCATTTTCCATATATTCGACGCACCTCTGAGTTCTTATAGAAGCAATTTCGAAATCCTTCTTAGCTCTGACTGAACTCAGATGTCGACGTTGCGTCGAATACCAATCGACGTATCCGTCGAGTTGTAGACTTGGACTTTGAACTTGATCTTCTGCGTCGAATTCAAATCGAAGTTGCGTCGACTTCTGATATTGCTTTGACAAGCTCTGTCTTCTGCGTCGAGACCATTTCGACGTTGCGTCGACTTCACTTATACTTCGACTTCAGTCTGAATTACTTCTACTTGTAGTCGAAGTTGCTTTGACTTTTAGTCGAAGTTGCATCGACTTCTATTCAACACAAAACTCAACTAAATTTTTTGCTTGTTTTGGATAGGTCTTGACACTCTAGTGTGAGTGTGATATCCTAGGACATCTAATGAACAGATTACCCTATCTATACAACATGGGTAATACATCCAAGATTATGAAATCACTTTAAGATAATTTATAAGATAAATCACAATAGTGTTTTTCCCAACAATTTAAACGTCCTGGGCTAAATTTTAAAGAATATCCTGTGTTTTCAATTTAAATAGAGGATTTGTTTTAAAGCACTACTTCTATTTTATCTAAAATAGAGGCATGTGTATTATGTTAGAAAAACAACCTTAGACCTTAATTATCTTTACCTTAAGCCTTTCGAAATTTACGAATGTTCAAACTACTAAAGTTGCACTCAAATTCTTTTTTACTAAAAATCTAGAATTTCTCTTAAAAAACCCTCAATTTCCTTACATATATTAAGCACATATTTTGCATGGCAAGAAAAGAACAAATAGAAGAAGCAAAAGAAAAACCAATTTTAAAAGATCCTATGTCAATGAGAATAAGATTTCATTCTGTAAACATAGACACGCAATAAAAAATAAAAAGATCTTATGTCAATGGGAATAAGACTTCATTCCGCAAACATAAGCATTGGGTTTTTCAAAATTGAAATTTTTCCCCCGTAAAGCACGGTGGGCTCCAAAGAAAAAATTTGGAGGGGTAAGAGGATAAAATTCACCACCCTTAATCCAAGTGCTCTTCTTTTGCCATAAGCTTTATACCACCTTCCCCTTAGCCAATTTATTGTTTTTAGACTTAATTTAAATAATTTTCAGAGCATAATTAACAACTTATATTATTTCTATCAAAGTTCCTTAAAGTTAATGTTTTTATAATTCTAATTTAATCTTATTTACTAATGATTGCAATTTTGCTTGCTATTTGAAAATCCTAAGAAGTCTTTTGGCTAAGACATCTCTCCCTACTTAAATCGTTTACATAATTTAGGACTTAACTCTTTATACTCCGGATTTTTATTTCGGTCCCTCTTTTGATTAAATTAAATGTTAGCTTTGAATTTATGTTAATCATTTAAGATATCTCTCTTACTTTTCCTCTAGAATAATAAAAGTTTAAGTATGGGGGTATTTGATGAATAGTAATTTATACGTACTTTAGTATAGTTTTTATTAAAATTGTAAATTTCCTATGTAAATTAATGAATAAAATGCTTGTTTTATATATTTTCATTTCTAACTTAATATTTTTATAATGTGCAAGACCAATGCTCTGGATGCTGAATGAAGGAAGCATGGTTATGTGCACATAAATCAAAATGGATTCTTGAGTCTGCCCTCTCTGATGTCTTTGGCTTTGATTTGAGGGCATGATTCCGCAGCAAACGTGACGGTATAGGGGGCCACTATTTCAGTGGTAATCTGTGAGCAGCCACTTTGTGCATCTATTATCAAAGGTTCGGTCTTTCTCCTCTGAGAGAAGCCACTTTGGGCATAGGGCCAAAGGTTAGGTCTGTTTCCAATCTTCCCCCGCCCATACCCCCAATGATTGGGGACTATATGGGTTCTGTTGTTTTTGTTGTTGTAACTTAATATTTCTATCTTTTTCTATGTTTTCTGTTTTTTTCTTAGGTCACGCCCGTGACCGAGGGCGTGTCTGCTTAAATTCTTATTTTCAGCTCACAGCCGCCTTCCAGCCAGAAAATTGTCAAGTCACGCCCTCGGTCATGCTCGTGACCGACGTCGTGTGGTCAGTCACGCCCGTGCAGATGGTCACGCCCAAATTCCAGCCGCATGAACCAAATTTCTTTCAAATGATCAAGTCACGCCCGTCTCCCAAAGTACACGCTCGTCACCCGGCAAATCTTCCAGAAGCAACCATGCACGCCAGCCGTCACGCCCCCGATGTTGTTGCCGCCCGCCAATCAAAGTCATGCCCGTGACATTTGGGTCACGCCCGTGTTCGGCCACCTCGTCAGTCAAAGTAGTCCAGAAACTACCCAGAAGAATGCTAGTTGTTCCGGCTTCTTGGACACACCGCAGGTCACGCCCGTGACCGGCGTGTAATTCCGAATTTTCGCCTATAAATACTAGGATTCAGCTGAGGGTGGGGGTTCACAATTGTGTTGTACTTAGAGTGTTTGTGAGCCACTTTTGTGTGTTTTCTTTGTTCTTTTTTTGTTTTAGTATTTTAGTAATTGTAATTTTCTCTCCCTTAGTGTTGTAATCTCCATTTTGGAAATGAAATAGTTTATTTCCTCATCTTGTTCCTCTTTTCTTTATGTTAGTGTGTGTGGGTGTATGAGAATAGTTTTTGTTTTTATTTAGTTTTTCTTTATGTTTGGGTGTGTGTATATGAGAGTAGTTTTTGCTTTTGTTTTTGTTAATTTAGTTTTCAAATCAATGTTGTGTGTGTGGGTGTAGGAGTTTAATTTTTTACTTTCTTTTAAATTAGTTTCCTTTATGTTGTGTGTATGTATAAGTTTAATTTTTGTTTTTGTTAATTTAGCTTTTAATTATTGTAGAGTGGGTGTGTATGAGTTTAATTTGTCTTTCTTTGCTAATTTAGTTTTTATGCTTTCTTTCAATTCAAAGTAGAGTGTGCGTGTGTGTATGAGATAATTTTTCTGCTTTCATTCAATTAAGTTTTCAATTCAAGTAGAGTGTGTGTGTATGAGATAATTTTCTTGCTTTCTTTTAATTAAGTTGTCTATTCTTGTAGAGTGTGTGAGTGTGTTAACTTAGATTTATTACTTGTCATTTCAATTATTGTAGAGTGTGAGTTTTCAATTTAGTGTATTTTTGTGTTTTTCCCTAAATTGTCTTTCTCTTTGTTTCCACTAAACGCACACCAGGTCCTAATTATTATCGCTATCGCTCTTTACAAATTACAAACATAATCAAACCCTTTTTCCGATAAGATAATAGTTCATTCCTAAAAGTAGAAATATTCAACACGATCCAAAAAAAATACGACCTTGATATTTTCTAAAAATATCTTATACTATACGCGATAAGGTATACCCTTTATCGAAGATTAGTTTGGATAAATTCCAAAAGCTTTGCAAAAAACCCCTTTTTTATAAATCACAGTTTTCGGCGCCGTCGTCGGGGAGTAATTATCGATATTTCGAAAGAAGAAAAAACTATTAATTCTATCTCTCGATAGAATAATAGTTGGTTTCTCAAAGTAGAAATACTCGTCAGACCCCTCGAAAATGCTCGCCTAAATCTAATCACACCAAGGCTTCTGCAAGAACTCAAAAATTCATCAGCAAGCATGCAACCGGTGACGATCAACAAAAAAAAGGTCAAGGACTTATGAAGCAGTAGAGAGCGCAAGGAGAGATCCAGTTGAATTAGCATGAAGAGAACTCGTCGACTACCAGAACCCGTCGACTAGAGATTATGTTGACCAGAGAGCACATCAACCAGAGGTCACATCGACCAGAGATCACGTCGATATGGTAATGAGGAAGAGATCCCGTCGACTAGTAGGAAGAGAACTCATCGACTACCAGATCACATCGACCAAAAAGGAGAAATCCAGTTATCCCGTCGAGCAGAAGAAAACTGGATAGAGACCGACGACAGAAGAAGCCTGAAGCGGCGGCAGATCTGGCGGAGAATCCAGACTAAAGAGAAAAATAGCAGGAGGTTCGGCAGCATCATAAGGGGCGGCGGCGTCCTCTCAGCAACCGGCGGCGACGACAGGACCGCCTGGGTACCGCATGGAGAGAAATGAAGTTCGGAGAGCCTCAAAGCAGCGGAGAGAAGGAACGAGCGAGCGGATGCGGTCAGCAAGCAGGCGGATGTGGTCGGCGAGCAGGCGGAAGCGAAGACGCCAATGCCCAACTACGGCTAGGGTTACCACACGCTCTGATACCAAGTTGAACCGGAAAAATAACTTTGTTAAGATGTAATACAAGCCTTACACATGTTTATACAGGACTAATAATACTAAATGACCAAACTACCCCCAAATAGTAATAACACGAGAAATACGACTTGCACAATAATAATATGAATCACAACTAGTTATCAAACAGGTGTCAATGGAATTTTCAATGATCCCCTAGAATCCGTTCAAGGAACTTCCTCATGCATCCCTCTTTTTTAATAGTTTTATAAGACTCCAATAGCGATCTTCGGATAGGTTTTACAACATAACAGCATACTTTTTGTGCAAACATTGGAAATGAATGATTACCACAATAATAATTTGACAAACATATGATGAAAAAAATGAATTGGGAATCTACAAGGTTACAATTTCTTTTAAAATGCTCCCATTAATCCTTTATTGCATTCACTAAATAATGGCACAAATAAGAAAGTATAAAATAGAAAAGGATTGAATTAGACTTCAGTAGACTCAAGTAGAAGGTTGGAAAATGAAAAATTAATGGGCATGATTTGCAAAACATACCACTTCATCAAGCTCTCCTTCACTTTCACTTTTTAGAGCAGGACTCTGTAAGAAATTGTTGAGAACCTTTTCTGTGCGACTTGCCAGTGGTGTACTAGAGAAAGGGTCTTTTCGTCTAAAAGTATTAGATTTGATTTCGCTATCGATGGTTCCATCAGTTCTTGAATTCTGAAATTTGTTTTGCAAAGTTTTAGATAGATCTGATGGACCGTCAACAAAAGTTTGAAGGTTGCTAGTCAGAGCACCACTTTGGGTGGAGGCAGGAGAAGAGAGGCTTGGTGCTATTCCCATATTTGTCATGATCTTAATTACTGATTCCTATAAACGTAGCCAAAGAATACTAAAATT